>OX438899.1:7968096-9168096 GCA_949316265.1 Diarsia mendica | reverse complement strand
TGCCTATCATCCTTTCGGCTGTTGACTACTTGTAACAATAGGGGATCGTACAGTCTCGAAAAAATATGATTCTGTTTAGTCCGTCAGTTAGATTATCGAAAAATATTGGATACGTGTTTTTTGTTTTATCAAATCAATAAAAATTGACGAAGCTATAGCGCGTCAAAGATTATGGAGTGGGGCTTGAGACGTCACTTGAAGGTACAAAATGTACTATTATACGACGTCACACGAGTTTTCAAAGCACTGTATCGTCTTAATTTTTTGTTTACGTGAAAAAAGAAAAAATATGTGGTCAATATTTTTTGGAAATCTATCTGACAGATTAATTAATTAGTTTTTTTTTGTCCGATCCCTTATTGTCAAAGATCTACAAATTACAGCCAGGACCAACGGTTTAACGTGTTTTACTGTGCCTTCTACACTTTCACATGAGTCGTAAAATTACTAAATCAATATATTTTCCGTCCTACTTCCCTTTTCCCTTCCATTTTTCATTGACAAGATAGGTAAGTAGGTACAGCTTCTGAATCTCAACTATATTGAACTTTGGCATTCGAAACATCGCCTATAGTGTTATAAATTATCCGAACGTGATAGTAGGAAGCCGATATTCCGATCGACTTTTCCTTGCTTTTGCTTCTAGGCTACTCAAAATAGGTGATATTTTTCGTAGGGGAATTTTCGTGACGGAAATGAAAGAAAAATATGGACACTGCTGTCTGTGCAAGATGATATCAGCATTTCGGAACGCTTTCAGTAGGTAAGTTAATAAAAATGAGAGGATGTGTGGTGTGAGTTTCAAAAATCTTTCAGCCAACGAATCAATAATTATCATTAACTGCATAAATCAGAAAACTACATCTACCAGTAACATTTCTCTATAATATTGTGTTTGTGCCTCTACTCCTCAATTTGAAGCTATCAGTTTGACAACATCAATGTTTTAAATGACAACTGAGTGCAGTCTTAAACTAACTTTAGAACTTAGATACTAATAACCATTATAATAAAGGACAATAAAGTTCAGTTTTCATAACCTACTTGCCTTATTGTAGATATGTAAAAACGATCCTTATAAAAAATAATTAAAACCCTAACACCCTTCCTTTTATAACGGTAATCTCACGGCAATTAACACGACATTATTAAAACCCTTTATGCCCAAATAGCTCTCAGAGATTTCACTTCATCCCCTGGGCATATGCACCGTAAAAATAATTACGCACTGCACAGAATTCAGGGGAGCTTCGCAGATAAACCATGGTCTATACACTCGGTGCCGGCAAGGAAAAATATGGGTAAGTTGAACTTTAATATTTCGAGCATAGATTTAAATCTGATTTCTGTAATAAGCTAGAGAATATGAGAAGCGTGAGACATATCCTGCATAGAACAAATTGTAACAATTTGTGGTGTCAATGACGCAATATTTTTTTGAACTATACTGAAACGTGTTTTTTGACGTGGTGGGTAAACATACGAATATATAATACCTACTTATGAACTGATTAACTTTCTATTCTAACTTTGGCAATTATATGGTACGTACAAATATTATTTTGTATCATATAACTGATGCAGCTTTCAGAACTCAAAAGTCAACATTTCTCACTTACCACCCTTTCAGTTCACGCACAACAGCACCGCACAATACGAAATCCGCGCTGTAATTATAAATCATTCGGACCACGTCCGTTTAAACAGCTTACTATATTTAAATTTTATTATAATCTCTGCTTTTGAAACGCTCCCTGTTTAAACCTGCGGCTTTTCGGTGACTCCCTCTTAAGCTTTTGTGCTTACATAGAAAATAGAGTGTACATTTCCATTCCTTTCCGAGTAAAAATGCATTTACATAGCTCCTGTTTGCGTTTCATTGCTTATTTTTCGCCGTGAGTTTTATACGTGTGTTATAAAGTTTAAGTGAAATAGTGTTTTTTGTGTTATGAATATTTATGGCATTATAACAACAGCCTGTGAATGATTATGGGCTTACAGTTTAGAACGTTGCAGAATTTATTGTCTAGACGCTTGCTGTTTTTCGTTGTATTTTTTAAAATGACTAAGGTTGTTGTTGATTTACTCATATAAAAGCAAAATTCATTAGTTTAAAAAATCTTAGTAATAAAAAAAACTCCTGTCTCCCTAATAAATAAAATCTCAAAATTACCTTTTATTATTCATTTATTAACAAACAAAAGACGTAATTTACAGTCTTTAAAAAAACAGTCAAATATAATAGCAAGTCAAATAAATTAGAGTCGTCTAAAATAAAAGAATGGGGCAGTGAAAAAAATAAATGTAATCTCGTTCAGGAGTCTCCCGCTAATCGCCAACAGAAGTTTGTATTGGGGCTTCCCTTTGTAGTCTTTGCATTGAAGGAAAATCAGAAAATTAAGGCTTTTATTTTTGTTGGTTCTGGTTGTCGCGAGCTCATAGCTTCATAATAACAGCTACTTGGGCGATCTTCGGACTCAACCATGGTTACCTAGTATACGTGGATAGGTAATTTAATGCCCGTTAATATTTTTCTGTCTCCTGCTGATTTGGACAGAAATGGAAATTCATGTTTCTACTCCTACACTGTTCTTTTTTGATTTATTTCGTTCGTGTTGTGGAATCCAGCACTGTTTAATTGTTTATCTGGGACTTCGTCGAGTTTCATTGTGTTGGCGCTCTTCTGATGATGGCCACTGTTCATTTTGGCTTCTAGGAGTTGTAGGATTGGAAATAGTGTGGTAGACTTATACACAGAAAAAAAAATCATATACGGACACACAATTACTCTTCTAAAGTGGACCTAGGTGATTAGTTTTTCCAAGTTAAAAAATTAATAAAAGTTAGTTTTGCGCAGAAGGTTGCAAGCTACTTTCATCACTCTGATTAATACTGTTATTGTAAATTGTGTTGCCTGAAAATAAATGAATGTAATGTTATTACCGGTATTTATTTGAAAGACGCAACAAAGTTAACATTCTCCCAAAAACTGTACAGTACGAAAGGTTGTGACATGGCAACAGGGGAATAAAATTAATGAAGTTGTTCATTAAACTTAAGTGGGATTGTCACTAATGTCTGCCCAAGTAGCAGACCAGGGGAACAATTTTATAGCAGACCAACAATCAGATAGCAGCTTTAATTAATTATTTTGGATGTTAATAAGAGTTATATTGCTGAGTTGTAAAGATAAAAAAAACGTGTGGCACTCGGAGACTGCCGCGGTAAATCTATTGCATACCATTTTTTATCAACTTATGCAATAATAGGTATAAATAATTAGGTATTAATAGTGTAATTACACACCAAAATAATTATTCATTCAAAAAAATTGAACAAAAATAACGATATTAAGAGTTTGATCTTCGAATTTCGCGCGATGTACATTATATAAATCAAAACTAACCTTCATAGACTAACTAAGCTAGTAAGAAACTCTATGACAGAAAATTTAAAAGAAAAAGTATTGACAGCCTGACGTAACTTGTGTCATAACATTGAAAAATATGAAAATTATTTATTTTATTTTAGATATTTTATAAGAAAACGAATCGTTTTAGACCGATTCGCAGAATAGTAACGCAAAAACCAATAAAACTTATGATAGATGCGTACTAATAATAAAATGAATGTTTATCGAGTACTCACTCCTCACTCATTTTCTTTCACTATTTTTTCGTGACTTTCTTCATTAATAAATGCACTTTGTTTATTCATATTTAAAACACTTTGTACACAAATTATACGAGTAAGAATATTTTAGAAGGAGAAAGCAGAGAGACAAACAATTATTTAATTTGACAACCTCAGTTGACAACCTTGTTATTTTCCGTAACCATAGCAACCAGGTTGAATCTTGAATGCTGAATATTTTTGTTAGGAAATCTCTGGATTCGCTCCCCACGCTCAACTCAACTCAAGGCCCGCGATAGAATCTATGCAATAGATTAAAAAAGCCTTCCAGACAAAAATTACACGAGATCGAAAGACGCCCTACGTGTTCAGTATAATCATGGTTTTAAGATGATCGATTAATATTGATGATGGTGAGCCCCACCAACGGCTGCCTCACTTCTATAGCGAGTCAGGAATGTTTGCTGAGGTTAGAACTAATTGTTTTAAGATTTGTATGCAAACGAATAGCCTCCTGATGTTTCGAGTGCGCGACATTGCCAGCAGTATTTAAAACACCAATATAGAAATGGTTATTGCAAAATGCCACTAAAGGACCGTGTGCGCGTTGGTTCCTAGTCAACAGTTTTTAAGTCATTACTAATAATTTATGGATTGTTTTATCTGAAATAAATGTTTTATAAAAAGGTGGATATTTCGACTGTTATACTTTCAGGCATGTTTCTGCACAAAAGTGTGACAGCCACAGATGACAGAAACAACAGGTGACAGCTAATCTTACTAAGGGGTGTCGTGTGTCGTGTCACCCACCTGGGGTAAGGAGGTCAGATAGGCGGTAGGTTATACTTTTTTTTTTAATCTGTGCCGCGGGCGTATAAAGGACAATGCCAAGATTACCTAAAAGTACATAAAGGTTATGAAATAATAATTAACTTTCAGTTACAACAAATATTACCACACTACAAATATTACAAATATTACCACACTGACAACAAATATTTTAATTTATTTTATAATAAAATAAATTAAAATATTTTAATTTATTTTATAATAAAATAAATTAAAATATTTTAATTAACAGGAATGTCTGTTGTGTAATTTGTCTCAAGTGTCGAGTTTTATCAAATACAAGACATGATCAATGGTCAACTTTCCCGTAGGGGCTGCGGATGTTCGAAAGAGATACCGCGGCCTCGAAACAAAGAGCTAAGAAGGAAAATGGGTGGTTTTATTCAGCAGAAGTCTGAAACTGCCCAGAGGGTCGAGCGGGAGGAGTCATTCGATTATTCCCCACCCTCCAAAAAAAAAACTTAAATATGATAAAAATAAAGTTGTTTTTAACTTTATTTTTATCATATTTAGGTTTAAAACACAAATGTTCAGACCTACTTTGTTGGAAGTAGGTTCCCGCTAAATAACTGCATAAACTATTTGGCTTGGTACATAAAAAGGAAACTTATACCGCACATACGCATACATCATTATAGGCACACACAAGTTTTATTATAAAATTAATGAAAGTTGTAAAAGTAACAAAAAGCTTGTGTTTATAACATTAACTCATAAAAAGGAGAGAAATATGGAACGGGTACCCATTTTTAAGGGCAAGGTCGAGCCGTTAGTATATAATATTATAGGCTACTATAAACTTACCTTTTTATATAACGTTTTATATGACAGTTTTTTTTTTTGTGAAATTAAATTTACTTTACAGGCAGTCCTTTGCTCGAATATAAAGTTTTACTGTGAATGAAACAAAAATTATGGCTGGCAACCTATTAATATACATGAGCGTATTGCCATCATCATCATCAGCCATAAGATGTCCACTCCTGGACTAAGGCCTCCCCCATAGAACGCCATAACGAACGGCAACATCAACCGGGCACAAAGTAAACAGAGAAAAGTAACAGGTATGGAAGAAATGCGGCGGCGACCCAATAAAATTGAGATAAGGTCAGAAGAATCATCAGCCTATAATTGTTCCCACTGCAGGGACTCAGGCCTCCTCTCTAGGAGAGGGGTGGGCTATAATCCACCACGCGGGCCCAGTGCGGGTTGGTAGATGTCGCATATCTTCGAATTTTTGGTTCTAAGACATGCCGGTTTCCTCACGATGTTTTCCTTCACCGTTTTGAGAGCAGTGGTGATGAAATAAATTACACAAAGTAATGCGCCTGCCTGGGTTCGAACCCACGACCAACTGTTCGTAAGTCGGGGCCGCCACCACTGGGCCACCACTGCTCAGAAGAATGATAATAATCAATTGGTTATTAAGAAATTCAAACAAATCTGGATAAGGATTAAAATGTTGTTTTCCTAAAACGAACTAAATACTACTCAGACTATAAATCCAATACAAAACAAACCAATTGTTTACTTATCTATTTAAAACGTTTACAATCTCCGTGTTTCAGATTTCAACTTGACTAAATCGAATTTAATTTCTGGGCAAATTATTTTCTCGTTAAATCCAAGCCTCGGGCAGAGATCAAAGAAAGTAATTAATTAAATTAACTTTTCTGTCAATAAACGTAAATCTGATTTAACGAACAATGTTAATGTTTAATTACGTAACAAAATCACTATCAATTACTGCAGTATTTTAAGTTGACATAATTGAAATGGGTTACTGACCTCTAATATTCCTTCTTAGCCCTTTGTGCCGAGGCCGCGGTATCTCTTTCGAACAACCCGCAACTGCGACGGGATATTCGGCTGCCTTAAGTTGATCTAAGGAGCAAGCGCTACTTAACTGCTAAGCAATTCTTGCTGCCTAATCCAAATCCGACAAAGATTCTGCATTAACCCGGGACATACATCTGGATGTTTTTATTAGCGTCTCTCATAAATGTATGTTGAAATTGATTGTTGTTGTATGTAATAATAATAATAATAATAATATAATAATATTCCACAACTATCACACAACGCCATCTAGTCCCAAGCTAAGCAGAGCTTGTGTTATGGGTACTAGACAACTGATAAACATACTTATATATTTCTAAATACATACATATTATAGATAAATTACAACCAGACACAGAACAAATGATCGTGCTCATCACACAAACATTTGTCCTGGGTGGGAATCGAACCCACGACCTCCGGCATAGTAGTTAGGGTCACTAACCACTGGACCAACAGGCAACAACAACCTTATGATGTGACCTTTATTGACCTATTGATGTGACTTTTAAGTCATGGGCCTCGAGATCGAACTCAAGACACGGTTCTCTGAATTTTTGGATTCGCACTCACTTGCTTCCGCGAATGAAAACATCGTGAGGAATCCAGCATGCGTGAGAGGATTTCTGATGATTTCTTCTATTTTCACTCGTAAAATAGATGCTTATAATTTGACACTTTGAATCGGGTTTGAGTGCGAAGTGAGCGTCGAACTCACGGGGGAATTACCTTATAGAATGCCACTTTAAATGTCATCTCATACTTTATCTGTCAAAATCTCGAGTTCAATTTAGTTCAACTCGCAAACACGCACGCAAGAGTAGCGCTAGTGTAGATTCGAAAAAAAATAGGTAAAAAAACTTTTTAAGTTAAACGGTTTTATGTTAAACATACATTGCAATGTTTAAGATAAATGTACTAAAAACCAAAAAATAATAAAATAGAAAACCGTGGGGCACGTCAATTGTCTACAAATTATCGACTTAATTATTATTATTATGATTTTAATCAACGATTGTAGACAATTGACGTGCCCCACGGTTTTCTATTTTATTATTTTTTGGTTTTTAGTACATTTATCTTAAACATTGCAATGTATGTTTAACATAAAACCGTTTAACTTAAAAAGTTTTTTTACCAATTTTTTATTTTCTAGTTTTTATTTCGCATTCTGTTTAAAGGGGCCGCCATCTTGGATTTTAATTTTATATAGTATATTGTATTATACTGGTTGAGCACTTTCATTTGATACCCATATTGATGGGATCGATAAAACCTACGTTATCCGCCATTTTGTAGCGGCCGCCATCTTGTATTTAATTTTTTTATAGTATATTGTATTCTGCTTGTTGAGCCCTTTCATTTGATACCCATATTGATGGGATTGATAAAACCTACGTTATCCGCCATTTTGTAGCGGCCGCCATCTTGGATTTCAATTTTTTATAGTATATTGTATTCTGCTTGTTGAGCCCTTTCATTTGATACCCATATTGATGGGATTAATAAAACATAAATAAATTATCCGCCATTTTGTAGCGGCGGCCATCTTGAATTTATAATGATAATGAATAAACATAATTGTATTGTCACCAAAATCCAATGTGTATACAAAATTTCAGATTAATCGGTTGACTGGAAGTGGGTGAAATTTGAATTACTAAATTTGATCCAAGAATAAATAATAAAACAAACTGGGTGAGCTAAATAAAACCGTTTAATAATTATCAACCGAGTTTTAGAATGCCAATCAAGAAACTCACAGCGGATACAGATTCGAAGTTTAAAACGAAGTCTTCAAACGAAGTCAGAAGGCACTAATCACACAAAAAATAAAAGAAAAAACTTTTTTGCAAAAAAAAAACAACCGACTTCAAAAACACCAAAAAGTGAAAAATAAACTTCAGAAGAAAAATCAGCTTCTGAAGTCGGTGACATTTGTTTGTTTGATTTGGCTTTTTTTGCCACCGACTTCAGAAGCTGATTTTTCTTCTGAAGTTTATTTTTCACTTTTTGGTGTTTTTGAAGTCGGTTGTTTTTTTTTTGCAAAAAAGTTTTTTAATTTTTAGTTGTGTATCTTATTATAAATATTTACTATGAAACCTATACTTGCATAGCGTCAGAAAAAGCACGAAACACCTTGATACGTGTCTATGTTTGAGGGTTGCCCTCGATTTCTCTGGGATTCCATCACCAGGATCTGGTTTCCATACCATGGTACCACCCTTGAAATATCTCCGTTCCAATAAAAAAAGAATCATCAAAATTGGTTCATAAACGACGAAGTTATTCGCGAACACACATAAAAAAACCGGCCAAGTGCGAGTCGGACTCGCGCACCGAGGGTTCCGTAAAAAAAATATATTATGTGATGTAACTAAAAATTTATGGTTTTCGTAATTATTCCTTTATCTATGCTATAAGACGTTGCTTCGTACCAAATTTCAAGATTCTGAGTTCACGGGAAGTACCCTGTAGGTTTTGATTCCCTTGCGAGTGTCGAAAATTTGCGGCATAAACGGGAGTATCTTTTGATCGCGTTGACTTAGAAGTTTGATTTTTTCACAGCTCCAAGAGACCATAGACTTGAGTATTTGATATGAATTTCAGCTTGATACCTCCACGCGTTCCTGAGAAAAAAGGTCTTGACAGACAGACAGACGGACAACAAAGTGATCCTATAAGGGTTCCGTTTTTTCCTTTTGAGGTACGGAACCCTAAAAACGAACGAAAAATGTTCATAAATTATAAAAAAAATGATCATAAAATGAAAAGTACTAGGCCAAACCATCCTAAATTTTTATGGGACCAAATGGCAACTATTCCGCATCAAACTAAAAAAGAATCACGTCAATCGGATCATAAATCGCAGCGTAATCGGTGTACATACATAAAAAAAAAAAAAAACCGATCGAATTGAGAACCTCCTCCTTTTTGGGAAGTCGGTTAAAAAGTGATTTTACTTCTCGGACGAACTGTCATAAAAAATAGCTATTTATCTTTATTCACGAGGCAAAGCTGGACGCTTAGAACGCTTTTGTTTTTCTGATGAACCAACTCCAAACCGTTTTTTATGTTGTATAGCATCTAATCAATTACAATAAAGTTCTAATTTCAATATCAATTAAAACTATTGCCAGTAGCATTAGTTTATCGTGAATTCTGATTTTAATATTCATTAATTTGAAATGTTAATTAATATTTTGTTGGTAATTGCAAAAGTGATGCTCTAATAGAATATTATAAAGCCTGACCTCCGGCTTTAACATCCATTCGTAATACAGTGATCTGTTATTTGTGAATTCAGCATAGCAAATTACAATTATACCTATAATATTATGCTGATTATATGCTTTTGTAGAACTAGACAGTTTCCACTATTTAATTTGTTAAATAATTTCAGCCACACCACGAACTATTCATCGATATTAACTATTTCTATGGGCCTTTTGGCCTCGGACAGAATCAAATTCTTTTTTTTTATTGTTTATTTTATCATTTTATTTATTTTGTCTTGTGCGATACAAATAATTACACGACTGCCCCAAAAAAAAGAGTGTTATGTTTTTAGCGTTCATGTATGTATGTATGTATGTATGTATGTTTGTTTGTGCGTTTCTTTATTCCACCGTAACTTCTAAATGCCTGAACCGATTTTGATGTGTGTGGTATCATTAGATTCTTTGCGTTATCCCGGGTGACATAGGCTATAGAAAAATTCAAAAAACATAATAGGGTGGCCATGGTTTAGAAATAAAACTAACTTTTAATTTGTTTTTATTGAAATATTAATGAATAATATAATCATCGTCTAGAACTTGTTAAGTAGATTACAAAAATGTACCACAGTAGTATTCAATATCTATTGTGTACTAGTAATACTACTCAACAAATGATATGTTAACATTTTAAACCCGGGATTCGATATGAATAAGATATATATCAATAGATTCCTTGTAATGACAGAAATAAAACTGGCTAGGTTACAACTCCCAAATCCGTCCACGACGGCAGCCGAATGGTTTTAAAGTTTGTATGAAAAGTCAATATGCGTGAATCAATTTACTTGTAACATGGTAAGAATATTCATTTAACGAAATAATAATGTATGCATTCATAGGTTTTTCAAAAACACTCATTTAAGGGTGGAAAAAGATAATTATTCAGGGTTGAATTTTGTATGGAAAAGTCTTAGTGCGAGATTGAAAACACTTTAAACTCATTACTAACAAAATTACTCAAACTAAGCAAATTAATAAAGCTTTGCGTGTGTAATACAATTATAGATGTGTGCAAGTGCGAGTTGGATCCGTTACCGATGGATCCGTACCAGCATCTTGGTAGGTACATACTATACTTGAATTTCTGTTGATTCCTAAGAAATGAAGAAATACGTCTCCTGATTTTTGAAAATAACCCCTTATACTTAGGGTAAGTTTAGAGGTATACAGAATAGTCCACTTTTATTATGTACAACAAAATCAGTACCTAAACTCTGTGAACAAACTAGGTACATAGCAAATATAATCTTTGTAATGTCAATTATTAAGAATAATTCAGGCTAGGTTTCACCCCCCCCCCCCCCCCCTATTATATAAAACAATGCAAAAAAAATTCGCGCTCGCTTCGCTCGCGCATCCACCTATTTCGTGCTTTCGCCATTCCTAGTCATTTCACAGACTTATCTTCATGCTTCTAATTCTCAATTCTACTGGCCTGATCAAAAAAACTCAAGTCCCTCTGGACTCTAATAACTTTTCTGCATCACATCATTCATAAACTGAGTTCGTCGACAAACATAATATTAAACTTCGTGGAGCTCAAATGTTGACATTTTACTACTTTTGAGGGACTTATCTAGGGGGATAAAGCGGTGGATAACCATGCCTGAATGGAGATTCAGGCATGGTTATCCACCGCTTTATCCCCCTAGATAAGTCCCCCAACTATGTTGGAGTCGGCTTCCAGTCTAACTAGATGCAGCTGAAAACTGGTATTTTACATGGAACCGCTGCCTTTTTGTCCTCTTCCCTCCCGATAGCAATATCTTTGCCCCTCCCCCGCCCCCTTAACCCAAAACCAATAAAAATCATACAAAAATACTACGCTCGCGCATCCATCCTGTTCTTTTTATAATCTGTCCAGCTTAATACGTTCATCTACTTCTATTTTCATTTCTGTTTCTAAATCGTTAATTCAGGGAAAATTGACCAACGCTTTATCCCTTTATCCCCATAAGTCTCATTGGGTAGCACTTCATAAAATATTTTAATAAAATCAAACGACGCAAACAATGATTATGTTGGCCCGTGATAGAGCACAAGCTGCAAACGGTAACATTGAACAGAAGCATAGTAAATCTAGACGCGTGAAACTGTTACGTTTTAGATCCACGTTAGCTAATCCCTTGATAAACAGTCTCTCCAAGAACTAAACCACCTAAGATCTCAAAGTTAGTATCCACGAAAAATAAACGATTTACATACATACATAAACTCACGCCCTTTTCCCATAGGGGTAGGCAGAAACTACAGAACGCCACCCGCTACGATCCTTACATATTCCTTTTGCCTCGTCCACATTATCATTCATACATGATTATATGTCCATACACGTACGTCGGTTACGAGTACTACGCACCTGTCCTTTCTGAAGAACGGCACCAATAAGATCAGGGTATGTCTTTCTTAGGCGTCCCGGCGTTGTCATTTACATCTGCCTTGTAAATACCTTTTGCTAATCGACTTTCGATTGAAACGATTTAGTTTTGCATTATCTTTACCGCGACATTGCTTTCCTGAAAAATAAAGCAGTATAATGAAGGCATATTGTCTATGAGTCAAAATACCGGTATATCACTAAAAAGTATAAAATAAAAAGCAAATAATTTAAAAAATTAAAAACACGCCTGCCATGTCAAAAAGTGAACTAAAAAGTCAAAAATAAGTCGAACGATTTCAGTGATGAAATGAGAACAAGGTCCCGTACTTGTATCCGAAAATGGAAAACTGAAAA
The DNA here is from genome assembly GCA_949316265.1 of Diarsia mendica. NCBI lineage: Eukaryota > Metazoa > Arthropoda > Insecta > Lepidoptera > Noctuidae > Diarsia > Diarsia mendica. Next base: position 9,155,760 of record OX438899.1, on the reverse strand, counting down.
CTAAAATTTTTATTGCAGTCGGGGGACAGTTCGGTGGAACATTTCTTTACAGGTCCCCCGACTGCAATTAAAATTTTAGTTTTCAGTTTTCCATTTTCGGATACAAGTACGGGACCTTGTTCTCATTTCATCACTGAAATCGTTCGACTTATTTTTGACTTTTTAGTTCACTTTAGTTTATTTTATCATTTTATTTATTTTGTCTTGTGCGATACAAATAATTTTTCTTTCTTTATTAAAGAAGAGGTAAGATGAAAATCGGGGTGATCTCCATCTTTCGTCTTCTTTAGATTCATCTGTCAACTAAGTTCAATGCTATCTTCCTGAATCTGTCATTAAATTATTATTTTTAGAGATTGTACTACCATCCACTTTTTTCAGTTCACGAATTTAAAAAAACAATACAAATTAACAAACACACAATACAGGCAGCACTCACTCAAATAAAAAAAGTTAAATCAGAAAAGAGTTCGCATCAAAAAGTCTTTAAATCACAAAACGGTGTTGTGAACAAACCTTTAGCCAGAGTTAGAGGGACTTGCCCACCCATAACAGTAATAAGGATTTCGGCTAAGGATACGCAATTAAGGGGTGAAACTTTTAATAACCAAACAATTTTATAGGTAATACGGCGAAGGAATTGTATACGAACGATGTTTATGAGTTTTTGAGGAGTTTTATTGGTTTCGAGTGCTCGGTTTGGGATATAATAGGGTATTAAGGTTATAGGGGTCGGTTCTATGTTAAATGTTTTCGATGTTATGTGGTTTTCCATAACACAATATGCTTTACATACGGTAAATATCCAATAATTACTTCGGAAAGTTATAGGTTTTTTTATGTAGAGACGATGTTTTTATAACGGAACGAGTTATAAAAACATCGGTTACTTTAACAACTAAGAAGTGAGCGATGACACAGGATAATAATAACACAGGATAATAACATAATAATATAAGTAACATAAATCATCTATCTATTAATTTATTCATTTTATTTTTCACTACCATATAAAACTGAAGTCATTTTAAATAAATAACCTTAAAACGCAGCTAAAGCTATATAAGTTCATAACATCAAAAACGCTAAAAAGAGACGTTGAAGCATGAATAACAACACAATATTTCATATTAATTTCACTAACGCGAGCTCAAAAGTATTCTTACACTCTGGCGCTTTTTAATTAAAAATTAACTTGCTCAAGTCTCTGGCTTTCCTTGGTAATAGTTTAATTACTCATCTCGGTCTTTATGTCATATAGAGCCGGTGGTTCTGTGACTTGCAGAAGTTAAACCATTGGAGAGGAAATCTTAAAAGATTCTTAATTATCATCACGACTGACGTCCCCGAAGGCAGGATAGCCGTTAGGCAAAGGATTTCGCCAGTATAGTACAGTTATTTTAACCCACGATATTTGAGAAATTCTTAGTGTGGGGGCAACATTATAAAATAATTTGTGATGTTACACCAAGAGTGTAACCTTCACTATCGTCCATAAAGTCCTGAGGTGTGTATTTCTTCAGGGCATGCAGACCAATAAACACTGTTTTAAGCCTTCACGGTTCATAACTATATTTAAAATGTCACCTACGGGATATCTTCCGTGATTAGTGTCGAGTTCCAGTAGTGCGCGTAATAAAAGACAAAGAAAGAGGGTAGACAGATTCGTCTGCTCCTAACAATTTTTTTCCATCCACCCGCATTTCTCCAGTCAACCCGCGATCATGGCGCTTGCAACAGCGTCGAAATATCGGGAACTCAAAACCAATAATAATCACGGAAGATATCCCGTAGGTGACATCTATACATATAATAAAATGGTAGGAAAGTCAAAACTGTACATTGAATATTTTTAAAAAAGAATACTTGGGATGTGATCTACAATCGATACCGAAGCCAAAAATATAGTTTTTAGAATTTCTGTCTGTTTGTCTGTTTGTCGGTTTGTCTGTATGTATGTCCGGGATAAACTCAAAAAGTACTGCATGGATTCACTTCAAATACATATAATAAAATGGTAGGAAAGTCAAAACTGTACATTGAATATTTTTAAAAAAGAATACTTGGGATGTGATCTACAATCGATACCGAAGCCAAAAATATAGTTTTTAGAATTTCTGTCTGTTTGTCTGTTTGTCGGTTTGTCTGTATGTATGTCCGGGATAAACTCAAAAAGTACTGCATGGATTCACTTCAAATTTGGCACGAATATTACTTAGGAGTCGGGTCTACATATAGGCTACATATTATCACGCTATCACCTACGGGGAACGAGCAGTGAACCTTTATTTCTTCAACGCATTCTGAAAGAACGTGTAATCTAACGACCCATATTTAAATGTTGTTATTATGTTAACCATGCTATAAGCTAGCTTCGCACTATAAAAAACACGCAATAAAAGTAACTTTGGCCGATAAACATAATTAAATGAATATAAGTAGTACCACGAAAATTTTTAAAGCAGCGCCATCTATGGGATTTCATAAACATCAAGTCGAATTACATGTGTAAGCCTTTTTGGGTATAAATAATTTAAATTTGATCATGTTGGCGAGCTTAATAGTTGTTTTTAAAAGTCATAGATGGAGTTGTGCATGTTCTTAGACGTCCACCTGGAGAACAGCCAGCGCATATATTTTGATCCCGACAACGTTGCTTAGCGCTTGGAAAATCCGCGCCAAATAACTGTCTTGGCATTTTTCAGGCTCTGTGAAATCGACCAGTTTGCGATTCCTTACGTATGACGAAGTGCCTTCATATTACAAATACGACAAGCAAAGGGGTGTAATAGTAATAGTCCTCCTGACCGTTTTCGGCCACGGCGGCCAATCTTAGCAGAGATTAGCCAACTGCGCGGGAGATATTATAGTGCACAAGTGTGTGCGCAGGCACAGGTGCACTCTCTGTTCCCTTTTCTCTCATAGTCCGATGGGACGGCAATCCGACACGACCGGAGAGAGATCAGGCGTGCTTTCCGAGGCACGGGGACCGCCAACTTCCAAACTCCGGCCTACTACTGGGAAACTAATGAAAAACCCAATAGCACTTTTTGTCCGACCCAGGAATCGAACCCAGGACCTCATGCACAGCAGTCGCGCTTACGACCACTAGACCAACGAGGCAGTTCAAAAAAAGAAAGGGAAAGGGGTGTATTTAACCGACATCGACGAGGACGTGCTGTGGAAGGTTTTCCGGGAATTTTCAAGGATACCGCATTGGGTAGAGTTTATACCGTGCACCTGAATAATGGTGAATGCTATTTTCTGCGGTTGTTACTTCACACGGTTCGAGGCCCAACGTCTTTCGCCTTTCTGAGGACATTTGATGGCGTGGAGTATCCCACTTACCGCGCAGCCTCGAAGTCACCTTCTCGACGGTGACCAAAACTGGGATGACACCTTCGCGGAGGCGAGCGTCAGTAACAGTCCCAGCCGCATGCGTCATCTTGGTGTTTTGTGGAGTCGCAAACCCGGTAGCATTGTGGGAGAAGTATCGCCATCATCTGTCTGAAGATATTCTCCGAGCTTTTGAGGCGTGCTACTACGAAGTCGAAGTAACTGATGAACGCGTGCTGAACACCTGTCGCAGTTCACTTCAACACGTGGTCATTTCTATCGGCGGCAATCCACTGGTCGAATATGGGTTACCGGCTCCCCAATCATTACCGCATCAAGACAAAGAGTAAAACGCTGAGGAATTTTACGATCCGGCAGTGCAAGTACGAACTTTGCATCGATAAGACATCGAGATCGTTATCGTTGTCAGTTTTATCGAGCTTGTTATCGAATTTGGAAGTACGTAACACGCGTCGACAAGATTTATCGTGGGCGGAATGTCAAACTGTCAAAATGTCGTTTCGTACTTGCATTTTCGATAAAATCGTTTAAATTTTAGAGTTATCTACCGATCGTTAAAATATTATTTACGTACTTGCGACATCGATTCGATTCGATAAAAGCTCATTTTATCGAGAATAACTGTCAGATTTATCGAATCGAAGCGAATCGAGTGCTACGTACTTGCACTGCTGGTGTAATGACTACCATGTCGCTTTGTTCTCTTCAGAGCGAAAACAAATTTATGACACCGTCCTTGAAAGCGTTGGGCAAAACCTGGGTAAAATGTTTTTCTTGGATGCTCCTGGTGGAACAGAAAAAAACATTTGTTACAACTGGCATACTTGCAGAGGTCAGGAGGCAAGGCAAAATTGCCATTGCTGTAGTGTCGTCGGGAATCGCTGCAACACTGCTTCCGGGTGGCAAGACAGCACATGCCATGTTTAAAATTCCTATCGATTTAGAGAGTGCCGAAACGCCTGTTTGTGGTGCGTCACGTAACAGTGATAAGGCACCCGTGCTCAAGGATTGCTCACTGATCGTATGGGATGAGTGTACGATGGCCAATAGGAAGGCAGTTGAGGCCGTGGACAGAACCCTGCAGGACATCCGCAGGAACGCAAATTTGATGAGTGGTGTCACAGTTCTGTTCAGTGGCGATTTCCGACAAACGCTTCCCGTGGTGACGCGGGGATTGAGGGCTGACGAGGTGAATGCTTCATTGAAACGATCTTCGTTGTGATCACGAGATTGCACTCTGCGCTTGACCATTAATATGAGAGCTCGGCTCGGCGGCAATGCACGTGCTCAAGAATTCTTCGATGTCTTTCTAAGTCTTGGTGAAGGCACTCCACCAGAGGAGAGAGGTGGACAGATGGTGCTTCCAGAATCTCTCATTATAGTTGTATCCATCTAAGAAGAACCCATTCGCTGTGTGTACGGGGACATCGGTCGTATACCGCACCAACAGAATTGTTGGGTGTGTGAGCGGGCTATTTTGACGCCCAAAAATGATCAGGCTGCAGCAATTAACGAATGCATTCTCTCGGAAATTGAGCGGAATGAAGTGGTCTACACCTCTATAGACATTGTGGTCGAGCAAGATGACGCCACACGTTATCCTGTGGAATTTCTGAACTCCCTGTCAGCAAGTGGACTTCCAGCGCATACCATCAAGCTGAAGGTCGGTGTCCCGATTATGCTTCTTCGGAACCTATCTGCGAACCGACCTCTAGATGAACTGTTTCTCACACGGGCAATTGTACTTCGCTTGCTCCCGCGTCACCAGTCCTGACTCTCTATACATTTTGACTGCGGAGAGCCAAACCACTAGTATGGTTTATCGAGAAGTCCTTTAAGTATGTATTTTTACCCCATTCTTATCCTAATTCATTGTTTTTTCCATCTGCTTCAGTCACAACTTATGACTAAAGAAGGCTGAAAATCAGCACTTTTTGAAGGTCAATTTTACAAAAAAAAAAGTCTCCCTCTGTTACTGCACTTTCTGTAGATATGAAATGTAAAAAAGAAACGGGTAAATGGAAAGGTATTTTTGGTGCTGTATAGCGTTCACGCAGACGACGTCGCGGGCAGCAGCTAGTTTTAAATATATGCAGACCAATATCCGGTATTCCGTCCTTTGTTTAAGAATTGATACAATTTAAAACTATTATTTGGGAAGAGACCAGATGGTATGACCATAATACCGTGGAAGTTGGGTAGGCCTTTGGTGTGGGACGCAACTTGCGTCGACACCCTTGCGCCGTCCCATCTTCCTAGCACGGTGAGCTGTGCTGGGGCGGCTGCTGCAGGTGCTGAAAACCTCAAGCGGCGCAAATACAACAACTTAATTGGCAGTTATGTGTTTGAGCCGTTTGGGGTTGAAACACTGGGGCCTTGGGGTCCGAGTGCTCACCTAATTTTTAAGGAAATTGCCAAGCGGTTGGTCGACTCTTCACGTGACCAGAGGGCTGGCCTATTCTTTGGCCAAAGAATCAGCATTGCCATCCAACGTGGTAATGCTGCCAGCCTTCTGGGCACTTTTCCTGTTGACAGCAATGTGGACGAATTTTTTGACGCCATGTAATTCTTCTCTTTTTGCTACTTGTATATATTTTATCATTATTTTAGTTCTGTAAATTGTAGTTTGTAAATATTGTAAATAAAATGTGAATAATGCCTTATTTAAAACTGATGTAATGATTAAAACTGAAGAGAGCTGCAATGGCCCAGTGGTGGCGACCCCGACTTACGAACAGTACGTCAAAGGTTCTAACCCAGACAGGCGCATTTTATTTTTTTAGTTAGCCTAATCTTTCCCACTCCTGAGCAAAGAAGTTAGAAGACAGGCGCATTACTATGTATAATTTATTTCCTATCCACTGCTCTCAAAACGGTGAAGAAAAACCTCGTGAAGAAACAGGCATGTCCTACAACCAAACATTTACAGTAATGCGAAATCTACCAACCCGAATTACTGTGCCCGTGTGGATGAATTTTGTCAATTCCCTCTCATAGAAAGGAGGCCTGTGTCCCAGCAGCTTTTTTTACATTATAGGCTGATCATGCTAAAACTGATGAAGTCAAAGGGAGTTAAAAGTTCATTCGCAAACTAGACGGGAGTGACAACAACTCACTTCAGCTAAATAACATGGCAGTCAACGAGTTTGTTAAGACTGCATAGAATTAATATTAAGTGTTGAACTAATTCCTTGGAAGGGTGTGGAGTCACGCCGCTCCACAGCGCCGCTCTGTCGGTGCTAGCTAAGCTGTGAGGCAAGGGATTATACGCTCATTTGTTTATTTATAATTTTTTTGTTTGTGATGGATTAGGATTCTTATTTTTTTATTGATTTTAGAGCAAATGTAGGTTTAATTTATATGATGGGGTAATATTAAATTAGCTAGTGAATATTTTATGCGTAGTGGTACTTAGTTTTTATGTACCTACAGAATGTATTCCACAACTATCACACAACGCCATCTAGTCCCAAGCTAAGCAGAGCTTTCGTATGGGTACTAGACAACTGATAAACATACTTATATATTTCTAAATACATACATATTATAGATAAATTACACCCAGACACAGAACAAATGATCGTGCTCATCACACAAACATTTGTCCTGGGTGGGAATCGAACCCACGACCTCCGGCATAGCAGTTAGGGTCACTAACCACTAGACCAACAGGCCAGTCAAGTAAGTAAGGCCAGTTAAGTAAGTATGTATAGCTGACGTCTTCGTGGACCCTTCACGTTTAAACGCTGTATGCAATTTTCAGCACTATTGAGCCCAAACTTAAACTTTCTGAACGTCAATGGATTAAAAAAAAATCTATTATCATCATAATAGATTCCTTTCAACTAGAAAAAAAGATGGCTTCGTGAGAAATGTCTAGACATACATATTAGGTAACCACCTATCTAAATATAAAAAGGCAGGTAAGACACAACAATGTCAATGTCAGACACTAACGTAGGCACAAAAATTAATGGCCTGGAAAAACGATACGGCAGAAATCTAGAAAGATTTTCGGGCCTAGAGGAAAAATCATCTATCTTTTTGGGAAAATCTTTGCAAGAACAGTTGTTAGGCAATATAAGGCTTATTCTGGGAATAAATGGTCCGGGATTTGCGTTGATATTACGTGTGGTGAGAAAATCTGTATAGGTACATATTTTAGGTGAATACAAGTCTACCACACTACTAAATTAACATAATTATGGGATTTATTCCCTCCTCCTATTATTTTTCTTTATTTTTTCATAGTCTAGCCTTGACAGTGACGTACGGCTGACTGACTAAAAAAAATATGAATCTGTTTATTCCGTCAGTTAGATTATCGAAAAATATTATTAATAAAAATTTACGAAAATAAAGCTTGTTAAAGATCGTGGAGTGGGTGCTTTTGACGTCATAGTCTGGTAAAAATGGACCAAACTGTGACGTTTCACGAGTTTTCGAAGCACTGATTTCTTTTTTTGTTTACCTACGTGAAAAAAGAAAAAATATACGTCAATATTTTTTGGAAATCTATCTGACGAACTAATTAGATTTTTTTAGTCAACTACCCTATATTACAGCCGATTTGGTCGATTATCGTGCCACAGCAAAGCTTACCAAGGGTCGGTGGCCATTTCGTTACATAGCCGTAGCCTCTCCGTGCCTCAGAAAACATGTTACGCCGTTGACACAAGTGGCCTGCTGTAGAACTTGGTTTGTACTGGTTGTTAGAAGAACAAAACTCTGGCAGTCTCTCAAAGGGTAATGATTAACCCTTGGTCACTCGTTCGCTATATCCTGTTAGACGGGAAACCGACTTTAACTAACTAAAATAAATTTTAGACACACAATCATGACGATGCTATATAATAACACAATTTACAGCTTCAACTTCACTCCATGAGAACGTTACAAACTGTACCAAATAATAAAAGCACATATTTCTGAAGCCGACTGTACCTACTTGTGTATGTTTAGATTATGGTAAAGGTAAGACCAGTTTATGTAAGACCACAAATCAAGTGGCGAAGGTTCTAGAAATATAGGCTTACCTAAGAATAATGGAGAGATGAGTAATGTATGACTTTGCTATGCCTTTTGCTTTGTGTTTGGCTACCTCAGTGTTTGGAATGTGATTGGCGTAGTGGCTCAACTGTTGGAATTTTTGTAGGTATATCTAAAATTACAAACATTTGAAATAGAAATCAGGGATCCTAAATGATTGGAAAATTTTAATAGTAAAAACTACATTGCATCATGCCTGTAATAGGTAAGCAGAGGTATTAAATGGGACAAGCCCGCCACACTATTCCCAAACCACTGTAACTCCTGTTAGCCAGAATCAACAGTGGCGACCACAAGAAAAGCGCCGAGACAATGAAGCTCGACGAAGTCCCAGAGAAGCGATTTAACTGTCTTGGATCCCGCAACGAAATAATACACCCACATTTCGTCAGTTATGTTTAACTACCATGTAATAGGTGGCCAGCCTATTACCATCAAGCGAAACCAGAAACTCCAGATGAAAAAACCCAGTAACACTGCTTGACTCGGGAAGTGAACCCTCGCGCTCAGCAGCTGTGCTTGCTAACACTAGGCCAACGAGGCAGTCCAGTTCTTCATAGCTCTTTTTTGTGTATGGGAATTCATCATATGATTCCCGCTCTGGGGGAGCGGAAAGACGAGCCACCCTTGTTCCTTCTTAGCTCTTTTTTTTTTAATTATAAATGGGCTTGCTCTTGACTTCAATTCAATCTTCTTGCCCTAAGGGCAGAGATGATGTCGACGATGGAACGAGCTTACCCAGAAGAAGCCTGTTTACTGGCGACTTAAATAGATTAGGGTTATATATGAACTCGGAAAAACCGACGCAGGCAGGGAATTCCACTTCTTGGCTGTGCGCATAATAAAGGACTTAGCAAAGCGCTTCTTCATAGCCTTAACCTGAAAAACCTAACTTAAATGCACTTTTACCAACACAAACATGAACACGATATACATTACACATGCCCATCCCGTCGCCGCGCCTCAAATATGCAGACATGGAGTTACATTCACATTTACCGCTAACAAGCTTTAGCCCGCGGCTCCGCTCGCAAAGTTGACGGGCTGCCTTTTTGTACTGTCCATGTTTTGCGTCGTTAAATATGATGGCATATGGTTGCATATGACGCTGGTATACAAAGAAATAAGGTTGCATATGACGTTGGTGTAAAATGAAACCTCCATACTCATGTTCTATTTCGATTCAAACATGGAACGGGACGATGACGTGAAAAATGAAAATGAAAATACTCATTAGTATCGACATGCTCAGACATGCTAGACATCCTATGATTTTAGTATGTTGCTTGTGGAATTATTTGGCAAAAATGATGACATGTATTTTATTATGGTTTTTACTCGTTAAAAGAAATTTTTAGAGGTATCTTCGTGATTTTTTTCTATCGAGCAATGTCAGAACAGTTGTATTATGTTTTCAACACATTATGTTACTAGCAAACTGGCGAAATGTGGGTGTACTATTAGGTACACCTCTGCCTAACCCTTCGAGGATTACAGGCGTGATGTTATGTTATGTTACTAGCATATCCTGAAGAAAATCATATATTTTTCTGATTTTGTTTACTGCAGTGAGTCATATACTTTTACGCATTATAAAACTCGCGTTTTACTCCTGTTGGCCTCTTAAGTGAGTGACTTGTTGGTCGCGTAGTCAAAGAGCGACTGCTAGAGCATAAGGTCCTGGATTTGATTTACGGGCTAGGCAAGTAGTTATGGGTTTTGTCATCAGGAATATCTCAGTAGCAGCCACGGAGTCTGGATTTACGCCTGATTGGTGGTATTTATAGGCTCTTCGGACTGATCACTGAGAAAAATTTCCTCTGCCGCACTACGTAAAATAAGGACAAAAATCGACCACCATGACGTGTGTAACCCGGTCCATTACGCGTAAGTAGTCAGTCATACGTAGTCGGCATACTGACGCTCATCATGGAGCGGGTTACGTAATTTACTCGTGGTCGATTTTTGCACGTACGTACGTAGCCCGACATCCGGCTACGTAATACGTAGTGCGCAAGTCGCACTGAATACTCCTGAAACTACGACTGCAACACCCGTATACTATTGTTGCGGGCACAGTAGAACGCGGTGAACCTTACGTGTGTACCATGGCGGCATACGTACGATACTGTGGCGGACACAGTAAATCACGATGAGCCGTACGTGTGTACCACGGCGGCATACGTACGATACTGTAGCGGGCATAGTAAATAATGATGAGCCATAAATGTGCACCGCGGCGGCATATGTACGATATGGTGGCGGACACAGTAAAACACGGTGAGCCGAACGTGTGTACTACGGCGGCATACGTACGACACTGTAGTGGGCACAGTAAATAATGGTGAGCCATATGTGTGCACCGCGGTGGCATACGTACAATACTGTGGCGGACACAGTAAATCACGATGAGCCGTACGTGTGTACCACGGCGGCATACGTACGATACTGTAGCGGGCATAGTAAGCAATGATGAGGCATTATTAGAAGGGTATGATGTGGGCCGATCCCGGCGGCACTGCAATGCCGGGCCCACCCGCGACGGGAGTGGAGCGAGCCCCGAACATCCCGTCAGCTTACAAAAATCAGATTAATATACTGGTCCCTCAGTGAGGGAACTTTCAGATATTAAGCTGAAAAGAACAGATACTACACTTTGATCTTAGCCAAAAGGCCGAGAAGCGATACCGTAGTAACGAAAACCGAGGGAGGTCGTTCGGCCGCGGAGAATCTTAACACCGCGATTCAGGATTGCGCGTCATCAGTGCAGCGCCATCTATCGAGACGACGTGAAACAAAAACGGCAGTCACTGTTTTAAAGAGCCTGGATACTGAAATAAGGCGGCTGTATAACGTCGTACGTATAGCGCATACATATTTTATATTACGGGTTAAGTAAATTACGTATGCTGCTCTGTGCGGAATCAATGAACCGCATACGTAAATGTTAAGAGTGCGTCACAGTAATTTCATGATGCGGCTGACGTCATAAAGATTATACGCACCGAACACAGTCAGTAAGTAAACGGAGTTCGTAAAATGAACCAGGATACGTAATAACTGATGATGTAGGCGGAGACATTATTAATTATCCAGTGTGCGTAAAATGTATCGGCATATCCCTTACTCTGCTCGTACATTATGTACGTAACCGGAACCATTACTTAATGAGTCGGATTCAGTACAATGATTTGGCAAGCAGTTACTGTTTTAAAGAGCCTGGATACTGAAATAAGGCGGCTGTATAACGTCGTACGTATAGCGCATACATATTAAATTACGTATGCTGCTCTGTGCCGAATTATTAAACCGCATACGTAAATGGTAAGAGTGCGCCACAGTAATTTCATGATGCGGCTGACGTCATAAAGATTATACGCACCGAACACAGTCAGTAAGTAAACGGAGTTCGTAAAATGAGCCAGGATACGTAAACGATTATGTAGGCGGAGACATTATTAATTATCCAGTGTGCGTAAAATGTATTGGCATATCCCCGACGCATGCTCGTACATTATGTACGTAACCGGAACCATTACTCAATGAGTCGGAGTCAGTACAATGATTTGGCAACCAGGTACTGTTGTAAAGAGCCTAGATACTGAAATAATGCGGCTGTATAACTTCGTTCGTATAGCGCATACATTTTTCCTGGTTCCGGGTAAGTAAATTACGTATGCTGCTCTGTTAATACATATGCGGCATCATTAAACCGCATACGTAAACGTTAATAATGCGGGCACAGTAATTTCATGATGCGGCCTCATTACAAGTAACTTGTTTACATGGTCTTTACAGAGCATTATGCCGCATACTTACTTAACATGATGTCGTTTCATTATAAGTATGGCTCTTATAATTTTCATGTGAAAAACACATTATACGTATCTGGCTGCCGGTACATTACAAATTTGCCAATTTTAAGTAGCCCGTTTTTCTCAGTGATTTAACATGGTGCTGTTCCAAAACAACCCTTATTTTTGTTTTAGATTCCGTTCACGTTCTGTTATCCAACACATGCAAGTTCTCTTACTTTCTATGAAGTTAATCTATCTCCAGTCTAGGTATATTGTGCACTTCTTTATATGCAGCCGTTGTGATTTGTAGTCGTAACTAAAACGTAAATTAGAATAATTTTTGATTCGGAAATAAATATACACTATCCAATGTCATTTTGGGATATTTTTGCAAACAGCATAATTAAACTTTAATCTTGGATTTGCAGTCTTGAAACTAATTAAATGTTACGTATAAAATAAACGTGTATTTTCGATTTTTAAAACTTCGAATTTACATTCACTCCACACGCTCATACTTGGTCCACCATTCCAAATTCAAAACCAATCTTATTGTTCCAGACTCATAGACAAGCCCATCTATCACCTGCAAGTTCGCTTGCGTTTCAACATGAAGTACGTACCATAGACAGTGAAGTGTTCACACGTCGAGTATCACTTGCGACTCACCACTAATTGGGTCACATCACTAGCACAGATTGAAATCAAACAGAGCTTGAAATGGAGTGTCTGGATGTGTATTAGTGAGTTCGGAAAGTCTTTGTGGTGCGCAGTAGGGAGATGAAGTTAAAAGTGTTGAATATTTTTTTGTGGGGCAAGGCTATAGTTTACTACATTAGGAACCTTTATTAACCCTTATTTCACCAGTTATGTTTAAACCCAGTGTAATAGGGGGCGAGCCGATGGTCATCAACCGGGCACAAGTTCAGACTCCGTGGCTGTTACTGAGAAATTCAATAACACATTGGCTGACCTGGGAATCAAACCCAGGACCTCATGCACACCAGTAGCTGTTGCGACCACTACACCAACAAGGCAGTCTAAGTTAAAAACTTATGACTCAACTACATATGTTTGGGTCGGCTTCCAGTCTAACCGGATGCAGCTGAAATTATCAGTAATTTACATGCATCCACTGACTACCTGACCATTGCAACCAAGTTGGAACTACTCGCTCCCTATTACATGTCATTCAAAAATAACTGGCGTAATATGGGTGTACTAATGGACACACCTTTGGCAAACTCTTCGAATATTACAGGCGTGATGTTATGGAAAAAGCTCCCAAATTACATAGTCATCAAAACTTGTAAACATTACACTCCAATTTCCAATATCACATCTCTATTCATGCACTCCGAAAAAAGTTTGAAAACTTTTACTGAAAAATATCCCAGTAACGTTGGAAAACAATTACGGAGCTTCGTACAAAAACATTGTATTTTGAAAGTAACTGCAAAGCGCTGAATATCCTACCTCAGTTGAAACTGTCTTTTTTCATGTTGGTGTCAGGTAATTACTGCAGACTTTACATTTAGCTTCTCTGCAATAAACAGTACACACTCGTATATTTTGTGCATGAATTATTAGGAGTATTAGTCGGTACCTAAATGAATTACTTTTCTCATAAGTTTAGTTAATTTGACCTTAACGAAGAGGACCGGCTCTAACTGCGGTATTCAGAGATATTTCAGATTACTTAAGCCGTCACTTAGTAAAGATTTGACATACTTTTGTATGACAAAACTGTCAAAACCTTAAGTAAGTGATGGCCTAAAAGCTCTCTGTCTGTCTCGTCTTTACATTTAATAGTAGCGGTCTTTACTGGAAGACGCATACTACACAACAAGCCTCATAGATCACATCCGCTTAAAGTTGATGACTGATTGCGGATTCACAAGGTAAACAAAAAAAAAGGTTTTTAAACATCGCGCGTGACGATACCAGCTTGCTGAGATATATATTTCTCGACGCCATGAAAAGCCAAATCAGAGGCCCATTTGAAGCATAAAAGCTCCAACAATAGGTCAGGCAAATAACCACTCGATAAAGAAGAAAGAAGTGAATATTGTATCGAAGCCACAAATTCCATGTTAAAACCGTAAAAGTAAATCAATTTGTTACATTTTCACGCTTTAACACCTTTCGACACGGCGTTTTACAAACCGTTTTAATACAAAAATCTTTTCGAATTCAACACAGCATTATTTTGAACGCTGAACTAGCCCAAACTCTACCTTTTGACGCGCATGTAGTCATGTCACATACCCAGGTTACCAGCACTTTGTGTTATAATTTTATTATCCTAGGCATGTGTTAAATAAGTTGTATGTTAAATTGTTACCCAAGCTTAATTTGCTACACGATGCAGCTTGTTAACAAAAAAGCCAATAAAATAAAAATAAAACTAACAGTTCTTCAATTTACTTTTTAAGATCTGTGGCGATGGCAAGCAATTTATGGTGGTGCTATCATAATGCGACTGCTGTACATGAGCTCTTGGGTTCGAGTTCCATTTCAAGAAAAGTGTTATTGGGTTTTTCCGTAATCAAGAACGTCTCGTAGCATCCACGGAGTCTGGATTTGTGCCCAATTGATTTCAATAGGCTCGACCCCTATTACACTAGACGTAAACATTACTGGAAAAATATGGGAGTACTAATCGGTACACCTCTGCCTAACCGTTTGGTGATTACAGGCGTGATGTTTTATTCGTTAAACGCAACATTGAACTCTAAAAACATTATTCTAAAGCCCAAACTGTCGTATTTCGATGAACCCGTGACGTAGGTAATTATCCCGGGCCTGCGATAATTAAGTTGTATGTTAGGCTACAAAGCGCAGTGCCCCTAAGTTTACCCATTATCGGACGCCTACCGGAGTTGGCCTGAATTCAGCTTTTATACTAGCTAACTAGTTCGGGTGAACATTTTCAGGTGTTTTCAATTTACGTTGGTGTTGATTGTAGGTATATAAGCAGCTTTGATTTTCATAGAAATGGATGACGAACTCGTATTAAAAAGCTATCTTTATGGGGTTTACCATTGTGCGTGAGCCGTGGTGACCGATTACTCCAACAAGCCCACCTCCCTCCAGAAGCAGATCAGACTTCCCGGTCTCCTCAGGGCATCCGCAAGGGATCGTGGTGTTCCCAGGGTCTCCTCACGAATCTTGGTAACGCCTGTGCACTCAAGGAGCACACGCACCACAGTTTCCTCCGCCTCCATGCATGCCCTGCACAGGGAATTGTCAGTGATTCCTAGGGTGTGGAAGTGTTTATTCAGTGAACAATGTCGGTGATGGTCCACGCCACCAGACGGTCAGCTTTATATCCAGGGATGGCATAGCTTCCTTGAATTGCCCACATCCGGCATCCTGGTGTCGAGCTTTAAATATCTAATCTACTAACATAAAAATATACATAAATTAAGTAAATATTATGTTGTCACATAAATAAAAGTTAAACATTTTACATTTTTTACTGGCCTGTTGGTCTAGTGGTTAGTGACCCTAACTGCTATGCCGGAGGTCGTGGGTTCGATTCCCACCCAGGACAAATGTTTGTGTGATGAGCACGATCATTTGTTCTGTGTCTGGGTGTAATTTATCTATAATATGTATGTATTTAGAAATATATAAGTATGTTTATCAGTTGTCTAGTACCCATAACACAAGCTCTGCTTAGCTTGGGACTAGATGGCGTTGTGTGATAGTTGTGGAATATTATTATTATTATTTTACTATTTGACATCGGTTGTCTAGCATAACATACTGTACACATAAATAATCGATGCTGACTGCCTCGTCGGACTAGCCCACTACCCTAAACAGTGAAAAAATTGTGAGGAATTCGCACTTGGAGTAGATTTTTTGGTTGATATTTTAAAAATTATATTTAATTAGGTCCGTGTACAGTATGCATGGATAAGACGAGGCACATAATATGCAGAAATGCACGAGCTAATCTCAAAATATTTACTCAGCCTGATAGCTTTTATGAATACACTGACGATGACGTCCATACTAAAAACGTATTGCTTTCCTTTCCATAATACGTTACCAATTTCATATTTCATCGTTTAAGTATAATACCCATGAATACAAATTCTGAACAACAACAATCGTTAAATTAAGTATTCTATCGCATTATTTACTTATACATTCATCAGTAACACAAAACGGCTCTAAACAAAAACCCTCATAAGTAAAAATATTCCACAAACAAATCGTTTTCCCAACCCGAGCAACTTAACTTCCAGATCCAATCCCGCTTCGTATATTTCACGCAGTTTCACATATAAACTACTTACACAAACAAAAATATTTGCGACAAAAAGAAAGAGATAACATAAATCACCGACGACGGACGAACTCGAAACTCGAAACTGATACTTGGGAAAACGCTCACACACCGAAGGGTCCTATCAGCTTATCGAAACTGGAACTGCACTGCGAGCTATTTGTCAAACTTTCGCCGGGAACGAAAACATAAGCGTAATACATAACCATTATAACTTGACTCCTCATTTCAACCCCCTCTACCCCGGGAACTTCAACATCAGTGGGACAGAAGACAAGCAGGGAAGCTCAGGTTAACTGGTAACGACGCGCGACAGATTGAGAATATCACCTCATGTATAATTCACACGCGAGTTTGAATCGAGAGCGCAAGAGTTCGAACATAATGCATTGTTGTTGCATTCTATGAAAGATTGTAGCGAATAAATGAATATTTTACGGTGAAGCGATTGCATTTGGATGAATATCTGATAGTGATAATTCATCCTTCCGATATGGGTGTGATGGGAACAGTTTTATATCAATTACGGGTTATCCAATGTATCAAGCATGTTTTGATAGATTTTCATAGAGTCCTGGCAATTGGTTGTGAGTGCAAAGTTTTTTATCGTTTCATATTCCGTTCTTACTCCATGAGGAAGGAAAGTAAACAGAAAGTTAGTGTGTTAATGTTTTCTTTTCTTATGTCACTGATTTATCGTGATCAACGATAAGTACAAGGAAAATATTTGGATACCATCGCGATAAACGTTGATAAAAAAATAACGGAAAAACTTCGAAACAATTTGGTATGTACATGCATCAGTAAATACTGATGCATGTACACACGGCTACACATCAAGCTATACAAAACCAGTATAATCTGATCGTTCATTGTGCGAAAATATCTAGTAAAGTGAGGCCAAGATTAACTGGTTTTGTATAGCTTGATGTGTAGCCGTGTGTACACACCAAGTGACACAATCATCAATAATTGATTGCAATAAGCTGACCCCTTATTATTTGGGATTTAATCACAACTAGCCAAAGATGGCTTATAAATACACCTCTGCCTTACCCGTCGGGGATAAGGTACATAATTACATATGCGTTGGTATGTTACTTCAATGTTTAATACTGAAAACGGTCAGTTTTCTGATACATAAGTCATTGAATGAATATGTTACGATGAACTTGCTATAAATCCTAAACGACCGTAATCTTCATAATTCAAAAAATTAAGATATTGAAGTCTCATTGAAGTCACCGAAATAAAAAAGAATATCGAAGCTAAATAATGCATCACTAACTAATTCACTCAATACCTCTTCCAATCCATTATGCAATGACATCGCTATAAATTCCAACGCATAACACATAACTCATACTCAAATATTTCAGTTATTATGTAACTCATGAATCACTGTTTCTGACATTCAAATAAAACAAGAATTTTTAAATGTATACGCAAAATAGTCCGTATCTAAAGAGATTCTTCCAGTCAAATAACTACGAAATATACCCGTGAAAAAAGTAAAACGTCTAACAGAAATATTTCATGCAGTTTCGAATTTCTTTTCAGAAAACTCCATGCGTAAAGTTGCCTCTAAAAAGGTTAAAACACATTCGTAACAAGCCGAGTGTGAACTGCGTCAACGACTACATGCCTTCTTTTTTTGAAATACTCAAAGGCCATTTCGAGTTTTCTAATTATTTGCAGCCCACTCGTGTCGAATGAAGTGGACAGTACATTTTAATTCGTGGTCTCCACAACCAGTAAGGACCGATCAATGAATTTGAAATGCGAACGAAATCAGAGGGTCGAATAGGTATAGTGACGGTTTATCCGGTCCGATACTCTGTACTGTAGTGTCGATACAATATTATAAACGATACTTCGATATTAAAATATGCTTGGATCGACACAAAACGCCTTGATTACTCTGGATTTGTTAACGACTAGCGGTAAAACTATACTTAGGTAATTAATGCTTGCAATACTTTAGTTGTGTTAGGTTTGCTTGCTGCACGCTTTACACAAATAAATAAAAGTATCAGTATCGGAATGAATGGATCGTATCGTACGTAACGAAGACACGCTAATTTATACTTCATTTTCAAAATATGGTAATATTTCAGAACAATATCACTTAGTTGCGATCCGCATCGATTGAAATATCGATACAAAAGCAAGTAGGTACCTATCGGTATAATATTATCTGTACTATCGAGCATCCCTAACTAGATATAAATAAACATCGGTAAAACTACGAAACTACTCATTGATCTGCGTACATATTTATAGGTCACTGCTTTTCCCACGAAGGTAGGTAAGTGAACTGAATTTATTTTTGCATGAGGAAGTTATCTTTCTAACGTAATGTTCTGGTGAATATTATATGTGAGATTTATACACGCGAGGTATTGGTTCACAGCGTTTGAAAAGCTACAAGGAAAAGGTATAAGTGTATGGATGGATAAACGTGTATAGCAATTTTTCTCATATAGTATGAAGAAAGTAAATAAAGGAGCTGAAATTAAGTGTTTTTCTTTCTATTAATTCTAAGCATATCTGCTATAACTGTGTCTCCGTTATGGTAACGTTATATACTTAAAATATTTATAAAATGAAAAAGTACCTTTGTTTATCTTTTTTTTTTGTAATCATTTAACGGCTTTTGCGGCTTAACGGATTCCATGGTTACTCCTTATAAGGACATGCTGTCTGCCAGTAAAAGCCCTGTCAAAATCAGTCCGTATCCGAATTAACCGGAACAGACAGAAACATCAAATAAAAGTTTTGTACCGCACATTAAACGGTTTTTTTGGCATTACAAACAGACAGTTTTTTTTTTTTCTAATAAAACCTTGCCCCCTACTAGGAATTTCTCCTGTATCGTAGGTGCGTTCACAAACATTTAAACTCACTTACACAAATACCCAGACCCGAAACAACTATCTGTATCTGTATCTGTAGGCTACACAAATATTTGTTCCGTGCGGGGATCGAACCCGCGACACGCAGCGCAGCAGTCCAATCGCTCAGCTACTGCGCCAACCGTGCCGTCATATTTAAATTATTTGTATAGATTTTGTGTTATGTGTTACTTATTCCCAAAATTCTCACAAATTCTACCTACGTGCACATCTGCGTAAAATCAAAAAGTCTTCCGATTAACACGAATAGTCTGGCCTACGTCCAAAACGTTCCTAATGGAATTCTGTGCGACTGTGACCGACCACTTCACAAAGTACACTTGGATGTAAAAATTATGCAGTGCTTCGTTCCAAATATCAATTTATTAAGAAGCCCTTTTATGTATCGGTAGGCCTAATAAATGGTGGCTGCGGGTTGTTTGAAAGAGATACCGCGGCCTCGGACACAAAGGGCTAAGAAAGAACATGGTTGGTTTTTAGACAGATAGAACTCTGACACTCCCTACCTCTCTGTCCAGAGCGAGAGGAGTCATTTTATGATTTCCCACCCTCCATAAGAAAAAAAACTAAATGTGGCACTCGGAGAAGACTGCCGCGGTAAAGCTATTGCATAGCATTTTTTATCAACAGCAAATAATGAATTATTTAATTTGACAACCTCAGTTGACAACCTTGTTATTTTCCGTAACCATAGCAACCTGAAACTTGAAAATTTTCGTTACGGAATTTCTGGATTCGCTCTCCACGCTCAAGGCCCGCGATAGAAGCTATGCAATAGCTTAAATGGCTAATATGTTTGCTGCATCGAGTCTTGCGGCTTTTTGCTTAAATAAGGGAAATTTTTCGGGAAGGTCAACATGATACATAACATTACACTAGTCACCGAAGGGTTTGGCTGAGGTTGTACCCATTAAGTAGCACACACACAGCACACACACACATTGTGTCAGTTATGTTTATTTCTAAAGTCCCATGTAATAGGGGGCGAGCCTATTGCCATCAACCAGGCATAAATCTAGACACCGTGGTTGCTACTAAAAAAATCCTGATGAAAAAACTCTGCAATTTGCCTGAATCGAACTTCGACCTCATCTTCAGTCACGCTTGGTACCACTAGACAGTTTACTCGAAGGGTAACTGAAGGGGCCAACGGAACCCTATTACTAAGCCTCCGCGGTCCGTCCGTCTGTCTGTCAGCTAGGTGTATCTCATGACCCGTAATAGTTAGACAGAAATTTTCGCAGTATGTGCGTTAAGCCTCAATTATATTTAGCCCACGCCGCGTGTCGCCACGCTGCCTGACGCAACGGCGGGTTATTACATTTGCGTGTCGTGTCGCCACGCCGCCTCACGAAAAATCGTTTCAGTCAGTAGGTACAGTGGTGGCCTTTGGAGTAAACGTCTACAATGTTTTCTTCAGACTCGAATACGGATTACGGATATACCTACTTAAAAAAATAAAAACAAAACAATTACAAACCGGGTAGTTTTATTTTTAAAGATATTTCCTCCCACGCCGAATTTCTTTTTAATTGGTCTTTATAATCTTTGTGTTTTTGATTATACAAAATGTCATATTTTCTCACGACTTCTATTAATTCGTCTGAAATTTTTCACGTCCACGTTCTACGTCGCCACTCGGCTGTCTGCGCGTGCCCACGCGTTATTACACTAGACCCGACTGAGCTGACGCGTCACAACCCCCACCACCGACCCCACGCCGATCGGAATCGCTCGGTCTGCGTGGCGTCAGCAGACTCTGCGACACGCGGGACGGGACTAATGTAATCAATCCAATACTAAATGTATGTAACCGATAGCTTACCCACGCGTTGCGACATGCGGCGTGGGCTAAATATAATTGCGGCTTTATTGATGACGCTGGAACGACAAGAACCCTTCATGTATCAGTGTAAAAACTAAAAATATCTATATTTTCACGCTTCCCATTAAATCCTCAATATTATCTAACCCCCAACCCTCTTTCACACACAGATTTAAAAAACAACAACATCATAAAGAACGGTATTAAGATGCAACGTTCAGCCGTTCAGCCCTGTATCAGGGATGGCGCTCGTTAAATTTTCAATCTGCCGCGAGAGGGAAGCTAATGACAGCTGTAGTCATTACGCGTGGCTTTCTCTATGGACCACCGTCTAGTCAATGGATGGGAAAAAACTTGGTTTTAGTGCGCGGAAAATATGGTATAGTATGCACTGAGGATCGATTCGGGAGTAGTCGAAAGGCAGCTGAGTTTGAGATGAATTTTCGTGATATGAAAACGAAATGAGATGAATGGGTTGTTGGACTTGGTTCTGTAGTTAGCAAGGATATTATAGACAGTAAAGTTATAGAGGCTATCTGACATCAGACAAAGTTGTGACGTAAAATATTACCCAATTTCACTCTATAGGCTACAGCAAAACGGAAAAGAGAACGGAGCATAATTTATATCGTGACCTCTAACAGGGGACAATGGATGAAGAAAACATGTTGCAATGACTCAAACTAGCATGCGATAAAGGTAGGATAAAGGTAGGATGAAGATGATTTTATTTGATTGGGAGAAGTTCGTCCTAACGTATCAATGGAAAAAGTTGAAAGATATTTACCCAAAATTCATTACATAATAAAATCAAGACGTCATAGTAAATAAGTGAATAAGAAAATATTTTTGGTGACTCACTCTGTATAATGCTAAGCGACCCTACCATAAGCAAGTAGGAAGTCTTATTCACATGTACAAACGTCTAATTCGATGTTTACACTCGGTATAGGTACATGAAAGCTCCCTATCATTGCAAACTCATCAACAAATACTAGTTCATATTTGTTGATGAGTTTGCACACTTGAAATATGAAATAAACTAATCCTGCTATATAGCAATTAAACGTAGCACATCTTAATCTACTAAAGCATTGCAAGACATTTTAAAAACAGCTGACATAATCCCTGCAAAGATATTTACTTCACCTACTGCCCGACTTACACGGAAATACTTAAATCCACTTTAGATTTAATCATAATATTTTCATACTACTCCTTTCACATCGCGACGAAGAAAATCGAGTCAAAGCGAAGATTTTATTTACAACACACACTGATGTAAAAGGAAAACCTCTTTGAGATAAAAGATGGTATGAAGATAGTACAGTGACTAGCACTATTATTTAGCAACTTTTGAAAATGGATTTCTCACACGTCTAGCTCGCAATTTTAATGTTTTTAGGTAAGCAGTCGCTCCATGAAATATACTGGTATTCAGCTGCATCCCGTAAGGTACGAAGCCGACCCCAACATAGTAGGGAAAAGACTAGGCAAATAATGAGGTATTTTAAAACCCATTTTCTTATGAAATAGGTCTTATTTTAAATTGAAATTTTTGTTCCACTAGAAAATTAGCTTTTCAATTTAGAGTATAATTATACAAATTGGTGCTGAGCCACGGTCGCCAAATAAATAGATAGGGCAGGAGAATGATGACGATACATAGTTGTGCTGCTAACTGTACTTTGTTGCAGAAACATAATCAAAAATACAACTTACATAAACCCGGGTTTCTTTTACAAATACTTTAAATTAAGTCGTAAGTGTATGTGCTGTGGACATAGACTAAAGATGAATCTTACTAGATGTTCTTATTTTCTTGGAAAAAGAAATAGAAATGCCGGAAATTGGGTTGGCTAGCCAGGATATCAAAGAGCGCAGAACGTCGACGGTTTTAAATTATCTTGAGCCACTTTCAAACATAACGGTACGCCTGTTTTTCTTCACAGGTTTAGACAGAGCTGTACCTAAATATAAAGTAGTAGATACGACCATTTCGCTAGTTACGCTTAGTTTATATGTACGAGGGGGGCTTTTGCCATCAACCGAGTACAAAACCATACTCAGGGCTGCAACTGAATAAATCCTAGTGGAAAAACCCAATAACCATGCCCGACCGGCCTTCGAACCCTTGGCATCATGTTCAGAAGCTGCGGTTGCGACCAACGGCATCAATCTTAAAATATACGAAAATAAACTGAGCAATTTTAGAAACGGTAGAAATAATTTACTTACTCATCCCTTAAGTAATTAAAACGTATGAAGTTGCGTTAATTATGAACTTTCCACAAACGCTTTTAGAACCTGGTGTTTATTAATCTTACAAAACTTACGCAATATAGACAACTTGCAGAACTAAAACTTAAATGAGATCTAGGTTGTGGCGATACACTATACTATCTAAAGTGTGTTCATCTTTACTTCTCTTTATTAAACAAACAGGACGCCGAGGTCAACAGTGGAGGTTGGCGTGACCATTTGATCATGTTTGCGGGGCTAACATGGCCAGAGATCTCACAGAATATAAAGGCTTGGACTATGGAAGGAGAAAGGGATGACCTTTGTCCAGCGGTGGGACACCATGTAGGCATGTTAGAAAAACAATGAAAATGAATGTTCAAATAGGTATTTTAAACCCCCCACTCATGATCTTTGACAGGTTTTATTTTCGTCAATTTTTATTAATTTGAGATAACAAAAAACACGTATGTAATATTTTTCGATAATCTAACAGACGGACTAATTAGATTTTTTTTGGTGAAATACCCTATTGTAGAGGTCAGATAGGCAGCCGCTCGTATAATACTGGTATTCAGCTCCATCTGGTTAGACTGGATGCCGACCCCAACATAGTTTTGGGATAAGGCTGCAAATGATGATGTTCAAAACTCAAGAAAAACACACACTGTACAACTCAACGCGATCCTTTTGAAAAATATTGACGAGCAAACTTTGACGTCAGACGATGTTCCTGGCGCCTTCAACTTCGAAACACCCATTCTTATCTAGAAACGATTCAATAAAAATCAGTTTTCCAAGTTTTAGAGGTAAACCGATTTGTCCAGCGTTATCAGGAAAACTGCTCTCAGTTCACAAGTATGGATGTTTTCCGAATGGGTGCGTTGACCGCGTTAGTTCGGCCAGTAGAAAATGATGAATGGGGTTTTTTGACGTTCGATGGTTCAAGATTGATTTCTTGTAGGGGAATAGTGTTTTTATAGATGGTGGGTATGCACGGATAGAATTGGGAGATTTTGAAAAGAAAATGATCATATATGGAGAAACTATTAATAAACAGAAGCTGAAAGTTGATTAAATACTTTTTAGGCATCAAGCAAACGAAGATCAATTTTTTAATACAATACAAATTGATCCAATTTAATAGGACAATAATTATTACAGTGGATTTAATCTCCACCACCATTTATTATGATAATTGATGTTATTATTTTTTTAGATTATATACCCTAAAGTAATTGTTAGTTATATGTATCTAGTAGTAATTTGGCGCAAAAAGGTTATTTTAAGAATAATAATTAGCATAAGCATAATCAAACTTTAATGATCCTACTGCTGGAAAACAGGCCTCCTTTCCGTGATGAATAAATAAATAAAAATATAAATGAATAAATAAATAAAAATAATAATTATTTTAATTGATTATCTGAACGCCTTTTATGTAAACCAGGTAGTGTGCCACTTACGGTATTTTACCTTATTCGATTCGTTCTCTTCAAAAATATACAGACATGAGATACAGACTAGTCTTCAGATAGTGTACACGATATTTCGAAACCTCCCGAATAACCATTTCCTTCCTTACCGGTAACGGATACCCCTAAAGCCGAAAACTGACTTGCAACACGCTATACACAACGTAAATGTAGCATGCCCATTGCCCATTGGTTTCATTTTCATCTTGCTAGTCTTCGTTAAGTTATTGACCAATGAAGTGAGGTATAAGTTAGATAATAATGGTTGTAGAAGTGGCTTCGTAAAGACTTTCTTTAACGAAACCAAAACGCACTTGTTCGTCGTTTCACGTCGTCATTGCGATTCCTTTTTCTCCGTCTGACTCGGCTAATCTCCGAAATAGCAGAACCGATTTTGACGGGCTTTTAATGGCAGATAGCTAATATTATTAGGCGTAACTGAATTTTGTTAAAGAAAAACAATAAGGGTTCCGTGTAAAAAAATGCTTTAAATTATATACAAAATCCGATTAAAAGGTTATAGTAATTTCATGCAGACAAGGTCACGGGCAGCAGTTAGTTTACATATAAAGACATTTTTACAAATACCAATTCCTCATTGCATTTCGTCAAAATTTGTTCTGCAATACCCAGTTTAGCATAACAATAATTTATAATCAGGCAATCTTTGAGTTCATAGTAAATGGAATAATATTTACAACAGTGCCTCAGGCAACAATAGTTGATGATTTTCCACCCACCAAAAAAAAAAGGCAACAATAGTTTGCTTTGTTGCGTCAGACAGTTCGCAATGGATTCCTTCTGTGTATCTTATTGCATTTTCATTTATTTGTTTGTGTTTTGTAATGCAGAAGTGGGTGAAATATTATATTTGTATTGTTTCGAATGTGATCAGAATAAGTTGTAATCGTTCTTTTTAGTTTTAGTTGATTGCAGATATATTTGGGCCAGTGGAAACAGTTATGCCAGAACATAACTTGAAAGAAACAGTGTGTTTGTAAAATTGCCTAGCCGCTTGAGTGCTCTTGGGAACTACAGGTCCGGTAATTTTTGTTGCTTAAAATTGCTCCTGGGAACTACTTGTACTTACTGTAATATTTAAATGCCATCCTAAAATCCTTTTCCATTTATCCCAGATACGCAAAGAAAATCCTTTTCTATTTATCCCAGAGGCGCAAAGAATCACAGGAGTAGATATTACATAGCCAGTGTCTTAAATATTCAACTTTTACACATTTGTTTATACCATAGTTAGGTCACTCAAGCATCTAGGCAGTTGATGAAGTCTTGAACCTAATAAATCATCTGTCTTTTCTGAATTCGGGTGGGATCGGCTTCCAGTCTCGGATGCAACTAAAAATGAAAAAAAAAAAAAAATGAAAAGAAAAAAAACAAATGAATAAATGTCGGTAAATTTACATGAAGTGACTGCCTATCTGACCTCCACAGCCAAGTTAGTATTGGGTAATATGATACTTCTTGGTTCTTGGCACTGACTACCTGTTATGACTGTCAAAGATCAGAGACGGAACGTGAGAAGGAAAGAACCTCACGTCCCAGACGCCGCGGGAGGCTCCCGGTCACCGAAGGCGCGAGCCTTTAGACGGTGAGTAATGGGTTAGCTCGCCGTCCATCCGTCTTAGTAAGACGTATTGACGGCGCGTTCATATTCCACCCGCCCGTCAAAGAGATGTCATCAAATTGGAAGGGATGCAAAGGCCGAAGCCTGGGGCTGCAGTTATAGTCATTACAAGTCTGACACTCCCTTTTGCTCCTCTAAAAGCTGGAGGTAACATTTGATGATCCCACCTGAATAAAAAAAACATCCCACCGGAACCCTAAAAAGAAAGGCAAGCGCAGCTTAGCCTAAAAATTCATCCAAGTAAGTAGCTGTTATGCCGTTCTAGCCACGTGCTACCCGAACTACATTGAAGTAAAGCTATCTTATGTTTGGTTTACAAAATATTTTACAGTCTTCCTAATCAGTTGTGCTGGATTTTGTAAACCATGTTGCTATAGAAACGGTAAAGGCACAACAGATATACGACAGACAGATATACTACAAAGAACTACATAAATATGCCTGCCTTCAAGCTAGTCTTATACAAATTTTTGTCTAACTTGTTAAGTAAGGTACTACGAAGGATCGACCGGAGGACACGGTGTAGCACACTGTGGAGGCGTGCCCTGCTTGGGCAGAGCCCCGCCGTGTTCTCGTAGCGGCGATCGGCGGCGGCGACCTCTCGCGCCCGGCCCTGGTGCAAGCCATGGTCCGGGGCGAAGAGGAATGGGACGCCGTCGCCTCCTTCTGCGAAGCAGTGATGCTAGCGAAGGAGGTGGCGGAACGAGAGAGGGAGAGAACCTCTCAACGTCCCAGCCGCCGCGGAAGGCGCTCCGGGCGTCGGGGGTCACGCGATGACCTCCGGCCACCGTAGATGCGGACCTGTGGACGGTGAGTAACGGGCTAGCTCGCCGTCCGGCCGTCGTCATGACGGCAACAGACCGTGTCGGCGGCGGCGCGTTCGTGTTCCACGCGCGCCTCAAAGAGATGTCAGCAAGGAGGGGCCCGCAAGGGCCGACGCCCGTCGGGGCTGTGGATATCGAAAGGTTACCGCGGCTCCAACACAAGGGCGAAGAAGAAGGAACATGGGTTTGGGTTTTTAGTCAGTAGAAGTCTGACACTCCCCTTCGCTCTGCCCAAGAGCGGGGGGGGTTATTCGATGATTTTCCACCCACCAAAAAAAAAAAAAAAGGTACCTACTACGAAGACTTGAGAAAGATAGTTTTCAAGGTACTCCTCTGCCTAACTTCTCGGGCTTACAGGCGTGATGTTATGTTACGACTTACACACACACAGAAAAACTACTCCTCCAGGCCATGATTTAATCACGATCCTTCACCCAGCATTTTTCCTAAAATATTCCCTTTATACCGCCCCAAACTGTCACCCATCCATTGTACAATACGATTTGAGTGGGAAGTTCGGAAAGAGGTTCTATTGCAGCCGCCCTTCGCGTCGGAATGCACATAATTCCACTCCGCCCAATATCATGCGACGTGAACTACGGCGACGTGATAGTATCTGATGGTAGGTAGGTAAGGCTGGGAGTGCTGTGGGAGTTACTGGAGGTTTTAGTTTTTCGTTTTCGAATGAACCTGATCTCGATTAACGCATTTAAACCGCGATTATCAGCTGTCAGTGTACATACAGGGTGTAAGTAAGGGACAGCCCTCCGCAATCCGAAATTATTGCAGGAACGTTATATAATATGAGAGTCCAATGAATTTGATTGTTTTTATTTTCCTATGCAATGAATAGTTACCGTGGCCAAACGCACGTAGTGAACAACTCGCTCATTAAATTCAAAAGGGCCACATTCCGAAAAAAAACAAAATCATTTTTATTGCCTAAAACGTATCAAAATTGGTCAAATTTTTATGTTCGTAAAAGACACCCATTGCTTTAACGTTTAAAATGGTCCAATCACACAACTGCCCGTTGGCCATTTTGATACATTGACGACTAACTTCAGAGTAAAACGGCCATATTGTCAATTGTGACCCGACAGTCTGCGTGAGCGCACGTCATTTTTATTTAAAAAGGCCACATTCTGGAAAGCAAGGTGTTGAAGTGATAATTTATAGTGAAAAGTGCTATATTTTGAAATGTGACCGTTTTTAATAAAGAAAACATGTCAGTACAATATTATATAATAAGGAAAAGTGCCATATTTTGAAATGCGTCTCTTTTGATTTAAAATACTACAATTTTGGTAATCATTTATTGAAACAAAAGTGCAGTATTTGGAATATGTCGGTTTTGTGTATAAAATTACCTTAATTTTGGTAAGAATTGTTTGAACAATAATGTACTTTTTTGTTTAATGGCTGTTTTGATGTTCGTGACCTATGATGTCTAAAAAATATGTTTATAAAAAGTGCAGTATTTTTATAAAACGGTTTCTTTATTGCTAGATAACCCGACAGAAGTTGTTCTGTTCAAATTACAATTACCTAAACAAGTTTGCAGGTTTGACGACTTTCAGCCTCCCGAACAAGCCGGATTCCGAAAAGGCTTTAGCACCGTAGATCACATACATACGCTGCGTCAGGTTAAACAGAAGACCGAAGAGTATAATCTGCCTCTCTGTTTGGCGTTTGTGGACTACGAGAAAGCCTTCGATTCGATCGAAACTTGGGCTGTACTGCAGTCTCTCCAAAGGTGCCAACTTGACTACCGGTATATCGAGGTGTTGAAGTGTTTATACAAAAACGCCACCATGTCAGTCCGGCTTCAGGACCAGACCACGAAACCTATCCTTCTGCAACGAGGTGTGAGACAGGGAGACGTCATATCTCCGAAGCTGTTCACCGCTGTACTGGAGGATCTCTTCAAGGTTCTGGACTGGAGAGGACTAGGCATCAACATCAATGGCGAGTACACCTCTCACCTTCGATTTGCCGACGATATAGTAGTCATGGCTGAGACCATGGAGAACCTCAGTACAATGCTCCATGACCTCAGTAGAGCTTCCGAAAGAGTGGGTCTTAAAATGAACATGGACAAAACCAAGGTCATGTTGATTGCCCATGTTACACCCACTCCTATAAAGATCGGAGACCATACACTCGAAGTTGTAGACGAGTATGTCTACCTGGGACAAACAGTCCAGTTAGGTAGGTCCAACTTTGAGAAAGAGGTCAATTGTCGAATCCGACTTGGCTGGGCAGCGTTTGGAAAGCTGAGAAGTATCTTCTCCAACTTACCGCAGTGTCTCAAGACGAAAGTCTATGACCAGTGTGTGTTGCCAGTGATGATTACATACGGGACCGAAACGTGTTCGCTCACAATGGGCCTCATCAGAAGGCTTAAAGTCACCCAAAGGGCAATGGAGAGGGCTATGCTCAGAGTTTCCTTGCGTGATCAAATCAGCAAGGAACCAAGGTTACCGACATACTCGTAGCCCAAAGAATTGTCAAACGTAAGTGGCAGTGGCACATTGCTCGCAGAACGGATGGCCGATGGCGACCGCGATCCGGAAGACGTTACGTTGGAAGGCCTCCCACTAGGTGGACCGATGACCTGGTGAAGGTTGCGGGGATCCGCTGGATACGAGACGCACGGGAGCGTTCAATGTGGCGACACTTAGGGAGGCCTATGTCCAGCAGTGGACGTCTTTCGGCTGAAATGATGAACAAATTTTTTATTTTTCCTACCTACCAGCTACCTACCTACCTACATCATCGTATGGCATTTTCGAATGATTCTGTACCTCAAATGAAATATGAATAGAAGATCTATTAAAGGGTATATGCCTGTTTGTGGTGCTATTTAGGTAGGTATTTGGTAAATTGCTGAAGTTACTTTTGGGGTTTAAATACCTACAGCGACTCATTTTTTTTTTTATTTGTAGAATGAATAGTCGCGAACTCGTAGATGAAGATTCACTGGAACTGCTGTCTGATTCGCATTCTGTACTTTCCTCAACAACGAAATTAGCTCTTTTTTCTGAACTTCTCACATTAGATTCAGTACTTTCATCAAGAATCGACAGATTAAGAATATTGAGGCTGTCTGCTATGGCTATATTTTTTGCAGTATTTTTAGTAGTTATTTTAATGATAGATAGTCACCTATATTGAATAATTTCGTTCACACGTTGATAACATCACAAACTAGACTTACAGAGTTACAGAAATAGCATTTTTAAATATGAAAAAAAATATTTTTTAGATTCTTACATGTTTTATTTTTCAATTAAACCATTTTCTGTGATTGATTTTGCATGTTTGTATGTTTTTTAGTTGTAACACAAGTGTGTGATTCTTTATTTCATGTTTTTTTAAACATTTAACAAAACTGCAACGTAAAATTTTAAATTAAACTTATTTTTAGTATGATTTGTGGCCTTTTATTTAATAAATTTATATGACATTTTGACCATTTTTATATGCAAAAGGGACTTATTTGACTTTGTACGTTTATGGGTGAAAGTTCCAGTAAAAATTATCCTATAAGTAAATAACGGTTTAAAATACGCATCGAATGGTATATCCCACATGTATTTATAATATATGGTTCACAAAATAATACGAAAAAACGACGAGCAAAACTTCAAAACGCTCTCCTGTAAAAAATGAAGTTTTTGGAATGTGGCCCTTTTGAATTTAATGAGCGAACTATTTATCTATAATATGTATGTATTTAGAAATATATAAGTATGTTTATCAGTTGTCTAGTACCCATACTATAAGCTCTGCTTAGCTTGGGACTAGATGGCGTTGTGTGATAGTTGTGGAATATTATTTATTATTTATTTATTTATTTTCAAGACACATCTATAATTACAGGTTAACCCCAATGCGAGAAACGAGAAAAGGAATGCTATACAGTGACTGAAAATCGATAAAAAATAACGGATATTTACGGTGGAATATTATTCAATAAGTATTAAAGAACTGATTACACCCTGTCAGATTACGGACAGCTATCCATTAATGACACTGCAGGCAATAATCACACTGACAGCTTTAAAACGCATTTCAGATCTGATACACATCACATGAAAACCGAGTCCCAAAAATCAAAACAAACCCAGTGCAACCCCCACTTTACACCAGAACAAGACTGTTATTTTGAGTGCGATGCCCTATGGGAGATTGACCCGAGAATGACCCAACATTTACTTAGATATATGCACCTCCACACTCCTCGATGGCACCATGAAGACGAAATGAAACGTAAGTGGTAGTTACTTACGTAATATTTGACAGTCCTACACTAACTTTGTTAGTATATGGTGGGACTAGACTTATTCCTGCGACTTTGTCTGCTGAAATGTCGGACATTTTTGTACGTTTAATCGAGAGGTGTCATCATAGGTTCACCCACAATGCACCAGTTATGTGTTAGTCAGTTTAATAGGAGACAAGCCTATTGCCATCATCTCATCTGCCTAGCCTTTTTCCCAAGTATATTGGGGTCTGCTTCCAGTCTAACCGGATGCAGCTGAATACCAGTATTTTACATGGAGCGACTGCCTATCTGACCTCCACAACCCAGTTAATACTAGGTAATACGATACCCTTTGGTAAGACTGGATGTCAGAATTTCAGGTCACTGACTATCTGTAACGACTACCAAAGATCTATATATGGCAGCCGGGACCAACAGCTTAACGTGCTTTCCGAGGCACGGAGGAAACCCGGTATGTCGGGCGGTCACCCATCCACAGACCGACCTAGGCAAGGACAGCTTTACCTAAAGGTCGACTCGAGTGGCAGTTCTTATTAAGCCACGAGCTCCTCCCTATTGCCATCAAACAGGTGTTAATGCAGATTCCATGGCTGCTGATGAGATACTCTTGATGGATAAACCCAATAATACTTTGCATGACCGAAATCGAACTCACGACCCCATGCTGAGCAGTCGCACTAGCAACCACTAACGAGGATAGTCTTCCTGAATGCCAAGACAGAAATTTATTTTATTAAGGTGTAATTCAGTTTAAAGTAACAGACAGACAAAGTTACTTTCGCCTATATAATATTAGATTTGACAGTTTCACAGTCACAATGTAAGTATATGGTGGTCTGAAGTGGCAGATATTCTGTAATTGGATTTTGTTTCATTCGGGAATATCTCTGTGATGTTATCTCTAAATTCAGCGATATAATCTTTTCTTTGTTTAATATATTTTATTACTGCTCTCGAAACGTTGAAAACATACGAAAGAATCAGGCCTTAGAATCGAGAAATTTGAAAACATGTGACTCCCACCAGCACGTACTGCGCCCCCATGATGGATTACAGCCCATTCCCTCTTAAAGAGGATATTACAGGCTGATTACGCCAACCTTCTGTGAAAAAGGGCCCTACAACCAATACGTAACCTCTACGAACACACACTGAGCCCGCGTGGTGGTCAAAGACCCATTAAGGAAAGTTCTAGGCTGATTTAAATGATGATCTACGTAATTCGTCGTTAGATCACGTAGTAGTCGAATAGGTTATCTTTTTTTTTTGTTTTGGAGGGTGGTAAATCATTAAATGACTCCTACCACTCTGGGCAGAGGTGTGGTAGAAAAACCACCCATGTTCCTTCTTAGCCCTTTGTGTCGAGGCCGCGGTATCTCTTATGAACAATCCGAAGCCACGACGGGGCATGGGTTATCCTTAGATGCTCTCTCAGAGTTCTCATCTGGAACAAACCGACCATATTAGCTGTAGAACTGATAAGTCAAAGTCAAAGTCAAAACATTTATTGCGAACCAAGTGTAACAATGTGGTGTTAGGTATATTTTGGTTAGTACTTACAACTTAGCAGCCTTTTACAAGCATTGCAATCTATTATTCGCCTGTCCATAACATCTATTTTAGCATGCATTAAACATGACACTGAGTTACCTATTTATTTTATATTATGTAGTACAATTAAATAAAGAAATTATAGATATTATGTCAAAATTAAATGTCAATGATAGTGGATACAATACAATTAGTCAGCAATATTAATGTCATTTTTCTCAGGTACCTAACACAATTTTTTATTATATACAGAGTTAAATAGGACAGGGTAAATATTATTGTTTGTATTATAGGTCAGATCGCCACTTTTGTACAGTCGTTATTTTAGACTAGATTCTAAATATTCCTTGACTGAGTAGAAGCATTTTTGGATGAGATATAGTTTTAGCCTTCTTTGGAATATTGCTACGGATTTTTCAGTTTTAAACGTGCTGGGTAGCTTATTATATATTTTTATTGCCATATAATATGGGCTATCGCTCAACATTTTGATTCTTGAGGGTGGAGCGCATAACCTCTTTTTATGGCGAGTGTTGACGTTGTGTGTATCTTCAACTTTAGTGAATTTGTTGATATTTTTAAAAACAAATACGCAAATGTCAAGTATGTATATAGACGGCAGAGTTAGAATCTGATACTTTATGAAGTGTGGTTTGCAGGTCTCCGTATTATCTATTTGAGCTAAAATTCTTATACACTTCTTTTGCATAATGAATAGTTCCTCTGCGTTAACACTATTTCCCCATAACATTACGCCATATCGTAGCCATGAGTATGCGTATGCGTAGTAAGCAGCCATAGCTGTTTGTGTGTTAGTATAATAACCATTGGAGTAGACTTGTTCTTGAGTAGCGACTACAAATCGGCAAACGTTTAAAGGTGAGACGTCGGTGAGAGTCAGGGTCGGTGGAGTGATGATCTTCACAAGGTGAGTACGGATGAGAGATGTCGAGATTTGAGTTCAGTGACGTGCGATTGAGGAGGCCTATGTCCAATATTAATTTATTTTTTTCGAACATTGCCCCACACTAGGAATTTCTCCTGTACCGTGTGGGTGCGTTTACAAACATTTAATAAAAACTCACATTCACAAACACCCAGACTTGTAAGAACTACCTATTTGTAGGCTATAAAAATATTAGTTCCGTGCGGGGATCGAACCCGCGACACGTAGCGCAGCAGTCCAATCGCTCAGCCACTACGCCAACCGTGCCTGTGCCTACCTAACCCTTCTAAAATAACCGGTGCTATGTTTAGTAATCTCATCCACGTGCCTTCACTTTGACCTCTTGAACCCATTTATAAATTAGTAGCTTCGTTTAAAAGATTAAGATTTATTAGCTGGTCAACCATTTTCCTCAATTTCCTTCTTTTCACAGAAGCGCATTTCCCCGACTGAATGTTTACGGCTTTCGTAGTAAAATAAATATAATTCCTATTTATGTTGTAGTTTTATTGTTGTAATTCAATTATAATACTATGTTGTGGAGCCTTTGATCTGCCGTAGTGTATTGAAGTTGCCCAGATGTACTGATTCTTATGATCCGAACCGTAAATGTACCTAACTATTATGGTGATACAAACCAGGAAGGCATGAGTGTGTGGTGATAAAAATCTGGAACTTTAGAAAGAAAGGAAAAGTATTTATTTGTCTCGCACAGGATGAAACAAAATGATTAAATTAACAATAAAACAAATTAAATAAATGAGCCCTGACCGCCGCGCCGCGCCGCGGTAGCAGGTTCCCGATACCGGTCGACTACATTATTTATATTTTTAAATGTTTTTATTGTTTTTTGTAAAGAATATTTTAAAAAGTAATAAGTTTGTATGAAAATAAATAAAGGAAATAATAAACAAATTAAAATATATTACATTGAAACATAGGAAAAAAAAGAAATTATAAAATATACTTGTCGAATTGAAAAATCAACAAATGTAGGAAACCACGTTAACTTCTTCTTTTTCTTAAATCTATGTCAAGTTCATCGATGATTTCGCCTGTGTGAATCCTGTGTTACAGACGATTGATTTAATCAATAATGAATGTACCTCACATTAATTGATTAAATAAATTTCCAATGAGGACACTTGTTTATCTCACGGTATGTTATGCAATATGAGACCTACTACTGAATCCCAAGCAATTTATTTAATGATGATGGGCAGTCCATCATCATTAAATAAATTGCGTGGGATCAGTAACCTCATTTTCCAAGGTATAAATAAGGGTTCACAGATCTATAAGTTTTCCGAGAAAATTTCGGATTTTTAAAAAATAATATCGTAATTATATTTTCATAGACTAATTTTAACAATTATATTCCCTGGTCTTTTAAAAAAACATTATTTTGTGTTACAGAAAAATGCTGGGTTCTTATAAAATATAAAATACACTAGTAATACTGAATTATTTTATGGAATGTCTTTAGACATTTCAGAATTTCTCCCGTATTCCAGACATGGCAGAAAAAAAACCAGCTGAGTACCAACCCTATCAGCAGATAGATAAAACACCAGAAACTTAAGCCAAACTCATTAAAACCCAGCCTCTACAAAATACCATTACTACAAACAAACAAAATATTTAACAAAAAATAATAACCCCAGTAATTTAAGCCCAAAGCATTAGCTCTTCGCTGAAACGCTACTGAATAACGTCTAAACGGAAAAGTATCCACGCGTTTTATGGGAAAAATGGTGCAATTAACACGACCTAATGGACCGTCGGGTAATAGTTTCTGCTAGCAAACAAACGGAAAGTCGTGAAGGTAAAAAGATGTTTTAATTCGTACCGTATTTTTAAGAGAACAGACGTAAAAGAAATAAGAAACAAATTCTTACTTTGTGTGTGTTTTATTTTTTGTATAATTATTGGACGGAGTTGGAAAAAAATATCATGGTTTTCCTAGAAAGTATCGATGTTGGTATCGATATTTTCGAAGTACGAAAAACATTATTTAGACAAAATAAAAAGAATACAGCTACTGTTTCGTTATTTATTATTCTTTTGTTCTTGACATTCTAAAATACCTGTATGTATGTGTGTGTGTGTGTGTGTGTTGTACGGTCTAATTAAAATAAATGCATTGTTTGACACTTTTATAATATTCCTCGAAGTAAATGTGATTTTGCGCTTCGATTAGACTGGCGGCATTCGAGCCTCTGTTCAACTTTTATAGAAGAACCTTTCTTCCAGCAAATGTGCTATTACTAGCCTAATAGCATCTCAATAGTTGAAAATCAAAAATGAAGTTTGGCTGCATTCAAGACAACATGTAAGTTGGAGGGGCTCATGCACACGTAAGCACTTTTTTCGCATGGGAGTAGGCAAATATAATATTACAGAACATCCTTATATACCCACTCCTTTTGCCTGGTCACTGGTAACCATGAAATGATACTGGGAAAAAATTCAAACAGTATTTTCATGAGCATATTTCGCTGAATCAATAACCGTTTTGTACACACAATAACCCAGACTTTCAATCACAAAAGGTCAGACATTTTCAGTCTATTTATACGTAACTCCAGGGATTTAGGTTTCCAATCATGAGGCACCGAAGCCTCGTAACAGAAGGTCCCTATTGTTGTCATTGTAACGCTAATAATGTTCGTAACAGGGTCCTAACTCGCTATCTGGAACTATTAGTGGTTTCAGTGATTAGTTGTGATTGGCTTGCTTGTAACTATGTTGGTACTGATTGTTGTTTTAGAAATTGGGGTGGGAAAGTAATTTTGTGGTAACAAAGGTCGTTTTCTTATTGTTTTGTTAGTGACTTTGTTTTACAAAGAGTCTTTCTTGTGTTCAATACTAATTAAGCCATTAAATGTTATTGTCTAATGTCAAACCAATCTTTTCTACAACGTATACAGGGTGGTGACGATAGTAAGAAAATAATTAAAACCACTAGTAATACTAGTTTTTAGGAATATATATATATATATATATATATA
This sequence comes from Diarsia mendica, assembly GCA_949316265.1. Lineage (NCBI taxonomy): Eukaryota > Metazoa > Arthropoda > Insecta > Lepidoptera > Noctuidae > Diarsia > Diarsia mendica. Next base: position 9,118,536 of record OX438899.1, on the reverse strand, counting down.
TAAATTATATATAAATAATAATAATAATATATGTATTACCATTTTGCACATTAATAACTGCTAACTACGAATAACCTCCTCCTTTTAAAAGTAACCAAAAAGCAAGGTGATAACTTTAAAAAAGAACTAAAACATCAGACGAAAATAAACTCATTGTATGTGCTACATTATTTTGTGGGTTCCTATAATGAATCAATGTCTGACTTTTATGAACATAAAGCAAAAAAAACTTCAATCGCCCATAAAAGCATTTTATATATTTTTTGTTCAAATAAATACTTGAACACTTACGTTTAGTCCTTACCTTATTATTAGATTGCAATCACGTGTACCAGTGTCTACTAGAATATTAAATCTAATTTAGCACCCGTAACTAGTTTAATGAGAAAATTACCCACTAATTGACGAATGGGCGGTTTGCTACGCCGTAGCAGGCGTAGAGCGATGATCTCGTAGCCGCGTAGGCGTGCAGAGGTCTACGAATTGTACAATTTGGTTACGTCACGTGGACTTGCGTAGGTAGAAATTCGTAGGAATATTATCCATGCTAATTTTATTGGTGCTTGTAACTTTGTTTGTCTGTCTGTTTGGTACTTTTTCTCGAATTCATTGCAGAACTGATTTGCGACAAATTGAGCACACGGACAGTCTCTATGGAGATCTTGGGATAATAACCGTTTCTTTTTCTCTAAATTGGGATAAGTATGCCACATAATTACCAAACCACTACAATTCCAGAAACCCAGAAACAGCAGTGGCAGCCTCCTGAAAAGCGCCGAGACAATGAAGCCCAACGAAATCAATCAGAAAAGAAGGAGCGAGGAGTAATTAAAACATAATTTCCATTCATAATAACTGTTTACAAGCGAACCCGCACGTAGAAGTTAGCTACATTCCATATTTTTCTCAGAAATAAACACAAATTAACTTCAAACAACTATTCCCACTTACCGTAGGCGTTAACTTATTACCATGGAAAGTGACGTACCTAATTAAAAACCACGGCACGACCTCAAGGCCTAGTGCGGTACTAATTACATCATTTATTATTGTCTCTCTCTCACTCACTCACTCTCTCTGTTTCTCTCTTTCTTTCCTACAGGTTAGAGGCACAAACACTACTCCGGTAAATTAGGATGTTATTGTAAGTGTCGCTAATGTTAGTGATGCCCTCTAGGGAGTGAGTATAAGGTAAACGAATAAATATTATTAAAAGCTGTCGTGATAACCATACCTAACCCCAGAGAAAAAGAAAAGCTTTTGTCGAGTACTCATTTTTTTTTTTTTCAAATATCTTTATTTAACATACGAGTAATATCAATAACAAAATGCACTTATCCTAAGCTACAATAACACATTAAAATGAAACACTTTATTAGGCTAGCGATTCGCCTTTCAAAGCTTACAAAATGATAGATTGGTTTAGACCGATAATAACATAAACTTAACACACAAAGGGTATATGAACTGACAATATGTAAATTGTTTAGTCAGTCACAATTTACTGCTTGCATGTAGGTAAATCGAAAAATATCTGATCACGCAGTCTGCGATGGACAAGCAAACGCGTGACCAGTCAACGCTCAGCGGACGGAGCCTCTCTGCCGCCCGCGCACCAGCGTTTTAGCGCCCGGTACTGTCGCGTACTAGCTGCTTCTGTGACAGTCAGTTTTTGTCAATATCTGAGATGAATGTTCGTAATGCTTCATTAGATTCGCATTAATAATATTAGTTAAGAGCGGATTCGACAATTTGAAGTGAACTTTATAACTATATTATTAGTTATTACTTTATCATTATATTCCCTAGTACAGGCACCAACGATACCCTTTTGTCTGTTAAGTAAATTTTTATTTGGGAAATTGTTTTTCTGATCATAAAATGTGTTTTTTTATCTGAAATAAAAAACATTATTATTATTAACACATACTTGTTTCTTCATAATAATATCGGTTTCAAGGTCAAGGCGAATTAATGGAAGCAACTAGGTTAACAAAATGAACTGTAGTGTATAAGTGACACATACCACTGAAACTGATCAAACTAAAAACACCAAATACAGAATCGCCAACTCAACTTCCAAACCAATAAAATATCACCATAACTACTGGAAATATTTTCCCGAATCTCTCCGAACTAAAACTGGGAAAGCAATATCTCATCTCAGAGGCCAATGAAAAAGTTTTAACGTCCAAATATGATATAGTTGAAGTGTGCATTCGCCGATATTCTCGATATCTGTTGTACTGGTACGTGCAAAAAGATCTCTTCATTTTGTTATTTTGAACAAGGATGAGCCGCTAAAGCTTTCTGATGATCAATTTATTTTCAGGCTTGTTCAGCGTGTTTCTTAACAAAAACTAAACTCATTTCTCTGACTACCATTGTTTAAAAAAAAATTGCAACATTTCTTGCTTTATTTTCAAGATAATTATGTTCATACTATCCATTTTCTGTCCATTCAGTGTTGTGTGTATCCAGACTAATAAAGCACCTCTGGCTATCGCCCCGTCGATTGCCCTGTCTCAATAGACGTACAGACACACAGACAGTCATGTCATGTCATGACGTGCTGTTATGTTTCTCTGTTCTTCCTTCACACAATATAATGGCTGAACAGGTTGCGATCGAAAAATAGCATAGAGAGAAACTATTACTTGAGTTATGACATGAGAGACACATGAGTTAATCTTCCCTAAACCGTGATCGAAAGCTAGAACATAATAAAAATGAGAAAGAATCATGATCGTGGAAAAATGAGGGACAACTCTTTTGTTCTCAAATTGCAGCGATCATTAGTTAATTTATAAACTACTTCTATCATCATACGACTTCTACGTTTCTTAATATGTCTTTTATTTAAGTATAAAATCGGGCTAAATAAACGTTTAATCGATCTTTCATTTAGTACGTGACTGTACAACGATCATAAAGTACCAAACCATAGAGTTATGGTCTCTCATTGGTACCTTCATTCGACTTTGGTGATACCAAACTTAAAATTTATAGTTTTATGTTTTGTGTGTACCAGGTTTAATGGTGGCACTTTTAGCTTCAGTGTGTAACTTTAAAATGATAGATGATTCAGTTTCACATAAGAAAAAGTTAGAAAACTGAAAGTTATAATGAGGTACTCGGCCTCTCAAAGTTACCTGCCTCCCTAAGTAAATATTCAAATTTTATTCTAGTTTTGAAATAATATTTCGAAGACGTGTGACATCTACCAACCCGCATGTAGCCCATTCCATCTCATAGAGAGAAGGCTTGTGTTCCAGTAGTGGTTAAATTATAGGCTGATTATGTTTATAGTAACGACCCGCTTTGGTCTTGTGCATGGGTGCCCACCTATCAAATTTTCGGATTTCCCGGTGAATTTATAAAAAAAAGCTTTTCGTACAAACCTTTTCCAGACAACCACGACAATAAAAAAATTATTATAACAGTCGAGCTGTCCTCAATTGATGCTCTCACATAATTTGGCAAGTGGATTTTATTTCATAATAGATAAATAGAAGATATCTTTTATCTTGTCAAAAATCACGTTGTTCGCTTTCTCAGAAAACAACATCATTGATTTTATAAGCCATAATTCTGGGTAATCATTTTAATGATTCAATTTACGGTTTTCCTGTTATTGTTTTTTGTTATATTTCTCAGAAAAAGCCTCCCAATTAATACCAAAGACTCCTAACTTGATATCCTCATGCGTAGGTACCATAGACACTCGACGTTTTATTAAAAACTTCATTTTGTTTACCGTCGTCAAGACGTGAATTATTCAGCCAGACTTGAGTTTCATCAAAACAAACTCAAGAGTGCTGAGTAGGTATTTTAATTGGAATTTAAATTCAGAAAATATCGTGTGACTGAAGAATCTAGTGCTTTTCCACGAATTATGTTTATTTTCAAAGGCAGTGCTTGGCTTAGAATATTTTGTTATTAGAAGCGAGGAAGATATTAATTTTCTTATTAGCCGGTACTGTTTGAGTGACCTGGTGAAGGTTGCGGGAGACGAACGGGACTGGTCAATGTGGCGACACTTGAGGGAGGCATATGTCCAGCAGTGGACGTCTTTCGGCTGAAATGATAATGATGATGACTGTTTGAATCACTAAGTTACAAGTTTTGACTAGTTTTGAACGAACCCGCTGTCAAAGTTTACTGTTAGTGAAATTTTAAAGATAACTAAGTACCTGTGTGTAATTCAAATAAATGACTTTAAATCTCAATTTGCGATTTGCCATTTTTTTTTTTTCTATTTCCTCTTGACCTGGCTTACTCACGAGTTCATTTACTGTATAAATTATTAAAAATACACAACAAAACACAACACTGGTTATCCCCGAAGGGTTATGCAGAGGTGTCCCTAATAGGTAATATTATATCCACGAATCGCCAGTTATTTAAGTTTTTGTAAGCAATACTCTTAAACTACTTTTCAAACTCCATTAGATCTAAGTATTCAGTGATTGCCCTAACTTCATCCCAATATTTTCAATAGCACTTATTCAGGTCTCACTCCTAAGTACGAACTAAGGCATTGAATATCTGAGCCCTATTCAGTAACATACATAGTTTGACAGAATCTTATGAACTTGAAGCAATCGACTGGAAAAATGAAATATCTCTGGCCGAACATTTTGGGCGAATATTACCTACCTACCTACACATACTTATCGTTGGTGTTACATTGCTAAATTACTTGGAACGTAAAAACATTTGGTGTTTTCTTCGGAGATGGAGGAATGATAAGGAATTCTCAGAAGTAACCACACAGTGGTTACAGCGGTTTGTCAATTAATAGTGTGACGGGCTTGTCCCATTTAAACATATAAACATTTTTTCTTTCTTTCTTTTCTTTTTTTATTTGAACCTGGATTTGTGCCCGGTGGATGGCAATAGACTCGCCCCCTATTACATGGGACTAACATATTATTATTATTATAATTAAAAAGCCATTGTTATAAATCTCCTGGAGATTTATTAGCGGACGGGAGGATAACTGGCGTAATGTGGCTGACTATCTGGTAACCCGTGGGGATTTCAGGTGTGATGTTACTTTATGTGTTAAATAGGTGCATAAATAGGGTGGAAGGAACACTGACGCTAAAATGGTTGGATGGAGGGTAGGAAATGATGAAATGACTCCTCCCACTCTGGGCGGAGCGAAAGGTAGTGTCAGACTTCTACTGACTAAAAACCACCCATGTTCCTTCTTAGCCCTTTGTGTCGAGGCCGCGGTATCTCTTTAGAACAACCCACAGCCCCAAAAAGGTCGATCCTTGCGGGCCCCTGCAATGTTGCTGACATCTCTTGAAAGGTAAGGAAAGAAAAAGTCCACGGTTTGGGTTTGTAGTTGCCTATCGAGAAGAGCCTCCGATAATCTCCATGGTTAGTCTATTAATGATTTGGTTTTATAATCAATCTATCTTTTCTATCTATCTTCTTTCTATATAAATAAACAGAGAAGTCCTGACTGACTGACTGACTCATCAACACCCAGTTGCCCTTGAACCTATAGAGAGCTGAAATTTTGCACAGAGGTTCCCTTTATAATGTAGACAAGGAATAAGGAAGGATTTTTCGAAATTCAACCCCTAAGGGAGTTAAATAGGGGATGAAAGTTTGTATGGAAAATCAGCATTTTCGCGAGGGCGAAGCCACTGGCAAAAGCTAGTATTATGAATATACCTCCTCTATAACAAATCATACTAATTTGATACCAAGCCCCTTTTGTATTCATCTTTCTAGTTTTACTACTTTCTTACAGACCTACTTACGCAATTGAATTTCTAAGAACCTATCTTTATACCACCGACACACATCTTCAGTAATATTGGAAGTAATATTTTATGCGAATCGAAAATGTTACTTACATGTAAGTAATCCTCCATTTGAGTATGAGATCCGATCTCATCATTGAGAGATTCACAAAGGAAAAACGGTTCTATATTAAACGTAGCAAAGTATATACCTATATTTTAACTTATTATTTGTTATAGTATAGAGTGGGAAGATATTGCCGAACAAACTTGTCCAGCTAATGGATATAGACAGAAAATATTGAAGAGATATTTCTTTTTGTTGTGGGAAACTGAAAATAGCGTCGATTAGGCGTATTGGCAGGTTTTGCTAGTTGATCTATACTATACTGTTGGCTCAAAGTCACGACATCAGCCAGTAGCCGTGTGGTTAGCGTCCGGTCGACGTGCGGCAACCGACAGAAGTTCATAAAACGAGGCGAGCGGCGGTGCAACGGTCACTTTTTGCTTGGACGGCGCTCGGAAAGGACTTGCTACCCGACTATTATCGTGTGAATTCGTGTGCTTGCTAATTTTAGTTTATGTTTTTGCTCGTGTACTGATTATTCCATTTGCTAGTGCTATTTCTATTTGATTATTGTTTAAAATGTTTGTCTTGATATTTTTGTAAAAGTGTAATTCTAAAGATATTAAACATTGTTTATTTTGTTCACGTATTTCACTTCTGATTCCTAATATCAGAAGTGGGATAAAGATTCTTTTCGCCCACAAGTTAAAAACTAGTTTTCAGGCTTTTAATTTTAGATAAAAGCGGGTAGTAGTTAGCAATGGATAGATCGAGTTGTTCGCGTTCAAAAACTAGTGCCTTGCGTTCTAAGCGATCTCGTAGCCACCATAAGTGGAGTGGAAGGTCACGTATAGCAAGTTTCGGGATCCGATCGCCGTTCCAAGCGCGAACGAGATCGTCGTCGTAGGAGCCGCGTGAGGACGCGAAGTCCTGTGTAACCGCTCTCGCGGTTGAGGCGACGCTCCGGACAGGATCGGTTTACTTTCGTTCCTGATACAAGTAAGATCGAACCATTTTAATATTTCGTTGGTTTAGTAGTCGTAAACGCGACTATGAGCATGAAGGTTCTGGGTTCGATTCCCGGGTCGGGCAAAGTGTTATTTTCTGGATTTGTGCCCTGTTGGTGACAATGGGCTCACCCCTATTAAATGGTTAAGCTTATGTCTTAACATAACTGGCGAAATGTGGGTATACTGGGTACCTCTGCCTAACCCTTCGGGGATTGCAGGCGTGATGTTATGTGTGTGTTTATAAGGTCACTGGGGTGATTGGCAATGCCTCGGACGCATTGGTGGTTATTTACATGGTGGTGCTAATACGTCGCTTAACGATTGGTTGACCAATAACAGCACGTGGACTCATTTTAAACACGAATTTCGGTCATTGTGTCCGCGTGAAGTCGATATGGTCACTGTGCTATAATGACGTTACGAGTACAAGTATCTGTATGACCTACAATAGTTTTTTTTTAAGTCGGGTACTTGTGTATGTGAGTTTAAATATTTGTGATGGTACCCACGATACAGGAGAAATTCCTGGTGAGGGGCAACGTTGTGATTTGTGATATATCTGATGCTCAAATAAAAGCCGCAAATATGAACAAAACAAAATACAGTCAAAAGTCTTGTTTTCCGTATATTTGAAACCAAAAAGTGCAGTTGTTGGCACATCAAACTCGAATAATCATGGTCTGCGTAAATGCAAACCCCTACGCAATATGATCAGTTGACTTGTTTTCGTGTGAAGACGTAGGCCGTATACAGGTGCACTGTAAAGTCTGATAAGTTTTGCTTTATTATAGAAGTTTTGCTTTATAATACACATGATAGGCTAAGAAAGATGCCAATGAGTTACGTATCAGTTGATGTTTATAAGAATTTTGATGAAGTAAAGTTGTGGTTGCAAGCCAAGAGATTCTATCGGCTGTATTGTGTTAGCCAGTACCAGTAATTATTGTGTAGTCGTAGTCCGATTAAAATTGAAGGTTTTTGAGGAAACTCGAGTAGACAGTGGGTGTGTTTGTTGTATGTTGTGCGTTGTGCGTTTAGCTCTGGTTGAGGTCAGGGTCTGGAAAGACCGTAGTGTTATGTCAAATAATGATACACACGGGAGATAGACTTGTTTACTAGTCAGTTAGAGATCTTTGGTTTTACTCGATGATTTTTGTGAACCTGGCATTTTTTTTGACGCAATAATGTTTTTAAGATTGATACATGACCCAGGGTGGTTGATTGTTGTATTTTCGATAATTTCCAGTTTAGCCGCGTTTGATTTTATCAACGAGAGTGGGACTTAGTGGATGTTTGGTCAGGTTCTGTCGTAGATTTGTCTCTTTGCATAGTAACCATTACATAAGAACGTGTGGTTTGGTCAAGCGCGTGGCCTCAGCTGCGTGTGTGAAAGTCTGTGTGAAAGTCTGTGTGATACGCTAACAATGTGCCTATGTCAACAGCCACTGAGGGGTATGCAAACTTGGAGCCTATGCCTACAGTGTGTGTGGAAGTCTGTGTGATATGCTAACAATGTGCCTATGTCAACAGCCACTGAGGGGTATGCAAACTTGGAGCCTATGCCTACAGTGTGTGTGGAAGTCTGTGATGTCAACAGCCACTGAGGGGTATGCAAACTTGGAGCCTATGCCTACAGTGTTGTGGAAGAAGTCTGTGTGATATGCTAACAATGTGCTTATACATCCCTATGTGCCTATTGGTATTCTTGTCTGACAAGTTTTGTTTGGTGAATGTTTCTTTGAATTTGATTCTCGACTTGAATGTCCCTTAATGAATGAGATTACTCTCTTGTTGTACTACTCGGTTAGAGAGCCTTGGTGTTAAAGGTTTTACTCGATGATTTCAGCAGTTTTTGTTGCAATAGAATTTTTAAGGTTGGTGTGAACGACTAGGTATATGACTCAAGGTAGTTGAGTGTTGTATTTTCGATAATTTCCAGTACATTTGATTTAATTAATGAGAGTCGAATTTGGTGCCACCCAATGGAACTAAAGTTTGGTCAGGAGTGATCGAGCGGAACAAAATTCTGATGCAAATTTGTTTGTTTACAGAGTAACCATTACACAAGGATGGACGAAACGCAACGCTGCTTGGCCTTAGCAGTGGTTGCCAGGGCTTTGCCACAATGACGCCGTGAACGTGCACGTCACTGCAGGGTGCCAGCGCGCCTTACCGGCGTTGCTGAGCGCGTCGCTGCAAGGCGACTGCGCGCCCTACTGGCGTTGCCGAGCGCGCCTTCTGGCGTTGCTGAGCGCGTCGCTGCAGGCCGAGCGCCTCGCTGCAGGCCGAGCGCCTCGCTGCAGGCCGAGCGCCTCGCTGAAGCCCAGCGCCTCGCTGCAGGCCGAGCGCGTCGCTGCAGGCCGACTGCGCGCCCTACTGACGTGTTAAGCGCGTCGCTCCAGGCTGCCAGCGCGCTACTGACGTGTTAAGCGCGTCGCTCCAGGCTGCCAGCGCGCTACTGACGTGTTAAGCGCGTCGCTCCAGGCTGCCAGCGCGCTACTGACGTGTTAAGCGCGTCGCTCCACTGTGCCAGCGCGCCCTACAGGCGCAGTTGTGCGTGGCACTCCACAGTGCCAGCGCGCCCCACAGGCGCAGTTGTGTGCGGCACTCCAAGGTGCCAGCGCGCCCCACAGGCGCAGTTGTGTGCGGCACTCCAAGGTGCCAGCGCGCCCCACAGGCGCAGTTGTGTGCGGCACTCCGCGGTGCCAGCGCGCCCCACAGGCGCAGTTGTGCGTGGCACTCCACGGTGCCAGCGCGCCCCACAGGCGCGGTTGTGTGCGGCGCTCCGCGGTGCCAGCGCGGCCTACAGGCGTAGTTGTGCGTGGCACTCCCCCGTGCCAGCACGCCCCACTGGCGTTGTGAGACACGCTATCAAGGAGACAGCGAAGACTCAGCCGCCTTGTTGGAAGCTGACGAGGACGTCAGAGCGTCAGGAGAGGCCGTGTTGGCTCAAAGTCACGACATCAGCCAGTAGCCGTGTGGTTAGCGTCCGGTCGACGTGCGGCAACCGACAGAAGTTCATAAAACGAGGCGAGCGGCGGTGCAACGGTCACTTTTTGCTTGGACGGCGCTCGGAAAGGACTTGCTACCCGACTATTATCGTGTGAATTCGTGTGCTTGCTAATTTTGGTTTATGTTTTTGCTCGTGTACTGATTATTCCATTTGCTAGTGCTATTTCTATTTGATTATTGTTTAAAATGTTTGTCTTGATATTTTTGTAAAAGTGTAATTCTAAAGATATTAAACATTGTTTATTTTGTTCACGTATTTCACTTCTGATTCCTAATAATACTAATACTAATAATCTATACTAATATTAGAAAGAGGTAAAGTTTGTGTGTTTGTATATTTGTTAAATTGTAAGGGGTAATCTCGGGATCTACTGAAACGATTTTAAAAATTCTTTCACCAATAGAAAGCCACATTATTGCTGAGTGTCATATACTTTTTATCCCCCTGTATTCCCACGGGAACGGGATCTACGCGGGTGAAACCGCGGGACGTCAGCTAGTAAACTATATAACAACGCCTGTGATCTCTGAAGGGATAGACAGTATACTTTATAGTGCCCGTCGGGGCAGCGGGTTGTTTAAAAGATAACGCGGCCTCGACATGAAGGGCCAAGAAGGAACAACATGGGTGGTTTTTAGTCAGTAGGTAAGTCTGACACTCCCTTTCGGTCTACCCAAGAGCGGGAGGGGTTATTTGATGATTTCCAAGCGCCGGTAAGGTATACCTTATAGTACATCTCACAGCATATTGCCAGTTATGGTAAGTCCCATGTAATAGGGGACGAGCCGATCGTAATCAACCGGGCTTAAATCCAGACTCCGTGGCTGCTACTGGGAAATTCCTGATGGAAATAACCAATAACTGTTTGCGTTACCTGGGAAATACTGGGAATCAACCAATAGAGCAGTACCTAGACCAGTAGGCAGTATTACCGTGACGATTAATGAAACCTAAAAACATCAGCCTCAGAGCGAAATAGCCCCTTTCACTTACAAAAAAGTTACGAGCTTTACCTCAATAATCACCATGTTTCCTGAGGTTCGCGTTTTCTGGAATGGTTTCTACTCGATGTTTTTCTTGACCCTAATGGCAAGCCCTTAGGTAGCTACTAATGTTAACTGTTTTAGGCCTGTGGAGAAGCTCGTGGCTAACAGCCGTAAGGGTTGATCTTCAAGGTTAATAAAAATCGCACTTGCCTAGATTGGCCTGTGGATGGATCATTAACATACCTACCGAGTTTCCTCCGAGCCTCGAAAAGCAATGGATCTTTAATAGTCGTTATCGCTAGTCAGTCGCCCGAAAGTCTGACTACTACGACCAGTTTTACCAAGGGGTCCCCAGTACTGATCGAGTTGTGGAGGCCAGCGAAGCCGTCGCTTCAAGTAAAATATTGGTATTCAGCTGGATCCGGTAACCCTGTACTCGGACCCCAATAAAGTTGAGAAAAGGCTAAGCAGATGATGATGAGGTACCTAGTGATGTGCAGTCCATGGTCAAATTTAAGTAGCAGAGAAATATACTGCCCCATTTCTTTCATTCATGCCATATTTTTTCAAACTATTGCCAAAATCTGGTGTCTGGTTATGGTCGTATCGTTGTTAAAGATGTTAACTATGACAAGTTGCGAGGATGTCACGATAACAAGGAAAAACGACCCGATATTTAGATTTCAGGTCGGATGATGGTCAAAATCTGGCACGAACTGGGATTAATGCCTTTTGTTAGAAAATGATGTATAGGGTCAGCAAATTTACTGCATATGTAGGTACCTATGCGTAAACCTCTCAATATTCAGATCTTAGAATTTTTTTGCCTGCCTCGTTGTTCTCATGGTGGAAAGGAAGACTTTTGAGCGTGGAGTCCTTTCGAGTTCGATTCACAACTCAGGCTTAGTGTTTTTCCAAAAGGAATTACTCAGTTGTAGACTTGAAGTGACGGGACCGGTCAATGTGGCGACACCTGGGGGAGGCCCATGTCCAGCAGTGGACGTCTTTTGGCTGAAATGATGAATGATGATGATAATGAGACTTGAATTCTGTCTGTAAGTAAGGAAGTGGACTGTGTGTAACGTCTCCGCAAAATATAATCCTATAAGTCCTTCTCCTAATCTCCCCTTCCCGTGGCATTGGATTTCTAGCTCATTGGATTATTAAAGTCAGGGCATCTATGTGACAGAAGAAAAAAAGAACTGTAGGTACTGATAACAATACAAGAAAGTATCTACTTCTACCGGGAGGCGGGTCTCAGCCGGTCGAAGTTTTGTGTGGACCGAGTCTGGAAGACTAACTTACCTACCTGTTTACCCCTTATTGATAACCAGTTTTAGGTACCTTAATTTATATAAAAATTGATTGAACCAATTTACAACTATAAACATTGTTGCAAATCAATTTTAAACCCCTACATTAATTATTTTCTAATCCACATCTAAATTCAGAAATATAAACAAAACTTTGATAAAACGTTAATCGTTTTAGTTCAACCTAAAATAACAGGGATAGCTTATTAATTCCAACTATAATCCTTTTGAAACACACACGTAACGAATGATGCAAATATTTGTGTTTCATTTTCGGAATTAACGATGTTTTTAATCCTTAGCGGCCATGGAGTATGGAGAAATGGAGCTCTAATCGTAATGTCGCGTACCTAATAAACAATCAACAAAGAAATATGTGTGCAGCTGTCTTTTCTACTACGCCAAGATGCCAATGCCAAGAATACAATTTCTTAGTGCTAATGCCAAGATTAGCACTAAGAAGTACTTACTTAGATTAGTCTCTTTAATGAAGTGCCGGGACAGGGTGTTGTTGTGCAGTTCGAAAAAGGCTCTACATCCAGCAGTGGAGTGTGTTAATATGAGTTAAGTAGTCGAAGAAATAATAGTTTCTGCTTCAATAAATAAGTTTATTTTTAACTAACTATCTACAATTCTGAACATTGCACCAGGGCCCCGAGTCTGCTATTCAATAGTGTCAAAATGGTCGATCATTGATCTCATAATGGTTGATTGATGACAAGCCAAAAAGTACCTTATGCCTGTCGACTTATGGTACTTTTTGGCTTGTCGTAAATCAACCATTATGAGATCAATGATCGACCATTCTGACACTGTTGAATAGCAGACTCGGGGCCCAGGAAAGGACTGCATAGGTCTGGGGGCTGCAGTTTACAACGGTAGGGGCTGCCGTAGTAGTAGACACACTGACCTTATTTCTGATTTCCTTCAGAAAGGTCAGGCGCGCCGTGTGTTTTAGGTACTTTCTCGCATCCAACATGCACGTTTGACCTTTGATAGCTGTTTGAACTCGGTCGAAGAAAAAAGAATATGGGATGGTAGCACGTGTCGACCATTGGAAACAGGGTTGAGTTTTAGATAAACAACAAGAACGTAAAACAGTTATCAATACGCGTCTCTATAGGCTGATCATTATATCGGCACTCTCTTTGCTTGCTACTCCGTGTTTTAGTTGGAGGACCATTATCGCAGTGCGCGGAGCGATGCACAACGCCAGATTTTACTCGCAATTTGATGGCAGCCGGCATAGGTCATCATTTTGTTCGTGTTATAGGTAGGTCTGTTGTTAATCTATTTAAAGGCATCGAAATTTTGCTGAGTTGACGCGTTCGTCATATTGGATGAATTATGGCCTATGACTACTTATTTAGCCAGCCGTACCATCATAGAGGACATAGAGGTGGTCCCTAACCTAAGTCAGAACACTGAAGTTTGGAGAACCATCTAGGTATCACATAACGGAAAATATGCGTCGGTGTCTTATTGGTTACCTATTATCTACTAGTAGCTTTCCATATACCTAGCCACCAAAGTTTTTTACCACCAAAAGGTGAGATAAATTTTATTTCAACTATTTTGAAATTAAACGTTGCACTGGCTCGTTGGTCTAGCTAGCTGTTGATTCCCAAGTCGCAGTACCTATTGGGTTTCTTATCAAGAATTTCTCAGCAGCCACGGAGTCTGATTTTGAGCCCGGTTAATAGCAAGTCTTGCCCCCTATTACATGGGACTTAAACATTACTGGCGAAATGTAACCGTTACCAACTATTGGGTGGGTACACCTCTGCCTATATGCCTACCCATAGAGTATAGTATTTGTGCCTACCCTTCGGGGATTACAGATCTATTATATACATATAAAAGGCTTTGTCCTGAATGACTGACGGATCAACGCACAGCCTAAACCGCTGATCGTAGAGAGCTGAAACTTGGAGGGTGTGTTCTTTGTATGACGTAGGCATCCGATAAGAAAGGATTTTTCGAAATTCTACCCCTAAGGGGGTGAAAACGGGGCGCAAAGTTTGTTTGGGACAAAGTGATTCCTTGGTCCAATCTACTTCAAAGTTTGCATAAACCTTTTTTAACAGAATTGATGGAAGACGTGTTTCGTATTTTATTGAAATTCATCCCATAACGGGGTTAAAAAGGGGTAGAAACTTATTTTGGCGGTGATTTGCTTCGAAGTTGATATGAATACTCCTTAGTGATTTTGATTTAAATTACTTCTTTTTATTTTGACACATGTCTAAAACTCCAATTCGAATTTATTCAAAAAAGGTTGAACTCACTTAAAAACTTTTAATTGTAAGACCTCTGTAAAACTATCTGTGTTTGATTTGTTGTTTAAATTATTAACTATAGTTTTCTTTTAGTTTGTCTTAGAAGTGTCTGTGTCTATTTTTTTAAATGGGAGCAGAGTTGGTTAACATCAATGGGAAATTAATAAACCTTATTATTGTACCAATAGTAGGGGATGGCGCATGCCTTTTCCGTTCGCTTTCTTATTTGTTGTACGGCACACAAGAACGCTCAATGGATATTCGTCAAGATATTGTGTGTCATGTGAGGTCATATATGTGACTAGCTTTTGCCAGCGGCTTCGCCCGCGTGATAATGACGATTTTCTATACAAACTTTCATCCCCTATTTAACTACCTTAGGGGTTGAATTTTGAAAAATCCTTCCTTATTCGTTGTCTACATTATAAAGGAAACCTCTGTGCAAAATTTCAGCTTTCTAGGTCCAAGGGTTTGGGCTGGGCGTTGATGAGTCAGTCAGTCAATCAGTCAGTCAGTCAGTCAGGACTTCTCTTTTTATTTATATAGATGATGTGACGAACAATTGGGATTGAATTTGCTGTTATGTCTCATGACCGTCATGGGACATAACAGCAAATTCATCCTGACAACAATCATGGGACAAAAGAAGAGTATGCTTACATTAGATATATTACAAAACTCTACATGGCGGTTTCTGCTTATACCAGCCTATTACTGTCCCACTGCTGGGCAAAGGCCTCTTCTCATAATCTATAGGTTATAACAAAATTAATAACGTAAAAAAAACAATTATAAATCCCATTAGAACCATTTTCGACTTCTACGCGGACGAAGTCGCGGGCAAAAGCTAGTGTGCTACTATGGTAGGTATGTAGGTAAGCGCTTCGTAGGTAGGTACCTACCTACCTACCTAAATCCAATTTGCACACCACCTTTGAATAGTGTTGCCCAAAATCGGTCTTGGTCTTGCAGTCTTGGTCTTGTTCTTGCATCGTCGCAAGACCAAGACCAAGACCGACTTATTGTAGCAAGACCAAGACCAAGACTGAACCCTGCAAGATTTGAGCAAGAACAAGACTTTGCCTGCAAGACTCTTGCGTCTCGCAGTTTAGTCAAACTGAGATCTGGGCGTTATATATTTTCTTTCTATGTTTTGGCGAATTTGTGTAGGTACTACTGTATGGATTTATGGATATTTGTATGGATTTGATTGAATAAATAAATTAATTGAATTAAATAAAGTAGGTATTTTGTTTCCGCGAAGACAAATGTTATTAGTTAGAATTATCAAGTCGAGACGATGATGAAAAATATGTACTTATGTGATAATTATTTTAACCGCTAGCTGTTTGTGAAGAGTTTAGGATAGCCACAAAACACAACACGCTCAGTAAATCATAATAGGTACCTACCTACCTAAAGTCAGTAATTACGCTTAGCTAACGTGTTTTTAGTAAATAGCAATAGGCTAGTAGGTATTTATTTGCAAGACTTGCGAGACTCTTGCTGCAAGACCAAGACCAAGACTTGAGAGCGCAATACCAAGACCAAGACTGGCTAAGTCTTAAATTATTATTGTTCCTTTCCTGGACTAGACAACACAAAAATGCAAACGCAATATTTCTAAAGCGATCGAGTTTCAACGATCGTCCAGTTTGTGCGGACCGGACATCCAATATAAGAATATGTCAGAATCACATGCAATGGCTCCCGTAGTCTCGTCTCGCAAATTCGCAATGCTGTGCTACAGAAATGTCCCTATTACCTACCGGTTCTACCGTCCCGTCGACAAATGAAGTTATTCAGCAGAATAAATAATGTAGGTACTTGGGTACCTACCAGTGAATATATTATGGCCGTTTTCTGTCTTTAGCATACGGCCCAGTGAGTTTTCGATTTGTGTAGGTAGGTATTTAAAATGATATTTGGTTCACGTGTGTGCATTTTGTTTATGCTTGGATGGGTTTTCAATTTTGATGCTAATGATGCTATCTAGCCGATTTCGGCCACAGCGACTGCATTCGCTGACTTTCCAAAGATTGTCAAGAGCTTTGTTCTGCTGCTCTCTCGTGTGCTCTTAAGTGGCTAGCATATCCAACTTTGGCCGAAAAGGTACGAGCACAAAGCGGACATGTCAGAACACCATTGATGATATTATAGGGTATAGCTTTAGGTTGCCTAGCTTTAAGGTCATCGCGCTTTTGATCCAATTGTGACCTCCTTTTTTCCTCAAATGTGTTAACTTGCTGATGCACACGACGTCTCCACTCGGGCCGATTTTGTGCCTGCTTTTCCCACACTAAAGGGTCAATTTCGCATCTTTTAAAGTGTCTATTCTGAACATCCTTGAAACGTAAAAACTGACCACCACGTTTCCGTTTTCCTTCCTGGAGTTCAGAATAGAAGATGCGCTTCGCCAGTCTCTCGTCGCGCATTCTGGAGATATGCCCACACCACCTTAGCTGGCGCCTCATCAAGTAGGCCTCCACGCCAAGAACCTTAGCCTGCCTTATAATAATAATAATAATAATTTATTTATTCTCAGATAACAAAGATCCATAATGGTTAGTAACAAAGAACATAAAACTATGTTAGTAGGCACAAAATACAAATTAAAAATAAATAAAATACAATTAACTGTGCAATACAATTTGTTAGTAGTACAATAACTTATAACTATTGTTAGTAAAGCAAGCTTAATCTACTCGCCCCCTGCCTGACCCATGAATCGATGTGTCAATACTAATGTGAATATTAATACATCGACCCATGTACAGACAGTCAAGTCTACTGGCTATCATACTCAAAACGCTGTTACGACTAGCCCGCACTCTGCTCAGCATTGACGCGCACCGCTTGCGCAGAGTAGCGTAGAAGCAATCGATGCGCGCCTCTGCAAACATACGTGACGCACTACAGTGGCGGGGCAGCCGCAACATCGTTCTAAGCGCGTTATTGTATTGTACCCGTAGGGCACTGTACGCTTTTTGAGTATAGACCGCCCACAGGCTGCAGGTGTAAAAAGATGTACAGAAGGCTCTAAAGAGAGTGATTTTTACCTCGTTTGTACATCGGGCAAACCTGCGAGCAATCATGTTCGCTCTCACGGACAGCGCCCTACGTTCACGTTCAATGTCCATGTCGTCCTTAAGGTCCTCGGTTATTAGATGACCCAGGTATCTGAACTGAGGTACCCTAGCCAACTCATCTCCATACAGCTTTATAGGGGGCACGCTAGCGGGACACCTAGTACCAGCCTTAAAGACAACATACTCGCTTTTCTTTACATTATACATTAAGCCATGACCATCAGCATAATTTTCACAAATTTGTAACAATTTTCTAATGCCACAAACCGAGGCGCTCAGCAGCACCATGTCGTCCGCATAGCTAAGATTATTCACACACACATCATCTATGCGACAACCAACCCACTGGCCACTGAGCTCCTCGATTAGGGCATTAATATATAAATTAAAAAGACGGGGCGAGCTCAAACCGCCCTGCCTCACGCCACATTCCAATTGATATGGATCTGAAAGGGTGTCCGCCCACCGTACATTGTTACTTTGATTGCTATACCAGTACTTTAAAATATTCACAAGTTCAGGCGGGAGTCCTACTTCTTGTAACTTTTTCCACAGAATATCATAACAAACTAAGTCAAAAGCTTTGCTCAAATCGAGGAAACAGGCATACACAGGTGTGTCCCTGCTGGTATAGTACCTGACAGTATGCTTCAAGCACAATATGGCACTTTCTGTCGATAGTTGAGATCTAAAACCAAATTGATTGTCATGCAGAACTATCGATTCAGCCAATTGTGCATCCAACAAACTGTCAAGCACTTTAGCCACCACAGTCGCTAAAGATATCGGCCTATAATTATTCTTGTCGGAGACATCTCCTGTTCTATTTTTAACTATGGGCACTACAATAGTTTTCATTAATTGTTCCGGCAAGAAAGAGTGACTTATGCATAACGAATAGAACATAGCTAGAACTCGTGCAACGTGAGGTCCGGCATGCTGCAGATGCTCAATACTGAGTCCATCATGGCCAGGAGACTTTCCTCTTCTCATTTGTTGAATTACTTGAGCCACAGTTTTTGCTGAAATTTTTAGATTCAATCCCACACCCTGGGACCCAGCATTGAGCACCGACACAGACGGACCAAGTGGTGACCTAACAAAGAAGTGATCCTTAAATCTATTAGCTATGTTTCTAGGATCTGATTGACCCTCAATACTCACGGGAAGGCCAGGCCTATGGTTCAACTTTCTAGTGTCTTTCCAAAAACCAGAGAAATTCTTATCCGAACAAAGTGTCGCTAACTTATCCATTATAATTTGTTCCTTGTGATCTTGACACCACTTCAGGCGTGATTTAAAAATCTTTCTAGTTTTGCACATTGTCTTATATATTATTCCTGTTTTCGGCTTGCCATGATCAATCCAGTCCTGAAACATTAGCTTGGCCGTCCCGTGAGCTTCACTCACATGTCGGTTCCACCCTATTACACGTCTACCACTACGTTGCCCATTTCCCCGATAAGTAGCCTTTGCAGATTCACGGAGGGCGGTCACTATATTACAATACATTTCATCCAGTAAATGTTTATGATTCTGGTTACAGCATATTTTGTCCCCACACTTAATAAACTCATGTGGAAAATCAACTAATCTCAAAAGCTCATGGCAATATTCCCTGTATTCTCGTATTTGATTCAAGTTCCTATTGCCCCACCTTACTTCGCAATTTACATCATTTTTATTTTTATCATTTAAGTTAGATAATGTAGGATGAATGGCGTCAAATTTACATTCCAGGTGTAGAGGAAAGTGATCAGACCACAGCGTATCGTAGTCTATCCTAACATCAATGACAGCATTAGATGCAGACTTTGTGACCAAGCAATGGTCTAACCAGCTTGACGTCCCATGAGCGTCACTTATAAAAGTATAGGAGCCTGAGTCCAAACCCAACCTGTCCACATCTACACAAAACAGGTCATGATCAGCACAAAAATGAGTCAACTCACCGAAAAATAGTCCACTTGGGTGAGCGTTAAAGTCACCTAGGACAAACACAGATTCAACATCCTCAATGTCTATAATAGCACTCAACAGTCCCAGGCAATCCGTAAAATGCACTTTATTTTCAGCCCTTTCAGTAGGCATGTACACACTCATCACTATTATTGACCTATTGTTAGATACAATTTTGATAGCACAAACCCTTGGGTTATCACTGTGTATCACTGATACGTCACTGAAAACACTTTTTCGCCATAAAATTGCCACTCCTCCATATGGCCTGCCGACCAGCATACCCGCCGAGGTGTCCACTGCAGAAGTTCCAGTGCTGGCAAAGCCTACATCGATATTGCCTAGGTACGAGATCTCCTCGGGCAATAACCATGTTTCCTGTAAGGCTATAATATCACAAGTCTTGCAGAGATCTTTAATACTTTCGTTCGATCGCTTGACATTTTTGCAATTGAAACTAACCATATTGTATGTATAACTATCCATTCGTTGGTTGTTTACGTTCATTATCCACAAAAGTATTGGGCTTGAAACTTACAAAACGCCGGAATAAAATTCCTTGCGGCCACAGCTTATTTTCCATAAATACTTGCAATTTATATTTGGGCACAAGCACTTTGTAGGCATTATATTCCGTGTCGTTCCTTTTGTTTATTTTATGCAGAGAAACAGTCTCCCGAGTTTTCTGTCGAATATACTCGATAATATCATTCTCAGTGGTGTCTTTGTGTACATGACTAATAAATACGGGTACTTTTAAATCAGCCACTTTGAATCGTCCGTCAATATCACTGGACGAACCCAACACACTAACTAATCGTTTTTTAAATTTTGATTTTCGACTTTCTACCGTTTTCCACTGCCCATCACCATTTTCCTGACCCCCACTGTGACGAGGAAGCGAAGATAACACCTCTGACATCGTCTTAACATTTTGTTCACTACAAGTAGTTAACTTCTCGGCGCACTGCCCCGTTATCTCGCGTGACGTCAGATCAGCTGATGAAGTTTCATTCGCTTGTGTTTTGCTTATTTGAGACGTCGCCGTCGCGGCAATGTTTATTATATTATCACTACTATTGCACTCCGTGCGGGTGGGGACTACCTCAGAAATTAATTTTGGTGATCCCTGAGGTGATAGTTGGGATATTCTGGATTCGGATTCACTATTAATGTACCCACCACGTCTTGAATTTATGTTTGTGGCCTCATGCAATACTGGTCCTGATTTAATTGTATGAAGTTCCGCTTTGAGCCCCTCCAAATCCTGTTGACTTGCATACCTGATTTTTATGTCTTTGACCTCTGATTGCAATAAAGTAATGTCTTTGAGCAATTTCGTCACATCTAGATGATCGAATGTGACTGGGGGTCAAGTCTCGTGCCACAAAGACTGGTATTTTGTCAGGATCCGTGCTCTTCAGAAGGGCCACTATGTCTTCCAGATCACGATTCTCCTTTCCTTTGTTCTTCCTGGTTATCTTCCTTCTATCCGTCGGTACACAGTCAAACAACAGCGATTTTGACTTTTGTATATCCGCCGGTGTAAACGCAGACAAACAAATTCTCGATAAACTTTCCTCGTCAATCACTGAGATCTTATTACTGATGTATGATAACATTTCATCTATTACGATGTTACAATAATTACATTTTAAAGTGTCCGTCATTATAACGTTCACTCGATAGCACGTAATTGGTAGGTACACGTCTGTCCCCATCAAGCGCGCGCGCAGACTGTGTATTTCTAATACAGTCCGACCATCTGATGTTCATGATGTTTCGGAGGCATTTAATATGGAATTTGTCCAAGGTCCGTATATGTCGGCGATAGAGACACCACGTTTCCGACGAGTAAAGAAGATTTGGGAGAACGATTGCCATGTACACAGATATCTTGGTACTCAGTTTCAGATCATGCGATCTGAAAACTTTAGACCGCAATTTGCCAAAAGCTGCTGCTGCAGCACATATTCTTTGATTAACCTCTGCGTCGAGATCCCCTTTGCAAGTAATTATGCTGCCTAAATACTTAAAGCTTTCCACTTGCTTCAGCTTGCAAGTGCCAATTAGGATATCAGGAACTAGCAGCTGTTCGTCTACGTTCATAGCCATAACTTCGGTTTTCTTGACGTTTATTGAAAGACCAAACTTACAACAAACATCATTGAGGCCACTTATCAACGCCTGCAAGCTGTCGCAAGTATCCGCAACAAAACACAGGTCATCAGCGTACATAATCTCGGTTATCGTTGTATAAGAGACTTTTGTGCGGGCTTTAAGTCTGGCAAGGTTGAATAGATTTCCATCGGTTCGAAAACGAATCCGAATGCCTTCTGAGATACGTTCCAGGGTTTCTCGAATGACGACGGCAAAATACAGAGCAAAGAGTGTTGGCGCAAGAACACACCCCTGCTTCACGCCACAGGTGACATTAAAAAAGTCTGATTGCTCGCCGTTTACCGCGACGCAACAGGACATGTCGTCATGCAGAAGTCGTATCATCCTCACAAATTTTTCAGAGCATCCTAGTTTTATTAACAGAGCCCACAGAGCTTCCCGAGGAACACTGTCGAATGCCTTTTCAAGATCGACAAAGCAGAGGTATATGGGTCGACCTTGTTCTTTGCTTTTCTCTTGAAGCTGGCGAACAGAGAATATAGCTTCACAGGTTCCTCTCTCAGGACGAAAGCCAAATTGGGTTTCTGGTAGGATGGTTTCTGATAATGGAATGAGACGGTTGAGAAGGATTTTAGCAAATACTTTTCCGGGGGTAGACAGCAGTGAAATTCCACGATAACTGTTGCAGTCTGATCGGTCACCTTTGTTCTTGTACAGGGCGCTTATTCGAGATACTTTGAAAGTGTCTGGCACCCACTCTTCATTCCACATTGAGACGAATAGATTTCCGATGACTTCGTGCAGTCTATCACCCCCATACTTAAGTAATTCCCCTGGGATATTATCAACACCAACCGCCTTTTTGTTGTGTAGTTGTTTGATGGCATCTTGGACTTCATTTATTGTTGGGGGCTCGTCTAGCCCAGTGGCTGTGGGTAACGTGGACATAGATAGGATATATGTCATATCTGCTGAGCGATCCAAATTGAGAAGTTCGTTAAAATGCTGGGCCCAGCGCACCAGCACTTCGTCTTTAGATGATAAACGCTCAGAACCATCACGTGATTTGATAGGCACTTTAACACGATGGGTTGTACCAATCAGTTTTCTCACTTCCCCATAGAATGCACCAAGTTGTTTAGTGTCCGATAGCCACTGAATGTATTCGGCTTTTTCAAGCCACCACTTGTCCTTAATACCCCTAGTTAACTTTCGCAATTCAGAACTACTCTGTTTGGTGTTGTTCACGTTACTGTACGGTCTACTGCGATCTTGTTGTTTTAGTAGATTTCGGTGTTTTTTCAATGCTTCTGCCAAAAGCTCATCATTCTCATCAAACCAGTCTTCGTTCTTGTGCGTTTCTGTACCCAGTATTTGTAAACCGGTGTCTAGTAGTTTTGAAGAGAAGTCATGCCATTGAACATGAAGACCACCATCCGGCTCAGTAGAAGTATCCAGTGCAGAGTTAAGAGCATGGACATATTTTTCCCTCGTATTGAGATTCTGAAGCCTCCCTACGTTTAAACAAGAGGGTCTTACTAGGGGCGATCTACGAGGAGGATGAAGACGAAGTATAAGCTTCGTTATGACCAGTCTATGGTCTGTCCAGCAATTTGCACCTCGCATCACACGTGTAATTTTAACTTGGGATATATCTCTTTGGCGAACAATCGCGTAGTCAATGAGATGCCAGTGCTTGGAACGAGGGTGCATCCACGTGGCTTTGTGTTTCATTGGCAGTCTGAATAGAGTGTTCGTGATCGATAAACTGAACTGGGCACAAAGGCTAAGAAGTGATTGCCCGTTACTATTCATACTGCCGATTCCGTGTCTACCCAAAACACTGGGCCACGCTTCGAAGTTACGCCCAACTCTAGCATTAAAATCACCCAGGATTACAATTTGTTCCCTAGGCGAGATTTCAGCAAGAACTTGAGCCAATTCCTCATAAAACCTGTCCTTAACCTCGTCCGGATTTGTCATGGTTGGTGCATAAACACTTATAACATTTAAATAGTTATCATTATGTAGATGTAGGCGTAATGATACCATTCGATCTGAAATGTAAAGTGGATATTCGTCTAATTTTTTAACAATCGATGACTTAATTGCAAAACCTACCCCTGATCGTCTGGGCTCAGACGCAGCAGTCCCCTTCCAATAGAAAGTGTATCCACCGCCACGCTCTTCCAGCTCTCCTTCGTCAGCTAAATGCGTTTCGCTGAGTGCTGCTATGTCTACATTGTAACGAGCAAGCTCACGTGCTACAATTGCTGTCTTACGCTCAGGGCATAGATTATCATTCCGATCTAGAAGAGTGCGCACATTCCACGCGCCAAATGTCATACATGACGTTTTTGTAAATTTATTGTAGCGTCGACCACGAAGTAAGGGTTGCACTGGCAGCCGCGGTTACTACCACCCAGATAAGGTGGGTGAACAATTTTTGGGACACCTTTTCTAGTCCCCTCCCCGGCTGAGCGGGGGAAGCAGTGCCTCCCTGAATAGGGCTGCTTCGTCACTCAATGTGCTGCCCAATCCGTACTGTCACCCAAATTGCAGCACGAAAACGACCACTCTCCTTGAGCCGCCTATGTGCAGACATCAGACAAAGCCCAGCTTGCAGTACAGCCAGACCTCTCTACCTCTGTCCATCGCCATAGGTCTTTAAAATCGAAAGCCATTATTTCGGAAGCAGTCATGTACGCAGGTGTTACAACAGCCAACTGACAGTCATCTGACAGTCATCTGACAGTCATCTGACAGCCATCTGACAGCGAGCCACGCCAACGACAGCCATGCCAACCACTGAGCCAAGCCATAACTACCGGACGCCTCCGGTGGGGATAAAGCTTTATAATGCCCTGCAAGCTCATTTTCGCGGTCTTGTCGCACTCGATTGTAATAGTTGTAAGGGGAAGCTCTGCCCGAATAAAGTTATAAATCAGTTCCTGTTTATTTTTTACCACTGTCGTTACACTCAGAAGTGGTATCGAAAACAAAAAACCTACAATTAAACGACGCTCTGATACATTTAAAAGTCAACGGTCACCTAGTACAAAGGACGAGGTCTGAAAATTCAAACGAAGAACGTTGATGCACACCGCCTACAAGGAAAATATTGAAGAGTCGCCCATCCCAGAATCACAAGGCACAAATTGAAAAAGCAGTCGACGATCTGGATGGAACACGAAGCGCCTGCCCTCAGTACCGCATCATTAATTCCATAATTTGACCCTGAAAACGAAGACTGCGGCCAGTAACCACCTGTGAGACACTTCGAGTTACAAGAAGTATCCATTTCTCTGCCAGTAACGCTTCTACGGTAAATGAAGGCTACCTCAAGGTCGTCAACAGCGGGCCCAAGGACATGGAAGGGAGGAACTGTCCTACTTCACGCCGAGAGCTGCCAGGAACCATGCATAAATAACAAGGTCAGTTAACATGCCAGTTAACAGATATTTGCAAAATATTAGCCAAATGCCATTAGCCAAATATATTAGCCAAATGTGTTTTACAATGAAGTGCCCCATGTGTTGATAATAATTATGCCAATCGTAGACAAAATTAGGTAATTTGGTAGGCCCGATAAGTAAATCATCTAATCATAGTCAGTTAATCAGTATATTATTATCTCGGTACAAAAATGGTTTTACTAGTTGTGTACTAAGGAATTGAGAACTTAAGTTGTACATATTTTATTTAGTTAAAGTGCGCATTAGATTATCCAACAACTCCAAAGTAAATCATTTAGATATAAATAACTACAATAATTTCATCAAACTATTGTCAGTGGTTTAAAGCATTCCCAGGCAATCTCTTGCCACCGTCAGTCGATATTCAAACAAGTATAAACTTATTGGATAAAGTTCTTGACAAATTGCAAACGAGGAACTTAAAATTAAATATGAGAAACCGTTAATTTTTACATATTTCATAGGTAAAATATTATGTGATGGCATTCAACCGGTTGAATTTAAGTTGATACATGTGTCTTAATTTCCCGTCTTGAGTAATGTAAACGAAGTGCGTCAATTTATTCCATCTAGTTCTATGTAGTTATTTATGAGGCCAACAGGAGTAAAACGCGAGTTTCATAATGCGTAAAAGTATATGATTCACTGCAGTAAACAAAATCATAGTGTTTTACTTTTTTAGTTCAATCAATAGTTTTGTTGTAAATCGCAAAATACCACTAATTTCGCACTATTCGGCCGCAGCGAAAGACGTAACAACCGCTTTGTAGTGCAAGCTGATTACAACTTTATTCTAACAGTATTTCAAACGAAGTTTGAACCACCACAAATAGAGTTGCTAGTTTGAGGTAGTATAGTCCATTCATAACTTTGCAATAATAGCTCGATTGTATAACAAACTAACAAAAAATAATACGATGTGGGTATGACTATGAGGCAAGTCACATATCAATAAATCTTGTAATGGAAGTTAAAAAAAAAGGTGATTATATTATATTATACGATCCTAGCTTCCCAACAGAAATTCACACGTAGGTATGCAGCAAGGTATCTTTTATAAAAGCAGATTGACGGTAGTTTGCGCCCTGTCCTTTAGTTTAGTCGCGTTACCAGTCGGAAAGAGTGTTATTCATGATTTTGGGCTTTAATCCCTTGCAGTAATGAAGTTGTTGCGAAGATATTATCGTATATGTGTTATGTAAAAATGTCCATGTAATTTCGGACTGTACTGCAGTGCGCGATACAATGACTAAACGTGATCTTAAGCCATGCATTGCTCGATATTACAAGCAAAATCCAGCAAGCCAAAACCGAAGCTAAAGTTAAATTCTATGCCTATGCCTGCCTTTGCTTCAGCCTTATGTAAGTAGAGGCTAACGATTAGTTCAGTACAGTGCAATGACAAGATAAAAAGCCAAAAAGTTGTATTGTTTTGCTGCAAAGTGAATGTATAGATAGTTATACCTATAGTGAATAATTGTAGTATTTATAGTAGCCTATAACGTAAACAAATCTTTACGGTACCCGATTAGTTGTGTCAAACTTCGCGCGATGGAAAATATTACATAATATAAATAACCCGATTTATACGTAAACATTATTATGTGACGTCATGTTTACATTGTGCTTACGGGAAAGCGGATACGGTAGGAAAGAGGGCCAATGACATTCAATTCCTAAATCTACTGAACCAATGAAAATGGTAAATATCGTTAGTTTGAGCCCTTCTGGCTAAACAAAAAAGGAGTACCAGTCGGTACATGTTTATATTGATACATGCTTTCACTAAATTCGTTGTTTCTGAACCAACGCGTACTGTCAATAATTTTGTGGTGACAATTAGTTTAGATCGCAATTATTTATTCAGATTACATTGTTTCCGACCATGGCAAGGTCTTTACGAGTAGATATTTCAAGAATTTTGTAACGGAACAGCAGTTTAAAAATACGTTAACTGTTAACAGCTATTGCGTGTCCTACCTAGGTTGGCTAAGAAGAATAATATTAATTAAGTCTATTTACAACCTTTTTTGTTAATCTAACTTAGCGCTAATAATACATGTAGCAAGTTTAATTTTAATTTGAATATGGTGATAAAACCGAGGTCTCGAAACTAGGCTGTAGGTATCTTGGGGGCCAGAGTAACATTATCTTAACGTTGATGAGTTGAGCATTATCTTAGTGTTGATGGGGTTAAATAGAGTTGTGTGTAGAAGTAATGAAGTTTTGCCATCGACACGCTAAGAAGCATGTGTGTGAGTACCTACACATGTGTGGGTGCGTGTGTCATAATTCCTATTGGTATGAACTTATATTGTTTCTTCCGTCTCTATAAACTATAGTTTGGCAAAACATTTCAGTTACCTTTTCTTACATGAAAAGTGTTTCATGCTTTTTAATGTCGCAGATTCTTCTTTTAATGAGTAGGCTGAAGTGTGGAAGGCACTAATCGCACAATTCACGGAACATAAGAAAGCATGTCATTAGGGGGACAATAGGTTACCAAACATAATTTGGAGTTTTAATAATACTGTTAATAATACAACAGGGTACCTATAAGCCTTTAAATTAAGTCCTACGATTTATCCTAGACCGGGTTTCTGAACCAGCGCAATTTAGAAGCGATAGAGTTATCTACTACTGGAATTTGAATAGCTGGAAAGAAAATGGGACGTAGCTTAGATACAAAGCGAAAAATAATAATAGCTGATAATAGTGTGATTTACAAATTACAAAAAACGGTGATTACGCACATTTACGCCAGGCGCTGACTACTAGCGGCAACAAGGGCAATGCTAATAACATCACGCTTGTAATGCCCGAAGGGTTAGGTAGAGGTGTACCCATGAGTACACACACATAGTAAAATACAGTAAAGTTTGAGTCCCATGCAATAGGGGGCGAGCCTGTTGCCAAGTTAATTCTTGTTTATTAAGGATTTATATTCTGGCCCACTTAAGTGATATTGAGGAGTTAGGTCATGATTGACATAAACTAAAAAGTACAAAAGGTCATAATATAATTATGATACAACGGGTTTACAGGCTTAGTATCCGTTGATTCCTTATAGACTATATCGTAGCGATGCTTATATGTCTGATAGCACCAGTAGTGTAGATGAACAATTGAGCACCGAAGATTTCATAAATCTTCTTGAGAGATCAAAGTTCATTGCCCCATTTTAACTTGGTTTTTTTGAGCTGACTTGTAATCGTTGTTTTTCTGGTTCCCATTGCGGGAGCAATTGTTTCAGGACGGCCGAATGTTACAACAGCCAACTGACAGTCATCTGACAGTCATCTGACAGTCATCTGACAGCCATCTGACAGCGAGCCACGCCAACGACAGCCATGCCAACCACTGAGCCAAGCCATAACTACCGGACGCCTCCGGTGGGGATAAAGCTTTATAATGCCCTGCAAGCTCATTTTCGCGGTCTTGTCGCACTCGATTGTAATAGTTGTAAGGGGAAGCTCTGCCCGAATAAAGTTATAAATCAGTTCCTGTTTATTTTTTACCACTGTCGTTACACAGGATATATTATAGTGCATAAGTGTGCGCGCAGACACAGATGCACTCTCTCGTCCGTACCCTCCTTGATCCAGTGGAACGGAAACCGTTACGACTGGAGGAGAGCTAGATGCAGTGTCTGGCCGAACGATAACTACATGTCCCCTATCGCCGCCCTTAAGGCCTTCCACAATGCCTAGCTGCCTCGCCACCGTAGGTGGATTGCCAAAAAGGCCAAGACAGACCCTGTGCACTATGCGGGAGGTAACCGCAAGACTTGAGTGCCGAAACACTTAAGCCCCTCTCTACCAGGTTTAGCCCACGAGCCGACGTGGTTACCGGGGTGTGGCCGCTGCGTGCATGACAGCTACTTGGAGCCACTGGTGAGAGTTTGTAGGGTATCAACGGTTTTAACTAGGTATTCCGCCGCCTGTGAAGGCCAACTGGCTGGAATCCGACGTGAACACCCCACTACACCCCAAATTTTAATGCTTATTTGAATAGAGAAAAATGTGCCACCATTGTTTTGCTTTTAGTTAGTCTTATACAAATTTTGGTGGCTTTGGTTTTTCCTTGTCCTTAGTTTGTTTTTCTACTCTTCATTCTCTTGCCCTTATCGCAATTCATTTGGGGTCGGCGCAGTATTGTCTTATTCTTCCATACTTCCCTATTTCGCGTCATCTCATGACTACTCATGAGATTCCTACTACTTCGCTATTATTTTCGTATAAGGATCCAAGATAGCTAAATTGTTTCTCGAAGAGTTCGCCGAGCTTCTTTGTCTCGACGTTTTTCTGGTGGTCACTGCTGATCCTGGTTTTCAGGAATTGCAGTGGTTTGGAAATATTGTGGCGGGCTCGAGTTTTGCGCTAGGTTAATTTCCTCAAGAGGTAGGTAGGCAAGGTTCACAGACTCGATTCCGCAGTGAACGGAAAGCCATATAGAATTATTGCTATTTTTCACCTATGATCGATCGTACCGCAGATTATCTATACATTTAGGTATAATATTTATCGTGAATTTTTCAAGTGGCTGGCCAAATTCGACACTACATGGAATAGTTAGTGTACGCTGTTGGTGCTATTTACAACTTGTTCTTATTTTATTAGCCTAGCTAGATTGTCAGAAACCGGGTCTGGATTTGTTTACTTGTAAGATTCAACCTGCATTAATACCTACGCAAAACCTTTTGTTTGTTCTGAAGTTTGCAAGAACATATAACTACATACCTACCTACTTAGATAGTAGGATTCGAACCCGAATCTATCTTTCCTTTTATTTGTGTACTCTTGCACAGTCGTTTCGTGTTTTTATAGGAGAATTTATTATGTACTACAAAATGCATGGAACATCAGCATAGCATTCAGCCCTTATCATTCCCAGTCCCACAGTTGGAAGTCACTATGTGAAGGGGTGAGTTCCGAAATCTACAATGGGGGATTTTTAAACGGATAGTAATATAACAGTCAACATAAATTGGTAACTTTAGCTAACAAACAGAAACAGTTATAAGTACATTAATTTGTAAAATAAACTTTATTCTCCATTCCAAAAAGGAAGAAATACAAAACAGTCATTGGAAATTACACTATTTAATTACACTTAATAATTATAATTTGGTTCAGGCGGGTGTGGCGGGAACGGGGGGTGTCCAAACGGGGGTGGTCCTCGGGGTGGAAACTGCGGCCTGAACGATGGAGGCGGGGGTCTCCAGGGTGGCGGGGGTCTTGAGCCTGGCGGTGGCGGGGGTCCGAAGCCTGGTGGTCCGAATGGTGGTGGTGGGAAGTGATGGAATGGTGGGGGTGGGGGTGGTGGCCCAGAAGGCGGGGGTGGAGGTCCGGGTGGTGGCATAGAGCTTGGGGGAGGTGGCGGTGCGGACATTGGTAGTGGTGGAGGTGGTCTTGCGTTCATCGGAGGTCCTTGCGGAGGCATGGGAGATGGTGCAGGCGGCGGCGGCGGTGCCATCAGTACGGGACCCATCATGGTTGGCGGGGCGTCGGCGAACAGCTGGTGAGGACGGTCCGCGTGGGATAACGGGTTTTGGGCGGCCAATAATCTGTGGAAGAAAAGAATAAGTAACTTAAAACTTGTAAGAAGATTCTAATCAGAGTAGTCAGTCTTATCAATCATAGGCTTGGCTCAGAGCAGGATAGATGGGATTACTTTATTCAAGGTGCAAGTCGAGCAAACCTAAGCTGCCCTGATACATTACATCAACAAGCATTGAGTTAAAAACTCGTGACTATAGTTGCGTGTACCTACTTGATGCTCCAGTGAAAAAAAATTCTATTCAATTTTTTTTCAATACCTAACTGAAACAAGCCTATGTTGGCACCCTTCGGGGCTGCGGGTTGTTCACAAGAGATACCTAAAGGGCTAAGAAGGAACATGGGTGGTTTTTAGTCAGTAGAAGTGTGACACTTCCTTTCACTCTGCACAAAAGCAGATGATTTTCCACGTGCCATAAAATAGGGGAGGGAAATGGTACTGTTAGAGGGAGAGCCGGCTGCAAAAGTACCTACCTCATCAGGTACCCCAATAGGCTATCTTTAGATCGTTAACCGACACTTAAACACGTAAAAAAAATCAGGTCTGCCAGTGCCGATCCTGCCGGGTCATGGAAAAAATTCATATTTTTTGTCGTATTTTTTTGCTGAAAATTACGTCACAAAGTACCCGAATTAAAGTGCTGGCAACAGTTAACCATTGATTAATTACGTAAAAAAAAGTAGGTCTGCCATTGCGCACTCTGCCGGAAGTACTTGGCAGACCTCTAAAATATGGCCCCTCCAGCACCATGAACCTACCTCATCGAGTACCCTGATGGAACCTACGCCAAATAATAGCCAAGATGTCCTCGATAGAGGATCAAAAGGTCTGCCAGGTCTAATCTTGCCGGAACTTAGTGTTCAAAGCATTTGAAGTTGGTATGGTAAGTAGGCAGCATTATTTCATACAAAGAAGAAGGGGCGAAATGTCCCTTGTAACACTTTCTCCTATATATCAAATGAAAGAGCGTAAAAAATAGATCATTTTATTCTCAAACAGTAAATGTGTGAATAATAGGGGAAAAAAGTTATTCACCGATAAAGAGAGATTTTTTTTTTTTTTTTTTTCGTCGGACATACTTGAGTGAGGTGTCTATTGATAGGTCTTTTAAAATGACACTGATGTTTCTAAGATCATTTTTTCTCAAAGTCAATCGTTTGAAAGATAGACAGTTTGAAAGTGCTAAAATGTGTCCCCACCCCCTCTAACTTTTAAACTAAGAAAGTGAAAACTCTAAAAATAATATATGCTTTAGATCGCAATGAAAACTTATAACCAAGATTAGTTTGAACGAGATATAGTAAGCCGTTTTTGAGATATAGCACATTTAAAAAACCGCAAATATAACTTTGTCATTCATACAATTACTATGAAAAACAAACTTATCACAAAATGTGTATTTCTGTTGCCGCTTTAACAAAAAATTATACAAATTAAAGGTGGCTCTTACGATGGTACGGTACCCTTCATGTGCGATTCCGACTCACACTTGGCCAGTTTTTTTTTAATCCAATTTGTTTTTATCTCCAATTATTCACGTTTACTGTGTGAATAATTGGAGATAGAAATTATTCACCTATAAAGAAATGATTTTTTTATTGTATTTTTTACTAGTGACCCGCCCCGGCTTTGCAAAGGTGCAATGTGCGGAATATAAAACTTCCCCTTGAATCACTTTTGTCTATTGCTGAAAACTGCATTAAAATCCGTTACCATGTCTTAAAGATCTAAGCGTAGAAACAGGACATTTAAAAGAAATAGAAAATGACTCTTAATTGTCATTGCGAAGCATTGTGTTTATGAGCAATACACTCAAAAAGTATTCGTACTCGTATATCGTAGAAACGATGACATCGTCCCAAGCACGAGCAGGGCCAACGAAGTTTTGAAAATGGCGGCGATGTGTTTCTGTGTGATTTCTAATTATCATTATTTCATCAGAGCTGTGGTGGCCCAGTGGCTGCCCCGACTTACGAACAGTAAGTCGTGGGGCTCGAACCCAGGCAGGCACATTACTTTGTGTAATTTATTTCAACACCACTGCTCTCAAAACGGTGAAGGAAAATATCGCGAGGAAACCGGCATATCTTAGAACCAAAAAATTCGAAGACCTGTGACATCTACCATCCCGCACTGGGCACGCGTGGTGGATTATAGCCCATCCCTCTCCCAGAGAGGAGGCCTGAGTCCCTGCAGTTTGAACATAATAGGCTGATGATGATTATTATTTTAGCCGAAAGACGTCCACTGCTGGACATAGGTCTCCCCCAAGTGTCGCCACATTGACCGGTCCCGTGCATCTCGCATCCAACGGATCCCCATAACCTTCACCAGGTCATCGGTCCACCTAGTGGGAGGCCTTCCAAGTTTCCAACGCAACGTCTTCCAGTTCGCGGTCGCCACTCCAGAACTTTCGGCCCCATCCGTCATTCGTTCTGCGAGCAGTATGTGGTTTTATAAATATCCTCATGCATGGTCTCCCCTTCATCGTCGGCGTGGTGTCCCGAGGTCGGCGCGTAGACCTGTATGACCTTCAGCACAAATCTTGAGGATATTCTGAGTATAAGGTACACCACCCTGGTCGACACACTCTCGATCTTCACCACGTTATTCATGAGGTACTTGTGGACGATAAACCCAACACCATCCTGGGACTGCCGGTAACCCTCTCGGAAGTAGAGGCGGATTTCAGGATTATCGTGTCCTCCCCCTCTCTTCGGACCTCAAATAATTCCACAATACTCCATCGCAACCTGCTCAATTCCCCTTCGAGTTCCGTTATCATCTCGTAAGTCCGGAGTGAACGCGTATTGTATGTTGCCAGGTCAAGTCGTCGGTATGTTTTGGGGTAGCCGGACCTTTTCCCTTGCCACGCCGCTGCCTCGACCGCTACCGTAGTCGACGGTAGACGGGCTGCCGGGTACTAGGGGCCATTTTTGTACGCTCATTTTCATTTTGGGAGGTTTGCCATAATCGCCACGCTTGGCAGACGGGTTGGCAAGCGTAGTAAGGTCATAACAAAGCACAGTTAAGTAGAATGCTGCTGCCCATCCTCTGGTACGTCCCTTAGTCGCCTCTTGCGACACTCACGGGTAGATATGGGATGGTGCTATTCTTTACGTCCGACACCATATGGAACGCGTTTCTACGTTTAGATCTTGTAAACTACCCAATAGATTTCAATGAAGTTTTTAGAAATAGACAGAGTAATTCAAGAGGAAGGTTTATATTCAGCACATTGCACCCGTGCAAAGGGCGGGGCGGGTCGTCGTCTTTCGGCTGAAATAATGATGATGAGAAATTCGGACGATGTCATGGTAAAAAGTGCGAATACTATTTGAATCTAAAAAATTAAAAAATCATTTCTTTATGGGTGAATAACTTTTCTCTCCAATTATTCACACAGTAAACGTGAATAATTGGAGATAAAAACAAATTGGATTTAAAAAAAAACTGGCCAAGTGTGAGTCGGAATCGCACATGAAGGGTTCCGTACCATCGTAGGAGCCACCTTTAATTTGTATTATTTTTTGTTAAAGCGGCAACAGAAATACACATTTTGTGATAAGTTTGTTTTTCATAGTAATTGTATGAATGACAAAGTTATATTTGCGGTTTTTTAAATGTGCTATATCTCAAAAACGGCTTACTATATCTCGTTCAAACTAATCTTGGTTATAAGTTTTCATTGCGATATAAAGCATATATTATTTTTAGAGTTTTCACTCTCTTAGTTTAAAAGTTAGAGGGGGTGGGGAACTGGGGACACATTTTAGCACTTTGAAACTGTCTATCTTTCAAACGATTGGCTTTGAGAAAAATGATCTTAGAAACATCAGTGTCATTTTAAAAGACCTATCAATAGACACCCCACTCAAGTAGGTCCGATGAAAAAAAAATAAAAAAAATATTTTCTCTCTTTATCGGTGAATAACTTTTTTCCCCTATTATTCACACATTTACTGTTTGAGAATAAAATGATCTATTTTTTACGCTCTTTCATTTGATATATTGGAGAAAGTGTTACAAGGGACATTTCGCCCCTTCTTCTTTGTATGAAATAATGCTGCCTACTTACCATACCAACTTCAAATGCTTTGAACACTAAGTTCCGGCAAGATTAGACCTGGCAGACCTTTTGATCCTCTATCGAGGGCATCTTGGCTATTATTTGGCGTAGGTTCCATCAGGGTACTCGATGAGGTAGGTTCATGGTGCTGGAGGGGCCATATTTTAGAGGTCTGCCAAGTACTTCCGACAGAGTGCGCAATGGCAGACCTACTTTTTTTTACGTAATTAATCAATGGTTAACTGTTGCCAGCACTTTAATTCGGGTACCTTGTGACGTAATTTTCAGCAAAAAAATACGACAAAAATATGAATTTTTTCCATGACCCGGCAGGATCGGCACTGGCAGACCTGATTTTTTTTACGTGTTTAAGTGTCGGTTAACGATCTAAAGATAGCCTATTGGGGTACCTGATGAGGTAGGTATTTTTGCAGCCGGCTCTCCCACTATGTATTTTCCTTAGATGTTCTAAGCTGTCAGGTTGTGTTGAGAAAGAGACCAGCATTGATCATTTCCAGCAACAGCGAATCAACCAAACCAAGTCATAGTCAAAATTCATTTATTCAACCTAGGCTGATAACCAGCACTTTTCGAAGGTCAAAATTTACTTTACTTTACTACAGTGAAACTTGGTTAACTGGGACTTGGATAAGTGAGAAACCTCTATAACTGGAACTCATACTGGGGTCCCATGAGACAGATTTGGATATCTGAGACACATTTAACCAGGTTTCACTGTATTTACATTTTTATAAGACAGTCCCCCAAAAACGCCCACCCATCGACACTTCCTAGTGTTTAGCTGGAAAGAAGAAGTGGCGGAACAAACTCCCCAGCACACATCTGTATCAAGTATAAAATATGTACAAACCTTTCAGCAGCAGATCCGTGTCTCTCTCCCTTGACGTCTTTCTTGAATGCATACGACACAGATATAGGTCTGTTACAGAGGTACTGGTTGTTCATAGCTTCTATCGCTGCATCAGACGCCTCAAATGATGCAAAGTTTATGAACGCAAATGCTTTTGAGTTCCCTGTCTCGGGGTCTCTCATTACCTGGAAGATGTTATTTCAGTGTTAAAACATGGGGTGTTTATTGCAAATTTGAGGATTGTCATTTAGAGCAGGATGGATGTTCTTGGATTTTGAAATTTAAGAATAATAAAGCATAAGAGTGTGGTGTCATCAAGAGGCTTCAAATAATGCTACTGATGTTCAATACTGCCTGATTCTGCCACAATAAGATAATAACCACTCAAGACTGCAAGGGCTATTCTTATATCATAAATCTTATCCTCAAAAAAAAAAAAAAAACTAGAAAAACTGTGCATAATTTGCACCCTGCAAATCTACCTACATATTATTATAAGGGTAAGAAAACCTTTAACAGATCTTTTGCACAGATATTGCTTACTAGCTGATGCCCACTAGGTATTAAAAACGGAAGCAATATATTTAAGAACAGATAGCAATAAAATGGTTTTCGATAATTACCTTAGGAGTCTGCAATATAACACCAAATGCAGAGAAAGTATCATACAACAGCTTTTCATCCACTTCTGGATCCAAGTTTCCTATGAACACATTAGCTCCTACATCCAAGTTCTTCTGATGGGCGGATGCCTTGTTCACCCTCACTGGTTTACCATATAGTTTTATCATATTCATCACCTGGAAAAAAAGACAGGTTTAATGACATATTTTTGAAGTTACATTATCCTAATAGAAGGGACTAATTTGCAATTACCAAGAGGCACTGTGACATCTACCAATCCGCACTGGGCCCGCGTGGTGGATCATAGCCCATCCCCCTCTCCTAGAGAGGAGGCCTGAGTCCCTGCAGTGGGAACATTATAGGCTGATGCTGACTGTGTATGAGATTAATTCTAAAGTCAGATGAGAGAAGTTTTTTCTTTCTTTCTGGAAAGCTAATCTGTTCCACTTGGACCATAAACTTCTCATCAATAAATGATTATTAGGTACATACTTTTATGGCATAATCAGCATCCTCCTCGCCCATAAACTCAACAAATCCATATCCTTGATGAGTTTGAGTCACTCTGTCTTTTGGCATGTGCACATTCACTGAAATTAAATACAAAAGATGTACATAGTAAAAACATCAAAGTTCATAGTAAACACCCTAGTATACGCACAAAAGAAAATATTTAGCCAAATAGGCTGGTTGTTTGTGATGTTGAAGTTTTAAATGAAGAATTTATTTATTTAACATTTGTGTTAAGTTCATTACAGATTAATAGGTAAGTTAACCCAAATTAGCTTGGTGACAGGGTCCGATTTTACTTGTTACCATATCAAATTAATGAAACAAGTAGTAAATACATTCTGAGTTGATTTATCCAGTGCTGCTGCTGGTATGTCAATTTTAATACATACCCACGGGTCCAGCTTGTACAAACAGCTCCCATAGTAAGCTTTCAGTGACTCTATCATCCAAACCACCAACGTAAATCGTAGCATCTGAAAGTGATACAAATTACGTGTAAAATCAAACGAAACGTACTGAAATAAATAGTGCAGCAAGAGAATGGAAACAATTATATTTATTCATTAAATTAAAAGCAAAAACAGCCACATAGATCCGATTTTGGTTAGTAAACGGAAACTTCAAAACGATACTTAACCTCAAAAAGTTTAATCTTGTAATTTATTTAACAAGGAAAATGTATTTGATATTTTGTTAGGATAGCAATAATGCTCATAGTATCATGAGTTATTGGAATGGTTCGAATTAGTAATTGTATCAATAAATACCTTGATTTCGTTCGGCAATTGGTCCCGCTGCCATTTTTATTGACAAGCATCAATCATGAGATGACAGTTAATTGAATGAACTTGAATGTCTTGAATGAATGAAGTAAATGGACATAAAGTCCACAGGCTAAAAATATAATCAATTGGTAGTGATATTCTCACCTATCTCAATTATTACTATTTGGTCTATGGTGTGAAATTAAAAAAAAAAATGATAATTGGTTTATGGTAATACAATAAATGGGGAGCCACACTAAAAGGTAGGAACAGATGGCGCTGCGAGCGACTGTACCTTGTTTACGTCTTTTAACAAGTGTGTGGTTGCGATTTTCTGTGTTTATTTTGTGATTTACCTTACAAAATGTACACGCTGTTATCTTTAAGATACGTATACGATATGTTATCTTTAAGGGGGACGTCACGGTACGGCCTACGGCGTATATCAGCTGTTCGTGTCTGCACAATTATAAAATAAAACATCAATAAGTTCTGTGTAAATTTCGTGTTTACGTTATCGTAGTAGTGTTACTTACGTGTGTTAGCGTTTGTAAGTCAATAGTACAGCGGTTCGGTGGTGAATATCCATAAAACAACAATAATTTTATTGTTACTTTTTGGACTTTGAAGTTACCTGGAAGTTTTTAGTGCCATCGTTACCTCCAAAAACGAAAAGTGTCACATTTACAGTTTGACAATTTAGTGTTGGCACCACAGACTAACATAAATAAACAGTGAATTTTATTGACTCGTTGCCATTTCGAATCAGGCGCCATCTAGCGCCGCCGGCCAGTTAGACGTGATAGAAAGGTGTACGCCATCTGGCTGCGTGTAGCCGTATTACAATGGTGAAGTGTACAGCCTGCGGAAAGTTTTTAGCAGCAAAAGGGGGCGCTACGTGTAGCAACTCCACCTGCAACAATCGCTATCACCTCGCTTGCTTATTGCCCGACTCAACCTCGATTAGTAGCGATTGGCTGTGCCCTGAGTGCAAACGTAAGTTGCCAAGGAGAGACAACAGCGCCACACCTGTCAGAGACCTAGGAAGTGGGCCCCCTGAAGTTCTAGCAGCAGCATCCCTGGCGGCAGCATCAGCAGTTGCGGGGCAAGTCCAGGGCGGTACGGTTAGGTCACCACCTGTCGACGGGACTCAGACTCTGGGCACTCTCACCAAGCCTCCGAGTACGGTAGCTAAGGTGCATCATTCTAGTGCTAGGAGCGAACAGGTTACTGATGGAGAGCCTTCGCCGGATACTCAGCTGACCCTCCGTGAGGAAATAAGGCTCTTCCGTTCAGAGCTGCGGGAGGTTAGGGATGAAATGAGGGAATTTCGTCGCGAGATGGCCGGCCTGCACACGTCGTTGGGAGTCTGTACTGAGCGGGTTGACAGCCTGGAGGCCAGGATTGAGGCTCTTGAATGTAGGCAAAGTGCTGCAGTGCCAGATGGCAAAGTAGGCCAGCTCGAGCAGGTGGTTCTGCAATTACAGCTCGAGCTCAACGACCGCGAGCAGGATTCACTGGGTTCTGATCTGGAGATTGCCAACATTCCCGAAATTCCCGGTGAGAATGTACTGCACACAGTCGGGCTGGTGGCAGCAAAGCTTGGGGTGACTATCGACGAGCGAGACATTGTGTTCGCGCAACGGGCAGGCCTGCGTTCCGAACGGGAAGTACAGACGAGCTCTGCGTGCGGTGCAAGTCCGGTAGGCGGAGGGAGCCCAGTGGGAGCAGCGGCAGCGACTGCGCGCGGGCGGCGTATCGTGGTGCGCCTGGCGCGGCGTGCACTGCGCGACGACCTGCTGCAGAGCGCGCGCGTGCGGCGTGGCGCCACCACGGCGGACTTGGGACTTCCTGCGCCCGCGCGTCGCTTCTATCTGAATGAGAGGCTAACCAAAGCAAACAAGCATTTGTTTTACCGTGTGCGTGAAGCTAGCAGCCGTCTCGGGTGGAGGTATACTTGGACGAAGTTCGGCCGCATCTTGGCTAAGCAGGGTGACGGGAAGCCTACCCACTGTATCCGCTCAGAGAAGGACCTTGCGCGGGTTTTTGGTGTTGAGGGGCATGCGGAAAAAGAAGGTTAATACTATGACCTCTGGAAAGCACATTAATTTAGTAGTTGTTATTTTAAAACGTTACCTTTTTATACATTATGTTTTGATTTGGATTAATATTTTAAGTTTGTTCTGTGCGAGGCCGGCTATTTTACTGTCTCAGTATACTCTGGTTTCCTCTAGTGGCCCAGCTGCTCGGTCGGGGACTATCTATGTACATTTTATATATATCACACTTCCACTCACTGTTTTGACACCTATGATCCCTTATCTTGTAATATATTTATATTTACGGATTTTTTATAATATAACACTTTGGCTGACTTTATATATTGTTGCAATATTTACAACACTACACTCTAATTATGTACAAATTACACTTAACATTAATAATACTACAAATGCGTTCTACATTATACAATCCTGCTGCACCACTATTTATAAAATTCAATAAGTCAAGAAATTTAAAAGTTGGATTGTTTAATGCGGGGTCACTTGGTTCACGCCATGAGGAGTTCCTTGTCACTATGGAAAGTCTCTCGGTAGACATCATGGCGATAAATGAGACCTGGCTCAGACAGGGGGAAGAGGGCCGCGCGCCGGCGGTCCCGGGCTACCGGCTGCGGCACGTGCCGCGCGAGCGCTCCGTGCGCGGTGGGCGCGGGGGCGGTGTGGGCTTCTACGTGCGCCGCGGGCTGCGCGTGCGGACCGTGCCGCACCCGCCGGCGTCGCAGGTCGAGCAGATGTGGCTCAGGCTTCACATCAACTCACAATCAGTTGTCGTCGGTACTGCATACAGGCCGCCGTGGCTCGATGTCAATGTCTTCCTGGATGCGGTTACTGATTCGCTCTGCTCCTTTGCTAATGCGGACAAGGTTATCTTGCTGGGCGACTTTAATATTAATGTTTTAAACCAAACTGACAATAAAACTAAACTATTGAACAATTTTACACATTGCTGCAAACTTAGACAAATTATTACCGAACCTACCCATTTCACAGATCATAGTGAAACCCTAATTGATATTGTGTGTACTGATGCCCGTGTGTGTGGGGTCTCTGTATCACACATACCGGAGCTTGGTCACCACGCAGTTATATCAGTTGAATTTAACTTTAAATTAGAGAAGCCTCCCCCGCATTGGGTTTCATATAGGCCACTCAAAGACATCCTCCCAGAATTTTTTAATGATGATTTAAATAAAATGGACTGGGAATATATTGAAAGTTTGGAAGATGTTAACTCCATGGTTGCCACATTTAATCAATACATTTTGACATTATTTGATTTGCATGCTCCCCTTAAAAAAGTTTTAATTAAAGAGAAATCTTATCCCTGGATAACAGACACTATTAGGGAAATGATGAGGCTGCGTGACAAATGCCACTTGAAGTCTAAAACAACTAAAACTGAACATCACATTCAATCATACAAACAGATGAAATACCTTGTTAGAGCTGCTTTTGAAAGTGAGAAGTGTGCATATTTTAAAACATACATAAATAACAATATCAAACAGCCAAAGAAGTTATGGAGTCATATCAAATCAACTGTGGCCACTTCCAAGAAACCTGCCCATGGACTGCCACCTTTTTGTGATAACCCAGAAATGATAAATCAGCACTTTTTGGATGTGCCAGGCAGTGGTAATGTTGCTACTGCAGATTTGACTTATTTTGGGCACCACAGATACGGTAACACTCATTTCCAGCTTGAGCCGGTCCAGCAGGATGAGGTGATGAGGATCTTGCGTAGTCTGAAGTCGAACGTGCAGGGTTCCGACCGCATTTCTCTGGAGATGCTGATATTGACACTTCCTCGGACACTTGCAGTTATCACAGCTATCATCAACAGGTCTATAGTCACCTCTTCTTTTCCTGATCTGTGGAAAATGGCAATAGTTAGACCAATCCCTAAAGTATCTAACCCCACTAGTGTAAAAGACCTCCGTCCCATAAGCCTACTACCATGTCTGTCCAAAATTCTGGAGAGAGTTGTCTCTGACCAACTCAGGGCATATCTTGAGAAAAATGGCATTTTACCGGTAGCTCAATCCGGTTTTCGAAAGGCTCATAGCACGGCGACAGCTCTTCTGGATGTCGTCGGTAACATACTTGAGGCCAGAGACCGGGGTATGGGAGCCCTGCTCGTCCTACTAGATTTTTCACGTGCGTTTGACTCTATCAATACTTCACTCCTTCTCTCCAAACTGTCTTACTATGGGTGTGATGTCGAAACAGTCAAATGGTTTGAGAGTTACCTTAAGAATCGATCACAGTTCGTGCAGGTGACAAATGACAGCGGGGAAACCATGTCTTCTGGTCCGAGGGGTGTGGACAGGGGCGTGCCGCAGGGATCAATACTGGGCCCGCTTCTTTTCATCTTGTACACTGCTGACATCATCAACTGTCTGATCAACTCGAAGTTCCACCTTTACGCAGATGATCTACAGTTGTACCTCTCCTTCCGCTCCCAGGATATTGCTGAAACTGTTGGTAAATTAAATGAGGATTTAGAAAGGATTTCATGTTGGTCCAGAAGGAACTCCTTGGTCCTGAATCCAAGTAAATCCAAGTTTATTGTTATGGGATCTAGGGATTTCCTTAACAAAATGCTTGCTTGCAATCTGGACCTCAGGATTGATGGTTGTGGTGTGGAAAGGGTTCTGGAAGCTCGTAATCTTGGGGTAATATTTGACGGGCAGCTGCATTTCGAAACTCACATATTGGAGGCTGTGCGCAACTGTTTCTACCGACTCAAGCTGTTATATCGTGTACGTCCCTACATAAGTGTGGATATGCGTGTCATGCTGTGTGAGTCACTTGTTTTATCCAAGCTGAATTACGCTGACACTGTGTATGGGACGTGCATTCTCGGTAGAAGCGAAAAACTTATCCAGCGGGTCCAGAATGCCTGTGCAAGATTCTGCTACAATGTTCCTCCTCGTTCCCACGTCACACCATTTTTAAATAAGGGTAATTTAATGAGAATGTCAGCACGCAGAAAGCTCCACCTGGCTACCCTTCTCTTTGGCATAATTCTCACAAGCAAACCAGATTATTTATATAATAAACTGACTTGGTCGCGCGATGTTAGCAGAATTAAAACTTGGGCTTCATCATACCTCTTGTTGGCCGGATCCCACAAAACTGCAGCATTTCGTGGAAGCTTTAAATTCGCTGCGTCCCGCTGCTGGAACGACTTGCCACCGCCTTTCCGGGCTCTAAGAACAGTAGGTACTTTTAGAAATA
The DNA here is from genome assembly GCA_949316265.1 of Diarsia mendica. NCBI lineage: Eukaryota > Metazoa > Arthropoda > Insecta > Lepidoptera > Noctuidae > Diarsia > Diarsia mendica. Next base: position 9,075,758 of record OX438899.1, on the reverse strand, counting down.
AATATAAACAATACTTGCTACATACACAAAAAGAAACCAGTCACTAATGGAACTTACCCTAAGACTGCATGAAGCTAGTACTGGTATCGTAACGGACTTCTTGCCTGGATCACTACCATGTTAACACAACACCACTTTATTATTATTTATATTTTCACCAAGGCGACCCACTATTACCTTAGACTTTCTGTCATAACTTAGTTTATTTATACGCATCTCTGAAGTATTATTTGTTTATAATCATTCCGTTGTGTACTTTATTGTTTTTAAGATTTTCTTGTTGTTTTCATGTTGTTTCTTCAAATACATAATTATTGACATTGACAGCCAGCCGTCTGCGCTCGCGTCCCTTCGCTTCTCATGGACCATGGACAATAGTCTATGGCATTGACAAGCGTAGTCGGAACGTTTCGGTACAGCCGAGCCGATTATTATTATTAATATTATAAGTTTTGTTTCTAAACTTTATTATTATACTACAGACTTTAGTGTTTATTTTATTTGCGAGTATTATATTTATCTATTTTATTTTTTGTGTGTGTATGTATTTTGTGTCCGTAGGTGTGACCGTGACATCACAGTGGGCCCTATCAGAATACCAGCGCTGCGGTATTTGTTTTCATTTATCGCAGCATCATGCTGAGATAGGAGCCTTTTTGGCCTCGCACAGGTTTTCTCTTATTTAGTTTTATATTCTTTTTTGTTATTATTATTTTTTGTAGTTCCTGTGCTTGTCCCAAATAAATATTTTTTCTTTCTTTCTTTCTTTCTTTAAGAGAACTTCGAACTGAGCTTCGACGAAGAAATGCGTCGACTGCTGGGAAAAAGGCCGATTTGATTGAAAGGTAGGCATTTTAAGTATTTGAGGTTATCTTTCATATTTCTTCTTTTTTTATGTTAAAACAAACTTATATTTTTTGTCTTCCTCTAGGTTTGAGGCATACGATCGAAATCAAAATTTTGGAGTCCACTTTGATCTTGAAGAAGACAGTTCATAATATGTTTAGGAAAGGAACTTTGACAAAGGTTCATTACCTGAAATTTTACATATGTGTAAGAATGACTATGATGTAAATATTTATACATGTATTTGGAGAATAAATAAGTCACATTTAATTTACCTGTATAATTACTTCTTCCGAAATAATCACTTTCTCTGAAGTGCAAACTACATAACCTTGCTGTATCACTTGCCCTGAAGTTTTTAATCCGCAAAGCGCTTTCCCATTTGGGGAACAGATGAACTCCCCGGTTTTTACAATCTAAGGCACTGCATTGAGGCATTCTTGATAAAAAAAACGAGAAGTTTGGTCTTGTTTACAAAAAAATGTATAGGATTTGACAGTTCTTATGTCAAAGCAAGGTACGGTTGCCTAGACGCCACCAAGCGGGATAAAAATAACTATAACTTCATGGTTTTCCTTCCCATTAATTCTGCAACTTTTTGTACTATTTCATTCCTATTTAATTTAGAAACGCTTCACCGTCAATGTCTATATCTACTTTCTTAATGTCTCCTATCTTGTTGATCTGCTATACTTATTACGGGCATGAAAACGTTCTGTCAAATAAGTTAAAATTTTAAGTTCTTCGAAAATTTTCAAAGTAAAAAACTTTTTAACAAAAAATAAAACCGACTTCAAAAAAAAACACAAAAAAGTGAAAAATAAACTTTAGAAGAAAAACCAGTCTCTGAAGTCGGTGACTTTTGTTTGTTTGATTTCATTTTTTTGCCACCGACTTCAGAGAGTTTTTCTTCTAAAGTTTATTTTTCACTTTTTTGTGTTTTTTTTTGAAGTCGGTTTTTTTGTTAAAAAGTTTTTATTTTTCACTTTTTAGTGGTTCACATGTTCATGGGTCAACGTGGACAATGTAGTATTTTTTTGAGTTTTGTTGATTTTTCAAAAACCGCTTGTCCGATTTCGAAAAAAAAATTATGGGACCATTTTGGAAGTATACCCTTTCCAACAAAGAAAGAATTTTTCAAATCGGTTAGCAAGTGACGGAGTTATGCCCGAACAAACATAAAAAAAAAAAAAAAAAAAATACAAACATCCGAATTGAGAACCTCCTTCTTTTTTAGAAGTCGGTTAAAAAGATTTCAGTACAAGAACCTTGCAACGTGTTACCCACAAGCACAACCCGCAACATATTATTATTTTTAGAAAATTAAGAATTATCACTCTTCTGGCATGCGTGCATGTATGAATGTGGACGAAGCATATGGAGTAAGGATCGTAGCAGGAGCAGGTGGCATTCTGTAGTTTCTGTCTACCTTCATTTTTGAAAGGGGCGTGTACGTATTGCACAAAATAACTAGTAGGTACATTATTATTAGCACGAGACCAGTAACGTTGACGGGCTGAATTTAGAACTACTGTACACTACAGAAGTAATTCTTCAATCTGAGATAATAATAATAATTATGATTCATGCGTTAAATTTCGAAACAGCTATGCCATATTAATAGGGTAGACGACTAAAAAAATCTAATTAGTTCGTCAGATAGATTTCCAAAAAATATTGAACACGTATTTTTTCTTTTTTCACGTAAACAAAAAATGAAGACGATACAGCGCTTTGAAAAGTCGTGCAACGTCACAGCTTGGTCCGATTTTACGAGACTATGACGTCAAAAGCCCCCTCTCCATGATCTTTGACAAGCTTTATTTTCGTCAATTTTTATTATTTTCATAAAACAAAAAACACGTATCCAATATTTTCCGATAATCTAACTGACGGACTAAACAGAATCATATTTTTTTTAGTCAGTCGTCTACCCTATTCTATTCTTTGCAGCTATGAACCATTGTGTTCGTAGTTGACTTTGTAGCTGAGTTTAAAGCCGGCTTTTGACTATGGGATGTAATATATATTACATCACACTTAGACCGGGAGATGGTGACACAAAATATTAGGTCATTTGTACCCACGGCGGCTCTTCAGGGGTCTAATTACGCAATGACAAAAACGAAAATGATGGTTATAGCGCTGGTATCGGCGGCCCAATTGGGCATGCCTAATTTTTTTTTTCAAGTGCTGTCTTAAAACCATTTCGAGGGTTAGCTTAGGTGAATTCATGCCTGTCACCAGATTTGAAAAATACACACTATTTCAAAAGTTATAGGTGTTTTAACGAATGACTTTCATTTGACCTTTCCGACCCTCCAACAAAACTTTTGAGAACATTCCTTTGTCATTCTATCATTCTTGAAAAAAAAAACATTCGGTTGCGAGACTGTCAAATTGTCAATGTCAACATTTTTTAGGTTATAAGGTTATGTTTAGCCAGCTTTGTGGAAGTTTGTTTTTGTGAATTATTGTTATAATGGCTTCTCTAAATTATACTAAGGCGAATTCCCGTAACATACCTACGGTCAATAATGCTATGATTGTTGAGTATATGATGTTGTCCATGTCCACTCAACACAATATAGCGGAAATACGAGGAGCAAAGGCTTTAATGTAAGTATTCTCTAACATTGTTTTGATTTATTTATGATTGGTTCCTATATCTCTTGTCATCAATGTACTTATTATATTTTATAAGTAATGTGTTTGGTTAAGCCAGAGCAAAATAAATAGCTTAAGTGCTGCAATGATTCTGTTTATGCATTGTAATATGTAGATTTTTAAGTAAGTACCTATGTATAACTAATTAAATATTGTATGTAATTTTAGGTCATCCAGAGATGCATATTTAGATTCTGCAGTAGGGTATGTTGAGATATGTAGAAGCACTGATCACTGTTCAGTCAGAGCAAAAGTAGTTCCTGAGCATAGAGTGACAAGCAAATCATATTCAGTCATAGCAAAAATTAAAGAAGCTGACAATACTATCTTAGACACTAACTGTGCAGACTGTGCAGCTTCAGCAGGTATCTACTATATATTCACCTGTATGGCTGTGGTCCTAAAGAGTTTTACTTAGAGATTTTATAATGTGGTAATAAATTTTACAGGTGGCTGCAAACACTCTTTACTCTTACTCTTCTGGTTAGAGAAGCGAAGCAGTGAACCTTCAGCAACATCATCACAGTGTTTTTGGGTAAAACCATGTCTTTCATTGGTTCGCACTGAACATGTACTAACAGAAAAAATCTATAAAAATGTGAAGAAGATTAAATTAATACCAAAGGATCCTTCAGTTATACACGAATTCTACTCTGAGTGCTTTCAAAGAAATACCACAGATTCACTTGTGTGTGATTTAAATTTCAGAAAAGAATCTTATAATATATTTGATATGGCAGTTGATTTTTTTGAAACCAATAGTAGTTTTATTTCTCACTAACATACCCGGTAGATACCTACCATGCTTTTTTTATTTTCTTTTTAACATACTCACACGCATCTCTGTTTACACCTAAAAAGTATACCTGCCTGTGTTAAGTACCTACTACAAATCAAGGAATTTCTGTTAGACTGCACTGTCTGGATTAGACTGGCCTTGATATCACCTAAATTATTTTGCTTAGGTTCCTAGCTTTTTTTTAAGCTTGTGGCTGGTGGCAGAAAATTAAAGTGAGTGGGAATTAATAGGTAGGTATGTCAAAAATAGTAGGGTAGAAGGCTTATTACCTTCCTCACAATCAATCAATCTGCCTGGCTTTTCCCAACTATTTTGGATTCATCTTGTAAGGGTAAGGATGTGACATTTCATTGGTCTGAGAAGTTGGCTGATGAACTACTTCAAGCAGTTTTGATTGATGCAGATGCTTCAAGATATTTTTATTTTATTTAAATGGAACAGCTAATAGCTAGGTACAGTATACAGAAAATGAATAAAATGAAAGTCATTTATTCAAATTAGGCTGAAAATCAACACAAGAACGTCAAAAATTTACATAAGACAGTCCCCCAAACACGCCCCCCCCCCCCCCCGTGTCGCCGACTTCATAGTGTTATAGCTGATGAGAAGAAGAGTTTAGTTAGAAGAACTTGAGTCTATATAACAGTATGCAAAAAAGGTAAAACAGCAGGTCGACGATAAACAGCTTCAGGTAGCTTCTGTGATGGGGACGTGGAGCTTATAAGTTGATCTTTTGGAAAACTTGCTTCATATGTTGACATCACGTTCCCCTGCCTGGTTTTAAAGCTGGTGTTAGTAACTTTGTCTTCCATTTTTACTATTGTTTGTGTTGATGTGTTCATCTGAGAAGGGAAAAAATAAGAAATATCTGTAGAAAACTTTTACAAGAGTGATTTAACATCAAGAAAATCTTTACGTTAATAAAGACACATATTTGCTTACTCTTACAGGCAATGTTGATGCTGATGAAGTACTAGGTAATGAGTATTCTTCGAGTTTCCTCCTTTTGGGTTGGTTAGAAGTCGATTCTAGCAACAACTTGCACAGTTCTGATTCCTGTTTATCATCCACATTCAAAATATTTCGTAGTTTAGCAGTTGGTGCGAGTCTTGGTGTTAAATTCTTCAATTTACATCCTTTATAATTTTTTATGTCTTCTGGCTACAAAATAAAATAATAATATTGTCACTAGAGAAGCAAAAAAACTAAAGTGCATTTTACCGGAGACCAATTTTAACTTTCTTCTTATACTCACACTATGCTGATGGTAGAAAAAACATTATTATGTGGTATAGAAATAAAATAATAATTGAGTAAGTAGTTAAAAAAATCAGAGAAAGTAAATCGGTCAGTGGGTCGTCTTAGGGGCGAATTTAGTAAATCTAATTAAATGCATAACTTACTTATAGATGGTCTTCGCAACAATAAATTAGGTACCCTTTGTAATATTGCGCGTACACTTGCTGACACCATTCCTCCTGTAAACGTTGCGTGATGGGTACAAATAGCTTGTCCGGGCTATTGGCTTTAGTGTTAGGACAAGAGGGTACAAAGCACTTCATTATTTTTTTTATGTTGAGGTAAATATGATACTGCGTGAATGGTTTAATTGATGGTAATTTACTAAAATTAGACGAATACAAAATAGCCAAAATACAATGACGAAAGATAATCTGCTGGATCTGGTTGGGTTTTCTCTTTTCTCGTCAATGTCAGTTACTCAACTGTCAAGGATATGTCACTGGATTTAGATTGACATTGTGTTCTTTTTTAATTTGTCTGTGGCCCAACACCGCACTACATACAGCCTCATAGTGATTTTGAGACCACCTCGAATTTAAAAAATCCTAAAAAAATGTACAACCCCTAAAAAAATTAAATAAGCAAATTAGTTTCTTAAAATGGTCTATATAATGTAAAAAAAATATAAAAAAAAAATTAAAAAAATTCAAGTCATGGCCAATTGCGTGGGCGTTAATCGAACGTGTCGGATAAATAACGAGTACCTATCGATCGATTTGTTCCACAAAAAGCTTGTATTTTCTGATAGTCGATAAACAAAAGAAGTATGCGGTAGCGTAATGATTAATTTTAAAAATTAAACAATTCAACCATTTGTATTGTACAGACGCCAGCATGTCAAGCTACCCGAAACTGTCAAATTTTCCCAACGAACCTTGAACCTAATGCTCTAGAAATAAAGTCGAAAATCTATCAAAGAAATCTGACAGATTGTAGTAGCTTGATGTGCTGGCGTCTGACATACCAGGCTAATTTTTGCGCAGCTCATCGTCGTCGAGTTTACCATTCACGAAAATACCTTGCCATACTTTTCCCACGGTTCTCAATAGCCGCCATACCATACAAAGGAGTACCTATTTTTTTTTCTACCATCATTTTCGTTTTTGTCATTGCGTAGGTAATAAAATTATACCCCTGAAGAGCCGCCATACTGGTACAAATGACCTAATATTTTGTGTCACCATCTCCCGGTCTAACTGTAAGATATATTATATTATAGCACAGTGAACGGTCACGTACAAAATGTATGCGAGCGATGAGGTCATTTGAAGGAATATTACATCCCTTAATGAAAAGGCGGCTTTACGTCAAAACTTTGCAGAATGGAGCTTTGTTTGTTGTTTGGTTCAGTTGTGTTGTGTTTGTCAGCTGTCAATAAAAAAACAATTCATTTCTGATCCATTCGAGCGCTCATCTTTGTTAACTTCGTTCGCTAAAGTTCGCTTGTATTTTTCCATTAAAAATTCGAGAGTCTGATATCTAAATTAGTTGAAAATGCAGAGTTCTGATGTTATATCTTCCTTATTTTGGTTCAAAAATGAAAGTGATGTGGACGAAGAAAAAGAACCGCAAATATTAGAGCAATTTGTTCACAATGTTGAGGATTTTAGTTCTCAGTATGGCAGTGAAATCAGTGTTTCCTATACTGCATTCAATCTTCGTGGACCTCCATCTAACTTCCCTGATTACGGCGACTATCCACAAGCCTTCGTAATGGTAAAAGTAGCTATATTTTTTATTGTTTTCCTTACGGCGCGTACACATATAGGTCCGTTTTTACTGGATCCGTTTTAACGGATCAGAATTGGACCGGAGCGACATGATTACTGAATCCGGAATACTGTTTTGTGTGTGAACTCGCTCATGCAACTCCATACGCCATCAAATAACGGACCTGTAAAACGGATCGCTATGTGTACGAGCCCTTACATCCAATAAACTTTTATTTGAAGTTGTGTTCGAATTTCGAATAGTGTTCTCGTTTTGCCGCGTAATTTGACTCCCATGGCTTCTGAAATACAATAATGTTCATCTTAATACAAGGTAATCACAAAATTTAAATTCTGATCCTATCAGAATTTAAGTTTGTTTATTTTAAATAAGTACAATAACTTCGATTCTATGTTAATCAATGTAACACTCAAATAACTGGACATCAATTTGATAGATACTTCAAAAATAATTATTATGAGGGTCCCCAATATAAATAAATATTGCTAATAAATATTGTTGTAAATGTTATGATTATAATACCTAATATTATGTAACTGATTTTGTTTTAAGGGTGTAATATCTATTGTGGAAAAATATTGAAATTTCAACCCCTAAGAGGACCCACTGACCCAACCCTTTTTTAATTAATTTACAAACTAGCTTCTGCAATTTTTTTCTTTCTTTAGTCTTTGATTCAATATTTAAAACATTCTATGGCACTAGGCAATTATGTTAAAAAACCCTCATACAACTATCAATAATTGTAAAGGCACGTATAAGCCGGTGGTCCCAGTCGCCAAATGGTGGTCGTCAAACCATGTCAGAGGCCCTTGAGGCAGTTTAGAAACTCTGACACTAGGGTGTGTGGGGTCGTTGGACCTTACTACCCATACGACACGCACATCATGCCTGTAGTAATCCAGAAAGTGAGGCAGGATAATAGACACCCATATTTGCCAATTATGTTAAGTCTCATGTAATTAGGGGTGAACCTATGGTTGTTGCAATTGATTTCTTAATTAATAGTAGTATTAAGAAATTCTCTAAACCTACCCACCTAGAGGGTAGATAGGTATCTCATAATTAATACAGTATATTCAAGCTACTTCAATTAGGTTCTTTTTCTAATATTCATTCCATGGAGTATTTTTATATGCCTGTCAACACAATCTATCTAGCAATATGCACGGCTGCACGGTTGGCACAGTTGCTGAGCGATTGGACTGCTGCGCTGCGTGTCGCGGGTTCGATTCCCGCACGGAACAAATATTTGTAAGGCCTGCAGATAGTTGTTTCGGGTCTGGGTGTGTTTGTGTATGTGAGTTTAAATGTTTGTAAACGCACCCACGATACAGGAGAAATTCCTAGTGTGGGGCAACGTTTTAAAAGAAAAAAAAAAAATATACCTGTCTATCTACTTTTATAAGAAAGTGGGTGTGTAATGTTTTATCAGCAGTTATCAGACAAAGGCACTACTGCAAACTTCCTTATGCAAATAAAAATCAAGGGCATTCTATTAATAAACCACTTGAAACTAACCATTTTCTTTCACATGTGAAGGGAAGACAAGTTTGTGTGTTATTAAAAGTAAACAATACATTTTCCAAGGCCATAATCACTTTTCAGGCCTTGAAATTATAAATGTCACTGGCCGTTTTTATGATTTTTGTTCTTTTTTTTTTTGTTTTATGCTTGTCAATTCTAAAGATAAAAGAATTACCTACACATTTTTTATATTACTAGTTTTTTATATTATTTATTGTTGTACCAGGAAATTAAAGTAACAGGCAACTTAACATTAAAAATAAATAGAATACATGGAATACAAATTTTACTTTGGTAATGGTAGGATAGAAAACGGGCCTGAATCTGCTGTAAGGCCTAAAACATTATTATAATGTAGGCCACATCTATAATGATAATGAATCAAACAAACATATTGGTCTATTAGTGACTTCAGGTCTTGGGCACAGGCTTCTTGTGAAGCTAATGCCAGTCCTTATAGACCAGGGTCGATAATTTTTGAAACCAAAAAAAATTACAGTAGGATGAAACCCATTAGAAAAGGAGGGGAATATGATCAAAATGAAAGGAAAAATAAATTACGGTCGATCCGAGTTCGGGAAGGGGGGTGGGGGGGTTTTAAGGGGGGAAAGCGGTTTATCTCGATTTCCGGCAAAACTACAAGTCCTATGGAAAAAAGTTAAATGGCAAAGTTGTAGGTAATAAAAAGATCTACAACTTTTGTATTTGCAATTTTTTCACATAACCTCAAAATTTAAGTGAAAAATTCAAAAAACCAAGTTTTTGGTTTTTAATTTTTATCTTTTACAAAAAACATTTTTTTTTTCACGAAATTTAGTGAAAACTTACATTTTTATGCCCTAAATACACTGTAATTTTTTTGATTAAAAATATTTATTTTTCACCTTATTATTGACTTAATATCGAAAAATCAGCCCTATTTTCAATCGAAAATTCTGACGTCAAAATATCTGCTTTTTTTAAAAAGTCGGTGGGCGTTGTGTTCCTTATAATCTCTTCTTTCTGATGATGTATAAAAAATATACATTGCAATGGTAAATTTTCTCAGAAAATGCAAAGTCAGCTGCTGCGAAATAACAGGTAGTAAGGGCCAAACCCTCCTAGCCCCTTCCCCACTGATTTTGCTTTTTCTGAGAAAATTTACCATTGCAATGTATATTTTTTATACATCATCAGAAAGTAGAAATTATAAGAAACACAACGCCTACCGACTTTTTAAAAAAAGCAGATATTTTGACGTCAGAATTTTCGATTGTAAATAGGGCTGATTTTTCGATATTAAGTCAATAATAAGGTGAAAAATAAATATTTTTGATCAAAAAAATTAAGGTGTATTTAGGGCATAAAAATGTAAGTTTTCACTAAATTTCGTGAAAAAAAAATGTTTTTTGTAAAAGATAAAAATTAAAAACCAAAAACTTGTTTTTTTGAATTTTTCACCTAAATTTGGAGGTTATGTGAAAAAATTGCAAATACAAAAGTTGTAGATCTTTTTATTACCTACAACTTTGCCATTAAACTTTTTTCCATAGGACTTGTAGTTTTGCCGGAAATCGAGATAAACCGCTTTCCCCCCTTAAAACCCCCCCCCCCACCCCCCCTTCCCGAACTCGGATCGACCGTAATTTATTTTTCCTTTCATTTTGATCATATTCCCCTCCTTTTCTAATGGGTTTCATCCTACTGTAATTTGTTTTCATTTTTTACCAGTTTTGAAGGCTTCGGCCCTGGTCTATTACCTCTTTTTCTTACAAAAAATTGAAACCAAAAAATACGAAATTGTCACACATCATTCTCTCATTATTTTCTTTTCTTTCTCTTAATTCTTTTTTTCTCTTTTTTTTTTCAAATTTTTTATTTGTAATGTTTGTTTAGAGAACCTATGGGACTTGGTGGGAGGAGGCCCCATCAGCACAACAAGACTACATGCCACAAAATGCCAGTGCAATCACTAGTCAGGACTTTGTAGGTAAGTGTTATGAACTGATAAATTGTGTTTACTACTAACTTATTTACTTGGCAGCAATTTAGTGTAGTTCAAAGCTTATTAACGATAGCATAATATTCAACCCACAATATTCCCACTGCTGACAGTACATGCCTCTTCTCTTGCGAGGAGGTGGGTGGGTTGTTATTCAACATACTGACTCAGTGCGGGTTGATGGTTCAATAGGTATTTATTTTAATTAGGAATTTTGAATAGTGAATTTGAATTTAGTTTCCTGCTCAACACTTAATGGTGCATCTTAGATTCTAATTCACGTCTGCAGGGTAGGCTAGATCTAGTCTTAATCTGATAATAATTGAACTGTTAATCATTCTAAGCTAGTTTTACAATTACTAGCATTAAGAAAAAATAAAAGTACCGTAAAACGGGGCTATTTGGTTTTGAGGGGGGTATTTGGGACAACCCAGGTTTTTGAACAATTATGTCGATAATTTTCGTTTGCTGTTTGGTAGGATTTGTTTTATGAACTCTAGCAACACATTTATAGTTAACGTCATAATTGTCAACTGTCAGTGTCAGTATATTAAACAGTTTAGTAACAAATTTTGGTGAAAGAGTCAGAGACCGTTTTTTACGTGAAAATTTAGGCGGCAAAACTTCTCGCACAGCGGAAAATAAACGAGTTTTTGAAAAAAAAGTTTTTTCTTCTTAAAATTCTACCAATCCCTAAAACAAAAACATTATTTTATGTAGTTTTTGTCAGTCTTTGTCCCAAATATCGATAGACTTGTTGAAAGTGGCTGTTTTGTCTCAAAATATGCATTTTATATCGGTTTTTCAGTGCTGTCCATAATAGCCCCAAATATGCGATATTTGGGACAGCCTCATTATTTTTTTATTTTTCTGTTCCTGTTACATGTAGCTAATTCAAAAGTATGTCTGCAGAAGTAAGGAGTTCTCCGACACCCGTACAATTTTTTCACCATAGTAATTTATGTGAAATAAACAAGATATTTGGTAAAGTATCTCAAAATATGTCCCGAATAGCCCCGTTTTACCGGTACCTATTTATTAGTTTCCCACAGTTCTAAAGAAAACGGTTAAATCCTAATCCTAACTAATATTATAAATGCGAAAGTAACTCTGTCTGTCTTTCTGTCTGTCTGTCTGTCTTTGCTTCACGCCTAAACTACTGAACCGATTTGTGTGAAAGGAGAATGGGCAAAATGGTCTATGAGCGGCCAACAACGAAATTGGTATTAAATGAAAGTACTATTACTAAGGACTAACTTTTACTATGAACGTAACATTGTAGCTCAATTAGAAAAAAAAAATACATGTAGGTGAAATACTTAGATAATAAGTGCAAGAAAATGTGCAACCCCATTTTATGAAAGACTTAATATGTTATCTTAACATTAGTTTATGTATTCAAAAGTATTTCAAAACGTTGTAAACATACCGTTCACAAGACTCAACCCAAAAACGGGTTTACGGGACCACCTGAGTTCCAACGGACCAATGAGCTTTGAGTGCAAACAAAAGAGCCGGTGCGAGGAGCTCGTGGCTTAATAAGAACTGCCACTCAGGTCGATCTTTAGGTAAAGCTGTGCTTGCCTAGGTCGGTCTGTGGATGGGTGACCGCCCGACATACCGAGTTTCCTCCGTGCCTCGGAAAGCACGTTTAGCTGTTGGTCCCGGCTGCCATATATATAGATCTTTGGCAGTCGTTACAGGTAGTCAGTGACCTGAAATTCTGACATCCAGTCTTACCAAAGGGTATCGTATTACCTAGTATTAACTGGGTTGTGGAGGTCAGATAGGCAGTCGCTCCATGTAAAATACTAGTATTCAGCTGCATCCGGTTAGACTGACGAGCCGACGCAGATGAAAAGAGCCGGTGCGTGCGCGTCACTCGGTGCAGTCCTTCGCTTACCCTTGTGACGTTGTGTACTGTGCGATCATCTACGGATTCTTTTTGAAACATTTTGACCCTGGCTGTGGCTACCCTCTGGACTGGGTTTCTTCCTAACCTGATAACCTGGCTATTGACTCGGAACTTCTGTACGTTTGTGCTTGTGTACTTGGACTCTGGACTTGTGTACGCCAACGGAACATTGATTGAAAAATGGCAGAAAATCGACCTTTATGTGTTTTGTGCAATCGATCAGTGGTTACAGAGAGACAGTAGAGGGCATCATTTGAAAGACTCAGCAGCGATGTACCTATTTTTGAAGACTTGCCGGTTTTTTCTGAAGAAGACCTAATTCTGTTTGCACTTGGCACATACCAAATCAAGTTGGCTCGCAGCTACTACGCTGAACACTTAATTGAAGGCTTGTATAATATTGAAGTATACCGGGAGCGACAAATAAGTCAGCTCAGAGATTTTATTGAAGAAGAAGACATTTGGTTACTTATTACGTGTGCGAATACAATCTAGACATGTAAGGTCTAGAATATATTATTCTTATATTGTTATTAACCGACAAAGACAAAATAGAGAAGCAATAGCTCATTATTATTGCAGTTGTTTGAGTGGAAGGCGCACAATCGGTTGCTGCGCACACGTAATGTGTGTAGTGTGGTATCTGGCATGGGCTAGACATCAAGACGACGATATTTTATTACCGGCATCAGAACTCAGTGCTATTATTGTACATTCAATGTATGAATGCACAATGATGTACAGTGTATCCTGATGACGGCAATAAAACATCCTCGTCTTGATGTTTAGCCTATGTATATTAAATGTATTAATGTTCTGATGCCGTTATCATTATTATTATTTTTGGCGAGTTTTGTCAGTGTTGAAAATAAATGTATAAATGTATTGAAGTCAATAAGTCATTTTATTTCCTTATTTAAGACTAAATCTTAGTAATAATACGCTAAATCACAGGCCGACATATCTAAAATAAAAATGTATTTAATTCCATTAATAATTACACCACAGATATAAAACTTCTTGAGGGTGATTGTAGGGTGATAGTAAACTAAAAAAAAAAAAAATTGTTCCTGGCCGCTGATAGACCAAGCGCCATACGATTTTGCCCATTCTCCTTTGGTACAGACATAGTTTGGAACTTGAGAAAGGACATAGGATAGTTTTTTTTTTTTTCGCGAGATCTATGTGGGTAAAACCAAAAATCTGCCGGAACTCCGGAAGTCACTATTCCACGCGAACGAAGTCGCGGGCAAAAGCTAGTTAACAATAAAACAAAGTGCTAATTAAGTACCTTCGGTAGGTAATAGCCATTTACCCGCAACTAATTATAACATTTTATCTGCCATTCTAAAGAAAAATGCCGTGCCTATGACGCTCTTTGCAGAAGGTAATCAATTGCGCGACTTGCAACCTTTTTTTTCAATATTCGTGACATAAATACACACCGTTGTACTTAATTGCTGAAGGGTTAGGCAAGGTATGGAAGGAGCCCGCAAGGGCCAACGCCCGTCGGGGCTGCGGGTTGTTCGAAAAAGATACCGTGGCCTCGGAACAAGGGCTAAGAAGGAACATGGGTGGTTTTTAGTCAGTAAAAGTCTGACTCTGCCCAGAGCGGGAGGGGTTATTTGATGATTTCCCACCCCAAAAAATAAAATAAAAAAGGGTTAGGTAAGGTCAGGGTGAGGTGAATTATTATTTGTGGTGGGGGTGAACGTGGTTTTAATATCCTAGAATATGGTTTAACTTCTATGCACTCGATGTTCTAGGTTACGATCTTACAGCGTCCTGCTTCTTGTCGTCAAGGTTCGGTTTTATTGTATGTCAGATCATGTCTTTAAACACTTAGCGGATGGCCTAAAACCTGAAAATTTGAACTAAGTAGTTCATACATAAATAAATCCAAACTCTGCATAATGACCTTATAAAGGCCTCAGGACTTCGGGTACTTGGCGATAGGGTAACACTTTAGAAGGGCCCATGACCAGCTGTCTTTTGGCCTATAAAGTGATTATAAGAAAAAGCAGATACCTACCTATTATAATACATTCGGACCAGGGTCAGGGCTCCAGAACCCGGCCCCGGATAACCTGAGCCACAGCTTCCGCAAGGCTCTGACTTGTAAAGTATGCACGTAGGTACTAATAAAACTAAAACGAACCTATAGGTACTTACTTTTTTATTATTGACGATGATTTCGAACATGGTATATCCAAGATCTCGTTGCAAACAATATGACTTTTGGCAGAAGTGTCCTTCGAGAAAGCGGTCTACCCACTTGAAGTGTCGATCTTCGAGACTTACAATCCTGGAGCGCTGGTCCGCATGTGGGCTTTAGGCCCCACAGCGTGGATGTTGCTGTGGGAAGGGGAGCCGGAGTACGTTGGAGATACCCCCAGGATCTTCAGCCCACCGATACGCCAGATAAATGTACCTACACGGTGAGTTGACGTTGCATTCATCATTTTCTGCTTATTTCTCAAAAGTGCATCAAGTTTTTCGTTTGGTAACTTTTATTTCAGCTATTGTACAGACTTTGTTAATCTTCATATCAGACCAATTCGATCTTATTTTGAACCTTGTCGTGTTTAGTGTAAATATTGTAAGTGTAACCCACCCGTCAATTTATCTACCTGGTCTACCGAATTTAAATACAAAGGCCTGAGTCTGCTAA
Source organism: Diarsia mendica (assembly GCA_949316265.1). Lineage (NCBI taxonomy): Eukaryota > Metazoa > Arthropoda > Insecta > Lepidoptera > Noctuidae > Diarsia > Diarsia mendica. The sequence continues at coordinate 9,060,319 of OX438899.1, read as the reverse complement.
AACAGCTGGAAAATTTCCAAATATTTGGAACACGTGATTCTATTGTGTACTTCTGTTTTAAACAAAAGCTCACCCTTTGAAAGAGAAAGCCCAGAAGAATTTTGTTTGGTAACATTGTGCCTACGGTTTTCCTTGGATGAAAACTTCCGCTTTTCGACACTTTGGCGAGGAAGTCACGTTTTTTTATATTTCATGAGTTGATATTAGGTACGTAGTTAGTTAACGATGTTGTTTTGGGTTAAATTCACAACTTGGTAAAAACAAATGAAAGCTGTTTACCAACACCAGATAAGTAGAGGAGATCAGTCTGATAACATCCATAAATCATTAACGTAAATCCATCTGTTCCTTCTAAAAACATTTTTTCTTCCAACTATGCTTTAATTTCATCATAATCACACTAAAAACTCAGCACAAAGCGAGTCTTTAGTGCTCTAGAGCAATAAAAATGTATGAAATTTCATTATTGCACAGTTTATTTTTTTTAATCGCACCGATGCCAATCTCAATGGATTAGCTCTATTCAGCCAGCCGATATCAATACTTTTTTTTTACATAAGTATTATTCGTTTCTATCCTACTAGTTGTTCCAAATTTAAAAAATGATTGTTGCTAACTAGTTACTATAAAATGAAAGAAATTTAAAAAAGTAATTTGGCGGGAACTTTTGGGGAACTTTGTTAATTTTGCTTGACAATATTTTTGGAAACGATAAAGTGTGATACTATCTGATTTTGAGTGCTTCGGCTTCGAATTAAAATGGAATCATTTAGCGACACATTAACTCCGGAAAACATTCTAAATGAAGACGACAGTGTTATGTATAGAAAATCTTTTAACTGTTTGATATGAGTTTCTTTTATCTACTATTCCTTTATGTAATAGTTGAAAGAAAAGTAGATTATGCACCTCGCCTTAAGTAATTTATATTGCCCTCGTGCCTGTTAGATTAGAGCCCTCGCTAACGCTCAGGCTCTAAATCAGGCACTCGGTGCAATAATAAATTACTTTGTGCTCGATGCAATAATCTACTATTATGACTGTGCTATTGTGGTGCACTTTACACCTTTTTTTCTACTAGCCTACATGCTGAGCAAAGCCTATTTCCTTCCATACCTCCCTATATTGTTTGATCTCTGGTCATGTTGGGGCCGATTTCTGCACTTCTTCTCTCCGCTACACTTGTCTAGTGCTGATTGGTTCCGGTCTGCACCAATGGGTATCCTGCCACTGCTTTTGCTTGATAAACCTATTTCTTTTACTAGAATGCTAAGACTGGAGTTCAATCACAAGCTACTTCCTTACTACACCGAGTTGGACGCCGTGTTGCTTCGTGGCAAACAACCACCGAATTTGGTGAAGAATATGAGGAATAACTTCTCTTATTCTTCTCTGTTTTATAAGAAAACGCAGCCGGTTGTTGAGAAAGGTAAGTTTTTTGTGGAATTTGTATTTTTTATGGGTTGAAATTGGTTATCATGATTTACGATGAGCAAGAAATTTTTGAGTTTTGAGTATGAATGTGTAGATGGACGGATGAATGGTAGAAGATGGCCAAAAAAACGATGAATATTGAGAGAAAGATGAGACTGATACAATAATGCGAAACTCTGCGAAAGATAACATAGCTACCCGTCGAAGCCGCGGAATAAAGAACGAGATGACGTGGCCTCGGCGCAAGGGCAAAGAAGGAACATGGGTTCGGTGTTTAGTCAGTAGAAGTCTGACACTCCCCTTCGCTCTGCCTAAGAGGGGGGGGGGGGGTTCATTTGATGATTTTCCACCCACCAAAAAAAAAAAAAGATAACATAGCTAAAAGGTCGCTGCGTCGATGACGAGTTTAAAAAAAGAAGTATCAGAGATGAAGAAATGCTGCGCCGACCCTAAATATATTGGGAGAATGATGATTGGCTGATCTAAAAATGGTTCTGCTCAATAACATCAACATCAACAACAATATCAGGTCCAGTTTTCTAACTACTTATTTCTTGTCATCATGTAATAAAAAAACTTATGATGTAATCCGCCATATTTTCCACACAAGATCATCCTGCCGTCATTAGTCACTGTGTTGTCAAGATAACACGGATTTATAAAATGTTTACATCAATTAACTCCAGCTGTGATTAATACCTACCTAGATTTATAATGGTCTTTACTCGTGGCGGGACTTGGCTAACCCAACTTTATCGACCTTGGGCAGGGCAGGACGACGATGATGAGTTAGCAGGGTGGCAGCTGATGCACTAGTAAATGTATGAGAGGACCATTTGATGTGATCCTAAATGAAATTAATATTCGCTTATTACTTTTCCACTGGAAGGCAAAAGTAAGAAGTATACTGGGTGTCCGTTCGCTGCATAACCCAAATAGCTGATGCTGGCATTACAGCTGCTAGTTTGGAGCTGGGCTGGTCAGATCAAACACACAGTGGGTACCAAATAGCAACAACAACGCCAAATAGAAAACAACAACGCAGCAGGCCCAGAAAGAGATGGCGAGTTGAGCTGGACTCTTTCGCACTAGATTGCGAAAAGTAAAAGGAGGTCTTTGCCCTGCAGTAGGAAAATATTGGCTTATAGTAATAATATGTCCCTTTTCGTAGGTGTTCATTAGATTGATAAGTTTCTTATTAATTTTAAAATAGCAGACATGGTTATCGGTTTTATTTGCGGTGCACGTTTCTAAAGCAATATTTATCAAGTACTTGTAAAGAGATGCAATACTGAAACTGTTAACCATGATCAGGGTCATAACATGATTTGCATGTGTGTTGATTGAAGATTACGTTCCTCTGTCCCTGGTTGATCCATTTTCTTCGTTATTCTGCAGCACGTACGGTTCATAATGCGCTTTCAACTGTCAGATGCAGTATCATATGGATGTACCTACTCGTAAGAACGTATTTTTAACCGACTTCAAAAAAGGAGGTTACTATGTTCGTGTGTATGTTTTTTTTTTTTATGTATGTTACCTGATTTCTGCCCCATTTGTGGACCGATTCTCAAAATTCTTTTTTTTATTTAAAAGAGTATACTCCTGAGGTGGTCCCATTTTAATTTGGTGAAGATCTGGTGCTGATCTTCGGAGATATACAATGGAACTCTTCAAAAATAGACGGCAAATCTGTCGTAATTGCTGGAATCGCTTGGATGTTTATTGAATATACATTATCATGACGTAACATCACGCCTGTATGCTCTGAGGGGGTATGCAGATATGTACAATACACATTTTTTTAGTTGTTATACATATATGAAAAATATAGACACGTATTACGTGTTGCGTGCTTTTTCTGACGCTATTCAAGTATTCGCATCTAGCAGTCATCACGTGTCTTCATGTTGATGAGCTGATAATGGAAGGTACTAGGTACCTACTCCTCAACGGTTAAGAGTTGAAAGTAAAAATAGGGGAAGGAAGGTTAAGGGTTAGGTTTCTTGGTTGAATTATAGGTACTTATTACAACTAAAAATGAAAAAATAAAAAAACTTTTTTGCAAAAAAAAACAACCGACTTCAAAAACACCAAAAAGAGAAAAATAAACTTCAGAAGAAAAATCAGCTTCTGAAGTCGGTGGCAAAAAAATAAAATCAAACAAACAAATGTCACCGACTTCAGAAGCTGATTTTTCTTCTGAAGTTTATTTTTCTCTTTTTGGTGTTTTTGAAGTCGGTTGTTTTTTTTTACGCATTGTATCGGCAATTAAATAGGATTTCTTGTTGTCACGTATACCTAATGACAGTTCTATGTCGTCAGAGTATTTCTATAGTTATCATCTAATGAATCTTTGTAGATACATAATAATCTAACTATTATGTATCACTACATATTATAAAACAAAGTCCTCCGCCGCGTCTGTCGGGTAAGGTTTTAGTATAATTATAATTTGTCAAGTTCCGACATCAACGCAGGTGAGCCGCGGGCATGAGCTAGTCTAGAATATTTTATTGAGGTAGTAAACGATTACAGATTATAGTTTGTAAACTAAACAATTGATACCTACCTCGTTATCGTGTCAAAAATACATAAAAACAATTCAATTGTAAATTAAATATGTAAATCCAGTTATATTTTTACTCAAACAACTTTTGATTGCATATAGTTGTTTCTGGTAATTATACGATTAATAAAACACAAAAGACAACATAGTATTGTGAGTATATTTTTAGATATGAATTAAAATGCAAATTGGTGGTTTTATTTTTATTATAACCAGTTTTTGGATGAACCATTGCATCGTAGTGAAAGGATTGGTCAGCTTGACTCTGCTTTACCGAGCCTTGCTGCCTAGGGTGTGTTGGGCATTTCGAACCACAGTATGATTGATTGTAACGTCGTTCAGGGAGGCTGCTTTCGTACAGTCCGTGCAGCATGACCCCTCGTTTATAGAAGAGGAAGGCAAGTGGTGTGAGACGAGAGGTCAGGTAATGCGGGGCATTGAATGTACATCAAATTGATACTGATACCGCGTTTACCGAGGTCGGAGTACTCTGTGCTCAAGCGATTTTATTGCGTAGCTAAGTGCAATCTATAATCTCGTTGGTCTAGTAGCGCAACTGCTTAATATGGGGTCCTGGGTTCGATTATCAGGTCGTTGCTATTGGGTTTTCTCATCAGGAGTTATTCAGTAGCAGCTACGGATTCAGGATTTGCATCAGATTGATGTAAACTAAATACAATAGGGTTTTTTTTTTTGGTGGGTGGAAAATCATCAAATGACCCCCCCCGCTCTTGGGCAGAGCGAAGGGGAGTGTCGGACTTCTACTGACTAAAAACCGAACCCATTATCCTTCTTTGCCCTTGCGCCGAGGCCACGTTATCTAGTACAAAAATCCGCGGCCCCGACGGGCAAATACAATAGGCTCGCTCTCTCTATTACACATTGTAATGTAAAACATAACTGGCTAAATGTGGGTGTATATACGTACTATGAGATACACCACTGCCTATCCCTTCGAGGATTACAGGCGTGATTTTATGTAATGTTATTTGTCACCCAATATATGGCATTGCAAGATTACAATACCTAATCTGTCATCGTTTTTCAGGTCAACTACTGAACAGGATAATAGCGTCGAACCTTCATGAGACCTTGGTGCCACAGATTCCTTCGCCTCGGAAAGAAAATCAAATTGACACGGGACCACCACTAGGGGAATTCGAAAGATTACCTGTGAGTTTTTTAAATATTATTCTTGTTTTTTATAACAAGCCTTTAATGGTCACACTGCTGGGACTCAAGCCTCCTCCATAATGTAAAGGGATGGGCTATAATCCACCACGCTTGACTTGCGGCACGAGAGTCAGAAGTTGCAGAAGATGCAAGTCTTCGAAGTTGGTTCTAGAACATGCCTGTTCCCGTCGGGGCTGCAGGTAGTTAGAGAGAGATACCGCGGCTTCGACACAAAGGGCTAAGAAGGAACATGGGTGGTTTTTAGTCCGTAGAAGTCTGACACACGCTGTGCCCAGAGCAGGAGGAGTCATTTGATGATTTTCCACTCTACAAAAAAAAGGCTATGTCTGCTTTTTTACGATGATTTCCTTCACCGTTTCGAGAGCAGTGGTGATGAAATAACGTATACAAATAAATGTGCCTGGTGAACCCACGACCTTCAGCTCGTAAGTGAGGTCCTTTACCACTGGGCCACCACCACTTGTTTAATACTGTCTTTTAAATACTTGCTTCGTTGGACTTGTGATCTTAAACGCCACTGATTATAATGTCCTAGGTTTGATTCATATATGTGGCAAATCAGTATTGGTCTTTTTATCAGAAATTTCTTTAAAACACTCCGGCTTGGAGTCGTATGCCATTGATGGCAATAGGCCCACTCACTTTTACATATTTCACACTTTCGCGCAAATATCTTATCTTAATATCGTGGGTTCCCTTGCGTGATCGAATCAGAAATGAGGACATCCGCATGAGAACCAAGGTTACCGACGTAGCCCGAAGAATCGCCAGACTTAATTGGCAATGGGCAGGGCACATTGCTCGCAGAACGGATGGCCGATGGGGCCGAAAAGTTCTGGAATGGCGACCGCGAACCGGAAGACGTTGCGTTGCGCGGCCTCCCACTAGGTGGACCGATGACCTGGTGAAGGTTGCGGGAACCCGCTGGATGAGAGACGCACGGGACCGGTCAATGTGGCGACACCTGGGGGAGGCCTATGTCCAGCAGTGGACGTCTTTTGGCTGAAATCATGATGATGATGAATATCGTGGGAGTTTTTAGCCATTGTCCATTCACAATAATACTTTTAATGGTCATCTGATAATGATTGAAATCAGATTATATCAGTTGACAATAAAATCACGCGATAAAATTAAAAGTAAGGCCGTTCTTGATACTTCAACCAATTAATTAAATGACAAATTTATTCTATAACTATCGTGCTTCCATATAATTACAACAACATTGTATGGAAGTTTGACATTTCCAAGTGTCAATTTAGTCTCTCAAATTAAAAACCACACCTTACGTAGATTCTGGAACCGTTATAAATTATTGTAATTAATAATTTAAAACTGTGATGTTAAACGGTATATAGAACCGTCTGTCTAGCTATTTTAGAAACTAGCCAAAAATACAGTCAGAATCTAGTTCTTAAGTGGCGTTTTATATGATTATATTTATCGCCTGTGTTTCTATCGTGACGAAAAATATAGGTATTTGGGAAAAGTTTTTTTTTTTGGATTTTAAATACGTACAGTATCTTGAATTAGTCCCATAGATTGCGTTAATCTGTAAATCCCTGGCTGGGGGCCTTCAATTCATTTGAGTTCACCACATGATGGTCGGGTTGAGCATATTGCTACCTTTACAATTGACTGCGAGTGGCCCTACTTTAAAAATAAAATACAGTACAAGTATCTACAAGCCATGTGATGAACGGGGTTCCCATCGGCAAAAATGACGGAGTTCCATCACCTATTTAATTCTTTTAGGGGGTGATTGTAAAATAATCTATCTTGCTGGTGAGCAATATAGATTATATTAGAATATCTCATATTATAAGGAGCGCTTCTCTAAAATATCAAGCTTCTAGTAGCAGTGGTTTTATGTAATTAGTAAAGTTAATTAAGATTCATATATGTAAATGAGTTAAACCTTGTTTCACTCACATTTGACACTACTTACATAAAGTTATGAAGATATAAAAATAATCTTTTTAATAACTTGCGTGTTTGTCTGACTACTTTGAATAAAAGCTGAGGCAATTAATATAATTTTTATTACTTAGCGTGAGAGACACCCATTTAGAATATTATTTCCTTTATTAATTCATGCATGTAGTAGTAAATCTATTGAACACTACCGCGTCATTGAACTTGATCGAGTGATATTTCGCGGTACAAAAACAAATCACAATACGGAAAGTAACAACAAGGGTCTTTTTCCCCCCCGTCGGGGCTGTGGCTTGTCGAAAGGATAACGCGGCTCCGACACAAGGGCGAAGAAGGAACATGGGTTTGGTTTTTAGTCAGTAGAAGTCTGACACTCCCCTTCGCTCTGCCCAAGAGCGGGGGGGGGGGGGGGGTTATTCGATGATTTTCCACCCACCAAAAAAAAAAAGAAAAGGGTCTTTTTCCCGTCGGGGCAGCGGGTTGGTCACAAAGATACCGCGGCCTCGATAAAACGGGCTAAGAAGGAACACGGGTGGTTTTTAAACGGTTTTATTTTTAACAGTAGAAGTCTGACACTCCCTTTCGCTCTGCCCAAGACCGGGAGGGGGTTATCCGATGATTTTCCACCCACCAAAAAAGGGTCTTTTTACACCCATTATAACTTGTCCCTATCCTAAGAAATAATGCTGAACAAATAATGAAGTAAAGGAATATCACTACATAATACAAAACAAAGTCCTCCGCGGCGTCTGTCTGTTCGCGATAGACTCAAAACCAATTGCACCAATTTTCACGCTGTTTTCACCAATGGATAGAGTGGTTCTCGAGGAAGGTTTTAGTACCTATAATAATTTGACCGACATCCAAACGGGCGAAGCCGCGGGTATCAGCTAGTTATGAATGAACCACAACGTATTGCCTTCAAAATTCTAGTCGCGTGTAACCCCAACTTTACCCCTTTGCCAACACATCGGGATTCCCCATGGTTGTATTGAATATCGGGCTGGTGATCGGAACTCGACGTTCAAAGCGCGTATTTTGTGCAAAGTAATTAAGAAACTTATAAATGATATTGCGAAAAAACATTCTAATTGAGAAAAGATATTCTCCATAGCAATCAAATTTTTTTATTTCGTAAGTATATTTGGAAGATTTATATAGATTTCTTTAAAAATCTTAAAGGAGTTTAAAGTATATAAATAATAGTAATATTTTTTGCAAAAATCTATTTGACGGATTAATTAGTTTTTTTTGTCAAGTACCCAGTTGCAACTCGCAGATTCCGTATTAAAAACTCTACGTGCAAGTTCCTTATCACATGATACCTATCTGCCAATTTGTTCTAATGTTCGGAATATTTTCACTACATCTTGCAATTAGCGGAGCGCGAATAACAGATAATTGTACTGACCTAGACATTTGAGTCATCGAGAAACAATAGGAGCTATAAATAGTTGTATGTATTACAAAACGACATATGATACAATGTTGATACCGGCTTATTATAATAGGGTAGATAGAGGTTAATGAAAGCATTTGTATGGTCAGCCATGAATGATGTTAAACGATGTATCACATATAAAGTAAAAAATAAGGGAGTAAATCATTGGAGATTGTACCTATTCTACCCGGTATAATACGAAGCATTCTGTTGCATTGTCAAAAGCAACAGAATCGTACTCCCAGTGGGTTACACAATTATTCTGTGGATGAATTAACAGGTACTGTAAGTAGTACTTCTAGTTGTAGGTATCGTATATCATTGTGACAGACATTTAGACATTTGTGGTATAAGCCTTAGATTTCTGTGATTAGCTTTTAATTGAAAAATTCTCATACAGTGTTTATTAGTTGTTTTTGTGGTGAAACTACAGCTCTTGAACGCGGTTAAAAACGCTGGTCGGTTCCAGTGCAGTTTTATTGATAATGTTCGCCATTTGCAACGCCTGCTTGCACCACAAACATTTTAAAAATACAAAGCATTGTATTTAATAAACATACTTTTGTTTAAAAAAGTAATGATTTGACTTATCAATCGTAAATGCGTCCTTAAATGCATAACATAGAAACACCAACCCTGTTATCCTGGGCGAGCAGTCTAATGCCATCAACGCAGCAGCTGCGGAATCTGGATTTGCACCTACCCAGGTGCAAATCCAGATTCCGCAGCTGCTACTGAGAAATTCGGAAAAACGAATCGAACAAGAACCTCATGTACAGCAGTCGTGCTTGCGACCACTACACGAACGAAGCAGTTTAGAACTAATTTAGTGGTAAACCTATTTAGTAGTGGGCCTAATAGACATTTCATTTCTTAAATGAAATCAATAAACCATTAACATAAAAAAAAACTTCTTTTTTGTTTTCAGGATGAAACCATACTATGCGTGATGAAGTATTTAGACATCCAGTCGCTCTGCCGTTGCGCTCAAGTGAACAGACATTTCTACAGGCTTGCTTCGGACTCCATACTTTATAGAAGCATTGACCTTAGGCCTTACTGGCATTGTGTCCAGTCACAGGTGAGATCATTGAACTTACGAGTCTTTGGTCCACTGGATCCACTCGAAGTGGACCCAAGAGATCAGTCGAACAAATCACATTTTAAATTGTTTTTTTTTTTCATAGTTTAAGTGTGGGTCCAGTTGCAAGGGAGTCCAGTTGACCAAAGACGATTTCTGACTACCGTTTCTTAAAATGCATTTAGTTCATTCATCTTCATCGACGACGATTGACGGCACGGTTGGCGCAGTGGCTGAGCGATTGGACTGCTGCGCTGAGGCCTGAGTGTCGCGGGTTCGATCCCTGCACGGAACAAATATTTGTATGGCCTACAGATAGTTGTTTCGGATCTGGGTGTTTGGTTTGTGAATGTGAGTTTAAATGTTTGTAAACGCACTCGCGTTATAGAAGAAATTCTTGGTGTGGGACAGCGTTTAAAAAAAAAAAAAAAAAACTTTAAATTTAAAGACGACTGCACGTTGAAAATAGGGTGCCCTCATACAAGACTAAAGACTTGTCTTAACATAGATAATGAACATTTCAAGAGGATCAATGCCGTCATACATGATTATTCCGTAACTTTAACCGTTTACGCAGAGACCACGCAACGGATGCTCTCAAAAGAAATTCATTTTTCCCGTTTTTACAACATTTTGTATTAAGAGGAAATGCGAGTGCTGTCTCTTTCTACTATCGCTGTCTCTGTCCGTCCTCCTGCCCTCAAATTCGTGCGATAAGGACAACTGTAGAAAAAAGTTAGAATTCGAGGTTTGGCTCTCGCCTGTTTCCTCCTCCAATATTGAACCAATTTAAAAGATATTTTAGACAATGAATAAGGAGGTTATATACTACGCCGCTATGTTTTTCTTTTTTCGTTAATAGTTGTCAAATTTGTACACTAGGACTCTGTTAACAGCGATCTAAACAAGCAATTTTGAGCATTTTTTGAGGGTTCTAGTGCTTATAAAAGTAATTTATCACCAAAAAGGAAAACATAGGGGCATAGAAATAGTTAATATTTATTATTCTGTAAAAAACCATTGCTCTAGGGTCATTAACCAAAAAGAAAACAGGCGAGAGCGTTTGTATGGAGAAAAGACCACTCGCGTTTCCTCTTAATGCTCCGCTTCTATTGGCCGTAACGCGTTATATAGCCTTTCTCGATTAATGGGCTATCCAACACTAATTTATATTTTTAATTCGAACAAACTCTTCCGCTTTATAATATTAAGTATATAGATTCCTGCGATCTTTATCAAGTCATCGACCCACATTGTGGCATTTGAAAATAAAACCGTTTTTAGAAAACCTGATCAATTACAATCTAATCAGTAGGTAAATCTAATGTCTATTTAAAATCAAGATTTTGATTATTATAGCAGTTACAAAGTTTAATGAAAACGAGTATACGAATATAATAATTTTAATACTAGCAGGATATTGTTCTACTACAGGGCAAAGCCCTCATTTCTTTCATGCAGAAAAGGCACGAGCATAAATTACCACCCTTGCTCAACGAATAGGTGATTTCGTATTTAAATAAACAATAAGTCTAGGTTCTCTCTCGGCCCTTAGCCCTTAAGGCGAGGTTGCAGTACTTTGTTTTTATGTACGCACGACCTCGCCCCCCGCCCTGCCGCGCGAGCGATATAATGCCTAAATTTTGACTGTTTTTTGCTTCTTGGAGAAAAACTATAAAGAAATTATACAATATGTTTTCAACATTTACTTCAAAATAAAAAGTTCTACCTATTGATATAACTTTTATATAAATTCATGATGAAATGTCTTAGCAGTACAGGTTTGAAATAATTGTGATTTAGAGTCATGTTTGATAAAAAAAAGTATCGAGCCGATCATTCTAAATCGCGTTTCTATCTTTACGATTTACTAGAGAGTATGTTCAATTTTTATGTAATGACTTTTATTTATTAAAAAACTCGTATTTAGTTCGATTTTTATAGGTTCAAAAATCTTAAAATTACTGCAACCCCGCCTTAACCTTATTCAAATGCAATTTGAATTAAAAGTGTCGCATTGATACTAGCCTTTTGGGGGGGAATTGTCAAATAACTCCTCCCGCTCTGGGAAGAGCGGTAGGGAAAGTCAGACTTCGACTGACTACAACGAATTCAAAAATTTAAATTCCGCTCTATTGCTCGACTTCACTAGCGTGCCCCTAGATGTTATGTACGCCTGCTCACTTCTGCCATCTCCTTTGGGGAAAACAAACAAGATATTGTGAAATCATATTCTCTTTATAAAACAAGCCCTAACAATGCGAGTCGGCGGCGTATTGTTTGAAGTCACGTGTAGTAATCACGTTTTAAGTTGCAATTCTTTATCGTGAAGCTGTATAAACTTGTTTGTTATTTAGTCACCTTGTTGTTTATATTATTTAAAATAGTTTTTTATTGTGCTTGCCACATTTCTCTAAAAATAATATTTTTATCATTCTGTTTAGGTATTTATAATTACTATATTTGGCGAATTGAGATTTTGTGTGTAGATTATGGATAGCCGGAATATAATAAGAAGCCGGAATAGAAATATGGTATTTTTTATCGTCGTTGCTATGTTGACCGAAATATTTTATAATTTTGGAATTCGATAATATCCTAAGCTGTCTAAGATTCTATAGATGTCTAAGGTTTGGTATACAGAATAGGGATGTTTACCTACTGACTAAAAAAATATTATTCTAATTAGTCCGTTTGTAACATTAGATTATCGAAAAATATTGGATACGTATTTTTTGTTTTATCAAATTAATAAAAATTGACGAAGATAAAACGCGTCAAAGATTTGAGTGGGAGGTGGTGACGTCACTGCTCGCTAAGAAATGTCATACTAATGTCTTAGAATATGACGTCACACGAGTTTTCAAAGCACTGTATCGTCTTCATTGTTTGTTTACGAGAGAAAAGAAAAAATATGTATCCAATATTTTTTGGAAATCTATCTGACGGACTAATTAGATTTTTTTAGTTAACATCCCTATTACAGACATCATCTTTCTGCCCTTATTCTTTTCTATTTAAAGTCGGCGCAACATGTTTTCTTCTTCCATTCTTTCCTGTAGACGTCACGGCGCCATAATTATACTTCTTTCTCTTTAATATCACTCCTCACACAATCCATCCATCTTTTCTCTGGCCTTCTTCTACCTCTCCATCCCGCCTCATTACATGCCCATACCAAGACAGACGCCTTCCTTTAATGTTTTCTGTAACAGGGGTCACTTTAAAACTTCCTCTAATATACTCATTCCTTACTAGTCGTTAAAGCGATCTTAATTCCAGGTCCTCATAACCCTCTCAATGCGCTGCAAGTTCCTGCAGAAACTGGACCTATCCTGGTGCGGCAGTCATCGCATGATACAACCCAATTATGTCGTCAAGTGAGTATCTCCATCTAGTGCCTTGTTATAATTATAATTAGTGCTGTGACGCCATACTTATGTAAACTTGAACAGTGAGATTGATTGACGCAAGATTAAGGCTGTTTGTTGATTTGTCTTAAGTTTTAGTTTTCGCAAACTACTTAACGTAAACTTACCATAAACATTGAAAATATAAAGGGACTAAAAGACCCTTAAGAGCGTATGGTACCTCAAACGCGAGTTTTATAATGCGTAAAAGTATATGATTCACTGCAGTAATCAACATCAGAAAAATATATGATATTCTTCAGGATATATGCTAGTGCCATAGTGTTGTGAAAACATAATACAACTAACTTTGCTCGATAGAAAAAAATCGCGAAGATACCTCTAAAAATTTCTTTTAACGAGTAAAAACCATACTAAAATACATGTCATCGTTCTGATTTTTTTGCCAAATAATTCTACAAGCAACAAACTAAAGTCATAGTGTTTTACTTTTTTAGTCCAATCAATAGTTTTTTTGTAAATCGCAAAATACCTCTAATTTCGCACTATTCGGCCGCAGCGAAAGACGTAACAACCGCTTTGTAGTGCAAGCTGATTTGAACTTTATTCTAACAGTATTTCAAGCGAAGTTTGAACCACCACAAATAGGGTTGCTAATCTGAGGTAGCATACGCTCTTAACGGAGCCAAGGGGTACTTCTTGCTCCCGTCATTGCGATCATCTTTCTAGCTAGACTATATCTACCTTCTCTCTCTCTCTCTCTTTAGCCTTTTTCAACCCCAAGAGTGTAGGCCTCCTTCAGATTCTTCCATCTCTTTCGGTCTTGAGCAGTCTCCATCCACTTCGTACCAGCTATTCGTTTGATGTCATCACACCAACGCATCTGAGGTCTACCTTGTGGGCGTTTTTCGCCCCATGGTCTCCACTCCAACACGGCCTTGCACCACGATCCTTGTTTGCGTGCAACATGGCCCGCCCACTGCCACTTAAGTTTCGCAACACTCTTTGCGACGTCAGTGACTTTACTCTGTTCTCTGAGCCACTGATTTCTTTTAAGGTCTCTCAGTGTAACACCCACCAGTTTTCTCTCTACCGCTCTTTGGGCAACACGGAGTTTTTGGAGAATCTTCTCCGTGAGCACCCAAGTCTGGGCGCCGTATGTGAGCACCGGTAGTATACACTGGTCGTATATGCGAGCCTTCTGTTCAGCAGTAATGTTCATACGGAAGGCGAACTCAAGTTTGGAGTAGGCTGCCCATGCTAGTCTTATACGCCTATCAATTTCATTTCCCTGGTTGTCCTTTCCCATTTTCACCTCTTGGCCTAGATATACATACTTCGTCACTCTCTCAATAACGGTGTCATTTATCTTGATGACCGAGTTTGTGTTGGAGGAATTTGTCATAACCTTGGTTTTGTCAAGATTCATTTCCAGCCCACACCGCAAAGACGCATTGTTGAGTTCCTGTATCATGGCTTCGAGGTCAGTCGGGTTATTTGAGAACAGCACGATGCCATCCGCAAATCTTAGGTTGCTCAGTCTTTTATCCTCAATATTAATGCCGCGATCCTCCCAGTGTAATATTTTGAAGATATCCTCCAATACCAGCGTGAACAGCTTAGGAGAGAGGGTATCTCCCTGCCGTACCCCTCTTCATATCTCTACTGGTTCGGTCTCCGGAGGTAAATTTACCTTTAAGGTGGCGTTTTGGTAGATGTTATTCACTAGGTTAGTGTAGCGGTGATCTATTCGGGCATTCTGCAAAGACTGAATTACTGCCCAGGATTCTATACTGTCGAAAGCCTTTTTGTAGTCTATAAATGCAAGCCACAGGGGCATCTGGTATTCTGTGGCCTTTTCTATGACTATTCTCATTGTAAGTATGTGGTCCATAGTACTGTATCCACTCCTGAATCCGGCTTGTTCGACTGGCTGGTAGAAGTCAAGTTTTTTGGTCAAACGAATGCTGATAATTTTTGTAAACAATTTGTACAGCTGTGACAGTAGGCTGATTGGGCGGTAGTTGTTTAGATCAGCTTTGTTTCCCTTCTTAAATAATAATATAATAGTGGCACTTTCCCATTTCACGGGGATACGACTCTCCTCTAAGCACTTATTGAGGAGGTTCTCCAATATTTCTATAACCTCGTCCCCACCCTCCTTGACCATTTCAATGATGATATCGTCTTAACCAGGGGCTTTGTCGTTTGACATCCTACTCAGGGCAGAGCGTATCTCGGTCTTTGTTATTTCCGGTACATCTTCAGATCCAACGTTTGATCTACCTTCTAAAGTGTGTTTTTAATTCAGGAGACTAAATTGACACTTGCAAATGTCAAACTTACAAATAATGTTGTCAGCTCTTTTTTATTAGTGTTGTACTACGGTACCGGTTTGTTGCATCGTAATTTTTTATATTTATTAGAAGATTTAAAAAAAAACTACAGATGCTATCAGTGTTGTTCCCGTACACGATAAACCTTACAAATATGTTCATACTGAAAAGAAAACCGAATCTCCAACCGAGACGCCGAAAAAACACTATTGTGTTAAAACTGCCGAAATTCTGAACTTATCCAGACCTTCAATCTATAGGGTGCTGAAGGAGCTCAAACAGAATGAACATTTTAGCTCCCCGAAAATACCTGGCCCTAAATTAAATTTTAAAGACAAATAGGACAATTTCACTCTTTGGGCTATACATCGAAAAGTTCATCAATTATTTTATAGAAACGAATCTCAATTATTTTATAGAAACGAATCTCTTTACTCAGGATAGCTTATTATAAGTAAAAAAACGATATTACTTGATTTTACTAACGGCAATTTACGGCAGTGGAACATCACTATTTCATCATCATCATCATCATCATTTCAGCCGAAAGACGTCCACTGCTGGACATAGGCCTCCCCTAAGTGTCGCCACATTGACCGGTCCCGTGCGTCTCGCATCCAGCGGATCCCCGCAACCTTCACCAGGTCATCGGTCCACCTAGTGGGAGGCCTTCCAACGCAACGTCTTCCGGTTCGCGGTCGCCACTCCAGAACCTTCCGGCCCCATCGGCCATCCGTCCTGCGAGCAATGTGCCCTGCCCACTGCCACTTAAGCTTGGCAATTCTTCGGGCTATGTCGGCAACCTTGGTTCTCATGCGGATGTCCTCATTTCTGATTCGATCACGCAAGGAAACTCCGAGCATAGCCCTCTCCATTGCTCTTTGGGTGACCTTAAGCCTTCTGATGAGGCCCATTGTGAGCGACCACGTTTCAGTCCCATATGTAATCACTGGCAACACACACTGGTCATAGACTTTCGTCTTGAGACACTGGGGTAAGTTGGACGAGAAGATACTTCTCAACTTCCCAAACGCTGCCCAGCCGAGTCGGATTCGACGATTGACCTCTTTTTCAAAGTTGGACCTACCTAACTGGACTGTTTGTCCCAGGTAGACATACTCGTCTACAACTTCGAGTGTAGAGTCTCCGATCTTTATAGGAGTGGGTGTAACATGGGCATTCAACATGACCTTGGTTTTGTCCATGTTCATTTTAAGACCCACTCTTTCGGAAGCTCTACTGAGGTCATCGAGCATTGTACTGAGGTCCTCCATGGTCTCAGCCATGACCACTATATCGTCGGCAAATCGAAGGTGAGTGATGTACTCGCCATTGATGTTGATGCCTAGTCCTCTCCAGTGCAGAACCTTGAAAACATCCTCCAGTACAGCGGTAAACAGCTTCGGAGATATGACGTCTCCCTGTCTCACACCTCGCTGCAGAAGGATAGGTTTCGTGGTCTGGTCCTGAAGCCGGACTGACATGGTGGCGCTTTTGTATAAACACTTCAATACCTCGATGTACCGGTAGTCAATTTGGCACCTTTGGAGAGACTGCAGCACAGCCCAAGTTTCGATCGAATCGAAGGCTTTCTCGTAGTCCACAAACGCTAAACAGAGAGGCAGATTATACTCTTCGGTCTTCTGTATAACCTGCCGCAGCGTATGTATGTGGTCTACGGTGCTAAAGCCTTTTCGGAATCCGGCTTGTTCGGGAGGCTGAAAGTCGTCGAACCTGCGCGCGAGACGATTCGTAATGACTCTGGAAAACAACTTATAGACATGACTCAGAAGTGAGATGGGCCTATAATTCTTCAGTCGGGCATTGTCGCCCTTCTTGAAGAAGAGTACCACCACACTTCTGCACCATGCCTGCGGCGTTTTTCCCTCGAGTATGACGGAATCGAACAGCTTCTGAAGTGCCTTAAGGACCGGTTTACCTCCCGCCTTCAGGAGTTCGGCCGTAATTCCGTCATCACCCGGTGCCTTGTTGTTCTTAAGCTGTTTCAGAGCCATACTAATCTCGTACAGGCTGACATCCGGGATGTCTTCGGTATAGTGTCGGGTCAGTCTAGCTCTGGGGTCTTTCGCTAGATCTTCAACGGGTTTACTGGTTGACGTGTACAGCTGCCCATAGAAACTCTCGATCTCCCTCAGAAGCTCCGGTTTGGCGGATACGATCCTGCCGTCGTCGGTCTTCAGTTTCGTGAGCTGGCTTTGCCCTATAGACAGATCTCTTGCAAATACCTTAGAGCCCTTATTCCGCTCAATTGCCTGTTTAATACACTCGGTATTAAAACGGCGGAGGTCGCTCTTTAAGGATTTAGAGATCCGCCTATTGAGCTGCCGGTATTTACACGCCTCGTCCGGCGACTGCAGGATCATTTCACGCCGCTCCTTCATGAGACTAAGAGTTTGATCAGAGAGCTTCTTGTTCCTATTCACACAACGTGCCTTGAAGAACTTAGACCCCGTTGTGTGGACAGTTTCCACGAACCCATCGTTGTATTCGTCCACTAAGCTTCCTAGGCACTCGAAACGATTCTGGAGTTCAAGCTGAAAGCTCTCGGGGTTTTGGATCTGGATCTGTGCTGGACGGAGCGTAGACTTCATCAGTCGAGACCTTTCAAGCTTAATATTGATGTTCAATGTGCCTCTTACCATGCGGTGATCGCTCCCGGTTTTTACCGCATTGATCACAGAGACATCATTGAACATTTGCTTCCTGGTAGACATGATGAAGTCAATCTCATTTTTTGTCGCACCATCGGGGCTCTGCCAGGTCCACTTCCTGTGCTCACGTTTTTTGAAGAAGGAGTTCATCATATAGAGGCCCTCCTTCTCCATAAAACTAGCCAGTTGGTGACCCCGGCGATTCCGATGTCCAAACCCAAACTGCCCTACTAGCAGCTCATCCCCGTCTCGTTTACCCAGTTTCGCGTTGAAGTCCCCCATGACAACGGTGAATTGAGTTTTGAATCCATGCATGGCTTTAGAGATATCCTCATACATGGTCTCCACTTCGTCGTCGGAGTGTGTAGAGGTCGGGGCGTAGACCTGTATGACCTTCAGCGAATATCTTGACGATATTCTGAGTATAAGGTACGCCACCCTGGTCGACACACTCTCGATTTTCACAACGTTGTTCACAAGGGACTTGTGGACGATAAACCCAACACCACCCTGGGACTGCCGGTCGCCCTCTCGGAAATAGAGCAAGTTGCCGGATTTCAGGATTATCGTGTCCTCCCCCTCTCTTCGGACTTCAGATAATCCGATAATACTCCATCGCAACCTGCTCAACTCCTCTTCGAGCTCCGTTATCTTCTCGTCAGTCCGGAGTGTGCGCGTGTTATAAGTTGCCAGGTCTAGTCGTCGTTTGGGGTAGCCGGATCTCATCCGGAGATTCTTCGCACCCCTTGCCACGCCGTTACCTCGACCGCTACCGTAGCCGAGGGTAGACGGGCTGCCGGGTACTAGGGGCCATGCTTTATGTGTTGCGCTCATTTTTCATTAGGGGGGTTTGCCATAATCGCCACGCTTGGCAGGCGGGTTGGCGATCGCAGTATGGTTGATAAAGACACAGAGAACGCTGCTGCCCATTCTCTGGTAAGTCCCTTAGTCGCCTCTTACGACACCCACGGGAAGATATGGGATGGTGCTATTCTTTGCGTCCGACACCATACGGAGCTACTGCTCACTATTTAGGAATTGCAAAAAACTGACAACCAACGTAATGTCATTTTATTCTCCCGAATTTAAAAACGCACTTTAGTTAGGGAGATATTCCAAGTCAAAGTTCCACCTTAAACCTTTGTATAATTGCAACTCTACTTTAAATGACTCCATGATCCCTGTACTATTGCTAACTATTAATTAAAAAGAGGTTGTATTTTTTCTTTCTCGGATTATATTATAAATACAAACACTTTTTCAATTTCCTTGATGAACGATGAAAGAACGTGAATGACAGAATTATGCGTGAAAAGCAGTGAAAAACTTTAAATTGCCTCGAAATCAGAACAGTAATAATTCTAAAGAACTCAGACATATAATTATGTTAGCTTGACATCTGTTCTGTAGGCGTTTTAGATTTGAAGTTGCCTAAAAGCAATTTAAATTAATGTTATTATGAATAGTTTCTTATATTACAACTTGATTTATTTATGTATCACGATCACATCACGATCACTCAAGGTTTTCATTTACAGTTTCCTCAAAGACAGCGGCGCCGAATTAACACATCTGCGCATGAATTGCTGCAAATTCGTTGACAACTCCGTGCTAAGAGCTATCGTTGACACCTCTACAAGTTTACAAGGTACCTTTGTTACTATGTTGCTTATTATCAAACTACCTAGCCTATTATTATCTAGCTACCTGCCTGGCTTTGCACAGGTGCAATACATAGTTTACTACATATAAACCTCCCTCTTGCGTCACTTACCGAAAACTGCATTAAAATCCGTTGCGTAGTTTTAAAGAACTAGCTGACCCGTGCCCACTTCGTTGGGCCTAATTAGTCGAAAGTGTGCTAATTACGTTTCGAAAAATTCAATTTCGGGGACGTCCGCTGCGTAAGGAGCCGACCACGCGACTGAGCCGCGCGGGTACCTACCTCTCAGATCAGATGTAAAAGGCCACGCCCCTTTCTCCCGAAGTGGGCACGAACGCGAACCGAATTAAACCCGAAACCATCCCGCGCCCGCCGCAGCTTTGCTTTTTTCTCCGATTCACTTTGCAAAACGGACTACCACGTAAAAGCCTTTTTATTTTTCGGTTTTTTATATAACCTATGACACACAGCAATAATGTGGCTTTCTATTGGTGAAAGAATTTTTAAAATCCGTTCAGTAGATCCCGAGATTACCCCTTACAATTTAACAAATATACAAACACACAAACTTTACCTCTTTATAATATTAGTATAGATTAGGTGTACAAACAGCGGGAGCGACTTAGTTTTATTAAATACTATGTAAAAACATGTTACCCTATACGGGTAGATAGGCTATCGTTTTAAGGTCCTTTGAGTTTTTATTCCCGTTTGAACTAGTGATTGCCTCGTAATAATTCTTGTGGTCGCAAACGCTAGTGTTTAAAATACGGTTCTGTGTTCAATTATTGAAGTGGCAGGCCAGGCGAAGAAAATAGTCATCGGGTACTTCCATCAGGATTATCGATTATACATTATTTGAAAATTATTAAATTAAACGTCACCCATCCACGCCTTTTATAAAGTCTGGTGCTACTAGGTAAACGGCTGACTGAATAATAATAATCAATTGTAAATTTTCAGAGCTCTGCCTCCGATCAGTGGTCGGATGTTCAGACTGGATATGCCTCTCCGCGCTAAAGAAGCTAAAACGTCTGGACCTATACAGAACTGATATCACGACGGCTGCTGCCGTAGCCATCATCAGGTCCAACCCTGCTCTACGCCATCTTAATGTTGGTAAGGATCTACTGTTGTTATTTGGATCGATATGGTCATGCTATTTCTGTTATCCACCTCGCCGGGTGGATGTTACATTTGTCTTTAAATATTTGGTTCTATCTATCTATATAAATAAAGAGAGAAGTCCTGACTGACTGACTCATCAACGCCCAGCCCAAACCCTTGGACCTAGAAAGCTGAAATTTTGCACAGAGGTTCCCTTTATAATGTAGACAAGGAATAAGGAAGGATTTTTCGAAATTCAACCCCTAAGGTACCTAGTTAAATAGGGGATGAAAGTTTGTATGAAAAATCGCCATTGTCACGCGGGCGAAGCCGCTGGCAAAGGCTAGTTTCTTATATTGGTTCCCAATGATTGAAACAATATTGAAAAAGATGTGTTATTTAAGTATTGGTTCCTAACGATGTGCCTACTGTTAGGCGGGCCGTTTTCGACCCGGCTTCTAATTCTCTCTGACTAGCAACATCAAGTTTTGTTAGCCGTAAAGGTGGTTATTCTGAAAAGTAGAATCACATGTGCCAACAAGCTGCATTACAGTGCAGAAATACCATTTTTTGTAAAGCTTAAGTAGTCACCACGAATACTCTCTTTTTCATAAGTTATTTCAGCTTTGTCGTTGAGTAAGCAACGCAGCGGCAATGCCTGTGGTCTTGACCATGTCTATATAACATTAAAAACATAAAATAACATGCATTTTAAATCTAACCCCAACCAATATGTTTTCCAGGATCGTGCAAAATGATATCCTCAATGGACGAAGTAGCCATTGCCCTGGGCGGTAACTGTCCCAACCTGATATCTGTAGACTTCTGGAAGTCTTACTCTTTGACTCCAAACGGCATCAGAGCGCTCGGCAACTGTAAGAACCTGCAAGAGTTGGATGTTGGCTGGTGGTAAGTTTTTTATTTTTGTATTTCTATACAAAAGAGACTAGGCGTGCTACACAGATGTTCGTCTAGAATCAGACGTGTTTCGACACAGTACAATTTTATTATGGACTTAGAAATAAACGCAGACGCTCACGAGACAGCCAAAGTGTGGAACTCTCTGCCGCCATGTGTATTATATTATCGCCATATTTAACCCATTTGCCTTCAAAGCAAGATTGAACAGGCATCTTCTGAGTCATGTTAGCCACGCTTTCCAACATTCATGATCGAAGTAAAAAAAAAACTTTGTTAGCCACGCTTTCCAACATTCATGATCGAAGTAAAAAAATAAAACTTTGTTAGCCACGCTTTCCAACATTCATGATCAAAGTAAAAAAAAACTTTTCTAAATAAAAATAGTAACTCAGCATTTTGCATCTACGGGAAGGTACAGCAAGATTACTAACTTAATTCCGCGTTGATTTCCATTAGCTCTATACCTTTTAGGCAGATGTTTTTATCCGGCAATTGAATTCAGATTCTTTCTACTTATCAAAACACCCGTATTTATAAACAAGTCATAGTAATTACTTGAGTAAAAGTCATTGTTTAAGATACGATTTTTTCCCTGTAGTTTAGTAATTCCTTGATGTTAGAACTATCAAAGGTTAGAATTCTTAGCTTTGCTTTCATTGACGGTTCTAACTACGTTTAAATTCTTGCCCATTGCATAAATTTTTTTGCATAAGTAATTACTTAAGTTCAAGTACCTAATTACTTTAACTTGACTATAAATACGGATGTTAGTCTCTGCCTATATTTTTTCTTCTCTCTTCATTTATCTTTTCTCAATGTTCACCTAAACGTAATCACTAACAAGCAAACACAATGTATCCGACAGTCTGCAAGCGGGTGGTTCCGGCGAGTGGCTGGCGTGGCTATCGGGCGGGGAGCTTCGCAAGCTGTTCCTTGGAGCCCTACGCGGTGTCTGCGACCGCGATCTGAGAGCACTGCTGCCTAGGGCTCCGAAATTGGCGCAGTTGGATCTTTTGGGAGTCAGGGCTGTTACGCCTGATATTTGTGATGCGTGAGTCATTTTACTGTAGCTTTATATGGTGTAAAAACGCAAATGAAGGGCACGTGTTCTGACCGCGGATTTTAGTACGAGATGACGTGGCCTCGGCACAAGGGCAAAGAAGGCCGCGGGCCTGTGGACGGTGAGTAACGGGCTAGCTCGCCGTCCGGCCGTCGTCATGACGGCAACAGACCGTGTCGGCGGCGCGTACGTGTTCCACGCGCGCCTCAAAGAGATGTCAGCAAGGAGGGGCCCGCAAGGGCCGACGCCCGTCGGGGCTGTGGATATCGAAAAGTTACCGCGGCTCCGACACAAGGGCGAGGAAGAGGGAACATGGGTTGGTTTTTAGTCAGTAGAAGTCTGACACTCCCCTTCGCTCTGCCCAAGAGCGGGGGGGTTATTCGATGATTTTCCACCCACCAAAAAAAAAAAAAAAAAAAAAAAAAAGGGCAAAGAAGGAACATGGGTTCAGTTTTTAGTCAGTAGAAGTCTGACGTCTGAAGTCTTTTGTCATTTTTTTTTGGTGGGTGGAGCGGGCCCCCCCCCCCCGCTCTTGCAGAGCGAAGGAGAGTGAGTGGAGAGGGGGGGAGGGGGGTCCATTTGATGATTTTCCACCCACCAAAAAAAAATGAAAAAGGGCACTTGTTCTCCCAACCACAGCGATATTTTTTTTGTTCTAAACCATTGAAACCCCCTAGTTACGGAGATATTGGGGTTCAAAGTTCCAAATTTTTATAAGTTGACTTAAATTACCTCCATGACCCGTTTTCTATTCAAAGCATCCACTAGCACAATGTTTTAAGAGTGCTACATTGAGTTTTATCGTAAAATGTGATTTTTGACCCGAATAAAAAAAGTGGTTCCCAGCAAAAAATATTGCGTAGGGGTACTTAGTTTGATGTACACAATGCTTGGTTGACGGCTGTGTGATGGGTTAATTTATACCCTGTACGTTAAAAATGCGAAACTATCTGTTATTGAAATATCAATTTAAAAAGGGGTTTCCCCATATCGTCGTTGATAGTCCAAATCCGCATAACAGACTAACATTGTCAAATACCACGTATGTACAGTCTGTGCCCAGTATTATTCGACCTCTGTTCTCACACCACTTTCCCTCTTAATATTCTTTATATTAGGGGTCACGTAATACTGGGCACAGACTGTACATACGCGGTATTTGACAATGTTAGTGCGGATTTGGACTATCAACGACGATATATAAAAAAAATATTTTCATCATGCTCTTGCCCTTATCCCAATTCATTTGGAGTGGGCGCAGCACGTCTTATTTCTTTTAAAAAATATTGTATTTAATTTATAATGAACATCTATTTAGCATAATTATATATTTTTAACTTTTCAGAATACTAGCGGAGTGCAGAGATCTGAGACTCCTAGACGTCAGTTTCTGCGATCAAATACTCTTATCTCAGGTATCTATATTTTGTTTAACTTTTAATACTTATTTCAGGTTCCACAAAATATTAGCAACTTGAAGTTGTCCGTTTAATGTAATGTAATAAAAACTTTAATCAAGCCAATGTCTTAACATCGTCACGCAATCTACTTGTAACGCATGTGTGTCTGTTCACTGCTAAAAAGAGCCCGTTCAATCTGGCCCCCACTTTCCGGAGTGCGTCTGTGGAAGTTACTGACAGTCTCGAGCTTCTTGGCACGAAGTTGAGTGCAAATCTGAACTTCGGCGCCTACATCGAGTCGAAAGCTCAAACTGCGGCAAAAAAGCTGGGTATCCTAAACAGGGTCAAGCGGTACTTTAAGCCTGGACAGCTTTCAATATTGTATAAAGCTCAAGTCCGGTCCGGCATGGAGTACTGCTGTCACCTCTGGGATGGCTCAGCCAAATACCAACTTGCCACACTCGACTCAGTAGAGCGCAGAGCCAGGAGGCTAATTGGTGACGCCAAGCTGGTTGCCAAGCTACATAGCCTGGCCCACCGCCGCAAAGTTGCATGTCTGTCGGTCTTCTACAGACTGTACTTCGGAGAGTGTGCGCAAGAGCTCCACGAGCTTATTCCACCATCGCCCTTCTTCCATCGAGAGACTAGGCGTACTGCGGGTTATCACCCATACCTTGTCGATGTTCCACACATTCGTACGAAGCGTTTTGCTAAGTCTTTCATTATTCGTACAGCCAAGGAGTGGAACACCCTGCCTGCGTCGGTTTTACCGAGTTCATATAACCCCAATCTATTTAAGTCGCGAGTAAATAGGCTTCTTCTGGGTAAACTCGTTCCATCGTCGACCTCATCTCTGCCCTTAGGGCAAGATTGAGGTCAAGAGTAAGCCCATTTTGAATTTAAAAAAAATAAAAAAAATAACGACATTAATTTGCAAATTATACACGTGTTTAAAGTCATGTTCTTTTTAAAACACAAGAGACGTACAAAGACTCCTTCAGCACGTACCCTCGGTGACAGGAGACGAGTTGAACGCAGAGCTAGGCCAGCGCTACGCTACGGGTGAGAGAAGTGCGGGGAGTGGCTCTCACCCACAGATATAGATAGACCTAAATAACGCAAGAGCAACTACTTCGCGGTCCACTTTTCTTGCCTAGCTTACGTATAGTCGACCAAGAAATTGGTTTACCACTTTTGATGACATCTCCCAGTAACATAATTATTCGCTAAGGATGACAGATTGACAGATTCTGACGTGAAAATAGCACTTGATGTTTTGTACGTGCAAATGATATTCAACCTTAGAGTGGTAAACCAATTTCTTGGTCGACTATACAAAAATCGTAAATGGCCTCTTTCGCGCTCAGTCTGCATCGGTGTATAGCGCTAGTCGGACGTCGGCGCTGCCGCGCTGGTGCAAAAGGCGGGGGTTGGGGCGAAGGAGGCGGCGTCTTTGAATCGATTTCATTTTCCGATTTATAGTGCAGGTGACGTCATAATAGGTAGTCAAAAAAATGGCACGCTTGGTTTTCATACAGATCGTGATACTTGCGTTATCTAGGTCTATCTATATCTGTGGTCTCACTCTTCACCTCAAACCTCGACTACATTCAACTCGCATGCCTTAAGTACTCGTGACAACCCGCTGCAAAAAATCAAGAATATTTTACAAACTATTGCTTATTTATTTCAAGGTATTAGAATGGCGCGAGCAGTATCCTCATGTGAGCATAAAGCGATCCTTCCAATCGGCTAACTTGAACACCGCACCGAACCCACTGTTCCTGGCACCAAGTTTCGAGTAAAACATCAAAAACTCACGGGTGAAGCATGGACCCAGTTGAAGAACCTAGATGAAGCACGGGTCCAGACCTAATTAAAGGCCTATGTCCCAAACCTTAAGGTACATCCATGATGTAGTTACTTTTTGTAGAAGAACGTTTGCAAATGGAAGTAACTTTTGCAAGTTAAAGCTAAACCTGCAAAAGTTATTTCACGTTGCTCAGCAACAAAATAACTTCGCTGTTCCCCGTGCTTTTGGTGAGAACCTAGGTGAAGCACGGGACTTTGCGAAATAGGCATTTAAAGGCCTATTTCGCAAACCTTAAGGTATATCCATAATGAAGTTACTTTTTGTAGAAAAACGTTTGCAAATGGAAGTAACTTTTGCAAGTTAAAGTTAAACCTGCAAGAGCTACTTTTACGTTGCTCAGCAACAAAATAACTTCACTGTGGAAACAACACAAGTTCTGATTTACTTATAAGTATCTTGAGGATAAATTCACACTTTATTACTTTCTGTTTGTCGACTAAAAACAAAAAAGTAATTTTCGTCGAATACGTAATGATTTTTGTCATAAAAGATATTATATTCGAACATCCAACAACATATTTTAATGAGCGCCTCAAACGTAATAGTTTGGCGAGTTTAAAATTAAGTTCCACCTCTTTACTACATTATCTTTAAATAAATGTTTTAAAAAAATCCAGTGATACTTATAGATTTTATGTTATTGACATTTTACTCATGGGTACTTTATCTATGATTTATTTTAAATGATATTTTAAAAGACCGTAACGCGTAAAACGACTCCAGAAGTCAGAGATAAAACGAATAGGTAATGATAGCTTCTGTTATTTATTAGCTGAAAGACGCTTCCTTTTTTAAAAGTAAGTTTATTAAATGAATGGTACTCACGGCTGAGATCTATAAACCGTACTTAAACCCGAGATCTGTAAACGTTTCTTTGGACGTGTCTATGTCAGGAACCGCGTACAGAATTTTATGTACCTACTTACTGTTATGACCATAGATCGAAATAGGTAGAGCTATTGACTGCAAACATTGATGTTAATTTGTATATTCCACGGGATTCCGACTGATACTACGGGATTTTATTGAATTTCATTATTTTTGTCAATATGTATAATATGTTGCAGGCAAAACTCTTAATCAGTCAAAAGTAGTTTTCAGTCAATACCCTTATTGCGTTAAAACGCGTTTATTCTAATGAAATAAATGTTAGCTATCGTACAAGGTTATCCAAAGGGTCAAAAAAAAAACCTAACAAACTTAATAAGTTTCCAAACGACATTTAGGTTGTTATAATTTATAGAGAAATAAAACAGAAACCACCTAATAATAGTTTTGACGGTCAAAAGTAGTTTTGACTGATTAAGAGTTTTGCCTGCAACATATAAAAATGGTTTATGTAATTTTTTAACGATTTTACTACTTAAAGACCAAATCCCGGGACTCGGGGAATATCCATATCATTCTAACCTATGGCAATTACATAAAACAGTTCTACCTATTCCGATGTATGGTTAAGACAAGTTTTCCATATAATTTTGAACCTATTGTAGGTACAAAAGGGCCAAATTATATGAAAGACATGTTTTTTTTAAATTACTGATAGAGGTTAAAATTGGTCCCGTCGGGGCTGCTGGTTGTTCTTCACAAGAGAAACCGCGGCTTCGACATAAAGGGCTAAGAAGGTACATGGGTGGTTTTTAGTCAGTAGAAGTCTGACACTCCCTTTCGCTCTGCCCAAGAGGGGGAGGGGTTATTTGATGATTATCCAAAAGCCCAAAAAAAATTGGTGTACCGAATATGTGGAAAATTTTTGTTCGTCGGTGTGCCTTCCACCTTGTATACATTTATATTACGTCATCCGCCTTGATTAAACAACGATATCGTTTGAAACTAACCAAATATGTGATTCAATGAACAAAACATGAACTGAATGTAAAATGTGATCTATTAATATTTGGCTTTAAACAACCAACTCTAAATAAAAAAGACTGACTAAATTAATAAAAACCAATTCCTCTTGATAAATATGCATTTACTATTTTGTGAGAATTTTTCGTCAAATTCTATGCATGTCAGCTTTTTGCACTATTTTACCATTGATAGCTAAAATGGCTACTATGAGTATGATAATTTAAAATGAATAATATGATAATGTAAAATGAATATGATAATGTAATATGGTCTGTAAAGAAATAAAACAGTATGTTCTTTAGACTTAAGACACTAAGGCTCATTTTCATTTGTCTTCTTTCACATTGTGTATTTCGAAAATCTTACTATACTTATTCTAAAACAGTCAATTTGGACATTATAGAATGCAGTTGAAAGCATAATGAATTTGGGCCTTATTGTAGAGAAAATTATTTTGCTGATTATTTTGCTGCTTGACTACTTACATATTTTATGTGCCTATATTTTGCTGTATTATTTTGCTCAAAATAATTATTTTGGTTTTATCTTATGAAACATTTCAGTTCTGTCTTCTTACTTATGTATGTAAGGAATTGACTATGTATTGAAGTACTTTATAGTTTGGTAGACGCTATTTAATTTAGGTCCGTAGATTTAGTAAAAAGCTTAATTATTTTTAAGTAACGATAAACACTAACTACATAGGTAGGCTATGTAGTTAGTGCTAAAAATATATTAAGAAAAAAAAATTCAGATTAAGTATATTCGAGTGAATTAGACGTGTGTCTGATATAATTATTTTTCGAATAAAATAAAAAATAGAAAAGACATTTTAAGCTATATGATATTAAGTAAAATTGCTTGTTGCCATACATATACGTTAGTGCCACAATGACCATGAATTTTCGTCAATGTATGCTAATAAGGTCTATTTTTGGATGGAGGTTACTTGATCTAAGCTTGAGTTAAATATCAGCTTTGGCACTGCTTCGAGTAACCGGTAAATCTGTATCTGCAGCTATTTAAAGTTTAATGTAATATTCGATCCCCGCACAGAACAAATATTTGTATGGCCTACAGATAGTTGTTCCGGGTCTGGGTGTTTTGATTTGACTATAACCGTTCATACATCGCGGACGAGGCCTTAAAACGTGAGAGCGAGACAACACAAACATCAAACATCCTACTAATAATTATTATAAATGGCAAAGTTAGGATATTTGTTGTTCTATCAATCTATCATTGGTTGGTAGTGGTTGGTTATCATTGGTTTTCTCATTCTTCCATTATTTTTAAGACATACGCAGTGTGCAATTATTGTATTATAATTTAGATTTAAATGTCAATTAAAAATAAGCTAGGCTACTTACCTCCAAACCTAGTAGTTTCATTAATATTGCTTATGTTTGTAGTTCTACTCGTACAGTCAGTACCCATTATTACCTGACTCCTGTTCTCACGGCACTTACTCTCTTCTTGTGTCATGCTCCGCAGCAGAACCACTTTGACTATAGTATGTGAAAATTACATGATAAAATGTAGATAATGTCTATATTTTTGTAGCTTAATATCAATAATTGTATATTGTTAGTTTTTTGGAAAATATCGATTCAAAGTGGCAACAGTTATTTCACGCTAATTATACACAGGTGATAATATAAACAAATGTATATTTATTGTATACTAAGATAACATTTACAATTAATTTATGATTATTCATAAATTGTTTATTTCTATACTTCGTTATGCTTGCACACGGAATTTAATACAGCGCCATCTCGTATTTATCTCTAAGACAAATACAAGATGGCGCTGTATTCAAACTATAATAAACAACTTTTTTATATTCATTTACTAGATTAAAAATAATAAACATGAAATCACATGAATAAACTAGTTATTAAATATATATTTTTTTATGTTACATAAAAATAAAACAAATTATATTTCGATATTTTTTTAAAAGCTTTCTAAGAGAAATACAAGATGGCAGTGTATTTAATTCTGTGTGCAAGCATTTTTAACAAAAGTATCGATATTATACATTTATGAATAATTATAAATGAATTGTAAATGTTATCTATTATACAATAAATATACATTTGTTTATATTATCACCTGTGTATAATTAGCGTGAAATAACTGTTATTTTAAAGTGGTTCTGCTGGGGTGTATGCTCTGTGTGTGTGTGTGTGCTCTGTTCATGGCCACTTTGAATCGATATTTTCCAAAAAACTAACAATATTCAATAATTATTGATATTAAGTTACAAAAATATAGACATTATCTACATTTTATCATGTAATTTTCACATACTATAGTCAAAGTGGTTCTGCTGCCTGCGGAGCATATCACCTCTTCTTTATACGAGGGGTCATACATATATTATTATAATGGGCTGCGGGTTGTCGGGCTGCGGGGCCTGCGGGTGTTTACTTGCTGAGCGGGAGGGGTTTTTTAATGAAATCCAATAATCCGTTTAACAATATTAAACCTACAATATATTATAAGGATTTCAGTGCTGGGTACATAAGTTGTGGTCTTGGCATAATATTTCCTTGCTATTTTGGAAATATTTACATGATAATGATTATATTGATATTTTTGCGATATTTATAGCTCGGTAAGAGTAATATATATGTCTAAGATAATTGGGACTTACCTTAATATATTTTAGTATTATTATTTTGAAAGACTATGGACTTGGAGGAGAAGCAATTTCTTTAAAGGGTATTTACATTGACAGGTGGTTTGATGAACACGTAGTGACTTCGGGTTAAAGCGTCAGAGTAGCAGAGTAGCGTTATTATTTAATAACTATTAATTCATGAAAATAAACTTCAATGAACTTTTTTACCCGACTACGGCGAAGCAAAAAGGAAGGGTAATGTTTTTGGCAGTCTATGTATGCATGTATTTTCCACCATAGCGCGTAAACTACTGAACGGAATTTAATAAATGAGTTGTCAATAGATTCGTAAGAATAGCCCGTGTAACATAGGCTATATAAATTTTACTATCTAATGGCAAGTAGCAGCTGACTTCTGTATCAATGAGAACGCCATGAAGGAGCATCTGGTATCAGTGGCATGCGACTACGAAGAATATCAGACAAGATTTTTTCTTGTTTTCTACTTTTAAGACCGCGGTTTTATTAGTATGCGTTTTTATTCGTAGTCGGGTTTTAGTTTTTTAAAACTTATTTTTTTGAAAGAAAAAAAACCTAAGATAATTTGAATTTCGCGGGCAACTCTGGCGCTTTCCTCTTTACAACTGAATATCTACTAGCTTGGCAGCTCGCATTGTGGCGGGATGTGAAAATAGGGATGTTTCCCGACTAAAAAAAATATGATTCTGTTTAGTCCTTATTTTGGGTTAATTTTTATTTTATTTTATTTATCTGTCATCCTGACTGAAGGTTCGAACGCGCTGTGTTCTCTGAATTCTATCTTTGAAGGGAGTCGGTGCAATGTCACAAGTCCAATATTTTAGTCATAGCCGCTAAGATTGTATTAGATAATAGATACATACCTAGGTATATGTTTTTATAAATAAAAAATATAAATGAAATACTGGTTTGTTTTTGTACTCGTTTTGACGGACACGAGAGGAGTTGTAGCATATTCTGGGGGTCTAAAAGGCCACTTTAGCAGATCATAATATGAATTGCGTTAAAAATCGTAAAATGGACCTTTCATACTGCGTCTGTGACCATTTAGGAAAATAGATCATAATAGGAAAATAATCTGAACTGCGTTAAAATTCATAAAATGGTCTCAGACGCATTTACTATTATGGAAGGTCCATTTACGCCTTTTTAACGCAATTCATCTTATGATCTGCTAAAGTGACCATTTTAGACCGCCTCGTCATTATTCCCGATGCTTCTGCCCTCCTGGTAGTTTGTGACTGATCGCCTTCTTAATTTGGTATGGTTATATCTGAAAAAGGGACCACGGGTACTTTTGTGCCCGTGGTCCCTTCAAGGGGACTACGAGAGGGACCACGGGTACTAAGCCGTCATTACTCATCGGTTTTTGCAGCATTACTGCGCACTGAATATTAACATTACCCGCCGGATGCGAGACGCACGTGGCCGGCCATTCAATGTGGCGACACCTGGGGGGGGCCTATGTCCAACAGTTGACGTCTTTTGGCTGAAATAATGATGATGATGAATATTAATTTGAGCTAGATTTCCTATTGATAGGATATAATGCATTGCCTTTTGTTATAGTTTTATAAATGCTTAATAATAGCGGATTGCAATTTTGATGAGTATGATGACTTCATGACTGTAAGCCGTCATTAAAATTGATTTCACATTGCTTTTCATCATCAGTTTATCTGTTGCT
Source organism: Diarsia mendica (assembly GCA_949316265.1). Classification (NCBI taxonomy): domain Eukaryota; kingdom Metazoa; phylum Arthropoda; class Insecta; order Lepidoptera; family Noctuidae; genus Diarsia; species Diarsia mendica. The sequence goes on along the minus strand of OX438899.1, from coordinate 9,028,053 downwards.
TTGCTTTTCGGTGTATTGACTGGCTCAAAAATGATGATGTTTTTATTTTTGATGTTTTGCACTATCCAATTTATTGCGGTAAGTCTTTTGAAAATTTTGGAATAAGAAACCTTTTATGAGTAGGTTTTCTTTTAGGTATCAATTCTGAACGGTTAAAATAAGAGTTAGGTAAGCTCATTTTGGTCATTCTTTACTCTGGAAGATAGATGATATGGATTCACTAAAATGATGACAACTAAGATGAATAATAGAATGGAAGAAGAAAGAAGAAAATATTCCAAATTGATTGTGCGAACAGTCTGTCTGTGGCTTCTCTGTTCCCCGATAATTATAATCTGGATTTCTTTAAACTTCGATTAAATCGGTTTCTTCTAAGCGAGCGTCGATGACATCGAGCGACATCAGGCGAATTGCAACCAAACGCAAGCCTGTTTAGTATGAAGAAGTTGTATGTATGAAGAAGACGCCATGTTTATCCGACCCCAAAAAACGTCCAGTTAAACTGGAAGCGGATCTAGTTGGGCAAAGGCCGTTGATGATGCAAAATTCACAAATAATGACAGAACATTTTAGTCCACAGAATTATATCCCGAAAAACTGGAGACGTTAATCAAGAGTTCTAAATATATCCAAAACATCAAGTTCACATTCAGAAGGCGTAGTCGTAACAGTCCTTATTACATCAATTTCGATTTCACGGCCACAACTGGATATGGCAATAACATTACGGTATGCTTAAAACATTTATTTTAATAATTGCAAAAAGTGTCGACTGTCGCGACTACTCAGCATGAGGACCTGGGCTCAAATCCCGTGTCGGACCAATAGGGTACCTACTTGACTACTGTTAAAAATTACGATAATGTTATGTTATTTCAAAGAACTAACAGAAATGAAGTAGCTTCACGCTTCAGAAGTTTTTGGTGGGGGCACTTTCTATCCTTGTCGCGCGAATCGGCCTTATGTACTATGTAACTATGGTGGTACGAAAATATGACGTCACTTTTTCATATCGCTGTCTTTGTCTAGGAAGTAATTTTAAATCGGTTAAAACTTAGCTATTTTTAGGGTTCCGTACCTCAAAAGGAAAAAACGGAACCCTTATAGGATCACTCGTGTCTCTGTCTGTCCGACCATTCCCCTTCCTTATCTCCGAAACAACTGAGCCTAAAATATTGAAAAAAAAAATGCAGAAATTAGTTCAACACTTATTAACAGGAAAATTTATAAGAAGTCTATGGTTCTAAAACAACATGGAAAATCTCTCAATATCCATACAATGGTACGGAGCTCTTTATGTGCAAGTCCGACTAACTGCATCTTATCATCTTTATGCCGCAAATTCGGAGCGGCGGCGGCGCACTGTGATCAATTCCTAAAAGTTAGGGTCACTTCATTATTTTTGGTCAATGCTGCAATGTGTCGAAATTTCGAAAAATATTTTTTTTCAGACTTGTGGGTAAGTGTTGTAAATTATTCTAAAACATCAACATTAGGCAGACAATAGTTAAATAGATATGTAATTTCAAAGTTGTCTTACCACCAAGTCTGAAAAAAAATATTACTTAGGTATTTGAAATTTCGACTACTTGACCAAAAATAATTTAGTGACCCTAACCTTTAGGAATTGATCACTGTGTGGCGGGGCAAATGGAATTTTTAAAAATTTCATTCAACTTCACGCTGCACGCTGCACGCCCCGCCGCTCCGAATTTGCGGCCTTAGAGTATTATTTTACAACAAGCACTTACTCTTTATCCTAGTAAACGGCCACGTTGGTTCAGTGGTCAAAAGTGCGACTGCTAAGCATGAAGAGATCATATTATCTTCTTTTTTTTTTTGTATGTTGTGAAATCATCAAATGACTCCTCCCGCTCAGGGCAGAGCGGTAGGTAGTGTCAGACTTCTACTGACTAAAAACCACCCATGTTCCTTCTTAGCCCTTTGTGGCGAGGCCGCGGTATCTCTTTCGAACAACCCGCAGCCCCAACGGGAAGATATAAGGTCCTAAGGCGATCCCCATGTCGGTGTCAATATAAGTAATAGGCTTGCCTCCTAGTACCTACTTGGTACTTTAACAGGTGAAATGTAGGTGTATTATTAGGTACAGTTTTCCCTCGGCCTTCGGGTGTTACAGGCGTGATGTTATGTTATGTATGTAGGTACAGCCCTCGCCAAACTTTGTGGCCGCCCTGAATATAGTCGCGAGTCCGAACTTGCGCATGGTACAGTCGAGTGGGAATACGTAATCAACCAAACAATTTTTTCGTTTTCTAACATTTTTAATACTTATTATATTAGTGGCCCTGCCCCCAAGCTCTTGTGCGTCCCGCTAATACCTGATTTTGTGTTCTGCGCAATGCAAGAGCCTAGTTTCGGGACGGTCACAAAGTTTGGCGCGAGCTGTACTTACTCTGTTATCATAAATGTTTTTCTCTTTTTCCTACTCCTCCGCTATTATTTTCTGATTAATTTCGTTGCATGATCCAAGACAGTTAAATCGTTTCTCTGGGACTTCGTCGAGTTTCATTGTCTCGGATGCTTTTCTGTTGGTCGCCACTGTTGATTCGCTTTTAGGGGTTACAGTTGATTTGGGAATAGTGTGGTGGGCTTGTCCCAAAACAATCTTTATTTTTTACTTATTTTTAGCTCAAATGGCAGTTATGTGAATACATAAGTGGACGTTATATACCAGTGCCGGTGCAGTTCGAGTATAAGTTGTGTGACTTTTTGTACAAAGATCCAATATTCGGTCAGATGTTAGCAAAGCAACTGGCAGGGAATTGGTCTTGTCCATTTCCTCCCGTAAGTTTTACATTGTTATTTTTTTCTGTTATTTATCTATTTTCTCGCTACCGTGCGTGTATGAACATTGACCAGGTATATGAACATTGACGCGATTGGCTAGACGTGGAAATGACCGACGAAGCAAGGCTTTGACTGAGTGGTCAAGTGGTGGCCAAGGTCAGGTCAAAGAAACCAGAACCGTCCTTAAGCTCGTTCGATCGACGATATCGTCAAAGTCACGGGAAACACCTGGATAAGGGACACAATGAACCGGGAAGTGTGGCACAAAAAGGGGAGGTCTTTACCCACCAGTGGGGTCATTCCGTGCTGTTAAAAAGGATGATGATGTACGCGCATGAGTTATCTGATTAATTCAGCTTCTTTGAAATTCACCCTGAAACAATGTGTTTTTTTTTATATTTTAGGGAAGAAGTCCGTTCAGAAACCTTGTCTTGCACATGGAGAACATGCCCAGAGTACCTTTCACATACTCTTCACTGATAGTAAGGGCCCGTGTTGATTTTACAATTTTTTTTAATCCACCTGAAGTAGTGGCTATCTTGAAGATATACTCGCAAGTGAGGCAATCATTGAAGAAGATTGATATGAATGCATGGAACGGAACTATTTTGGCCAATCATACTTTAATATGACGAGGTTTGGTAGCCGCGTTCGGTATTAAAACGGTTGCTTTGTGTTAATTTTGTTTTTGGGTTAAAATGGTACTTAATAAATCTTGGAAATATAGGCAGTCATTTTTAAACTTCTCCTCACACCTGGACTGCCTCGTTGTTCTAGTGGTCACAAGTGCGACTGCTGAGCATGAGGTCCTAGGTTCCATTCCCAGGTCTGGATATGTGTCATTGGTGTTTTCATTAGTAATTTCAAAGTAACAGCCACGGAGTCTGGATTCGTTCGCAGTTGGTGGCAATAGGCAATTCCGTGAAACTTACACATCATTGGAAAAAATGTGGGTGTACGAATGTGATTACACCTCTGCGTAACCATTCGAAAATTTAACATTTACGGGTAATTTGATGAGCTTGCTATTATATCCTAATTAATAATAAAATACGATATATTTATATAAAAAATAAATCGATTAATATCAATACCTATTATAGGTACCTATATCTACGGGTAACCTTTCGGTCCCGGTTAAAAAGACATTGACGTAGGTAGTTCAAATGTTGTCTATTACCGACTCATGGACTGTACTAGGTAGGTAGTAAAGATACACGCACATACACTTGAAATGATTTATGTTAAATTCCATCAAACTCGTGACTTGTCATGAATGCTCTTCTAGATAAACGTGAATAATGTTATGTTAACAAGCATCTTCATTGGAGAATTCAATACCTTATTATAGTATTCAAAAGGGATAAGGAAACAGTAGAACTAGTCAATGAGTGGGTACTGATAACAGCAGCCTGTACTTTACTTAGTGACGTCTTTGGCGCTATGACTTAGGCCCCTAGCACATGGCGTATTATAAAAGTGCGAACGCGCGTCATCTGCGCTGTAGATGCCGATTTTTGCGTTTTTATAGATACAAACGCGCGTCTGAAGTGCGTTCGAAACTCGTTTGAAGCAGTTGCAAGCGCCAATACGCGCGTTTCACGATCGCCCCGTGTTACAAGGTTGCGTTTAGATGTCGTTTGAAGCGCGTATACGCGTCGGCTCGTTTAAAGTACGCCGCGTGCTAGGGGCCTTTTTTTTGGGGGGTGGTAAATCATCAAATAACCTCTCCCGCTCTTGGGCAGAGCGGAAGCGAGTGTCAGATTTCTACTGACTAAAAACCACCCATGTTCCTTCTTAGCCCTTGTGTGCCGAGGCCGCGGTATCTCTTTTGAACTACCCGCAGCCCCGACAGGGTGTGCTATAACTTGCCTTATATATAACTTGATTTAACAGAAGGACAATACGGTATCGGTTTGCTTGTGTAGAATATAGATTTATTGGGTCCAAAGTTGAAGCGAGTACTGGAGGGGAATTACCGTAGGATGTTTTTAAACTGAATTCTATTTTTTCAGACTAAGTATTACCCTTTTTAAAAGGGTAGTAAATTAATTATAGGAGGTTCTTTTTCACATTTAATAGTGTTTCGATAAGCCGTTTATCCATTTACAACTTCCATCCTCAAGTACTTATTAGACACACTTTCAAATCTACCCTCAATTTTATTTATTAACATGACAAAGTTTACTTTATTTACATTATATTCGAGGTTATTATTGGGCATGTGATGAGGAGGGATGAATCGCATGTGACTAAAAAGTTATGAATATAAATGTGGATGGATGGAGAGGGAGAAGAAGACCAAAGAAAAGATGGATGGAGTGTGTGAGGGTGATATGAAGGAAAAAGGAATAAATGATAACGTGACGAATGGAAGAAAAAAACGTGTTGCGCCGACCCCAAATGACATGGGATAAGGGCAGGAAGATGATGATGATATTCGAGGTTATTAGTGCGTCTTATGTTTTGTATCAAATGTATATGTATAATAAATATATGTATATACGAATGTGCCCAGTGTTCCCATTTGAGTACGGCATGCTTTATTTAGTTCTACTTTTTCTTTTTAAAACTCCTTATTATTTTAGTCGGGGGCATAAATGTGTTACCGCTGGTATTGAACAGACACACATTAAAGTTTGTTATTTAGTGTGTTATTTTTATTAGTACATGAATCGCATGTAGGTATTAGGTACCTATTTCTTTGTTCCAACTCTTTTGCTAACCGTACTAGTAGGTACTCGTGACGTGTAAAGGTTTACATTTATTATAATAGTTGAGAATGTTTGCTATTATGTGAAGTGTTTTGATTCAAACGATCATTGTAGTGTTTAAATCTTCTTGTTGAACAGCCGTGTGTCCTTGTGTACTTTAGGTCCAACATAGGTACTTAGGTAAGTAAATGTTGCAGATTGTTTAAATACCCTAATTGTAATAATAACCTATTTTTATCAATGATATTATTAATAAAAAGAGGTACCTAGATATCGCATTAGCACGCACAAATTGTTGAGGACAAACTACGGCAATTGGTGCAGTTTAGTAACTAGCTATCTCTTTTTATCTTAAACGTTCCGTATTATCTATCCCTTTCGTAGAACGCAACGATATCTGAACGCCATTCAGTATGAACACGGCGTATCTTTCTATTTAATATCATTGATTTTTATGTAATTTCTAGGTACCGTACTAGTATTGTGGTCAGAATTATTATCTATATTTTAAATAAGTAAAATTACATGCGTTAAAACTATCTATATTTTATTAAACATATTTTTTTTTATTCGGTACTGGCTTTTGACTGGTATAAATCTGGTATTTTTCGAGTACTTAGTGTGCAAAGTCCATATTGTATTTAAATGTTGTCCATGTTTCCTTATGCCTGACACAAGTCACTCACAGTAGCACGCACAATTACCTATCACGCATAAAAGGAAATATAATAAAATAAACAAGTGGTAGGTACTGTGCACACAGTACATCGTGTAAACGCGCAGGCAAAACTGTGGTGAAGCCTGTGGTTATGGACCCATTGACCTTCCTGAGTTTGGCAATAAATTTCGTAGTACCTAAGTGCATTTTAATTATTAATGGTTTATTGATCATAGAAAAGTAAGATCATTTGCTATCACCTTATCTCTTGCCATATCAACCATACCATAACCAATATCTACTTCCTAATAATCTGTTAATTTTTTAGACAATGTCTCTTCTTGTGTGGCTATCTTTCTGCTCATTGTTCGGTGCGGCATTTTCCTGCGAGGCCTACATAAAGACCAACCAGTTGGCCGACCGTTCCGTCATCGTACAAATGTTTGAATGGAAATGGTCGGACATTGCAAACGAATGTGAACAGTTTCTTGGGCCCAATAAATATGGAGCAGTGCAGGTAAGCAATTCTCTTAAGAGTAGTAGTAATTCATCACCCATGAAACGTATAGGAAAGAGAAAAATATCTTATAAAAAGTATGGGAAGGCGGAGACGATAGATAAATAAACGACAGATTAACTGTTTGAAAGATACTACTAAGTTACTACTGTTTGAAAAAAAGGAGTTGGTATTGACAGATCAACAGACTGCTGAGCTGATTAACAAACAATCGAGAAGGAATGTGTATATTAGAGTAAGTTTACTAGTGGCTCCTGTTACAGAAAAATTAAAAGGAAGTCGACTATCTTGGTATGGACATGTAGAAGTGAGGAGGGATGAAACGTAAAACGTAAAAAAATGACTACTAATGTTGATGGATGGAGAGGGAGAGGAAGGCCAAAGAAAAGACGGATGAATTGTGTGAGGAATTATATACATGGAGAATAGAAGGAGAAAATGTGTTGCGCCGACCCTAAATAGAATAAAAAGGGCTGGAAGATGATGATAGTGAGAAGTATGGAAGAAGAAGACAGGCAGCACGAGAATTAATGAGGTTTTCCTCCAGTTTGCATCACAAAATGAATTTTGTTAACAGACCTCACCGGCATCAGAGAATTTGGTTATACACCTGGACGGCAATATAAGACCTTGGTACGAGCGCTACCAGCCCATGTCATACCTGTTGACGACTCGATCAGGAGACCAAGCGGCATTCTTGGACATGACTACCAGGTGCAACAAAGTTGGAGTCAGGTAAACGGTTTATGGTACCTCATCATCATCATCACACGTTTCAGTCATACATAGGCCTCCTTTAGGTGTCGCCACATTGACCGGTCCCATGCGTCTAGCATCCAGCGGGTCCCCGCAACCTTCACCAGATCATCGGTCCACCTAGTGGAAGGCCTTCCAACGCAACGTCTTCCGGTTCGCGGAAACTTGTTTAAAATTCTAATTTGAAGCTGTCTTCTATGGTATGAATAGGTTTCACAATGGCATTATATTCCTAATGGTTGCTGGTCGATCATTTCTGCCATGCCGTCTCTCCTTTATCAATGTTTGATAAAAACTTTAATATTTTGCTGTAGTATCACAGTGAAATGTCCAGCTTTATTAACCAACTACGATTGGAACATTGGAACCTTAATATATTATAATAAAATAAAATAAATAAAAATAAAATAAGCCTTTATTGCTGTTTTACAATTTTTACAATACACATCTTATTACACGATCGGTTTCAATTCGCAGCTTGTCTTTCGACATAGGCCTCCTCTAAAGTTTTCCATTTCAGCCTGTCTCTCGCTATTCTCGTCCACTCTGGACCCGCTACCTTTTTGAGGTCATCTTCCCATCTTTTTGTTTGACGCCCTTTATGTCTTTTTCCATTCCTGGGATACCACTCTGTTATGGTTTTTGTCCATTTGACATTCGTCTCTCTAAGCATATGTCCAGTCCACCTCCATTTTAAAGTTTTGCACGTTTTCTTTGCATCCTTAAATTTAGTTGTATTTTTAATTTTATCTAATCTTATTCTATCTTTCCTTTTGACGCCCATTACGCTTCTCTCCATTCCGTTTTGACATACTTTTATTTTGTTCATTAGGTTATCTGTCAATGCCCATGTCTGGCAACCATAAGTTAAGCATGGTAAAATACACATATTAAACACTTTTCTTTTCTGTTTGATAGGCATGTCCTTGTTTTTCATGACTTCGCTGAGAGACCAATACCTCTTCCATGTATTGGCTATCCGTCTTTCAATTTCTTTATGCATAGTGCCCTCGGCGGCTATGAGTTGTCCCAGGTATACGTATTCTTCGACATATTCTATCTTCTCTGAATTCACTATGATGGTATGCGTCTGTGAAGAGTTAGTCATAATTTTTGTCTTTGCCGTGTTCATTGTAAGTCCAGCTTCAGCGCTTTGATCTGACAGTTGTTGTAACATTTTCTGTAGTTTTACTGGACATTCTGCGAATAAGATCAGGTCGTCTGCAAATCGTAAGTGGTTTAGTTTTTCACCGTTTATGTTCAGGCCTTCGTGATCCCATTGAAGATTCCTGAATATAATCTCTAGAGCCGCCGAAAACAACTTAGGAGAAATTGGGTCTCCTTGCCGGACGCCTCTCTCTATTGGAAATTCTTCACCCGTAGTTTCAAGCCTGATTTGGGCTGTGCTTCTGGAGTATACATTCCGGAGTATACGTATGTATTTTCCATGTATTCCCTGTATACGTAGTGCTTCCCAGATATACTCATGTTCCAAGGAGTCAAAGGCTTTATTATAATCAACAAATCCCAAATAGTATTCTTTATTGTACTCTTTATATTTTTGTAAAATCTGCCTTAGAACATGTATATGGTCTATTGTTGAATATTTACTGCGGAAACCTGCCTGCTCTCTTGGTTGGTTTTCATCGAGTGTAGAAGTGATTCGTGCCAGAATTATTTTTGAAAAGACTTTATAGACGTTGGACATCAAACTTATAGGTCTGTAATTACCTATATCGCCCTTATCTCCTTTTTTATGCAAAAGTATTATTGTTGACTTAGTCCAGTCTTCGGGGATAATTTCAGTCTCTATTATTTTGTTGAAGATATCTGTTAATATAGGACCAATGACTGGTGCAGTACATTTTAACAGTTCATTTGTGACTTGGTCAGCACCTGGTGTTTTGTCTGTCTTTTGCGTATTGATTGCTCTAATTGTTTCTTCATTTAATATTTTAGGTATTGGCTCGGAATCTTCTATATTTATTTCACTTGTTGTTTCTTTTTGGGATTTGCTTTGGTAAAGCTTTCGATAATAGTCTGTAGCTACCTTTAGTATTTCTATTCTTTTGTTTGTATAATTATTATCTATGTTCTTTACTTTTAGCATCCAATCTTTTTTACTGTTCAATTTCTTTGTTCCTTTGTTATCCCGCCGGTTCTTTCTATATATTTCTTTAATGTGGAATGCCTTTTATTTTTCTTGTCTTTCCTGATGCTTTGGTTGATCTTTTTGCTAAGTTCTGATATTTTGGGACGGTTGACTTTCTTTTCTTTCTCTTGTAATAATTCCTTCCTTTCTTGTAATAACTGGTATGTCTCATCTGATACTACTCTTTTACTCTCTGCGTTTGTTTTCTTCTTTTCTGTTTTCAATATGCTTATAATTTTCTCGTATTGTTCCTGAATCAACAGTGGTTCTTTTGTTTTTTTATTCGTTAGTTCCTGTAGATTGTTCAAAAGTTCAGTGGTATTACCAGTACATACAATGGCTGAATTTTTTGTATGAAATTGCCTTTTGGTCTTTACTTTTGTTCCTGTTAGTTTTGCACGAACCATTTTATGGTCCGAGTTGAAATTCAGATGGTGTATGACGGATACGTCTTTGATGATTTTGGCGTTATTAGACATAATAAAATCAATTTCATTTTTATGGAGTCCATTTGTGTCCAAATGGAAATATATTATAATACTACTATACAAATACTATTGCATGAACAGGCAGGGATGGTTCTAAATAAATGACAATGTCTTTATTTGGAGTTCACATAAAAGAGCTCAATAATTTTGATTGGTTTGTCCTCTTTGTACAACAAATTGAAAAGTTTTTAATTAATTAGTGATGTAAATTGTTATCTTGCATCTGTTGCTGGGTAGAGGGCGCCTCGATTGCACATAATATTGATTGGTTACGATTAAAATCAAAACTTCACGTATTGTTTAATGCAATATAACCTGCACTTTGATATTTGCTGCCTCAGTGGGCGAAATGATAAGCAGATAATGTAGGTATTACTGAGGTTTATCTAAGATTGCGGGAGGTACCTACCAACGTACCTACTTATTTATCATTCATCGACAGCATAATATTTTAAAGTAGCTTCTACTCTTTCTACGCTCAATTCTGAGTTTGAGCTGCACATACCTACGGTGCGTCTCCAAGTTATGAATGTGGTGTTCTAAAGTATGCACGGCTCAGAAGATACTGCCTTCAACGGTTAGACATAGTACGGTCTACCTATTCACTAAATGACACCAATTTCATAGGTAATTTTTCAACGTTGTATATCAGAAAAGCGTGCGTATTATTAAGGAAATACCTACTTTTAAACTGGACAATGGATCGACATTGCATCTATCTAATGGGCCTACTACACGCACACACTTCACCTCAGTCCGGGCCGCGTATTTCCATTTCCGTGTTCATTAGGAGGCAGTACTGCCATGAAACACGCACGGGTTTGTCGCGCTAACTGCCTTTACAAACTCGTGTTCAATTCAGAGTACGCGTCCTCCAATCGCGCACGGATTTGTAAGGAGCATGCGCCTTGAATTAAGCACCACAAATCCGTGTTTGTTTGAAGGCATTTTTGTGTTTAATTAATGGGCAAGAAAACTCATACGAAGTGTTTAACTTTTTATTAGGACCAAAATAAATCTACATAAGATGCACGAGTATGGTATTGTATTGTAGGCAATCAACGTAAGTAGGTACATAAACAAATATAAAGAAGCAATTTTATATAATCAACTAGTATTTGCGTGGGTGCGCGAGCTGCGCGCAGCTCGCGAGGCGTGAAGGGGGGGAGAGGGGGAGCTTTGAAAAGTGATTTCGACTAACGCATTGCACCTCTCAATGAATCTGAAAAAAAAAATGTTCCAATACTACCTACCTACAACTACCTACTACCTACCTACACCTACCTACACCTACCTACACCTACCTACACCTACCTACACCTACCTACACCTACCTACACCTACCTACACCTACCTACACCTACCTACACCTACCTACACCTACCTACACCTACCTACACCTACCTACACCTACCTACACCTACCTACACCTACCTACACCTACCTACACCTACCTACACCTACCTACACCTACCTACACCTACCTACACCTACCTACACCTACCTACACCTACCTACACCTACCTACACCTACCTACACCTACCTACACCTACCTACACCTACCTACACCTACCTACACCTACCTACACCTACCTACACCTACCTACACCTACCTACACCTACCTACACCTACCTACACCTACCTACACCTACCTACACCTACCTACACCTACCTACACCTACCTACACCTACCTACACCTACCTACACCTACCTACACCTACCTACACCTACCTACACCTACCTACACCTACCTACACCTACCTACACCTACCTACACCTACCTACACCTACCTACACCTACCTACACCTACCTACACCTACCTACACCTACCTACACCTACCTACACCTACCTACACCTACCTACACCTACCTACACCTACCTACACCTACCTACACCTACCTACACCTACCTACACCTACCTACACCTACCTACACCTACCTACACCTACCTACACCTACCTACACCTACCTACACCTACCTACACCTACCTACACCTACCTACACCTACCTACACCTACCTACACCTACCTACACCTACCTACACCTACCTACACCTACCTACACCTACCTACACCTACCTACACCTACCTACACCTACCTACACCTACCTACACCTACCTACACCTACCTACACCTACCTACACCTACCTACACCTACCTACACCTACCTACACCTACCTACACCTACCTACACCTACCTACACCTACCTACACCTACCTACACCTACCTACACCTACCTACACCTACCTACACCTACCTACACCTACCTACACCTACCTACTCAACCTTCGTTACGCTTCACCCACTCAACCTTCGTTATGCTAAGGAGGTCGCCGGCTCGCTTCGCTCGCCACCTCCCCCCTTCGCTCCACTCGGTCTCGCAGGTTCGCTCCACTCAGGACCTACCTACCACCGGAAAGCTATCATGACATTATCCCTACGCTACGGGGGTCGCCGGCTCGCTTCGCTCGCCCGCTCCCCCCTTCGCTTTACCGGTACCACCATTTTACTTCCCCGAGCCTCCTATCCTATACGAATCTGTAAACAAAACAGAAAAAAAGGGGTGAAGAGAGGGGGGGGGGGGAGAGGGGGGAGAGAGGGGGGGGGGAGGGGGGGGGGAGAGGGGGGGGGAGAGGGGGGGGGGGAGAGGGGGGGAGTTTCTTAAAATGATTTCGACTAACGCAATGCCCCTCTATATGAATCTGAAAAAAAATTCGTTCCAAGTCTCTTAACTTCCGAGATCCGAAAGGGGGGGGTGGAGGGGGGCAAGGGGGTCAAATTTTCAAAACGGTTTTTACTTTCCCAAGCCTCCTCTATACGAATCCTTAAAAAAAAACACGTAAATTCTCTTTATTTCCGAGATCCGCCTAAAGGGGGGGAGAAGGGGGGCAAGGGGGGCCACTTTGAAAAATGATTTTTACTTTACCGAGCCTCCTCTATACGAATCAGTAAAAAAAAAAAAATACGGGTCTCGTAGTTTCCGAGATACGATAGGGAGGGGGGGGAGGGGGGGCAAAAAGGGGGAGTTTGGGACTTTTCCCATACTCACCAGAGTTACTTGTTTACGAATCTGTCAAAATATACCCACCTCCCCATCCACCATCTAGGAGAACAATTCTGTCAGTCAGTCAGTGAGTGAGTGGTAGTTTAGCTTTATATAGTATAACTAGTATTTGCGTGGGTGCGCGAGCTGCGCGCAGCTCGCGAGGCGTGAAGAGGGGGAGAGGGGCAGCTTTGAAAAATGATTTCGACTAACGCATTGCCCCTTCCAATGAATCTGATATACCTACCTATATACACCAACCTACTACCTACCCCTACCTACTACCTACCTACACCTACCTACTACCTACCTACACCCTACCTACTACCTACCTACACCTACCTACACCTACCTACACCTACCTACACCTACCTACACATACCTACTACCTACCACCTACCTACTACCTTCCTACTACCTACTACTACCACTAAAAAAACATTACCCGAAAGTTTGCTTGTCGTCGCCCCTGAGTAACGCTTCACCCACTCAACCTTTGTTACGCTAAGGAGGTCGCCGGCTCGCTTCGCTCGCCACCTCCCCCCTTCGCTCCACTCGGTTTCGCAGGTTCGCTCCACTCAGGACCTACCTACCACCGGAAAGCTATCATGACATTATCCCTACGCTACGGGGGTCGCCGGCTCGCTTCGCTCGCCCGCTCCCCCCTTCGCTTTACCGGTACCACCATTTTACTTCCCCGAGCCTCCTATCCTATACGAATCTGTAAACAAAAGAGAAAAAAAAGGGGTTAAGAGGGGGGGGTGAAGGGGGGAGTGGGGGGGGAGTTTCTAAAAATGATTTCGACTAACGCAATGCCCCTCTCAATGAATCTGAAAAAAAAAATGTTCCAAGTCTCTTAACTTCCGAGATCCGAAAGGGGGGGGATGGAGGGGGGCAAGGGGGTCAAATTTTCAAAATGGTTTTTACTTCCTCAAGCCTCCTCTATACTAATCTCTAAAAAAAAAACACGTAATTCTCTTTATTTCCGAGATCCGCCTAAAGGGGGGGAGAAGGGGGAAAAGGGGGGCCACTTTGAAAAATGATTTTTACTTTACCGAGCCTCCTCTATACGAATCCGTAAAAAAAAACACTTCAAGTCTCTTTGTTTCCGAGATACGATAGGGAGGGGGGAGAAGGGGGGGGGAAAAGGGGGGGTTTCGGACTTTTCCCATACTCACGAGAGTGACTTGTTTACGAATCTGTCAAAATATACCCACCTCCCCATCCACCATCTGGGAGAACAATTCTGTCAATAGGTACATGAGTCAGTGGTAATTAAGCTTTATATAATAGAACTAGTATTTGCGTGGGTGCGCGAGCTGCGCGCAGCTCGCGGGTCGTGAAGAGGGGGAGAGGGGGAGCTTTGAAAAGTGATTTCGACTAACGCATTGCCCCTTTCAATGAATCTGAAATAAAAAAATGTTCCAAGTCTCTTAACTTCCGAGATCCGCCTAAAAGGGGGGTGAAGGGGGGCAAGGGGTTCAAATTTGAAAAACGGATTTTACTTCCCCGAGCCTCCTCTATATGAATCTCACGTATGCCACCACCTACCTACACCTACCTACACCTACCTACACCTACCTACACCTACCTACACCTACCTACACCTACCTACACCTACCTACACATACCTACACTACCTACCACCTACCACCTACCTACTACCTCCTACTACCACTAAAAGAACATTACCCTAAAGTTTGCTTGTCGTCGCCCCTGAGTTACGCTTCACCCACTCAACCTTCGTTACGCTAAGGAGGTCGCCGGCTCGCTTCGCTCGCCACCTCCCCCCTTCGCTCCACTCGGTCTCGCAGGTTCGCTCCACTCAGGACCTACCTACCACCGGAAAGCTATCATGACATTATCCCTACGCTACGGGGGTCGCCGGCTCGCTTCGCTCGCCCGCTCCCCCCTTCGCTTTGCCGCTGTACCACCACCGGACAGGTTTCAACGCCCCTCAATAGTTCTATGTAAGAAAAAAAAAAAAAAAAAAAAAAAAAAAAGGGGGGGGGGGTGAAGGGGGGGGTGAAGGGGGGGTGAGGGGGGGAGTCTCGAAAAATGATTTCGATTAACGAAAAGGCCCCTCTAAATCTGAATCTGAAAAAAAAATCGTTCCAAGTCTCTTAACTTTCGAGATTTGCCTAAAGGGGGGGAGAAGGGGGGCAAGGGGGGCAACATTGAAAAATGATTTATACTTAACCGAGCCTCCTCTATACGAATCAGTAAAAAAAAAAATACGGGTCTCCTAGTTTCCGAGATACGATAGGGAGGGGGGGGGGAGGGGGGGAAAAGGGGGGGTTTCGGACTTTTCCCATACTCACCAGAGTTACTTGTTTACGAATCTGTCAAAATATACCCACCTCCCCATCCACCATCTGGGAGAACAATTCTGTCAATAGATCAGTCAGTCAGTGAGTGGTAGTTTAGCTTTATATAGTATAACTAGTATTTGCGTGGGTGCGCGAGCTGCGCGCAGCTCGCGAGGCGTGAAGGGGGGGGAGAGGGGGAGCTTTGAAAAGTGATTTCGACTAACGCATTGCACCTCTCAATGAATCTGAAAAAAAAAATGTTCCAATACTACCTACCTACAACTACCTACTACCTACCTACACCTACCTACACCTACCTACACCTACCTACACCTACCTACACCTACCTACACCTACCTACACCTACCTACACACTACCTACACCTACCTACACCTACCTACACCTACCTACACCTACCTACACCTACCTACACCTACCTACACCTACCTACACCTACCTACACCTACCTACTACCTACCTACTACCTACCTACACCTACCTACTACTACCTACCTACTACCTCCTACTACCACTAAAAGAACATTACCCTAAAGTTTGCTTGTCGTCGCCCCTGAGTTACGCTTCACTCACTCAACCTTTGTTACGCTAAGGAGGTCGCCGGCTCGCTTCGCTCGCCACCTCCCCCCTTCGCTCCACTCGGTCTCGCAGGTTCGCTCCACTCAGGACCTACCTACCACCGGAAAGCTATCATGACATTATCCCTACGCTACGGGGGTCGCCGGCTCGCTTCGCTCGCCCGCTCCCCCCTTCGCTTTACCGGTACCACCATTTTACTTCCCCGAGCCTCCTATCCTATACGAATCTGTAAACAAAAGAGAAAAAAAGGGGTGAAGAGGGGGGGGGTGAAGGGGGGGAGAGGGGGGGAGTTTCTAAAAATGATTTCGACTAACGCAATGCCCCTCTCAATGAATCTGAAAAAAAAAATGTTCCAAGTCTCTTAACTTCCGAGATCCGAAAGGGGGGGGATGGAGGGGGGCAAGGGGGTCAAATTTTCAAAATGGTTTTTACTTCCTCAAGCCTCCTCTATACGAATCCCTAAAAAAAAACACGTAATTCTCTTTATTTCCGAGATCCGCCTAAAGGGGGGGAGAAGGGGGGCAAGGGGGGGCACTTTGAAAAATGATTTTTACTTTACCGAGCCTCCTCTATACGAATCCGTAATAAAAAAAAAATACCGGTCTCTTAGTTTCCGAGATACGATAGGGAGGGGGGGGAGGGGGGGCAAAAAGGGGGGGTTTCGGACTTTTCCCATACTCACCAGAGTTACTTGTTTACGAATCTGTCAAAATATACCCACCTCCCCATCCACCATCTGGGAGAACAATTCTGTCAATAGATCAGTCAGTCAGTGAGTGGTAGTTTAGCTTTATATAGTATAACTAGTATTTGCGTGGCTGCGCTCGCTGCGCGCAGCTCGCGGGTCTGCCTACCTACACCTACCCACTACCTACCTACACCTACCTACTACCTACCTACACCTACCCACACCTACCTACACCTACCTACACCTACCTACTACCTACCTACACCTACCTACTACCTACCTACTACCTACCTACACCTACCTACACCTACCTACACCTACCTACACATACCTACTACCTACCACTTACCTACCTACTACCACTAAAAGAACATTACCCTAAAGTTTGCTTGTCGTCGCCCCTGAGTTACGCTTCACCCACTCAACCTTCGTTACGCTAAGGAGGTCGCCGGCTCGCTTCGCTCGCCACCTCCCCCCTTCGCTCCACTCGGTCTCGCAGGTTCGCTCCACTCAGGACCTACCTACCACCGGAAAGCTATCATGATATTATCCCTACGCTACGGGGGTCGCCGGCTCGCTTCGCTCGCCCGCTCCCCCCTTCGCTTTACCACTGTACCACCACCGGACAGGTTTCGACGCCTACTATAATATTTGTTCAAACACCTAATGGCTATCTCTAACCGTTAAGAAGTTACAGCCCTTTTAATTTTAGGGGAGGTTGGGGAGGCGAGGGGAGGGGAGGGTATACTAATTTCAACGCCCCTCAATAGTTTTATGTAAGAAAAAAAAAAAAAAAGTGAAAAAGGGGGGGGGGGGGTGAGGGGGGGAGTCTCGAAAAATGATTTCGATTAACGCAAAGGCCCCTCTAAATGAATCTGAAAAAAAAATCGTTCCATGTCTCTTAACTTTCGAGATTCGCCTAAAGGGGGGGAGAAGGGGGGCAAGGGGGGCCACTTTGAAAAATGATTTTTACTTTACCGAGCCTCCTCTATACGAATCCGTAAAAAAAAAAAAACGGGTCTTTTAGTTTCCGAGATAAGATAGGGAGGGGGGAGAAGGGGGGGGAAAAGGGGGGGTTTCGGACTTTTCCCATACTCACCAGAGTTACTTGTTTACGAATCTGTCAAAATATACCCACCTCCCCATCCACCATCTGGGAGAACAATTCTGTCAATAGATCAGTCAGTCAGTGAGTGGTAATTAAGCTTTATATAGTATAACTAGTATTTGCGGGGCTGCGCTCGCTGCGCGCAGCTCGCGGGTCTGCCTACCTACACCTACCCACTACCTACCTACTACCTACCTACACCTACCTACTACCTACCTACACCTACCTACCTACACCTACCTACACCTACCTACACCTACCTACACCTACCTACACCTACCTACACCTACCTACACCTACCTACACCTACCTACACCTACCTACACCTACCTACAGCTACCTACACCTACCTACACCTACCTACACCTACCTACAACTACCTACACATACCTACTACCTACCACCTACCTACCTACTACCTCCTACTACCACTAAAAGAACATTACCCTAAAGTTTGCTTGTCGTCGCCCCTGAGTTACGCTTCACCCACTCAACCTTCGTTACGCTAAGGAGGTCGCCGGCTCGCTTCGCTCGCCACCTCCCCCCTTCGCTCCACTCGGTCTCGCAGGTTCGCTCCACTCAGGACCTACCTACCACCGGAAAGCTATCATGACATTGTCCCTACGCTACGGGGGTCGCCGGCTCGCTTCGCTCGTCCGCTCCCCCCTTCGCTTTGCCGCTGTACCACCACCGGACAGGTTTCAACGCCCCTCAATAGTTTTATGTAAGAAAAAAAAAAAAAAAAGGTGAAAAAAAGGGGGGGGGGTTGAAGGGGGGGTGAGGGGGGGAGTCTCGAAAAATGATTTCGATTAACGCAAAGGCCCCTCTAAATGAATCTGAAAAAAAAAATCGTTCCAAGTCTCTTAACTTTCGAGATTCGCCTAAAGGGGGGGAGAAGGGGGGCAAGGGGGGCCAATTTGAAAAATGATTTTTACTTTACCGAGCCTCCTCTATACGAATCCGTAAAAAAAAAAAATACGGGTCTTTTAGTTTCCGAGATACGATAGGGAGGGGGGGAAGGGGGGGGAAAAGGGGGGGTTTCAGACTTTTCCCATACTCACCAGAGTTACTTGTTTACGAATCTGTCAAAATATACCCACCTCCCCATCCAACATCTGGGAGAACAATGATGTCAGTGAGTGAGTGAGTCAGTCAGTGGTAGTTTAGCTTTATATAATAGAACTAGTATTTGCGTGGCTGCGCTCGCTGCGCGCAGCTCGCGGGTCTGCCTACCTACACCTACCTACTACCTACCTACACCTACCTACTACCTACCTACACCTACCTACACCTACCTACACCTACCTACACCTACCTACACCTACCTACACCTACCTACACCTACCTACACCTACCTACACCTACCTACACCTACCTACACCTACCTACACCTACCTACACCTACCTACACCTACCTACACCTACCTACACCTACCTACACCTACCTACACCTACCTACACCTACCTACACCTACCTACACCTACCTACACCTACCTACACCTACCTACACCTACCTACACCTACCTACACCTACCTACACCTACCTACACCTACCTACACCTACCTACACCTACCTACACCTACCTACACCTACCTACACCTACCTACACCTACCTACACCTACCTACACCTACCTACACCTACCTACACCTACCTACACCTACCTACACCTACCTACACCTACCTACACCTACCTACACCTACCTACACCTACCTACCTACACCTACCTACTACCTACCTACTACCTCCTACTACCACTAAAAAAACATTAACCTAAAGTTTGCTTGTCGTCGCCCCTGAGTTACGCTTCACCCACTCAACCTTCGTTACGCTAAGGAGGTCGCCGGCTCGCTTCGCTCGCCACCTCCCCCCTTCGCTCCACTCGGTCTCGCAGGTTCGCTCCACTCAGGACCTACCTACCACCGGAAAGCTATCATGACATTATCCCTACGCTACGGGGGTCGCCGGCTCGCTTCGCTCGCCCGCTCCCCCCTTCGCTCTACCGGTACCACCATTTTACTTCGCCGAGCCTCCTATCCTATACGAATCTGTAAACAAAACAGAAAAAAGGGGTGAAAAGGGGGGGGGGGGGGAGGGGGGAGTTTCTAAAAATGATTTCGACGACCGCAATGCCCCTCTATATGAATCTGAAAAAAAAATCGTTCCAAGTCTCTTAACTTCCGAGATCCGAAAGGGGGGGGATGGAGGGGGGCAAGGGGGTCAAATTTTCAAAATGGTTTTTACTTCCTCAAGCCTCCTCTATACGAATCCCTAAAAAAAAAACACGTAATTCTCTTTATTTCCGAGATTCACCTAAAGGGGGGGAGAAGGGGGGCAAGGGGGGCCACTTTGAAAAATGATTTTTACTTTACCGAGCCTCCTCTATACGAATCCGTAATAAAAAAAAAAAACCGGTCTCTTAGTTTCCGAGATACGATAGAGAGGGGGGGGAGGGGGGGCAAAAAGGGGGGGTTTCGGACTTTTCCCATACTCACCAGAGTTACTTGTTTACGAATCTGTCAAAATATACCCACCTCCCCATCCACCATCTGGGAGAACAATTCTGTCAGTGAGTGAGTGAGTCAGTGGTAATTAAGCTTTATATAGTATAATAATGTTTTTTGGCAGGAGGCTGATTATCATCAATAATAGATGCAATATTATGAAGACGTTTTCTTTTCACAGTTTGTGACTTGACTGGTCGTCCTGATTGAATCCTTCCACTGCATGGTAGACCTCTTTCTTTGCGACGAGCGATCGATGTTGGTTGTACATGAATTTTTCGAGATTTTCGTCGAACATTTTTTTCAACTATAAATGATATAATACTCGATGGAGTTATCTGATCCAAACTTTGTAAGAATGTTTGTATATGCAGCATTTGAATAATTTTCCAAGATATCAGTTATTCTTTGCCACTGAGCTTTAATATTTTGAACAGCATTGTCAAAGTTTGCATTGTTGATAGTTACACTGTTTTCCGCTCTATTTATTGGAAGTTCAAAAGAGTCTGGTACAACATCATCTGGTATAATCGAATCAGTTTGACTGTCTTCATTATTTGTGCTTGATTCACCCGTAAGATTTTCAAAGAATGACGGTAAAAACTGGTCACCCAAAGCGAATTTT
The DNA here is from genome assembly GCA_949316265.1 of Diarsia mendica. Classification (NCBI taxonomy): domain Eukaryota; kingdom Metazoa; phylum Arthropoda; class Insecta; order Lepidoptera; family Noctuidae; genus Diarsia; species Diarsia mendica. The sequence goes on along the minus strand of OX438899.1, from coordinate 9,007,076 downwards.
GCAAATTGTTGACGATCACAGTCATTCAAATGTAGCGATGTGGTAAATACAGACAGTCCCATGTTTTCTTTCTACAGCGCAGAGATGTTTACAAAATCGGCCCCCAGCACCATACGGACAGTCACATGTTGCCATTTCACAGTCAACAACATACAGATCAGTCTTCTCTTTCACGAAGTAGGTATTGTCATCTTTGTGTACAATATCTTTAATACTGCTACTTGCTTGGCAAAATTTTTCGTACGCTAACGTAAGATTTCTTGCCCGCCCATTGGCAAACTGAATCAATCTTTTCTTGTGGTATGATTCAAAGGTATTCGCGATAAAATCAACTAACGCGCACATATTTACATTTTAGTATAGCTACCAAAGTGATATATTCATTATTATTATTATTTTTATATACCTACATAAACACAAGTTTTCACCATATTTATCTCCCCCTTACACATATAAATACATACCTACACACATTTATAACTACATAAATAGGATAAGTACAACATAGTTGCATTAACAAGTAATTTTAATTTTTTTTCTTTATTTTATTGTAATTTAATGATGGCGTACTGTGCTCATCTTACAACTACTACTGCATGTACAAATCTTAGGCGAGGACGCTGGCACCCTAAACACAAGTTAAATCTTACATTGGGTGCCAGAGCTCATCGAAGACACTCTGTTACCCTAGTTGTAAAGCTGCATAGTGTACATGTATATGACGTGTTTTTTGTACAACGAAATGTAATAAAATCATTTTTATTTATTTATTTTTTTATTTATATTGAACACTTTACAGCGCTGCAGTACTACGTCTTTAAAAATTCTTATTGAGGATTCACAGTAATTGTTCGTGTTATTTCCTCGTGTTAGAATATCAGAGCGATATGCTAAACACCACTCCTCACGCCGACTCCATAAACTTGTTAAATGTTTTTCAAGCTTTTTATTTTTCTTAACTTTCTCCTTCATTTGATAAATCAGACATTCTAATTTCGGCTTCTTGCATTGTATTGGCATACATTACAGTACGGAATGTTTTCATAACTGATTGCCGATCTTCTTTAATAACGTCATGTTCGCTTTGCCACAACCAACGCCAAAGAGCTTGATTTACATGAAATATGCAAAGAAGTAATCTACTGTTTGGAAATACAGTTCGTAAGGCATTCCTTTCTGCGCTGCTGTCATCCGTCATAATGATTTTTGGTTGAAAAACCTTCTGGCAAGTCTCCTCTAAATAATCTTTTGCAGATTGAAAAGAATGTGTATAATTTTCTTGTGTTTGAGTTGTGTGCAAAATTACAACAATAGGTAAAGCACCAATTTTCGTTGCAGCAAAGATAAATGTAACACAGGCATTTGTTTGATCACAAGATCCACTTGTATTCATAAACACCATTTCATCAGCCAAACCAGCCATGAACACTCTTTGCATAATAGGTGTTATTACAACACACACAGTTGGTTCTTCCTTTAAATATATCTCTACATTTATTTTAGACAACTCTATCTTCTTTCGTTTTAAAACTTCAATTATATCACCGATGTCTCGAGTCCCGTAGGTTCGGCGGCGCCATTGTTCATACAGATGAGTAACTTGGCGGTCGCATGGATTTTTTTTTGCGCATTAGATAAAGTAATGTAAGCATTCTTCTCACATTCTTCAATGATTGCTATTTCATGATACAATTTTGCTGCTGCAGCTGTCATCCCACCTTCAAAATACGATTCAAATTGTTTTTTCGGAACAACGCAGTAGGCTCAATGCTTGAGCGACATTGACTCGTTGGGAATGATTATAGTTTATCTCTATTAGAACATTCAATCCCCGTTTCATTAGTTGCGAATTTTTTATCGTATTCTTAGTTACTTTTAAAAAAAAATCCCAATATTTGCTTTACAATTATAGTTTCTAGTCGCACCGTTTTTTTTTATCTTTGGTTTTGTTTCTTTCCGAAAGATGACAAACAAATACTTTTCTGAAATCGTATCGTATCTGCTGCGAATATCGTCTCAACTTATTCCAATTTGTTTGAGTTGATTCCGAAAAAATTTCAATGAAATAACCACACTTTTTGTCGTAATCACCTTCACAAGATAAAGAGCATCGAATTTTACATAGGTAATTATCATTGTCTCCATCATATTTTACGACTTCAAAATTGTCCACAATACCACTAAGTATGTTTTTCAATACCTAGTTCCATATTAATCGAAAGTACACTCTAACATAACCTCAAAATGTTCTAATGGTATAGTAAATACAGTTTGCTTTCTATTTATTTATCACCGCCACAAGATAAATTTGAAAAAAAAGATTGTTCACAATATTACCAGTTTATCTTTTAATAGTTTCATAATGTAGTACCTACCTAGGTATTTAAAAGCACACAACTCAAACGAAGTGGCGAGACGCGAGCAAGCGTAGTTTACGAGCGAACTTCACGGCTAAGTTCCATGCACCATCGCCTTGAACACGTGTTTAGAAGAACAGTTGGCGTTGCAAACCCGTGCGCGATTGGAGGACGCGCACTCTGAATTGAACACGAGTTTGTAAAGGCAGTTAGCGCGACAAACCCGTGCGTGTTTCATGGCAGTACTGCCTCCTAATGAACACGGAAATGGAAATACGCCTCCCGGCGGCGCTACCTCAGTGAAGTACGCGCAGGCCTCATTTTTTTGTCAAAATCGTCGTCGTGTTAACAACGTTTCCCAGTGAAGAACTATTTCTTTCATCCTTCGATTTAATTTTTCAAATTGTAGGCCGGGATCGGGATTTATATAGACTTAAAAATTCAGTTAAAAAGTCGCGATCATACGTACGTAGGTCTGCCATTTTATAAGGGACCAATGTTGGTAAGATCAAATGTGTACGCACAGAAGAACTCAAATTTAGTTCCAATGACCTTTATCTTCTTCTTAGCGCGTCGATGGCAATCTAAATTGTGTCGTTGGCACTTTCCGTAGCGTTCATCAGTTCTTGGATAGTTATTACCTTATACTAAGAGTTGTAACGGTTGTTCCTTTGAACAGTTCGTGCCAAAATGTTAAAATCATCACCTTACTTCACAGGGTTTACGTAGACGTCGTATTCAACCATATGACGGGAGACCACGACGACAGTGTTGGGACCGCAGGCAGTACAGCCACGACTTCAACTAATTCGTTTCCCGGGGTTCCGTACACAGACGAGCATTTTCATCACCCTGTGTGTGCCTTTTCAGATGTAAATAACGCTGTTGAGGTTGGTTATTTTAATTTTGAATTTAATTGTTACTGTATAATTTCGTAACATTGACGTAGTACCTACAACTAGCTTCGCTAGTGAAGGAGTTCATTCACAAACATTCATCTGCCTAAACATTCACGATTTTAATAGTAGTGAGATTAGTAAGATTTATCTTTTTTTTTTAATTATAAATGGGCCTGCTCTTGACTTTAAATCTGCCCTGAGGGCAGAGATGATGTCGACGATGGAACGAGCTTACCCAGTAGAAGCCTGTTTACTCGCGACTTAAACAGATTAGGGTTAAGTATATGAACTCGGAAAAACCGACGCAGGCAGGGAATTCCACTCCTTGGCTGTGCGCATAATAAAGGACCCAGCAAAGTGCTTCGTTCGAATGTGTGGAATGTCAACTAGGTATCGGTGATACCCTATCATTTCCAGTGTCCCATAAAAAGTATAAAATTTTATCTTTATCCATTCATTGAATGCTGTCGCAATTTGTTCTACATATATTATTTTCGTGTATGTTGAATTCAGACGCCGCGATTCATGATGATCTTTGTGCAATTGCAATAATAACATATCATCAGCATCACCACCAGCACCGTAATTGGCATTTGGCATGGTCTACAACAAGTATTTCGTAGAAATTTCCTTTTAATCCACCTACCGTGGGTCACCACCACTCCTTATCACACAAACCAAGGTCTGTGCCATCATGAGTAACATTATACTCTAAGTATGCTCTGCTACCTAATAGATACTTCTCAATATTCAGGTTCGAAATTGTCAGTTGGTTGGACTTCATGACTTAAATCAAACAATGCCGTACGTTCGCCAGAAGATTATCGATTACTTGAATAACCTCATTGATCTTGGTGCAGCTGGTATCAGGTATGATTCGAATTTATTAATTTGATATGCTCCCTGAGAAGTACCACTTGTTTATTTTAATTCCATACGCCATCTGCATCTGTAAATGCATACTCTGTTAGGCATCTCCCATTCGTTGTATTGTGTTCGCAGCCGAAGTGTGCCGAATCGTGTCCGAACATGTGCATATTAGCACTTCTCACCGAAACAGATTTGTGAAGAATAACTTTATTATTTGCTAACCAGAGTGGATGCAGCAAAACACATGTGGCCAGAAGATCTAAAGGAAATCTACAATAACCTTCACAACCTAAACACAAATCATGGATTCCGCAAGAACTCAAGACCTTACATTTACCAAGAAGTTGCAAAGGGTGGTGTAGTTACTTATAAGGAATATAATACTATGGGAGACGTCACGGAGTTCACGGTAAGTCATAGTTGCTTTTCATATGTATGGAGTATAAAAGAAATAGGACGTGATTCACATTGAAGCTTCCATAGTTTTGTTGGGTACCTTGCTGGACCTTTAACAACAGAATAGAATACCGCAAAAAAACTTGATTGAGTTGAATGTTCACAAAAGTCTCACTTCTCGTATTGTTAAAACAGGTTGCTCAGATCTAAGTGTCAATTATTTTCTATCGATAATGCATTTAAATTACAAAGTAGGTATTTAATCTTCCAGGCAGGGGCAGAATTAGCACAATTTTTCACTGGTCAAAAGTCTTTGAAAGGTCTAAGCTCATATGGAACTACCGGACTGGATATGATGCCCAGTGAGAACGCCGTTGTTTTCGTGGACAATCATGATACACAACGTGCTGAAGGTATATTGACGTACAAAAATCCTATAATCTATAAGGTAAGTAATTAACTAATCATGATTCTTCAAAAGTTCTCAATTACTTAATAAGCCTTATTTACTATGGCGATGCTCAACGTTATTTTGATTTACCCAATTCTCAAAATCTAGTCAGAGTCTCATCGCAGGGCCAGTCACTTTTATCAAATTAGAAGTTTATTTGACAATTTATAACTGAGATTAGACTGAACTTTCATAACGTTCTTTCATAATATATAGGTTTGTTTGGATTTTCATCTGGAAAATGTAAGGCACGGCACCAAAAAAGGTGACGCGCTCTTTAAATTCTCGCTGTACCACTTTCTTTTGCTATAGGTTTACATGGTACACTAAATTGTGTCCGATTTTTTATTACCTTAACTTGACCTGGGTCCACATAGATGTTTGTATCGAGTCATTGTACATTAAACAGTATTTTTTCTACAGGCTGCTCTAGCATTTCTTCTAGCACATCCATATGGACAAGCCCGAATAACAAGCAGTTATTCTTTCACTAATTTTGATCAAGGCCCTCCTGCTAATACCGATGAGAGTATTAAGGCACCAGCTTTTGATACGGTAACTCCTATTTTGTTCTTTTGGCATCGTTCACACCAAACGTATTGTCCGCCGCTGATTGTGAGCACGCGTTACGCAGTTTATCGCTTTTCAATATATATTTAACTTCTTGTTCACACCGATCCGACTAACGCTATTACGTAAATGCATAGAGACATAGTGAGCGTACTCACAGTCGGCGGCGAACAATACGTTTGGTGTGAACGATGCCTTATTACGATGGTTCTAAAAGAATTATAGTGTATTGCTTTGTCAAATCTTTTTATGTAACAGGCTGGACAGTGTACAACTGAAAGTGGTTGGGTATGTGAACATCGCTGGGAGACCGTTCGCAAAATGATCGCATTTAGAAATGAAGTTCATAAAACTACAGTTGCAACTTGGTGGGACAATGGTAACAACCAAATTGCGTTCAGTTTGGGGAACAAAGGATTCATTGCATTCAATTTAGAAGGAGCTGCAATGAGCGTAACGTTACAGGCAAGTACGGTACTAAAGGACATGATGGGTTACATAGAACTATAGGTTTACCGCTTAACTCAGACGGTCCCTGAGGTAACTGCGCGGCGTGAGATGGCGCTTTGACTTGTCGTTTAGCTTCTTAATTGACATAACAGGAGTATTAACATCCGTAATCTGTGATCCAGTACTTCAAAAAGGAAGAAATAGTCGGAATCAGCATAAGCATGTTCAGGTAACAGGTTACTTTATCCAGTATGTTAGTTTAGACGAGGGACATATTGAAATCCGCAAGGTATGCTTACATGATACTAATAAAAATATTGAACAAAAAAAACACTTAAAAATAACAGACAGAAAAGTCTCGCAACCCTTGCACTTCACAGAAAATTTGAAACTAGCGTAGGTAGGTAAGTAGCGAAAAAGAAACGTCTAATAAAGGGAGATCTGGAGAGTGTGAGGGAGGGGGCCATGGCACAATTTCATCGCAAATGAAGGTTAAGGTTTTTTACATATTTGGAACGAGAATCGAATACTGAATGCCCTCCTTCAATATGTCCCTCGTTTAACCTTATATCTGTATGACTGTGTGACGTGTGTGCATCACGCAACATATAAACAAAAATTTTAGTCAGCAACCCTAATAGCCGCGAAAGATTTCACAAAAATGGGGTAGTTAGTTAATCTTCATAAATTCACTGAGTCACTTGGACACTGCTCTCCCGCACCGCGCAGCAGCTTTAAGCACCGTTTCAGTTATACGATAGGCCTCCTGTAGCAACTCGGAACTTATCGGGGAAAGACTTAAATAAAATCAAAAATTACAGACGAGACTTCCAACTGGAACCTACTGTGACGTTCGATCAGGACAAGTGCAAGGATATTCGTGCACAGGAAAAACCGTCACTGTATCAAATAATGGTCAAGCACAAATTACGATATCTGGAGTTGGAGAAGATTTGTATCTTGCCATACATGTTGGAGCAGAGGTGCGTATAGAACTTGTTGGAAAAAGCAATAAATATTAGTAAGAAATGGTGGATGAATTGTGTGAGTGGTGATATGGCAAGAGGGGTGACCACTGGTATGACTTTTATAGGGTTTTATAAAAGAAGACCCCAATGAATAGGTATAACGGCAAATAGATGATGTATCGCGATTAGGGATGGCACACCAGCAAAGTTGGATCCCGCATTTCAGCCGGATCTAGCGTAACTCTACGCCTACAATAATCTTATACTTATTTAAAACTTTTATTAATTAGATAATAATAAGATTTTAGATAGAAATCCAGCTGTATTGAAAACAGTGTTAGATTGCAATTCCCAATTGTAATCTATTAGGACACCCCGATCGAAGTGGTAGATGTTATCGAAAAGCCAAAAAGTAATCAAAAATTAAGTGTCTTGGCACTCGGTAGGTACTCAAGGTTATCTTATCAGCTAGTGGAATGTAAGCCATTGTGCTGATGTTTGATATTAAATTAACAATAATTATTTTACATCTTTAATGATTACTTAATTGAGAAATGAAGTGATATGATATGACATCGTTGCGGTTTAAGGGATGTTGCGACAAAAATAGAAAAGTACACGCTTAGATGATTTACTCATGTTGAGAGGATGAATGAGAGGTGACTTGATGATGTGAGTGATACGGTACTCCCAGAGGGTCACATGCCCCGTCGGGGCTACGGGTTGTTCGAAAGAGATACTGTGGCCTCGACACAAAGGTCTAAGAGGGAACATGGGTGGTTTTTAGTCAGTAGAAGTCTGACACTCCCTACCGCTCTACCCAGAGCGGGAGGAGTCATTTAATTGAAATAAAATATTTGAGTTTGAGTTCATTTGATAATTTCCCACCGCCCCCATAAAAAAAGGCCTGTGATGTTCTTCAGAAAGATCTAGTGCGTAGTAGTCTGGTCCAACCGGCGTACGTGTATGACTAGATGTATGAACGTGGATGAAGCTACAGGAGTATGCAAGGATCGTAGCAGGTGGCGTTCTTTTGTTTTAGCCTACCACCGTAGGTAAAAACTTCGGTGAACTGTGTTATAATTATTATTGTTCTTTTCAGTCTGCTCTTTATACTTCGCGTAAGAAGTTTTAGTTACCTGGGATCGATTTTTGTGTGGAGTTCTTCAAATCTGAAAAGGCTTGTCATTCTTTCTGTTATATATCCTACGCTATCTAGACCATTTTCTTACAATTATAGTATCACTGAAATTTAGTTAATTGTTTCCTTTTATATACCCTTCCCTCTTGTATTATTTTAGCTATTTTGTCTACTATAGATACCTGCTTTTCTTTACTGTATAAGTACAGCTTTAATATTGCTTAGTCAATCAATAATTTATTCAGAAAAAAAATGTAAATTCCTTAGTCTTTATTACCATTGCATGAAGAATTTATACCTACCTCTACTTATGCAACAATTTGTAATATTTGAGCGCATCATGCGATGAGCAAAGTAATCGTGTGGTGGGTGCTGTCGGATAGGTGGAACTGCGAGTGCGGCCTACCAACCAGCTTAAATCAAGGTCATTAAAATGCAGGTCTGATGACTCGGAGATTTGCAAGAGAAGACATTTTACAGAGACCTCTATGCAATGCTATAGGACCTTGCCCGGCAGAGTGGCCAATATTATAATAACGATACCGTCATAATACTGACCCACTGCTTGGCAAAGGCCTTTACATACTGATAAAAAAAATCAGGCAGAGATATGCATTCATATTTCGTACATTTAGCTTAACCAATGATTATTGTTTTTGTTTATTAAACGCAGTCCAGCCAATTCTTGCAATTAACTCGCAGGTGGTCATTTAGGTAGCCAGTTGGTATCTGAAGCAAAAACACAAGTTACGAAAATAATATTAAAATTCATACCTACCTACAGTTAAATCCGATCCACGGGTTACACTTAGGATAACAATCGTAATATTTGTATCTGCAGATTTAATCTTTACAAGCTTTTATATGACAAGATCTGAACATTTCGGTGGGGTATCTAAGATAAAATTCTTTATCCACATTGCGGGTCTTTAAGTCCACTGATCATTGAAATGGCTTCCAAGCATTTCCGTTAAAATACAGGTGGTCTTTAGACCACCTGTATTCTGTATTATTGTTTTATTTTGCTTAGAGAACAGAGGCTGTGTTTGAGTTTGTTAACCGCCTCAAGGGCCTCTGACATGGTTTGACGACCGCCATTTGGCGGCTGGGACTACCGGCTACGTGCCTTCCGAAGCACGGAATCATCTTTTTATCTGACAATCAGGGACATTGCAGGCTTGACAATGTCCTAGCCAAACTGGAGACAACTTCACAAAGTATGCACGACCACCGGGTCACAAGGCACGATCCTTGACGCACACCGGAGGTAACAATTTACTCAGGAGATTGATAGGCATTTACCAACACTCTTTGTGATCGGCTGCTAAGATACGCTCTGAATCACTCCATAAATTTCAGCAGAAATATTTCATGGTCAACCTTATCAAAAGCTTTACTGAAATCGGAAGGTATAAATAGCGTCAATCTGCTGGCCGAGTCTTGCAATGCTCACTCCGATTTTGTCAACATATTATTATGACACCAAATTGGTTATGTTTTAGTTCTCTTAATATAGAAAGGTCGACACCAGGGAAAAACTATCAATGGTCCTCTATTACGTATCCTCACTGATTACAATCCAGCAATTTTCTGCTTTGTGGATAATGGATCGGTACTTATTTTCTAAGTTCGAGGCCTGGTGGTGGAGTGCAATGATTAGTCGACGTTCGACTTGCACACAAGTTTCTGCGTCACCTCGCTTAACCATCGTTATTCAGGGACACAACCCAACCGTGCTTAGAACGCCTTGGTTGTATATCTTACTATGTACTTAATTTATAGGTAAGTGGCGAGAGCTACTTCCTTTCTCAAACTTTTTTTTTGTTTTAATGTCCTACCATGCCCAGCACAGATAGAGTAGGATTTAGCAGAGGATACCCTGAATACACCTCATATAGCCTTAAGTACAGGAATCTTATTAACTTGTTCTGGATACGTTCTAGCATTAGTTTGTACTTGGGTTCATGTGGCGACCAGATGACAGCATTGGACTCCAAATGACTTTTACCAGCGCTTCATACAACGATCTCGAAGCACTGATGTTCGTGAACTGGTTTCCTAGCCGTAAGACCAATCCTAAATTGCGGTAAGCTTTTTTACAAACATCCGTGGTATGCTTACGAAAATTCATGCATGCGTATGCTGCGGGATGGCGGGAACAAAGGCCGGTAGCGACACTGGGTCTCCTCCTAACTTACTGACCTGACCTATTCATATCCATATACCTATTCATATTGCGATTCATACTGCCATTCATATTATGATTCATATTGCGATTCATATTATGATTCATATTGCGATTCATATTATGATTCATATTGCATTTAATAATATGATTCATATTATGATTCATATTGTGATTCATATTGTGATTCATATTGCGATTCATATTGCGATTCATATTGCGATTCATATTATGATTCATATTGTAATTCATATTGCGATTCATATTATAATTCATATTATGATTCATATTGCGATTCATATTGTAATTCATATTATGATTCATATTGTGATTCATATTATGATTCATATAATGATTCATATAATGATTCATATTATGATCCATATCATGATTCATATCATGATTCATATAACGGTCCATACTGTGAATCATATTATTATCCATGCTTTAATTAATATTATTATCCGTATTTTGGTTCATATTATGATCCGCCTTTGTCGGCGTCGTCGACGTACCCATCAGGAACACACAACCCAACCGTGCTTAGAACGCCTTGGTTGTATATCTTACCCTCAGACCAAGAAAAAAAGAAAGACGGCGCGCCGCGAACACCAACAGTGAAGCCACAAAACCACACGCCTATGGCAAGTAAACATACAAGCTCACGCACACACCTACACTAAAACCACACGCATTTCTCCTAGAACGTCACGACTTCACGAGACATTGTCTACACACATAGATAAAAAGTTGGCTTCACTTTTGATGTTCGTGGCGCGTCGTCTTTCTTTTTTTGTTGGTCTGAGATCTTACCACGCAAAATCTTTATAGATAAGTGGCGAGAGCTACTTCATTTCTCTAACTTTTTTTTTGTTTTAATATCCTACCATGCCCAGCACAGATAGAGTAGGATTTAGCAGAGGATACCCTGAATACACCTCATATAGCCTTAAGTACAGGAATCTTATTAACTTGTTCTGGATACGTTCTAGCATTAGTTTGTACTTGGGTTCATGTGGCGACCAGGGGGTCTAAAACGGCCACTTTAGCAGATCATAATAGGAATTGCGTCAAAAAGCGTAAATGACCTTTCATAATAGTAACAGCGTCTGGGACCATTAAGGAAAATAGATCATAGGTAAGTAATAATAGGAAAACAATATGAATTGCGTTAAATTCGTAAAATGGTCACAGACGCAGTTATTATTTTGAAAGGTCAATTCATATTCTGATCTGCTAAAGTGGCCATTTTAGACCCCCAGATGACAGCATTGGACTCCAAATGACCAGCGCTTCATGCAACGATCTCGAAGCACTGATGTTCGTGAACTGGTTTCCTAGCCGTAAGACCAACCCTAAATTGCGGTATGCTTTTTTACAAACATCCGTGAACCGTGGTATGCTTACGGAAATTAATGCTTGTGATTCATAAATTATGACTCATATTATGATCCATTTTGTGATTTATATTATTATTCATGTTATGATTCATATTATGATCCATATATTGTGATTTATATTATTATTCAAATTATTATCCATATTTTAGTTTATATTATGATCCATATTATGATTCACATGATCCATATTTATTATTCATATTTATGTGACGGCACGGTTGGCGCAGTGGCTAAGCGATTGGACTGCTGCGCTGCGTGTCGCGGGTTCGATCCCCGCACGGAACAAATATTTGTATGGCCTACAAATAGTTGTTTCAGGTCTGGGTATTTTGTGTATGTGAGTTTAAATGTTTGTGAACGCACCCACGATACAGGAGAAATTTCTAGTGTGGGGCAACGTTTTTTTTTTTTTTTAAAAAGAAAAGATAATTGTTGTGATTCAAATTAAGATCCGCCTTCGTCGGCGTCGCCCCACGTACCCATCAGGTACACACTAAATCAGGGCCTTCTATTTTGTTTTGCATTAAAAGTCATATAATGGCTCTTTTTGCTTTCCCCTTCTCAATTTGTAAGAGTCTGCTTCCAATCTAAGCGGATGCACCCGACCAGTAATGGAACTAACCTCAGTTCAGTAACTACAGCGGGAACACGAAATCTCTTGTAGTCCAGGATTTCGTAGAATTTCAGCTTTTATAAAATTAATAAACCGATGATGCCTTTTGCGTGCGTAGACAACGGTTCCCACTTCTCATCAGATTGTCCCCTAGTGCTAAGTATGTAGCTAGAATGGGCGGTGGATTGCTTGAAAGTCTTTGGCATTCAATTAATGACAATAAATCCCGCATTACTCGTCATTTGGTAGCCACCTTCTACATCAAAAAGGGTAAAAGTGCCTATATCATTCTTAAATAAAGAATACCCACAAGAAATTATTTCAGTTAACTTTCGGGAAGAATTTTGATTTGTTTTATTTCCTCATACGCAATGTACCCCTGTCAGTTTGCGGAGGGCTGTCCCTTACACTGGCGGTTATCAGTGGATTAATTCATTTACAAGACATGCGCAATGATATCATTAATTAGGAGTTCCAACTGTATGATTCAAGTAATGAAGAAGTACCTAAGTAGGTAGATACTTACCTATGTAATGTAATGGGTACCTATTGATATCGATATTAATTACTGACGCCTCGAAACATTTTTCCTTCATTTTATCTGACTTTGAAGTACCTACTCACTCAACAATTTTAATCCACGCATCAATCAATGCGAATTGCATTAAAATGTGATGGGTACCTCCTTATATCGTCTGATTAATAAAATTGAAGAATAAATTACCAAGTTTTCTCTATGTAGGAGAGTACAATGTGAGACCAAACCTTTGTGAGAAATCAACTTAAAATCAAAGTTCTTTTAACTAGAAACATAGAACTGCAGATTTTTATGATATTACTCATCGTTCTATGATCACTCCATTACCTGAACAGGTAAAAGCAGTTACCGGGCAGTTACACGAGTTACAGATTTTCTAAACAAGGACCTAAGTCGATCTAGGTAGGTACCTACCCCAATTATAACTTAAGCATAACTAAAGTAATAGGTAAGTACAGTTCTCATGTAAGTGAGTTTGCGTCTGTTTTGAGAATAAATAAATATTATCTATGAACCAGAGCAGCGGTGGCCCAGTGGTGGCGGCCCCGACTTACGAACAGTAGGGCGTGGGTTCGAACCCAGGCAGGCACATTACTTTGTGTAATTTATTTCATTACCGCCGCTCTCAAAACGGTGAAGGAAAACATCGTGAGGAAACCGGCATGTCTCAGAATAAAAAAAAAAAAACTACCAATCCGCACTGGGCCCGCGTGGTAGATTATAGCCCATTCCCTCTCAAAGAGAGGAGGCCGGTATCCCAGTATGATGACGATCTTTATAAAACCGTACCGTATCTAGAAAACGTTTTGGGTTTTAAAAATGACGTCTTTCGGTCACGGGACCTCTCTCATTGTTACTACCGCTGATGCAATGAAAAAGAACGATACATTGCAAGCCTAATGTCTGTTGACTAGTATCTAAAATGGTAGATCTAAATAAATAGACATTTAGTTAAACCAATATAGAAAACCAGTTTTCTCATTCTCAGACAGCTAATAGGTGCGATATTTGATTTTGTATTTGATAATGAAATTACTTATATTATTACGAGTAAGTATATAAGTATTTATATATAAAAAAAAGCAAAACAACACTATAATATTTTGCATATTATCGAATTGTTTTGCTAACTATACTAAACTTTACCTGAAGAGGTCTGACATGTAAAGTGCTTTATTTTCAAATTGTTTAAGCTGTTTGCTATTATGTTAAGTGTTTTGATTTGAAAGAGCATTGTTATGTGTAAGTTCTCCTGGTGAACAGTTGTGTTAACACAATAGGGATGTAAGTAAATGTTCAAGTACTTATTTAGTTCGATTTATTTAGTATTACGTAATTAAATCTTTATTAACAACGCCTCAAGGGCGGTTCAGCTGTTAGTAGGAATAAATACCTACCTAATACCTCTTTTTCTTCAATACTTAGTTACTTAACTTCTCGTATGCCGTGTAATTAGACACAATTAAAAAGCCATTGTGTCTCGCGTAGATCTACGCTACGGCATACGAAGGGTTAATCATCTTAATTCTGACCTCTTTCTTAGCCATATCATCACTTGTCTTCTTATCTGTTATTTTTTTCAGAAAATGTCGCTTCTAGTGTGGCTCTCTTTTTGCTCATTATTCGGCGCGGCATTTTCCTGTGAAGCCTATATCAAGACCAACCAATGGACCGACCGTTCCGTCATCGTCCAAATGTTTGAATGGAAATGGTCGGATATTGCAGATGAATGTGAGCGGTATCTTGGACCCAAAAAATATGGAGCAGTACAGGTAAGCGTTTGCAATTGTTAAATCACACTATTAATGATCGCCTGGTCGCTTCGTACAAATAAGCTAATGGCAGAACTTTAAAGATTGTCATAGTTATATGACGAGCATAAAAAAAACATATAACACAGACCCGGTGCCCAGCATTATCTGACTCCTCGTATAAATAAGAAGACGGCAAATAGTGTGAGAAGAGGGATCAGGTAATACTGGGCACTGACTGTAGCCACATATAATAATAATAATTTTTGTGATCGGAATCGAAAGCCTTTCTCACAAGAAACAAAGTTCGCCTACCTACCCCGTATTTTGTTTATTAATCAACAGACTTCCCCGGCCTCAGAGAACTTGGTTTTAACCCTAGAAGGTGGTGTTAGACCTTGGTACGAGCGTTACCAAGTCATGTCGTATCAGTTGAACACTCGCTCAGGAGACGAAGCAGCCTTTTTGGACATGACTACCAGGTGCAACAAAGTTGGAGTCAGGTTGGTGAAATCTTTTCCAAAATGTCCGTCTCTTTTTTTTTTGTCGTCTTATCGTTTGCAAAAATCGCAATCAATTCTCCATAGTTTTGACAATTCAATGCAACGGATCAGTAACTATTATCCTGCCTTTACATTCATCATCTGTCTGCCGTTTTCCTATATTATTAGGGGTCGGCGCAACATTCTCTCCTATCAGACCTATGTCACGGCTTCATTTACTCACTCCTCTTTCATGTCATTCCTCACACAATTCTTTCTTTCCTTTTAATTCATCGATACCCGTATCCATCACTTTTTTTGTCACATGCGTTGATGCCTACATCATTCATGTTCTCATTACATGTTCATACGCATAGACGGGCTCTTTTCAATTTTTCTGTAACAGGCTTCATTTTCGGACGTCCTCACATTCCTAACTTTATCCTTTTTATGTAACTCCACACATCTATCTTAACATTCTCATCTCCACTACATGCAATCGTGTTTCATAGATACATCTTTGTCATTATCTATAGTACGTTAATTTACTTTTTCCGAGTCAAGTTTAACAGAAATTAAATTTCTTCACAGAATTTATGTGGACGTCGTATTTAACCATATGGTGATAGCCCAAGACACTACAACTGCATTAGTAGGCACTGCCGGCAGTATTGCCTACCCCAACAAATATATTTACGTAGGAGTTCCTTACACCGAAGAGCATTTCCATTTTCCAGTGTGTCAAGTTGAAAATTATGAAAACGCTACTGAGGTTTGTTATAATAATTTATTAAGTACTTGTTAACTTGTAATAAAAAATAATTAATGGTCTTTTAACACACAGTGCCACTACAGATTCATTGGGTTCTAACTCATGAGCTCCCAATATTCTCAATAGTTATGAATTCACTTACTCACGTAAGCTCCTTACTATATAAATCTTTGATTTTTTTTTATTTAGCTTCGAGTATGTCAGCTAGGTGGGCTACAGGACTTAAACCAAACATTGCCATATGTCCGTCAAAAGATTATCGACTATCTGAATAACCTTATTGAGCTTGGTGTTGCTGGTTTCAGGTAAGTTTTGAGTTGTGGTTGTTGGGTGTTAATATTAGGTATGGTTCGGTCACACCGACTGGATTAGATTCCGAACTGACTGTGGACTTTGATACATACTTCAGCAAATTATGTGTCGAAATCTGGAGTCAGAGTCTGGCTGCCAATATGTCCGTACCGTACCTCATTACGTCTTTAGGAACACTCTAATAGAGCCTTTAGATTTTCTAAAAATATGAGAAGTCTGAACTTAATTATTATCAACGAATCCAGAGTGGACGCAGCAAAGCACATGTGGCCAGAAGATTTAAACGAAATTTACAAGTACCTCAACAACTTAAACACTAAACATGGATTCCGCAAGAACTCAAGACCTTACATTTACCAAGAAGTATCAAAGGGTGGCGTAGTCACTTATAAGGACTATAATGCTATGGGAGACATCACTGAGTTTACGGTAAGTCATAGTAGCTTTTGATAAGCACCGAAATTAAATTAAATATTCGTTGGTAATTTTTGGTTTTGTTTACTAGTACATTTACATTTAAAACAGGCACTGGTAGATCTCTTACATCAGCTCTTATAAAATTAATGATTTTGATTTTTTTGCACCCTAAAAATCCTAAGAGTTATTTATAACATCAATTCGACCGTAATCGTTTAGTTATCACTTGCTTCGAAGGAAAACATTGTGAGGAAACCAGCATCCTTTTGAGAGATATTTCTCGACGGCACGTAAAGGCAGCAGCGCGAGCGGCATGTTAGAGGCCCATGAATGGCATTAAAAGTCTGACACAAAAAATAATTAAATACCACAATAAATTGTTAACATTAAAACGCACTAACCTAAAATCTGGAAGTAAAACAGGGTTCAAGAAAAGATTTGCATGACTCTACAAGATTGTTTGTTGCTGAATCATGAACAAATTATGGAAGCATGACAGCGCGTTTAACTTGGGGAAAACAATTTTGTCGTACCCTGTCTCAATAACGTTATTCTTGACTATAAATTATAGTTCGTTTTTTCTCACGAGTTCGGATCCTGGTATATTGACCCAACTAAATGAGCCATTCATACTTTACTCATCATCATCATCCATTATATTGACCTCTCTTTGTTTGTGCCAAGCTCCACACTCTCATCATTATCGATCAATGCATCTCTTTCCATGCCTAGGACGCCACTCTGTCACCACTTTACTCCATCTACCATCACCACGCCTTGCTAGGTGACCTGTCCAACCATTTGAGTTCCATAGTTTACTAGTTACACAAAAATGTTAAATTTCCAGGCCGGAGCAGAATTGGGACCAATATTCAGTGGTGAAAAACCTTTGAGTAACTTAAATACATATGGCACTACGGGAATGGATATGATGCCAAGTGAGAACGCTGTGGTTTTCGTTGACAATCATGACACGCAGCGTGTGACTACTGGTATATTGACATACAAAAATCCTATACCCTATAAGGTAAATTATATCAAAATCCACGAACCATCACTGATTGTCTCAATTTTCACGACTTGATTAAAAGTAGTGATTTCTTTGCAAGTGTGCAAGTTTCATTATTATGTATGAAACACAAACCTTTCGGAGTAAATTCTCTAATGACAAAAACCGTGTCAGTGTAGTAGTTATTAACGTTTAAAAATAATATTTTCATGTTTTTTTATAATTATTATTTTGTATAGGTATATTTCAAAATGTAATTTTTATTTATGTATGTACCTATATATTATTATATGTAGTTAAATAATGGAAATAATAATAATAATATTTTTTCTATAGGCAGCTCTAGCATTTCTTCTTGCGCATCCATATGGACAAGCTCGGATTACAAGCAGTTTTATTTTTGATAATTTTGACCAAGGCCCTCCTGCTGATACTAATGGAAATATTCAAGGACCGGTTTTCGATGACGTAAGTATATTTTTTTAAATGTTTTATCACACATTAACTTATTGCCTACGACTTGGTCTGCAAATATTGCGACAGTTCGGCAAGTATGCATGATATAAATATAATAGGGATGTTTCCTGACAAACAAAAATATCTGTTTAGTTAGTCCATCAGTTAGATTTTCGAAAAATATTGGACAAGTGTTTTTTGTTGTAACAAATAAATAAAAATTGACGAAAATATAATATAATAATAATCGAAAGACTGTATATCGACTCCATTTTTTGTTTTTTAATGAAACAAGAAAAAAAATGTCAAATATTCTTCGATAATATAATCTAACTGACGCGGACGGGCCAAACAGATTTTTGTTTTTTTTTTCAGGAAACATCCCTAATAACATGAATAATTAATTAAGGGTAGCTTTCTATCGCAGTAAAACACATAGTAAATAGTCATCATAGCTAATAAAACTATGTAATACTTAATTGTTGTCTTTTAGAACGGACAGTGCACAACTGCAAGTGGTTGGGTATGTGAACATCGCTGGGACACGGTGACCAAAATGGTTGCATTTAGAAATGAAATCCAGAAAACTGCAGTTAGAAACTGGTGGGATAATGGCAACAACCAAATTGCATTTGGTTTGGGAAACAAAGGCTTCGTTGCATTCAATTTAGAAGGAGCTGCGATGAGCGTAACGTTACAGGTAAGTAGTAAGGGACTTGATTGGATAGATAGAACTACAGATTTACCGCTTAACAAACGGTCCTTGAGGTAGCTGTGTACCATGAAATGGTGTCTTGACTTGTCGTTCAGCTGTGACTCGTGACTGTGTGACTGTGTATGTTTGTTACTTCTTCACGCAAAAACTACTGAAAGGATTTGGATAAAATTTGGTACACAGATAGTTTATAACCTGGATTAACACATAAAATAGTTTTTATCCCGATTTTATCTTCCCGTGGGATAGTTTTCGAGTTGCAGTGGCTGAAGCCGCTGGCAACAGCTAGTTAAAAATAATAAAAAGGAAATATAAAAAGGTGGGTACTTGTGGGATACGAGTGGGTTTTTGGTTGTACGTACGTGAGTGTGTCTATCTTTTTTGGCATTATGAAAGTGAGCGAGATAAACATACGATATATTTGAATAGCTATGCAGGTTTAGGTTAGAAGATCTGATGCTATAAAAAATCTTTACAGACTGGATTGCCAACTGGAACCTACTGTGACATTCGATCAGGACAGGTGCAAGGATATACTTGCACAGGAAAGTCGGTGGTTGTATCAAACACAGGTCGTGCACTAATTACTGTAACTGGAGTTGGAGAAGACCTATACCTTGCCATTCATACTGGAGCAGATGTATGTAAAGGAATGAATTCTATATCCTTCCTATCCTTCTTCATCCCGATCAACTTGAAAATCATTAGACGCTTCTTTTTCCTGCACATGTTGAATTTTTACCTCTGATCGGTACAAAATGTTTTCTTCCATTCTTCTTTTTTAGCTGATACATTCTCTTTTTAATCATACGAGGGCGGAGTGATAAGTCTGGTAAAAATGAAACAAGGAGACAACTTTACTTAAAAATTATGATTTATTTTTCAACGTAATTTCCATCTTACTCAATGCACTTCATCCAGCGTTTCTCAAACTTTTCGATCCCTTCCGTAAAGTACGACTTAGGCAACCCTTCGAAATTTTCATTGGTTTCGAGCATGATCTCCTCGTTGGAGCTATA
Organism: Diarsia mendica; assembly: GCA_949316265.1. Lineage (NCBI taxonomy): Eukaryota > Metazoa > Arthropoda > Insecta > Lepidoptera > Noctuidae > Diarsia > Diarsia mendica. Next base: position 8,987,305 of record OX438899.1, on the reverse strand, counting down.
TATTTTTCCACCGAGCCATTTTTTTAAATTCGGAAACAGAAAATAGTCGCAAGGGGTCAAATCTGGCGAATATGGTGGGTGAGATAGCAACTCTTATCGCAACTCATGTAATTTGGCCATGGCAATCGCGCAGGTGTGCACTCGTGCGTTGTCTTGGTGGAAGAGGATTTTCTTCTTAGCTAAATGCGGTCGTTTTTCAGGTTAAATTTGGTTAACTTGGTCCAATAAATTGGCATAATATTCGCCATTGATCGTTTTACCCTTCTCTAGGTAGTCAATATGGATTACCATACGTGCGTCCCAGAAAACTGTAGCCATCACCTTATTGGCCGATAAAACTGCTTTGGCCTTCTTCGGAGCTGGTTCGCCCCTAGCAATCCATTGTTTCGATTGTTCCTTGTTTTCTGGTGTATGGTGGTGGATCCACGTTACGTCTACCGTTATATAACGACGCAAAAATCAGGTTTATTCCGTTGTAGCGACACCAAACCTGCCTTTGAAGTGGTAACTCGCATGCGTTTTTCATCAATAGTCAGTAAACGCGGCACCCATCGCGCGGAGAGTTTTTTCATATCTAAATGTTGGTGTAAGATATTGCGCACACGTTTGTCTGAGATGCCTACTATCTCGACTATCTCGCTCACTTTTACTGTTCGGTCGTACAACACTATGTCATGGATTTTAGCGATCATCTCTGGAGTAGTGACCTCAACTGGGCATCCTGGGCGTTCAGCATCACTTGTGCTTGTACGACCACACCGAAAATCCGTAAACCATTTACGAATCATTTTAATCGACGGAGCAGAGTCCACATAATATTTATCAAGCCTTTGTTTCGCTTCCGTAATAGTTTTTTTGCGCAAAAAATAATGTTTAAGGCGAGGTTGCACTACTTTGTTTTTATGTACGCACGACCTCGCCCCCCGCCCTGCCGCGCGAGCGATGTATTGCCTAAATTTTGACTGTTTTTTCTCTCTTGGAGAAAAATGATAAAGAAATTATACATTATGTGACCCGAGATAATACACATTTTTTACGACCTTTATTATGATACTAGCTGCTGCCCGCGACGTCGTCTGCGTGAACGCTATACAGCACCAAAAATACCTACGATTACACTTTTTTAAAACTGGCCAAGTGCGAGTTGGACTCGCACATGAAGGGTTCCGTACCAAAACGGTATGCTATAATTTATACAATTTCTTCTACCGGCCAATGAAACTTGACCTCTGGATTGTATAGGCGCTCATACGATTCAGGGACCAAATTATATTGGTTAACTGCTGCTTCCATCCAAGTTCAAAATGATTTTGCTAGAAAGTCCTTATAAAGTTCTACTTTTCAGATTTTTTTTCATATTTTCTAAACTAAACTTATGGTTCAAAAGTTAGAGGGGGGGACGGGACATTGTTTTTTAATTTGGAGCGATTTATCCGAAATTATTGATATTATCAAAAAATGATTTTAGTAAACCCCTGTTCATTTTTAAATACCTTTCCAACAATATATCACACGTTAGGGTTGAAATTAAAAAAAAATCACTTCCCTAGGGGGGCTACCCTAATAAAACATTTTTTTCCTTTTTTTTTACCACTTTTTTGGCGTGATTGATACACATATTGGTACCAAATTTCAGCTTCCTAGTGCTAACGGTCACGGAGATTAAGCGAGGACGGACGGACGCACAGGCAGACATGGCGAAACTATAAGGGTTCCTAGTTGACTATGGAACCCTAAAAAATACCCGTTTACTCATTTACCCGTTTCTTCTTAACATTTCATATCTACAGAAAGTGCAGTAACAGAGTGAGAAGGTCTTTTGTAAAATTGACCTTCAAAAAGTGCTGATTTTCAGCCTGCTTTGAATAAATGACTTAATGGGCATTCTCCTGAATTAAGTCATAAGTTGTGACTGAAGCAGATGGAGACAACAATGAATAAGGAATACAAAATAGGGTAAAAATCATCATCATCATCATCATTTCAGCCGAAAGACGTCCACTGCTGGAATAGGTAAAAATAACCAGGAATTTTCGATAAACAACAATAGTGGGTTGACTATCCGCAGCCAAAATATAAAGAGAGTCAGGACTGGTGACGCGGGAGCAAGCGACGTACAGCTGCCCGTGTGAGAAGCAGCTCGTCCTGAGGTCGACACCCGCTGCCCTCAGTGTTTGCCCCTGCGACTTATTGATGGTCATCGCGAAGCAAACACTCACGGGGAATTGTACGCGCTTGAACTGGATCGGGAAGTTATGAGGTATGTCGTGGAGTACGTGGTATAAATACTGCCTCGTCGACTCCACAACCCGTGAGAATTTTCTTCGCCTCAATGGTGTGTCTGTGGAGCGAGATAACTTTAAGGCGGGTCCCGTTACACAACTTCGAAGGAGATAGGTTCCGAAGAAGCATGATCGGGACACCGACCTTCACCTTGATGGTAAGCGCTGCAAGTCTACTTGCTGACAGGGACTTCAGAAATTCCACGGGATAATGTGTGGCATCTTGCTCGACGCGACCACTTCATTCCCCTCAATTTCCGAGATAATGCATTCGTTAATTGCCGCAGTCTGATCATTTTTGGGCGTTAAAATGGCCCGCTCGCACACCTAAGAATTCTGCTGGTGCGGTATATGACTGATGTCCCCGTACACACAGCGAATGAGTTCTTCTAAGCTGGATACAACTCTACCGAAGTACCGAGAGACTCTGGAAGTGCCACCTGTCCACCTCTCTCCTCGCCGGCGCGCGGCGCCGAGCCTTAGAAGGACATCGGAGAATTCTTGAGCACGTGCATTGCCGCCGTGCTGAGCTCTCATATTAATGGTCAAGCGCAGTGTACGAACTCGTGACCACAACGAAGACCATTTCAACGAAGCATTCACTTCGTCAGTCTTCGATCCCCGCGTCACCACGGACAGCGTGTGTCGGAAATCGCCACTGAACAGAACTGTGACACCACCCATCAAAATGTTCGTTCTTGTGGATGTCCTGCAAAGTTCTGTCCTCGGCCTCAACTGCCTTCCTGTTGGCCTTTGTACACTCATCCCATACGATCAGAGAGTAATCCTTGAGCACGTGTCCTTTATCACTGTTACGTGACACACCACAAACAGGCGTTTCAGCGCTTTCTAAATCGATGGGAATTTTAAACATGGCATGTGCTGTCTTGCCACGCGGAAGCAGTGTGGCAGCGATTCCCGACGACGCTACAGCAATGATAATTTTGAGTTGCCTCCTGACCTCTGCAATTTATTAAGCCAGTGATAACTAATGTTTTTCCTGTTCCACCAGAAGCATCCAAGAAAAACATTTTATCCTGGTTTTGCCCAACGCTTTCAAGGACGGTGTCATAAATTTGAGTATGCTCTGAAGAGAACAAAGCGACATGGTAATTTCGTATGGTGGTCATTTCGCCCGGATCGTAAATTGTCTCAGTGTTATACTCCCGATTTCCACGGTCTTGATGCGGTGCTGATTGGAAAGCTGGTAACCCATATTCGACCAGTGGATTGCCGCCGATAGAAATGACCACGTCTAGAAGTAAACTGAGACAGGTGTTCAGCACGCGTTCATCACAAACAATCTCGATAAATTTTATTAGACATAGATAAAGCAGCTTAAAACTTATATATACATATTTTTTTAATTGTCTTGCTCATCTCTGAAACGAATTAACGATACAATGTTTAAGAAGAAAATGCACAACTCCATCTATGACTTTTAAAAACAACTATTAACCTCGCCAACATCAATCAAATTTAAATTATCTAAAACCAAAAAGGACTTACACATGTAAGTGGACTTAATGTTTTTGAAATCCCATAGATGGCGCTGCTTTAAAATGTCTTGCTACTACAATTATAATAATTATCATGTTTATTGGCCTAAGTTACTTATATTGCGTGATTTTTATAGTATGAAGCTAGCTTATATCATGGTTAACATAATAACAATATTTAAATATGCGTCGTTAGATTACACGTTGTTACAGAATGCGTTGAAGAAATAAAGGTTCACTGCTCGTTCCCCGTAGGTGATAGCGTGATAATATGTAGCCTATATGATGACCCGACTTCTTAGTAATACTCGTGCCAAATTTGAAGTAAATCCATGCAGTACTTTTTGAGTTTATCCCGGACATACATACAGACAAACAGACAAACAGACAGAAATTCTAAAAACTATATTTTTGGCTTCGGTATCGATTGTAGATCACACCCCAAGTATTCTTTTAAAAAAATATTCAATGTACAGTTTTGACTTTCCTACCATTTTATTATATGTATAGATAAGTTTCATTTTTCAAAGCCTAATATAACTGAAGTAAAACGATTATTTAGCCATCATTTGGACATGTCTTTGCGATTTAATTGGATGCAGTGAAGTGTAAGTAATCGTGTATCGCATGCCCGACATATCATTATCGAAGAGTCAACTATGTAATACATTTTTTTCAAAATTTAATTCCGTTCCATGTACGAGTAAAACGCTATTGTTGATGACGTTTATCGGACTAACCCCGCCTTAATCAACACTCGAAATTCACTTTTCTCCATCTTTGCGAAAATGCGTTCCATTGTTTTCATTTAATGGCTCTCAAAAAAAAACTTACCAGCGGTACTGGCTGAAAATTTAAATATAGTCCCTCAAAAGAGTTGTGAACAAGGAGGTTACATGGAATTGCGATAATTTTATTCCAAAATAGATTTTTACCAGACTTACCCGTCTACGTTTATGGTCATCATTAACTTAGTCATATGGATTTGAACTGCCCCCATCAAATACCAATAAAATAAAACCAATATGGCAATTATACATTAAATATTGATTGCGTATCAGCTTCTTTTTAATCAGAAATCAATTTCAGACGAATCCAGTTTATTTCTGACCTGTCTATTTCCCAACTACGCGACGGTTTATCTCTTCCGTCGTACTTTATCAATTAACCCCCTAATGCAGTTACCATGTAATTGATAGATTATTCTGATTCTAATTAGTCATTCGCTAACATTTCATAATTGAAAATGATCTAATCTTTTTGTTGTTGCTATCTTGACCATTGACGTCTTTGATATTATTCAGATTGATATGTTAATCTTTTCAGTCGGCGCTTTACACTTCGCGATAAGAAACTTAGATGACACGAGGGTGATAAAGAAGATAGCACAGTTCTTTAAGTTTTAAATTTTGGGTTTTATTATTGTACTTTTGTTAGTAAAAATATTTAAATTACTAAAATATTTTATTTTTACAAAACTTCCGTGGTATTTTTTACGCTAACATACTAAAATGATTATGTACCTTGCGCATAAGCAGACAACTGTGTGCGTCGTCAATTATTAACTGAATAGATAATATAATGAATGCAGACATGTCGTGAGGACAGTTTTAATTATGAATATGGACGGCTAATGGCTATAGAAGTAGAAAATCAAAGAAGCGATGCACTGTGTGAAACATGACACGGCTAGAAGGGTGAGCACAGTATTCAAATAATGACCACCCAAGAATTAGCATTACCATTCAAAGTGGTAATGTTGCCAGTCTCCGGGCACGACGCCTTTAGGCGTAAGTGTTTTATTTGGTCGTTATGTAAGTATTAACTCTTAGTTTTAATTTGTAAAGTATACTTAAATCTTTGAAAAAATAAAGAATGAAGTTTTCCGCCAGCATAAAACAAAACTGCGCATCTGACAAAATGCATCAAAATGAGCCTTCCAACATTAACGTTTTTTCCATGTTTACTTTTAATTATTTTGAGTAAATAAAAATGAATGAATATTCCGTTTTCAGTGTTAATGATTGAGTTAGTGATCATGTCATTTTAAAAACCTATTTTACTTTTTTGTGTAGTAAGGCTTAGTTTTCTTAACATTATTTGCGCAGATCGATACACTTTTGTCTTTATTTCGATTAAATGGAGAAACTTGGGTAAGAAAATAAAAAAATGTTTCTGCAGTGTTTGTGTTACAAGTAATACGTATTTTTATAATAGTACTCTAAGGGCCAGTTTCACCGGTTACGGATAAAGTGTCAGATAGTTATCTGACAGTTATCTGACAGATAATGCTATCAAAAGTTGTAGTTTATCTGGCAGATAAGTTCCGGATAGGCTATCAGGGACTTATCAGCGAGTGGTGAAACCGGCCCTTAACATTGCAGTCCTTATCCATCAAACCATTAAGGATTTCTCAATTCAATCACAAAATATGATCAAACAGAAAGGGTTTTAGAACTTTCTACCACAAAATTATATAATGTTTGTTAATGATACTCGTAATTACCTAAAAAATTATCGTTCCACAACATCTCGAAATTATTATTGTTTTCGGACCTTTTTATCAAAGATTAATAATGAACGCGTGTAATTAAAAAGAATAGAAATCATAGATAGAAATAGAATAGAATAGGATAGATATAGAATCTTTGATTGGATTTTTTATCTTTTGGCATATAAAGTATTGTCGCAGTAGGAGGGCGAACGCAGATACATTGATCTTCAGTGGTAGTGCACCAAACGGTGAAATACAAGGTGAGTGAACTTTCGAGAACTTTCAACTGCGTCTTTTGTGTCATATATCCTAGTATAGTTCTATTCAAACTTTATGGCAAAATAAACTGCGAGGGATGGTCTGCGCAATAAACAGTCAAGACGATGCGTGCTCTGTGACCCGTTGAAACTTAATATTGTGTTCTGCGCAGCTTTTCGTTATAAATTATGTTCCGAACCACCAAAACCTTCAGAGACTGTCACTGGCAGCTTACATCCGAGCAGCCTTAAAGTTTGAATAGAGCTATACGAGTACCTAGTTCTATAATGAACAAAGTAGGTAACAACAAAAACAATCTGATGAGTCAATGCCTTTCAAAAATATATAATTATGGAGATTTATTTCGAATGTACGTACGTACATAAATGATCGAATAGAATTTCTATTAATAAATACATTGCGTCTTGTACTTGGGTATAACTGTTGCAATGGTCGTTTTGTTATCAGAATCAAATGCAGCTTGTTTTATGACGGATTCATTGGCAGTGTTTAGGAAACTATCTTATACATAGTTAGACCAAGTTAATTGAAGTAAAAATAAGTAAAATATCTATCTGTGAAAAAGCGTGACAAGACTGTAACAATCTATCTTAGTTTATTTATAGAATAGCTTTGCTAATAGCATTAAAAACGCAAAATGGATACAAAAGGGGACACTGAAGAAGCTAGTTATCAATAGTCATTGTATATTTAAATTTTTTTCTTAAAACAATTGCCAGGTTAAGCTGATAAAGTCATTCATTATTCTCTTAATAAATTCGATATGCAAAAAAATATTATTGATTCAAAAACCATAGAAAACTGTATTCTATATTCTCAGGTAGGAGAAATAGTATATTGTACTGTATAATATTTTTATTTAGGTACCTACTTTTTATATTTTTGATATGTAGTGTCAAAGTCACGTCCTATGAACAGGTAAATCATATCATTGTAGAAGATACAGCACAGTTAATCTAAATCTGTTGATAACAATCCTTTCATCTATTCTTATAGTTACCTAGTAGTACTCTTAAACCTCTTGTGAACGAAGTAACATAGTCTCTTGACAAAGATAAATCGTGCTGTCTCTGCGTAAATCAATTGTTGAAAAGAATAACATTGTTACGAATATAACTTTAGTGTTGACAAGGTTGGTAATAAAGTAGTTTTTCTGTCATACAGTGTCATACCATGACGTCTTATAGCAGTATTGTTTTAATCTTATTCCAGAGTCGAAAAGAGATGGCGCTAGACGTCCTTTATAACTCCGTATCTTTCCAATTCTGGAATTAGATGACACAATAGTGCCTTTAAACGTCCTGGTATGCCACCCGATTTTGGGGAATTTAGAAAACAACTGTAGCCGGCTTAGCGGCCTTTTAGTTCACCAAATTGAAATCCATTATTTTGGTTCACTATTTTTACCTATCAGTTACATGTAAGCAGGATACTCCTACGATGTTGTTGCTGCTATTAAAAACTACAAAAAAATAATCGATTGTTAGATATAGCTAAGTTTAGAAAGTGTTGTCTTTGTCGGAATTATTCATTAAAATATCAACCTTATAAGTTCTCATGTAGTGTTCTTTTAGAGAGCTAGTGTTTCGTCAAAAATCACAAATTCTCATAAATCAACACCTTTTTTTTTCGGTGATGGGACGCATCAAATAAGTCCTCCCGCTCTTGGGCAGAGCGGAAGGGAGTGTCAGACTTTTACTGACTAAAAACCACCCATGTTCCTTCTTCGCCCTTGTGCCGAGGCCGCGGTATCTCTTTCGAAGAACCCGCAGCTATAAATCAACACGGTCTTCATCCTTAAATTCTAATATAGTAACGTGTCCTAATCATACGTTTGTCTTCCAGGATGTTTCGTCTCATCCTCTGCCTTGCGGCCTTGACTGTGGCCTTGGCCTACAAGAACCCACACTATGCAACAGGCCGTACCACCATGGTCCATCTGTTTGAATGGAAGTGGGATGACATCGCGGCTGAGTGTGAGAGATTCCTTGGACCCAGAGGATACGGTGGTATCCAGGTAAGAAGTTTATAGATCTAAGGAAGTCATAACATTACTCCTGTTTGATCCAGAAAGACATTAAATAATTGTTTAATATTCCGGCAAGCTAAAGCAGGCCCATAAGGCAAGCAGACTGTTTAGAAACCTTATATTATGAAGAGTAGTAGGTTTTAAGCAAGCCATGCTTTTAAGCTTGTATGAGAGTACCGCCTCTGTGATAGGTCCATAATAAATTATGATGTAACAAATACAATGTGAAAATAAAATCATGACACAAACTAAATACCAAAATTTTATGACATTTATTGTTGTTTAATAAAAAAAATACTTTTTGGCAATGGTCGTTGCCAAGAGCAAATTTCGGGTTTTGGTTTTGGAAATAAGCATTGCCAGAAGCAAGTGAGCGGCTACTGGATAATAGAAACGATTACGATAATAATTTATATTTAGCACCAGCATCTAGCAATATTCATTCTCCATGCAATTTTTAACTTACTCTCAACAATGAGACACAATTAATTTATCTTTTAAAGAAGCCCTTACTTTGCATGGTTTTTAAAATTTTACAAAAGAGTAAGATTTAAAAAAACACATACATTTCACAATAAATTCTTTGAGCGATTTACGGTCATTGTAGTAGAAACCAACAGATTCAAAGATGATTTAACTAACTCATCTCATCGTACACACAAATAGTTAATATACGTAAAACTTTATTTTAAACCTTGTTTGGATGTACAGAATTAAATGTATATAATAATATAAATTGTATGCATTCGTGACTCTTGTGACGTGACCGGTCTCAAAAAGTTCTTTATTTATCTTGAACTAACCAATGCATCTATTACTTACAGGTCTCCCCGGCCAATGAGAACCTGATCCTCTGGTCGCATAACCGCCCATGGTGGGAACGCTACCAGCCCATCTCATACCGTCTGGTCACTCGCTCCGGTAATGAACAGCAGTTCGCTAACATGGTCCGCAGATGTAACGCTGTTGGTGTGAGGTGAGTTCGAAAGAAATTGTAAAAAGAAAGATAAGAAAAATACGGTATTTCTTCTTCTGCTTTCTTTCCTCATTTTCATAAACAACAAGTGCACACAAAATATCATAACAAAAGAAAACTTAATGTATTATTAATGAGTGTTCACCAAATAGCCCTAGCTTTAAAGAATGAATAAAGCTAGGTAAGATGATGGGGATTAATCGATGGTATGTTTAGCGTCAAAAACGTTTAGTCGTTTTTGGTGCAATATATACCATATTGTTGACAAAACTTAACAATGGTGATGAGATTCTCATAATAAACAACTGCTGCGTAGGTTTTGTTATCTTGATACCCGACATGCACAAGTCTTTACAAGCTGTTTTCTTTAACTTACAAATTGTATCTTAAACTTTATTTGAGTCGGCTTGCAGTCTGGATGCAGCTAAAACTTCCAACTATCTTTAACTTCAAACATGATATTCAAACTTTTCTTCTACAGGATCTACGTCGACGCCATCATCAACCACATGACAGGCACTTGGAGTGAGAACACTGGTACTGGTGGCAGTACCGTTAACTTTGGCCAGTGGCACTACCCCTCCGTTCCTTACGGCAGGAATGACTTCAACTTCCCCCAGTGCGTCATCTCTGGCAGTGACTATGGCTGCTGCCCTGATAGGGTGAGTTTTACATTTATAACCCTTGTTAGGACCTGTCTCAACCTTGTTAGGACACTCGGATTTTACCAGTTATGTTTGAGTGAGTAGGGGCAAACCTTAGACCAATTGGGCACATAGCCAGGCTTTGGGCTACTATGTAAGAATTCCGATATGCAACAATTTTATTTTGATTCTTACATTATTCTTATAGTATTTGTTAGTTGTTTGTTTTCTTTTTATGAAACCAGATTTTAAATGTCAATAATAATAGTAGATTATTGCATCGAGCACAAAGTAATTTATTATTGCACCGAGTGCCTGATTTAGAGCCTGAGCGTTAGCGAGGGCTCTAATCTAACAGGCACGAGGGCAATATAAATTACTTAAGGCGAGGTGCATAATCTACTTTTCTTTCAACTATTACATAAAGGAATAGTAGATAAAAGAAACTCATATCAAACAGTTAAAAGATTTTCTATACTTAACACTGTCGTCTTCATTTAAAATGTTTTCCGGAGTTAATGTGTCGCTAAATGATTCCATTTTAATTCGAAGCCGAAGCACTCAAAATCAGATAGTATCACACTTTATCGTTTCCAAAAATATTGTCAAGCAAAATTAACAAAGTTCCCCAAAAGTTCCCGCCAAATTACTTTTTTAAATTTCTTTCATTTTATAGTAACTAGTTAGCAACAATCATTTTTTAAATTTGGAACAAGTAGTAGGATAGAAACAAATAATACTTATGTAAAAAAAAAAGTATTGATATCGGCTGGCTGAATAGAGCTAAGCATTGAGATTGGCACCGGTGCGATTAAAAAAAAATAAACTGTGCAATAATGAAATTTCATACATTTTTATTGCTCTAGAGCACTAAAGACTCGCTTTGTGCTGAGTTTTTAGTGTGATTATGATGAAATTAAAGCATAGTTGGAAGAAAATAATTTTATAGGTGGTATGTTGATAATATGTGTAAATTAATACGTCCTTTTCTACGAACAAATTTTACCTCTTTACAATATTAGTATGAGAAATAATTAAACGAGCCTCAGTTTTTTTAATTGGTCACAGGATCAAACTTCTAATTTTATAACTAAGCCACGGGAAAATTATATAGCCTCTAATATACTAATTCGTCTTCTTTACAACGCCCACTAAATATTCTATAGAAAGCACCAAGTGACGATCAACATTTATATTAACTTGTCCTTGTTATTTATACATAGGCACCTAATTTACTAACTCAGCCACGGAATTTATATCTTACCACCATTTTACATTTTACAGCTTCAACATAAGGCCCTCAAAAAATATAAATGAAGCGACCGTAGTCAACATCATTTATTATAACTTCGCATGTAAAATAATACATCACATTCTTTTATCGTGAAAATAGCAACAGAAAGATTTGGCGCGAGCGCGCGAGACGACAGCGACCGGCCATTTGCAGCAATCAGAGAGCGCCATGAAATGTCAACTTTTGATACACTTTAGATGTAATGTAATATTTAAGTTAACCTTTTAGTTACAGAAATGTTTTTACCATTGTCTAATTGACTAGTCACAGGCAGATTGTATGATTCGTTATTGTAAACTGAGGGAAATAGGTTAGGTTAGGTTAAAACTGTGACCAAACGCGCGCGAGCCGAGCGAGCGAAGCGAGCGGTGCCGCGGTAGCGGCCGGCGAGCGCTACTTCCGAGTTGCTTGCAGAAATGTTTTCACAATTTATTGTCTAGTTTTCCGATAAAAATGAAGTTCTGAAGCGATTCTGTCGATAACTTTTGTAGCACATGTAAATAAAATCGATCTTTAGGACATTCGATACTCTGAACTTCAATATTTAGGTCATTAAGTACTCTGAAGTTCTATATTTAAGCATTTCGATGACACGACAGGAGTTTATACATACTATTAGTGGCTATAATATAATATTTGATGACAATTTTAATTAAATTTTGATGCTCAGGTAATGTGGCATGAGTTATAATTTAAACGTACTAAGTTAGTAAGTTAGAAGCTAATTGAATATTTTTTTGATGCCATATATTAATATTTTAGAAGTTTACTGTTTGAATTCATGTTACAAATTTAGATGCTAAAAAATAATCACGATGCTGAGTTGTATTTAGAGTGGCTTTAAAAAAGATAACTTGTGGCTAAGATAGTATTATTTAGATGCTCGTTAATTGTGGCTGACTTAGTAATTTAGAAGGCAAGTTAGATTTTTAGATGCAAATAATGCTATTAAAAAGAAGCCGGTTTAATTAGCACCCTATTAGTATAGATAAATATAATTCTAAAACTTTGCCTTTGTAAATCAGGTACGTAACTGCGAGCTTTCCAGTCTCAAAGACTTGAACCAGGGCACAGAATACGTGCGTCAACAGATCGTGAACTTCATGAACCATCTCATTAGTCTGGGAGTCGCTGGTTTCAGGTAAGATTCTTCATAATCATCATAATCATCTTCTTCCTGCCCTTGTCCGATGTTACTTGGAGTGGGCGCAACACGTTTTGTATTACTTTTCCACTTCATTATAGTTTAATAATGTCAAACCTTATTTTTTTATCGAAGTCGTTAGTTTTTTTGCTGCAGTACTTTTATCAGTAAGTTTCCTGTATCAGGATATCTAAATTCAATAGCACACCAGTGATCACTGGTGTAAAATGCATGTAAAAATCATTCAAATTTTAAATCACAAAAAAACCATTTACCTACAGAATCGACGCCGCCAAACACATGTGGCCCGGTGACTTGCGCGTCATCTACGACCGTCTACACAACCTCAACACCGCCCATGGTTTCCCATCCGGTGCCCGTCCCTACATCTATCAAGAAGTCATTGACCTCGGAAACGAGGCCATCTCCCGTGACGAATACACTCCTCTTGCTGCCGTCACAGAGTTCAAATTCGGAATGGAACTTAGCCGTGCCTTCAACGGCGGAAACCAGCTTAGATGGCTCTTCAACTGGGGACCTAACTGGGGTCTGCTCGCTTCAGGCGATTCTCTTGTCTTCATCGATAACCACGACAACCAAAGAGGTCACGGTGCTGGTGGAGATATTCTTACTTACAAGAATGCTAAACCATACAAGGGCGCTATTGCGTTCATGATGGCCCATCCCTACGGCTTGCCTCAGCTGATGAGCAGTTTCGCTTTCACCAACACTGAGGCTGGTCCCCCAATGGACAACAGTGGCAACATCATCTCTGCTTCTATCAACTCTGTAAGTATATCTATTACATTTGACAATAAAAATGATAAATTTATAAATTTAAGATGAAATAACTGTCATCTTACATGATCCACTAAGAGTTTTATATGTTTAAAGAGTCTAACGCTTAATGTTGGCTTTCAATTATTCCATTAAAAACCTAGCTAGAAACATTATCCAATTTCCACTTCTTACTCTCTTTCTTCTGCCAGGACAATTCTTGTGGTAACGGCTGGGTCTGCGAGCACCGTTGGCGTCCAATCTACGGCATGGTTGCCTTTAGAAACCGCGCCGGTGGCACTGCTCTGACCAACTGGTGGGACAATGGCAGCAACCAGATTGCTTTTTGCAGAGGAAACCAGGGCTTCGTTGCTTTCAACAACGACTACTGGGACCTGAACCAGACTCTTCAGGTTAGTTTCGAAATAACTATTTGAAGAAATCTCTCCTGCATGTGTTGTTGGATTTTCAGCTTACAGCACTGAGTCGAGCGTTACAAATTGAACAGTGTGTTAATGTGAATCGTCCATAATTTAAATTTCCGTCCTCAATACGAAGAAAGTATTATTATAGATTTTTTTAACATTTTCATTCTTCCAATAATCGAGACATGAAAAGATCTGTCTGGTCCATTTTCTACTAAGAAGTGAAAATGCTTCATATTTTGATTTCTTCGGGAAAGTTGTTCAGTTCCATAGTAAGAATCAAACTGGACTTCATTTAAAAAAAAAGCAAGAACAGTTAGTTTTGCGCTGCAATGAACGGGCTGCAGTCTCCATCCTGTGCAATACCAGTCAATGAACCAAGAACTAACATAATTATTATCCACATTCATTTTCAGACCTGCCTGCCCGCTGGTACCTACTGTGACGTCATCTCCGGTGAGAGGAGCGGCAACAATTGCACAGGCAAGCGCGTCGTTGTCGGCAACGACGGACGTGCCAGCATCCAGCTTGGAGCCAACGAGTACGACATGGTGCTGGCCATCCACGCTGGAACCGAAGTGAGTTACTTGTGAATTTATTGAGGTTGATTATAGGGGGAGCCGTAGCACATAGCATAACGTGAACTTAAATTCCTTGTGAAAGACAAATATTTCAACATGACAGACATGATGTGGAAGAATGAGGAAAATGTTGAATGTGAATGTGTTATAACAGTAGAGGAAGACCAAAGAAAGAAGGTAACTGCTGAAATAACTAGTAATAGAGAAGGAAGAAGAAGACATGCCATGCTGACCTGAATTAAATTAGGATAAGGGTAGGAGAACGACGGTCCTTAATAATATTGAAAGCTAAAGTAATATGGTCAGAAACATAAAAAAATAAAGAGTTAACTGATCCCGCTGGGGCTGCGGATTATCGAAAGTGATGACGTGGCCTAGGCACAAGGGCGAAGGAGGAACATGGGTTGGTTTTTAGTCAGTAGACGTCTGACACTCCCTTTCGCTCTGCCCAAGAGCGTGGGGGGGGGGGGGGGGAAGGTGTGGACTGATGAGCCAAAATACGGCTGACTCATTCAGCAATGTTTTAAAGTTAGGGACCTCTAGTTTTTATACTCATATCGTTTTTCTTTTGTTTCAGTCGAGACTGTGAAAACCTTTCCGGATTGAGTCATTAATGACTACCGCACTGAACGATAGATTTTATTATTAAATCTGCGTTGTCTTGATCTGTGATCTTTTTATTTTTATTTATAAGTCCATAGTTAGTAAGTAATAAAAAACCTAAAATTAAAATTTAATGTTTGTATTTCAATATTCCTAAAATATTTTTAAGGAGCTGATAAAAGTTTCTTATAAATATTTAAGTTAGATGCATTTTAGGAGACGGTTAAGACGCGAAATAATACTGTTACAGTAACAGTTAACTTTAACAAATACTACATGAAGTTATGAATTTGTATATAAGGTCCCATTAAAATAGGTGGACAAATAAATATTTGCACAAAAAAGTACAAATATTTACAATGTTTTCTTTTCTGCATCACATGACACCACTTGAATCTATATATATGTCGCAGGTTTTTCATAAAATTCGGTTTTTGATCAAAAACCTAAGGGATTTGATCAAACCACGGAGGAAGATAAAATAACAACAGTTTTATCATTTCCCTAAACAAATCTAGTGAATTGAACAAATCCCAGTAGTACTCCGTGACGCGCGCTCGCTTCGCTCGCATATTATATAACACTAATGTCTTCTGTCCCCAAAGTGCCGGGCCTCCGCCGGCCTCCTTCGTCGGCCTACGGCCCGGTGCCCATGCCGCCCATAAAGGATATTGGATTGTTTTATTTATTTCATTTAAATTTGTCATAAAACAAAGCAAACCCCGTGATTTTGACAAGAACTTTATCATAAACGCAAACTAGTTCAGGTTTTTGATAAAAAATCTGAACTAGTCTGGATTGTTACAGGTTTATGATGAAATTGAGTTTAAAATGTGTCATCTTCCTGTTTTTGATGAAAAACCTAGGTTTTTGATCAAAAACCTAATTTTATGAAAAACCTGCGACATATATAAAAATGAAACCCGTTTTCCGTTGTCACGACATAGCATGAAAACGGCTGGACGGATTTAGCTGAAAATTGGTAGGTAGCTAAGAACCAGGAGAAGGTTCTTTGATACTTTTTTTTTATTTTATTTTTTGGTAGGGTAGTAGGTAGGGTAGTAGGTAGGGTAGTAGATAGGTAGGTAGGATAAAACGCATTGCAACGCATGCGTGGGTCAGCTAGTATTCGATAAAATAGGTACATGTTATACCACCTGAACATTATACATTTTGATCATTAGCGCAAATGTTGTTATCGCAAATAAATATTCGATGAAATGAAAATTATGTTAATCGATATTATACAAAATGATTATTTTCTTAAACGTTGTTCGAATTTACACATTACATCAAAAGTTGTTCGGCGAAACAAGGGGGAACCAGATAGCAACCAGTTTTATTTTTTGGGTTTTATTATTTGTATTTTTGTTAGTAAAAATATTTAAATTACTAAAATATTTTATTTTTACAAAACTTCCTTGGTATTTTTTACGCTAACATACTAAAATGATTAAACACCTTGCGCATATGCAGACAATGAGACAACTGTGTGCGTCGTCAATTATTAACTGAATAGATAATATAATGAATGCAGACATGTCGTGAGGACAGTTTTAATTATGAATATGGACGGCTATAGAAGTAGAAAATCAAAGAAGCGATGCACTGTGTGACACATGACACGGCTAGAAGGGTGAGCACAGTATTGAAATAATGACCAACCAAGAATTAGCATTACCATTCAAAGTGGTAATTTTGCCAGTCTTCTGGGCACGTTCCCGGTTGACAGTGATGCGGAGGAGTACTTGAACGCCTAAGTGTTTTATTTGGTCGTTATCTCTTAGTTTTTAACCGACTTCTAAAAAAAGAAGGAGGTTCCCAATTCGGATGTTTGCTTTTTTTATGTTTGTTCGGGCTTAACTCCTCAAAAAAAAAATTACATTGTCCACATGAACATGTGAACCACTAAAAATTTAAAAATAAAAACTTTAAAAAAATAAAACCGACTTAAAAAAAAAACACAAAAAAGTAAAAAATAAATCAGTTTCTGAAGTCGGTGGCAAAAAATGAAACCAAACAAATAAAAGTCACCGACTTCAGAAACTGATTTATTTTTGACTTTTTTGTGATTTTTTTTGAAGTTTTTATTTTTTGTTAAAAAATTATTTTTGTTAAAAAGTTTTAATTTATAAAGTACTTAAAACTTGGAAAAGATAAAGAATGACTTATTAAAAGTAACTTTATTCCTAATATACATAGAAATATGCTGCAGTCATAAAATAAAAGTGTGCATCTGACAAAATGCAACATTAACGTTTTTTACTATCACATTTACGATGTTTACTATTAATAATAATCATTTTATTTCAGGCATCTAAGACCCATACATAAAATACACACAATAATTTTAAACAATAATAACAAACTAATACATATAAAACAGTAAAACTATAACTAAAAATTTTGAACTAAACACGTAACGTCGGCGTCGTGTTAACGGCGGCGTAACCGTCTTCGGAAACGACGGAAAACGACACCTTTCCAAGCGCGGATCCAGGGGGGGGGGGGTCAGGGGGGTCATGACCCCCCCCTGGGCTGGGTCCAGGATCTAGGTGGACCACTAATTAAAATTGTTAAACGTAATGTTTTTATTATATATTTTACACAACATCCCAAAAAATAGAGTGTTTTAGGGTTCATGTATGTTTATTTGTGAGTTTCTATAATCCACCATAACTTCTAAACGCCTGAACCGATTTGATGATAAGTACTATCCTTAGATTGTTTGCATTGTCCCTAGTGATAAAGGCTGGTGAAAAATCCACGTTAAAAGTTCGACATACGTTATCCCAACTACGAGTATGTTGTAGTCGGCTTCCAGTCTAACTGGATGCAGGTAAAAACCGGAATTTTACATGGAACGACTGCTTTCTTGGCCTGCACACAGTGCACACTGCACAACCCAGTTAGTACTGGGTACAACGAGATATCCCTTAGTATGACTGGTTGTCAGACTTTCGGGCTCTGGCTGTTTCCGAGGCAATGAAAAAACTGAGTACATACTAACATATTATATTACGTTGTATGTTATGTAAATCTTTACGTATCGTAGTGTTAATCGATTTATCAAGATTTAGATTTTACAAGGTTTGGTCAGAATGATACAATTTTAATAGACCACAAAAACTCAGTAGCCAATATAAACAAAGTACACACCAATACATTTTTTCGTAAGAATAATCATTTATCATTGTCGATCTCGAGTCAGTCACATCTTCCGAACCTCTGTCTTAGGCGCTTGGTTCAGGAAGTGGAGGATTGATGTCTACCAAGATAAGAGTAAGCGGATCTCTTCTCGAATCAAGTAAAACAGTATTTTATACTCTTTCCTCCCAATGACAATATCTTTGCCACCCCCCAAAATCTTTAAAAAAATCGCGCTCGCTTCGCTCGCGCCTCCCTCCTGCTCTTCCAGCATTCTGTCTCGCTTGAGACGCTCATCGACTTCAATCTCATTTCTGATTCTAAGTCATCCATCAACCGAAAATTGTTCAACGCTTTATCCCCCTGGATAAGGGATATAGCACTTCGAAGAATCAAATCGTGGCTAAGAGCTTCAATGGTTGGAGAACGTCTAACCGGACTAGCACTTCTCCACACTAAAAAAACGTACCCATTGAAGTAGGTAAATGAAGTGGTAACACGTTTCGGGAGAAGACGTAAAAGAAAAATTGATTTTGTTATATAAATATAGGTATTTTTAAGTACAGGCTTACGTAGGTACATAAATTAATAAAACACATATTTTTTACTTGTATCCATGATTAAAGAAATTAAATTATAACTTCTTGTGACTTGACCAAGACTCTTTGTGACCCCCCCCTGGCACCAAAGCTGGATCCGCCCTTGCACCTTTCGGCCAAAAGTCTTCCTGCAAATAGGTCTGGAGATGTTGGGTTGGAAGTGAACACGCACCACAAATGACTTGAAGTTGATGTTGTGGCGTGCTTCCAACCTTTCGACCCTCAGAGTCCAGTTGGTCTTCACTTTGAGGTACTGCACCACTTCCTCAATCTTTGTGGTGTGATGCAGACGCGAAATGTACAGCTGTATCGTAGGCACAGCAGGGCGCAGCAGCATGTTGGGCCCAGTCGGTGCGGTACCGCACAAGTTCCGGGAACAGGGCTTCTTCTTCTTCACTACCTTAGTGAAGCCCTCGTCATCAACCTGGTCCGTACTTGGCATGCTGTTACTGACCGCAGGCGGGGCAGGTTGAGTAACCTTTTTTTTCCCCAATGTTGGTTTGTCGCTTATGTTGCGACGCATCCGATTTTTTTTTTTATTAATGACAGAAGCAGCGTAGGCACGTTTTGGGGCCGACGTACCTACGCGTGACGTTTCCGCAGCCGGTGTTGTGGCGCGGGAGGCGGCGGCGAGCGGTGCTTGCTCAGCATTATCAGCAGCTGCTTGTGACGCACTAGTGTTCACCGATTCAAAACTGCCAATGGATGCATTTTGCGCCGCCCGACGTACGACGTACGACGTAATAATAATTGTTTGTGTTCTCGTTATTTCCCGTATAAAATGAAAATGATTGAATATCCCGTCTTTTTCTTATCGTGTGGGCAGTAAGGTCTAACGACCCCACACACCCTAGTGTCAGAGTTTCTCAACCGCCGCAAGGGCCTCTGATATATATATCCCGTTTTCAGTGATAATGATAAGTAGTGTTAGTGATCATGTCATTTTAAAATCTTAATTTACTGTTTTTGTTTTGTAAGGTTTTTCTATACATTATTTACACAGATACGGTCGCTTTTGTCATAAGTTGGGCGCTGGATATTTTATTTTTATTAAAAAAAAAATGTTTCTGCAGTTTGTGTTACAAGTAAAACGTAGATATTTAAATAATAATACTCGTATCATTGCATTCCTTATCCATCAAACCATTAAGGATTTCTCAATTCAATCACAAAATATGATCAAACAGAAAGGGTTTTAGTCTTACCAAAGGGTATCGTATTACCTAGTATTAACTGGGTTGTGGGGGTCAGATAGGCAGTCGCTCCATGTAAAATACTGGTATTCAGCTGCATCCGGTTAGACTGGAAGCCGACCCCAATATAGTTGGGAAAAGGCTAGGCAGATGATGATGAGAAAGGGTTTTAGAACTTTACCACAAAATTATATAATGTTTGTTAATGATACTCGTAATTACCTAAAAAATTATCGTTCCACAACATCTCGAGATTATTATTGTTTTCGGACCTTTTTATCAAAGATTAATTATTATTATGAACGCGTATAATTAAAAAGATAATATTTTGTATAGAATCTTTGATTGGATTTTTTATCTTTTGGTATATAAAGTATTGTCGCAGTAGGAGGGCGAACGCAGATCTTCAGTGGTAGTGCACCAAACGGTGAAATACAAGGTGAGTGAACTTTCGAGAACTTTCAACTGCGTCTTTTGTGTCATATATCCTAATATATGTAGTTCTATCCAAACTTTATGGCGTCTCGGAAATAAACTGTGAGGGATGGTCTGCCCATTAAACAGTCAAGACGATGCGTCCTCTGTGACCCGTTGAAACCTAATATTGTGTTCTGCGCAGCTTTTTGTTATATTATGTTCCGAACCACCAAAACCTTCAGAGACTGTCAACTGGCAGCTTACTTCCGAGCTACGAGTACCTAGTTCTCTAATGAAAAAAATAGGTAACAACAAAAACATAATCTAATGAGTCAATGCCTTCCAAAAATATATAATTATGGAGATTTATTTCGAATGTGCGTACATATATGATCGAATAGAATTTCTATTAACCTTTTTAGCGCCACAGTCACGTATAGACGACAAGCCGAACAAGCAAACAAGTGCCCTAAGTCTGTGGACTTAAGGTACTTTTTGGCTTGTCGTTTTACTTGACCGTGGCGGTCAATGGGTTAATAAATACATTGCCCCTTGTACTTGGGTATAACTGTTGCAATGGTCGTTTTGTTATCAGAAACAAATGCAGCTTGTTTTATGACGGATTCATTGGCAGTGTTTAGGAAACTTTACTATCTTATAGGTACATAGTTAGACCAAGTTAATTAAAGTAAAAATAAGTAAAACATCTATCTGTGAAAAAGCGTGACAAGACTGTAACAATCAGTTATCTTAGTTTATTTATAGAATAGCTTTGCTAATAGCATTAAAAACGCAAAATAGATACAAAAGAGGACACTCAATATTCAAGAAGCTAGTTAACAATAGTCATTGTATATTTTTATTTTTTTTCTTAAAACAATTGCCAGGTTAAGCTGATAAAGTCATTCATTATTCTCTTAATAAATTCGATATGGAAAAAAATATTATTGATTCAAAATTAATAAAATTTAAAAAGTTCAACTTAGAAGCCAAATGTATAGCTGTTGATAAAACCATAGAAAACTGTATTCTATAATCTCAGGTAGGAGAAATATTATATTGTACTGTATACTATTTTTATTTAGGTACCTACTTTTTATATTTTTGTTATGTAGTGTCAAAGTCACGTCCTATGAACAGATAAATAACATCATTGTAGAAGATACAGCACAGTTAATCTAAATCTGTTGATAACAATCTTTTCATCTATTCCTATAGTTATCTAGTAGTACTCGTATACCTCATATTGTGAACGAGGTAACATAGTCTCTTGACAAAGATAAATCGTGCTGTCTCTGCGTAAATCAATTGTTGAAAAGAAGAACATTGTTACGAGAATAACTTTAGTGTTAACAAGGTTGGTAATATTATGTAGTTTTTCTGTCATACAGTGTCTTAACATGACGTCTTATAGCAGTATAATACTGCTATAAGACGTCATGTTAAGACACTGTCATGTTAAGAGACTGTGGAATAAGATTAAAACTATTAGTTTTAATCTTATTCCACAGTCGTAAAGAGATGGTGCTAGACGTCCTTTATAACTCCGTATCTTTCCAATTCTGGAATTGAATGACACAATAGTGCTTTTAAACGTCGTGGTATGCCACCCGATTTTGAGGAATTTAGAAAACAACGGTTGCCTGCTTAGCGATCTTTTAGTTCACCAAATTGATATCCATTATTTTGGTTCACTATTTTTAGGGTTCCGTAGTCAACTAGGAACCCTTATAGTTTCGCCATGTCTGTCTGTCTGTCTGTCTGTCTGTCCGTCTGTCCGTCCTCGCTTAATCTCTGTGACCGTTAGCACTAGAAAGCTGAAATTTGGTACCAATATGTGTATCAATCACGCCGACAAAGTGCTAAAATAAAAATTGGAAAAAAATGTTTTATTAGGGTAGCCCCCCTATATGTAAAGTGGGAAGTGATTTTTTTTTTAATTTTAACCCTAACGTGTGATATATTGTTGGAAAGGTATTTAAAAATGAATAGGGGTTTACTAAAATCATTTTTTGATAATGTCAATAATTTCGGAAATAATCGCTCCAAAAGTAAAAAACAAAGCGTCCCCCCCCCTCTAACTTTTGAACCATAAGTTTAGAAAATACGAAAAAAATCTGAAAAGTAGAACTTTATAAGGACTTTCTAGGAAAATTATTTTGAACTTGGATGGAAACAACAGATGGAAACTGCAGTTAACCAATATAATTTGGTCCCTGAATCGTATGAGCGCCTATACAATCCAGAGGTCAAGTTTCATTGGCCCGTATTTCAAACAAAAAAAGAATTATTACTACGGAACCCTACACTGAGCGTGGCCCGACACGCTCTTGGCCGGTTTTTACCTATCAGTTACGTGTAAGCAGGGTACTCCTATCGATGTTGTTGCTGCTATTAAACACTACAAAAACAATAATCGATTGTTAGAGACAGCTTTGTTTAGAAAGTGTTATCTCTGTCGGAATTATTCATGAAAATATCAACCTTATAAGTTCTCATGTAGAGTGTTCTTAGCTAGAGCTAGTGTTTCGTCAAAAATCACAAATTCTCATAAATCAATACCTTATTTTTCCGGTGATGGGAAGCATCAAATAACTCCTCCCACTCTTGGGCAGAGCGAAAGGGAGTGTCAGACTTCTACTGACTAAAAACCACCTATGTTCCTTCTTCACCCTTGTGCCGAGGCCGCGGTATGTCTTTCGAAGAACCCGCAGCTATAAATGAACACGGTCTTCATCCTTAAATTCTATTAACGTGTCCTAATCATACGTTTGTGTTCCAGGATGTTTCGTCTCATCCTCTGCCTTGCGGCCTTGACTGTGGCCTTGGCCTACAAGAACCCACACTATGCAACAGGCCGTACCACCATGGTCCATCTGTTTGAATGGAAGTGGGATGACATCGCGGCTGAGTGCGAGAGATTCCTTGGACCCAGAGGATACGGTGGTATCCAGGTAAGAAGTTTATAGATCTAAGGAAGTCATAACATAACATCAGTCTTTGGAGTCCAGAAAGACATTAAATAATTGTTTGTTTACATAACGTTCGGTCAGTGGTGTCGCTAAGCTATGCTAAGCTAAGCTACAGGCTACAGCAGGCATAAAGCAAGAAGTAGGTTTTAAGCAAGCCAGCATGCTATTAAGCTTGTATGAAAGTACCACCTCTATGATCGGTCCATGTTAGATTATGATAAAACAAATTATACACAGTGAAAATAAAATCATGCATGACACAATGTTATGACATGATTCAAGACCCCCAAACTTGAAATTTTATTTCAGTTATCAACACTGTTGCTGTGTGCATACAAAAATGCAATACCTACATCTATGGAAAGGCTCTGTTACGTTGTTAAAGAAAATATTCATTGTGTAACAACAGTGACATGCAAATTAATAATACCTAAACTTTTAAATTAATTGCGTCTCCTAATTATTGATCTGATTAACAAGTGATAATGATATCGTTAGTATCTTTTAATGAGTTCCACTTGGCACGTATTAATGAAATTATAGATTATCACCACAGGATTATCACTATCAAAAATATTTTGATTTAGCTACCTACCGGATATTTGAAACGATTACGATATATATATACATATATATATAGGTAGTAAAAAGTAGGTAGCTAAATCATATATATATAAATATATTATATTTTAATTTATATTTAGCACCAATGCCATTCTCCATGCAATTTGTAACTTTCAACAATGAGACACAATTAATTTATCTTCTAACGCACGGTTTTCCATTGTATTTGACAAATGAGCAAGATTAAAAAAAATCGCTTTTAACCCTTTCACAATAAATTATATGAGCGATTTACTATAGTACTGTAGTAGTACTAACAGATTCAAAAATGATTTGACGAAAACTTATCGGTCACACAAACAGCAAATATCAGTAACATTTTATTTCATACTATTTTCGGAAATGTATACTCTCTGTAACTTTTTTGACGTGACTGGTCGCAAAAAGTTCTTTATTTATCTAGAACTAACCAATGCATATATTATTTATAGGTCTCCCCGGCCAATGAGAACCTGATCATCTGGTCGCATAACCGCCCATGGTGGGAACGCTACCAGCCCATCTCATACCGTCTGGTCACTCGCTCCGGTAATGAACAGCAGTTCGCTAACATGGTCCGCAGATGTAACGCTGTTGGTGTGAGGTGAGTTCGAAAGAAATTATAAAAAGAAAGATAAGAAAAATACGGTATTTCTTCTTCTGCTTTCTTTTCTCATTTTCATAATTATAACAAGTGCACAGAAAATAGCACAACAACAAAAAACTTAATGTATTATTAATGAGTGTGCATCAAATGAGAGCAGTCAGTGGTGGCCCAGTGGTGGCGGCCCCGACTTACGAACAGTGAGTCGTGGGTTCGAACCCCGTCAGGCGCATTACTTTGTGTAATTTATTTCATCACCACTGCTCTCAAAACGGTGAAAGAAAACATCGTGAGGAAACCGGCATGTCTTAGAACCAAAAAATTCGAAGACATGTGACATTTACCAATCCGCACTGGGCCCGCGTGGTAGATTATAGCCCATCCCTCTCCGAGAGAGGAGGCCTGAGTCCCTGCAGTGGGAACATTATAGGCTGATGATGATGTGCATCAAATAGTCCTAGCTATAAAGAATGAATTAAGCTAGGTAAGATGATACAGACAAATCGATGGTATGTTTAGCGTCAAAAGCGTCGTTTTTGGTGAAATATATACCATAATTGTTGACAAAACTTAACAATGGTGATGAGAATCGAAACACACCTAAGAAACAACTGCTGCGTAGGTATTGCTATCTTGATACCCGACATGCACAAGTCTTTACAAGCTATTTTCTTTAACTTACTAATTCAATCTTAAACTTTATTTGAGTCGGCTTCCAGTCTGGATGCAGCTACAACTTAAAACTATCTTTAACTTGAAACATGATATTCAAATTTCTCTTCTTCTACAGGATCTACGTCGACGCCATCATCAACCACATGACAGGCACATGGAGTGAGAACACTGGTACTGGTGGAAGCACCGCTAACTTTGGCCAGTGGCACTACCCCTCCGTTCCTTACGGCAGGAATGACTTCAACTTCCCCCAGTGCGTCATCTCTGGCAGTGATTATGGCTGCTGCCCTGATAGGGTGAGTTTTATTATTATGACCCCTGATAAGACCCGTGTCACCCCTGTTACGACACTCGGATTTTGCCAGTTATGTTTGAGTACCTTAGATCAATAAATTGGGCACATAGCCAGGCTTCGGGCTACTATGAAGGAATTCCAATATGCAACAATTTTAATTTAATTCTTACATTAGTCTTTGTTATTTGTTTGTTTCTTTTTTGAAACCAGATTTTAAATATCAATAAAAATACTTTTAAAGGTTATGATATGTTATAGTGTGAAAATTAATCCGTCCTTTTCTACAAACAAATTCTAAAACTTTGCCTTTGTAAATCAGGTACGTAACTGCGAGCTTTCCGGTCTCAAAGACTTGAACCAGGGCACAGAATACGTGCGTCAACAGATCGTAAACTTCATGAACCATCTCATCAGTCTAGGAGTCGCTGGTTTCAGGTAAGATTCTTCATCATCATCTTCCTGCCCTTGTCCGATGTTACTTGGAGTCGGCCCAACACGTTTTAACTTTTCGACTTCATTAGTTTAATAATGTCATACTTTATTCTTTTATCGAAAGTCGATAATTTTTTGGTTGCATTACTTTTCTCAGTTCTCCTGTTTTAGAAGATCTAAATTCAATAGCACACCAGTGCTTACTGGTGTAATATGCATGTAAAAAATCATATTCCTGAAAAAAAAACTATTTTCCTACAGAATCGACGCCGCCAAACACATGTGGCCCGGTGACTTGCGCATCATCTACGACCGTCTACACAACCTCAACACCGCCCATGGTTTCCCATCCGGTGCCCGTCCCTACATCTACCAGGAAGTCATTGACCTCGGAACCGAGGCCATCTCCCGTGACGAATACACTCCTCTTGCTGCAGTCACAGAGTTCAAATTCGGAATGGAACTTAGCCGTGCCTTCAACCGCGGAAACCAGCTCAGATGGCTCGTCAACTGGGGACCTAACTGGGGTCTACTCGCTTCAGGCGATTCTCTTGCCTTCATTGATAACCACGACAACCAAAGAGGTCACGGTGCTGGAGGAGATATTCTTACTTACAAAAATGCTAAACCATACAAGGGCGCTATTGCTTTCATGTTGGCCCATCCCTACGGCTGGCCTCAGCTGATGAGCAGTTTCGCTTTCACCAACACTGAGGCTGGTCCCCCAATGGACAGCAGTGGCAACATCATCTCTGCTTCTATCAACTCTGTAAGTATATCTTTTACATTTGACAATAAAAATGATAAATTTATAAATTTAAGATGAAATAACTGTCATCTTACATGGTCCACTAAGAGTTTTATATGTTTAAAGAGTCTAAAGAGTAAAAGTTAAAAACCTCTCTTTCTTCTGCCAGGACAACTCCTGCGGTAACGGCTGGGTCTGCGAACACCGTTGGCGTCAAATCTACGGCATGGTTGCCTTCAGAAACCGCGCCGGTGGCACTGCTCTGACCAACTGGTGGGACAATGGCAGCAACCAGATTGCTTTCTGCAGAGGAAACCAGGGCTTCGTTGCTTTCAACAACGACTACTGGGACCTGAACCAGACTCTTCAGGTTAGTTTCGAAATAACTATTTGAAGAAATCTCTCCTGCATGTGTTGTTGGATTTTCAGCTTTCAGCACTGAGTCGAGCGTTGTAAATCGAACAGTGTGTCAATGTCTATCGTTCATAATTGAAATTTCCGTCCTCAATACGAATCGACGAAGAAAGTTTCATTTTGAATTTTTTTTTTAAATTTATTGATCAAGATTCTTCTAATAATGGGCATATGAAAAGATCTCTCTGGTCTTTTCTACTATAGTAGATGTGAAAATGTTTCATATTTTGATTTCTTCGGGAAAGTTGTTCAGTTCCATGGTTAGTATCAAACTGGACTTCATATAAAAAGTAAGAACAGTTACTTTTGCGCTGCAATAAACGCGCTGCAGTCTCCATCCTGTTCCTGTGCAATACCAGTCAATGAATCAAGAACTAACATATTATTATCCACATTCATTTTCAGACCTGCCTGCCCGCTGGTACCTACTGTGACGTCATCTCCGGTGAGAGGAGCGGCAACAATTGCACAGGCAAGCGCGTCGTTGTCGGCAACGACGGACGTGCCAGCATCCAGCTTGGAGCCAACGAGTACGACATGGTGCTGGCAATCCACGCTGGAACCGAAGTGAGTTACTTGTGAATTTAGGTTGATTATAAGGGAGCCATAGTACCTAGCATAGTAATCCCTGAACAGTTAGCTACTGCATTTTGTACATCCATGTTAGTCCAGCTAAATGTAAAACCCATATAATAGGGGGCTAGTATAAAGGGGAGCCAACGGCAAATATTGGCATTACACCTTGATCGTGTCTTGAAATTCAAGCTATTGGAATTTAGAGTTTAAGAGCGTATGCTACCTCAGATTAGCAACCCTATTTGTGGTGGTTCAAACTTCGCTTGAAATACTGTTAGAATAAAGTTCTAATCAGCTTGCACTACAAAGCGGTTGTTACGTCTTCCGCTGCGGCCGAATAGTGCGAAATTAGTGGTATTTTGCGATTTACAAAAAAACTATTGATTGGACTAAAAAAGTAAAGCACTATGACTTTAGTATGTTGCTTGTAGAATTATTTGGCAAAAAAATCAAAACGATGACATGTATTTTAGTATGGTTTTTACTCGTTAAAAGAAATTTTTAGAGGTATAGTCGCGATTTTTTTATATCGAGCAAAGTTAGTTGTATTATGTTTTCACAACACTAGCACTAGCATATATCCTGAAGAATATTATATATTTTTCTGATGTTGATTATTGCAGTGAATCATATACTTTTACGCATTATAAAACTCGCGTTTGAGGTACCATAAGCTCTTAAGTTCCTGATCAAATATAAATATTTCAACATGACAGACATTATAGTGCGCGCGGAACTAGTTGGCCGCGCCTTAGGCATGTTTTTGTTTTTTATTTAAGTATTCTTTTCAATAAATTGAACAATTATTGTTCACGATATCTCGAGATTGGTCATCACTGTCTAATTATAGTCTCCTGTGCATTGCGAGCTGTAGGCAACCCACCCCCTCACAACTGCCGCCACTTAAGGCGCGGCCAACTAGTTCCGCGCGCACTATAGTGTGATGTGGAAGAATGATGAAAATGAAGTGAGGAAAATGTTGAGTGTGAATGTAGATAGCTTTATGAGTAAAGGAAGATCAAAGAAAGGAAGTGACTTTGACTACTTAAATAAGTAGTAATTCAACAAATAAATTGGGATAAGAGTAGAAGAATGACGATACATAACAATACTGAAAGTTAAAGTAATATGGTCAGAAACATAAAAAATCTAAGAGTTAACTCTGAGATTGTCTCAGTTAAGCTTCGGTATGACTGAATGATGAGCCAAAATACGGTTGACTCATTCACCAATGTTTTAAAGTTAGGGACCTCTACTTGTTTGTATGTCTATTTTATACTCATATTGTTTTTCTTTTGTTTCAGTCGAGACTGTGAAAACCTTTCCGGATTGAGTCATTACTGACTACCGCACTGAACGATAGATTTTACTATTAAATCTGCGTTATCTTGATCTGTGATCTTTTTATTTTTATTTATAAGTCCATAGTTTGTAAGTAATAAAAAACCTAAAATTAAAATAATAATGTTTGTATTTCAATGTTCCTAAAATATTTTCAAGGGGCAATATTTAAGTTTGATGCCATTGTAGGAGACGGTAAGGACGCAAAATAATAATTTTGCAGTTACAGTTAACTTTAACAAAATTTATTATGAGTTTGTGGAAAAAAAAGTAAGTTTCAGTTTGCTCTGCACATTCAATAACTTCAATAATTCTAGGAGTTACTAAAACACATTAGCATAAATTTGTACGACACACAGCTCTCGCCTAGAACATTTCTGTTTTGAATCACTCACCAGGTCAACACAATACTCATTCATCATACTTCTCAAAAACAGATCTATGGATCCAAAAATATCCAAAAGCAATATTTATAGTACATTATCGCACACAATACGTACGTTGGAAGGCAACAATCGAGTTGGTTTAGCTGATAAATCACTTGAAAGTCAACCATCCACCTACGAAGTCGGCGTTACCCGTATAAACAAAGAGTTTGCCGGTTGTAAATCGGTTATATCACAAACAGACAGACAGCTTGATATAACAATATTGAGTAGTCAGTGTAAATATTTTGTGCAGCTAAAAATATGATGGCGAAATTTTTATACGAAGTTGGAGTAGTAACAGTCACACGGGTTGATCTTAAGGTTGAGCCGCGTTTGCCAAGGTCAGTCTGTGGATGAATGACGATTCATTACATACAGAGTTATCTCTGTGGCTTGGGATTGGTCCAGGCTGCCCCGAACGCCTGTCAACCGGTTTTGCCAAGGGCTGTCATATTCCAAAGTTCTTACTGGGTTGTGAAGGTCAGTAAAGCAGTCCCTCCATTAAAAAAAAGTCAACTGCGTCTGGTTAGACTGAAAAAAGAAAAGTCAAAATGGCTATGGAATTTCAGGTAATTTACTAAAATGTTCGAACCCTAATTTTGTTCATAAATCAAATAGTCGGGAAATTAATTACCAACTATGACGTAAATTAAATCATTAATTCATGCAATTTATAAACACGTCCTACAAGTTTATTTGTGCTTCGTTTTGTTAGCATTATTATTCCTCATTATAAAATAATTGCGAGCGGTACCTCATCTCTGTCCTTGAACAAGACTGAGGTCAAGAGAAGACCTATTTAACATAAAAAAGTATGTATACCTAAACCTTCGTTAATGAAAAACGATGTTTAAGTGTCGAAATAATTATACCTGAACGAAATCTGTCTGTGAAAAGGGTAGGATATTTCTCATAATACAATGTGTAAACACGACGTATCATGGCCTCCCTTTGTATAGATTTCCGCATCTCAGGGTGTGATTCAGACCATCGAACTGAACAACTTTTACTGCGTAAATAACATACTGCGAAGCCTTGTTCAATCGACGTCTGGCTACTGTAATGTTATGTTACTTAGGCCCTTCGCCCACGGCGACTTTTTTAAACGATGCTATCGCGCGTTCGCATCACTACAGTCGCGATGCTGTCGCTAGCTGTTAGCCCTCCTCGCCAACAAAACTAACGCCCGTCAGTAGCGATGCTGTCGTGCGTTTCGCAAACGCTACAATAAGTCGCCGTGGGCGAGGGCCCTTAGGAAAACTTACTTTGGATAATGTTACGGCGATAACCAAGTAGGTAAATCGATTTTCTCTCTAAACTCTCTCTTCCGTATGCAATATAGCTCCTTTAATTCGAGCCCAACTTTAATTTATAAGACATAAAATATAACAATCTACACTTAAACACAAAAAATAAACCTCAAAACCCGCAACAAAAACTTACGACATCAGTGGCTCAAGCAAGTTTGACCAAAGTTATACCCATAAAATAAGTTTTGTTCAACCGTCCCGGACATTGGACACTTCAGAGACCACCAAGGGAGATCGGCTGAAACGTGTACAAGTTGTAAAACGAACGGTTGTTAGGTGAATGACCGTGGCGTGTACGACATGACTCGAATTTGTTGAATTTGAAAGACATTTTCACGTTTGTAGGGGTAGTTTGATGCAGTTTTGATTGGACTGTTTTGATATTTAGACATACCTAATAATTGTATAAGGTATTTGTTGCTGAGGAGTTCATGGCTAATTAAATGCATAGGTAATCACCCATTTTCCAAAGTGTCATGGAAATTATGTTAAACCGTTTGTTCTGGTTGTCATTTTAGATCTCTGACAGTCGTCGCTCAGTGGCTTGAAAGTCTGACAACCAGTCTAACCAATGGGTATCGTATTACCCCAGTAATAATTGTGTTTTAAAGCCAGATAGGCTGTCGATTCATGTAAAATAGTGGTATTCATTTGCATCAGGTTGGACTGGAAGCCAATCTCAACATAGTTGGGAAAAGGCTAGGCAAATAATAGATACCTCTCGCCCGAATACTCGAACGTCACTCAATTTTAAGTTGCACTTAAATCTCGTGCTGTCTTTGTTACTTTAACGCAGAGTGACAGAGACAGCACGAGTTTTGGGAGCTACTTATAATTGAGTGACGTTCGAGTATTCGGGCGTAAGTCAACTAAATATTGTCTTCTTGAGAAATTAAATCGATGTTTGGAGAAGCTTCTTGTGTTTTTATAGTTTGCAATTTTTATGCAAGATTCAGCTTGCCCTTTTTTTTGGTGGGTGGAAAATCATCTCATAACTCCCCCCGCTCTTGGGCAGAGCGAAGGGGAGTGTCAGACTTCTACTGACTAAAAACCAAACCCATGTTCCTTCTTCGCCCTTGTGCCAAGTCTGCGTTATGCATTACGATAATCCGCAGACCCGACGGGATTCAGCTTGCCCTGTGTGGGTATCGTATTTATTATTTTAAGCATGTAATTTTTGAAATACTGGGATTCCCTATAGAGATAGAAAGAACCAAGACAAGATAAAACACTGTTCCCAGCCTGTACTGATAATATATATTCTCTTCATCTTCTTAGGAAGCCAATTGATGTTAATCTCCAGATGATTTGAATAATCTTATTTAAGGGACAACTTAAGCCCCACTCTCGTAACCCTTCTTCACGTAAAAAATGTATGAGTTCAAGTCAAGAAACATCGTTGAAACTAAAGTACCTACGTATCAAATTTCCAACAAAGGCTTCGTTGCAGTCACCAAAGCCTTTGTCTTTAGGGTTCCGTACCTGAACGGTTTCTAATGGAACCCGGCTGAAAAGGCTCCGTTGTCCGTCCGTCCGTCCATCTGTCTGTCAGCGGGCTGTATGTCAAGATCCGTAATAGGTAGGCAGTTGGTTAGGCCCACTGACTTGGAGCGTCTGTTATTCATGTTACACCAAAAAAAGTAATCAAATTATTACATCATGTAAACGAAATATTACATTTAAATGTAATATTGTATGTGTACTACTACTGCCGGAAGGCGAATCCACGCATAATGCCATCACACGTAAATTTAGATAATTTTAGCGTTGTTCACGAATTCACTTTCACACACGGCTTAAATAAATAAATTTAATATAGGTAGGTAATAACCTACCTATATTAACTAACTTTAGTAACATCAACTATTTTATAGGGGGTGAAAGCAGATGCTTATGCAGGTTGTCATTATAATAAACTACGTTTACTATGGGACAAACTTCATTAATTAAATTGGAGCTCCCTCTTAAAAACGTTCTTTATATTCATGGGATTATTATAGGGGCCAACCCCTATATCATTATAGACCTTTTCCAACAGTGGCAACGTTGAAGTCAGTTTCTAATCGGATGTACTTTCGTGTTTCAAAGTACCCGTAATTCTTAAAATTGCTTTCATCCACGGAGAAGTCTCTGTAATGTAATGGATGGTCACTCATGGGTGATCGATCTCTGTGGCTAAATAATTTAGTAGCTCCTTTTGCCCGTGTGGTTATTATTACTGAGTCTTTTGCGACTTAGGCACTAGCTAATTAGGCCAAATAAGGCTTTTAAAAGAATTTCCACGGGAAAGTTTTCCCACGTTTGGCAGCAGTCCTATGACATAGCTTGTAAAGCGGTGCTTTAGATAATGCCATTAACACACGTAGTATATAACGTCCCCACTAGTGGAATACACTTCTTCTCAATGAGAATACTGACCGAGTACTGATTGAGCGCGCAGCCTTGTGAGGCAACTCATGCGGCCGGGCAGAACGTGTCTCGCCCGAGGATGACATTGAAATCTCGTGTCTCGCGGCATACGCCCGTGGCTGCCTCGCGAGGCTGCGAGCTCAGTCAGTACGCGGCTAATTGAACTGGAGGTATTCGATTCTATTCTGCTAACGTGATAATATTATTGCCATTAGTTCTAATAAACCTTGGCCCACCTAGCTAAAGCATTGGTTTTCTCTCAGAACAAATTAATTACTACCGTATTGATTTCACCAATACTTCAAGGCAATGTAATTATAGCGACTTAATGTTGTATCAAAGTTTTATTTGTAGCTGTTATTGATGGTAGCTTTTTCACCTATCCTTTGTCTTTTTACCCGACTGCAAGAAAAGGGTTATGTTTTTCACGCCTATCTTTGTTTGTAATATTCTATATTCCCTCATATCTTCTAAACCACTCGATGGATTTCTTTAATAGTTATTTTTTTATTTAGTTTGTCATTAGTGTTCATCACCTATATAAGAATATAGGTGACATAAAAAATATGGAGCTGCCAGATTTCATTGTTCAAGGTAAAGTTTTTTATTAGTCTTTGTTTTCTGCAATATAGGTATCAAATTAAAGGGTTCATTCACACACGGGTCATTTACAAAGTCTGGACCCATTATTGTGACGATTTAAGCCGGTTTATAGGTTAATGGGTCCCGACTGATGAGTCGTTATGTTATATTATGCTTTTTAATTTATTATTCGTTTTATTTGTATACACAATAAATAAAACGAATAATATTGCCACGGTATCAGTTATTCAATAGCAGGTACTCAACATAATATAGATAAAATTTTGCGCTTATTTTTTTTTTCGGTATTTATTTAATTTTCCTTTCCTTTTTACGTACTTTTTTATTTTCACTTTTGCCGGCATTTTTTTTCTTATGTTTTAAAAACGTTGGCCCACACTAGGAATTTATCATGTAGGTATCGTAAGTGCAAATATTTAAACTCACGTACACAAACCAAACGCCCAAATTTTACCGGTAGGGTTTATGACCCATGTAATAGAAGGCGAGCCTATTCCCTTCAACCGGGCACAATTCTAGACTCCGTGGCTGCTACTGAGAGTTTTCTGATGGAAAACCTCAATAACACTACTCACAGCGACCACTATAACAACGAGTCTCCATTCTATCTCATCATCTGCCGGCTGCAGCTGAATATAATTTTGTTTTTTTTTTTGTTTTTTAAAAATGTTGCCCCACACTAGGAATTTCTCCTGTATCGAGGGTGCGTTTACAAACATTGAAACTCACATACACAAACACACCCAGACCCGAAACAACTATCCGTAGGCCATACAAATACTTGTTCCGTGCGGGGCTCGAACCCGCGACACGTAGCGCAGCAGTCCAATCGCTTAGCCACTGCGCCAACCGTGTCGTCGTATTTTACATGGAGCGACTGTCTCATCATCTACATCATCATCAACAGCCTATTAATGTTCCCACTGCTGGGACACAGGCCTCTTCTCTTTAGGAGGGACTGTCTATCTAACCTCCATATTCCAGTTAATACGAGTAATTTATTATACGATACATTTTGGTAAGACTGGTTGTCAGACTTTCAGGTCACTGACTACCTGTAACGACTGCCAAAGATCTAATATGGCAGCCGGGACCAACAGCTTACCGTGCTTTCCAAGGTACGGAGGAAGTTTGGTATGTAATGGGTTGTAACCCATCCACAGACTAACCTAGGTAGGCGCGGCGTAACCTTAAGCACGTCCCGAGTGGCAGATATTATTAAGCCACGAGCTCCATTCTATCTAAGATTCTTAAAATCAATAAGCATAGGTTCTGTCATCTTTAATCGAGAAGAAAATATTCCTCCACTAATCTGCTTATCGTGAGGGCAGTAAGGTCTCTGACATGGTTTGACGACCGCCATTTGCCGGCCGGGACCACCGGCTTATACGTGCCTTCCAAAGCATGGAACCATCTTTTTATCAGACAATCAGGTGATTCAAGCCTGCAATGTCCTAACCTAACTGGAAACAACTTCACAAAGTATGCTTCCCGTGGGAATCCATCCCACGACCACCGGGTCACAAGGCATACGCCTAAACCACTCGACCACGGAGGCAGTTGTCCACTAATTTTGTTAGCCACTCAAGTCAGATGGAATTGTTAGTTGGAAAACTAGTTTCTCTTCATTACTTTGAGACTGTTTCTGCACGTTTTACAGTTCGTCGTCCAGAGAAGTGATATTTATTGTGACTGGATCACTGGGAGTGGCTTATTGATTCATTGCATTTGTGGAGCACTGTCCGGTTTTTGCAGGTAACTATGATTAAAAGGGAATGATGTAACCAAGATTTTGTAACAATATTTTGATTTAAAAGAGTGTCCATGGAGTGTCTTGGTCATTTTTTTCCATAGAGATGTACGCTTTGGTCCTTTGGAATGGAAAACTACGGTGCTTTTACAAGTTATTATGCCATATGACTATGACTGTAGCTTCGCAATTTTTTTGGTTTTTTAACATCCATAGTGTCTGTAATGGTCAAATTGAAGTTAATTGTTTGAGCTTGAGAGAAAAACTTACTTTAAAAATATTTATAAGGGTCAGAAGGTTAATAAAAGCACGTGGCCAACACACCATCATAATATAGGTACTGTCGTACAGACTATTGACGAAATTATGTACCTACATTACAGTAATTATTTCTTGCACCACTAGAGTTACCCCGTACAGGTGTCAGAAATAGCAGGAACATTGTTCATGTATCTCCTGTATATCTAATTTATGCATTCCATCCAAACCAGAACACGAAACAGCTTTTAGGCAGAGATGTAGATAGTATGGGGATAGAATTCTCCTAATAACTATCACAAGGAACTCTTCTGCTATTGAAATTATTTTAGCTTAGCAGTCTAACTTAATCAACTTACAATGTTCCTACGTTTAGGACACAGGCCTCCTCTATATGTGAGGGAATGGGCTATTAATCAATCACTCGGGTCCACTGCGAGTTGGGAAAAGAAAGACGAAAAAGAAGGTAGATAATAGGGATGATGACAGTAAACAAAACTCACTAAAGTAATGCATCTATGTAATGAAATGTAAATTATGGATTGCAAAAAACGTATTTATTTTTTAATTATGAGTGAGATTATTTAATATTTTAATAAAATAAAACCACAAAATACGACAATCCGCCATGTTATAATGTTGAACGCCAATCAGAGCGAATTACGTCACGTTCGACTACAATGACAGCTCTTCTTAGTTTCCCTCTAGTAACGAGTGGATAATTTGGTTTGTTTTCATAAATATATTAAATAAAATAGAAAGTGAAAATACAAAAATGGAACCAGGATTTACAAAGGCAACCAGCACAAATTTGCCAAGAGTCGAGTTGTTGTTGTTGTTGTTGTTTCTTGCAAGTTTAAGCTACTTATTTAGTATTGTTTTATCATAGTGAACGAATATAAATAACTTGTCCGGGCTTTTTATAGTTGTATTAGTACACAGAGGCACTGCACAACACTTATATGGTCTCGAACTCATATTTTAGAACTTTTAAAACACAAACAATGCAAAATTAATACTGTAGCCGTACTAGCCGTCAATGTTTACGTCGAACGTGACGTCACAAGCGACGCCATGACAGATTGAAGCGTTTTGGCGGAAATGAAAAAAATTTAAAGTAAAATGTATTTTATTTCATACTGATTCCTCATTTTAAGCAGTTTGATATACATTGTATATAATATTTATTTCTGAACCTGAAAAACCAGTTTTTCAAAATTTGTCATCATGCCTATTATTATAATACACAATGTATAAAATCTGTTAGATATAAAACCTCAACTATAAATTGTGTAAAAATAACAGTACCTTTTCTGGGATATCAAGCATCAACAAAATACGCCTACACACATCTTCACGCACCGCTGAAAAAGGGTTAAACCAATGATCCGATGCAAAAATCAGATTGTCATCCGCTTTTATATCTATTTCGTAAAGTCCAATATCGAACTCTATTACCTAGGTTGTAGAGTTCATAAACATCAGACTATTGGGTAATTAGCATAAATAAAGCTTCTAAGGTGATTGTGGAAATAACTGTCATTAGTTACTTTGTTTTATCGTTGCGGGTTCAAAATATTAGAATCATTATACCTATATCCGGCTTTTTTATGTTATCCTAGTAGATACATAGGTTGACTAGGTAGGTAGGTGTAGGTAGTCTATACCATTATGATTCAGTCTATTGTATTCATAGATGGATTTGAAAGAGTCTGCTAAAGTTGAAAAGGAGTGAGTATGGATTAAGGATGAATGAGATGCAGATCACCAAGTTCTACCTTCATCGTCAGTAAAAGTAGCATAAAAAGACGAAGACGAAGAAACAAGAGAGAGACAAAGAAGTAGGTATCAGTGATGAATGAAAATTATGAGATTGAAGCGATGAATTTATATGACAAGATGTGTGATGTGAAAATAAAAGATAAGAGCGTGGAGCTAGAGGATGAGAGACTTTAGCAGGTTTGAAAAGATGCTTAATGAAGCTGAAAGTCACTTGGTCTCCCAGTTACTGGATTTTCATATCTCAGTGTGTTTGGTTTAATGTACAGAATGTACGCTTTAACCTAGCCGTTATTTATGAAACGTTTACACCCTATATTTGCAATATCTATTCTAGGAGTGATATGAAGGAAAATGGAATAAATAAAAAAAAGACAAAAAAAAGTGTTACGCCGACCCTAAATAACATGTGATGGGCAGGAAGATGATAATTTGCAATATGTGTATACTACTAGTTAAAAGTTTTTACACTGGTAAAGCCGTTCTAAACGTTTTTACATTGCAATTCATCTGCATTGCCAATGTGCGGTCAATTTGCGGCCATTTGGAATGTAAAACAATCAATTATGGGTGCTGTAGAATTATTAATTGACAGCGGGAGCTGACCGCGTTTCAGTGAGGCGTTTGTGGCCGACCTCGGCCCGGATATAGACAATGCGGATTAGATACCACAAGCTTGATTAGATAATGAGTGAAAGGGCTTGACGTAGATTGCAGTCCGTAGGCTGTAGTTTTTTGGGAAACTGTTTGTGAACTTGAATGGCGGGATTAAGTGACTTTCTAACATCAAATTCGCGCTTGATAGCCACAGGAGTGCCCACATTTACATGGGACTTAAACATACTGTTGAAACAGTTCTGAAATAACAGGTTTTAAAAGCTTATACTCATCATCATTCTCTCGCCCTTATCCCAATTCATTTGGGGTCGGCGCAGCATGTCTTCCTCTTCCATATGTCCCTTTTTTCGCCATCTCATAAGACACCTCCTTTCTTTCCATATCATTCTTAACACAGTCCATCCATCGTTTCTTTGGTCTTCCTCTACTCTTATACCATCCACATTCATATTCAAAACCTTCCTCACGACATCTTCCTCATTCCTCCGCATCACATGCCCATACCACGACAACCTATTTCCACACAACTTTTCAGTCACCGGCGCTACTTTCAAACTTCCTCTTATGTAATCACTAGCTTTTGCCAGCGGCTTCGCCCGCGTGAAAATTACGATTTTCCATACAAACTTTCATCCCCTATTTAACTCCCTTAGGGGTTGAATTTCGAAAAATCCTTCCTTATTCCTTGTCTACATTATAAAGGGAACCTCTGTGCAAAATTTCAGCTTTCTAGGTCCAAGGGTTTGGGCTGGGCGTTGATGAGTCAGTCAGTCAGTCAGGACTTCTCTTTTTATTTACTTACTAGCTTTTGCCAGCGGCTTCGCCCGCGTGAAAATTACGATTTTCCATACAAACTTTCATCCCCTATTTAACTCCCATATGGGTTGAATTTCGAAAAATCCTTCCTTATTCCTTGTCTACATTATAAAGGGAACCTCTGTGCAAAATTTCAGCTTTCTAGGTCCAAGGGTTTGGGCTGGGCTTTGATGAGTCAGTCAGTCAGTCAGGACTTCTCTTTTTATTTACTTACTAGCTTTTGCCAGCGGCTTCGCCCGCGTGAAAATTACGATTTTCCATACAAACTTTCATCCCCTATTTAACTCCCTTAGGGGTTGAATTTCGAAGAATCCTTCCTTATTCCTTGTCTACATTATAAAGGGAACCTCTGTGCAAAATTTCAGCTTTCTAGGTCCAAGGGTTTGGGCTGGGCGTTGATGAGTCAGTCAGTCAGTCAGTTTGGACTTCTCTTTTTATTTATATAGATTTGGTATTTTATCCATTCGCGTAACACCGCACATCCACCTAACCATAAGCATTCTCATTAAATTCTCATCATTATTCATTCATTTTAAAAGCTTATACTATTTATCTAAATTAAACAGATTATCTGCAGTTACTGACCGTTAAGATCTTATTCGCAGAGGTTTATTTATTTGGTACACCAACAGCATCACGTACAAAGCTTTATTATGGGTTTAAAAACCATAAAGTTAGTGCTGGTATGTATATTTTTTATCGGTATACTCAGCATTCACCATAGGATAACATTAGAGGAAAAGCCAGGTCATTAATATTATGCCACATTCCTTGTGCTGCTAAAATTCTCGCAACGAACGTTACGTTAGCACAGCGGAACAACAAGCACATAAGCGGATGTTTGTAAATCAACACTCAATGTTTGTGTTGCTTGGAACTTAGTATAATTTGCAGGGGAAATGCCTGAAGGGCGTATTATTATGGACACGCCATAAGTATACACGGTATATATTATACCAGTCATTTATTATTTGTACCGCTCACACATACTACAACTACTTCTAGCTACTTCTCACTAGCTACTACTAGATACATAGTTCAGATGTTTGTATTATGATAAATATAAAATAGTAAAGTTTATTTTGCTTTGTATTGATCAATTTTGACTGCCTCGTCGGTCTAGTACCCGTAGCCCCGATAGAGCATAAGGTCCTGGGTTACTAGTTTGGGCAAATTGTTATGGTTTTTCCCATTAGGATTTTTTCTCTAGCAGCAACGGACACTGGATGTGTGCAATCGTTTCAAGGGATTTTTAAACAGGACTAGGCGAATAGGGATGTGTCCTGGGTAAAAAAAATATGATTCCGTTTAGTCCAGCAGTTAGATTATCGAAAAATATTGGATACGTGTTTTTTGTTTTATCAAATTACGAAGATAAAACGCTGCGTGGTAAAAAATGTAGTGCGATGTGACGTCACACTAGTTTTCGAAGCACTGTATCGTCTTCATTTTTGGTTTAGGTGCAAAAAAAAATACGTGTCCAATATTTTTTAATAATCTATGTGACGGACTAATTAGATTTTTTTGTCAACTACCCTATTGTAGGTGTACGTAACTTATAGGGACACGTCTGCCTAACTCTTTAGGGATTACTGACGTAAAGTTATTTGTTAAGTTGATACATTTTGATAGGAAATTTATATAATAAAGTATATCATGGTACCTACGCAAAAGTTGCGAATAGCGTAGCCTGAAGTAATAAAATACACATTGATTTTGTATTAATACACATAATACCTACCTAGTAATTTTGCCATTAATCAAACAAGCTTAATTAATTAACAAAAAGGTAATTTATTAAGCTTGTTAAGCAAATGCATTTGCATTCATACTTTGTGAAACTCGGAGAATACGAATGTAATGAAAAGACAGTACCTAACACCTTGTTTGACGCGGGTTTCAAAACCGAGAACTTTACTTGACTTGACCCCTTCCTCTAAAAGACCACTAATCACAAAAGACACGAGTAACGAGGTACTCAATATAACTACACTTCAAATTGCTTAAATGAGCAGGTGGGAAACCACAGAACCAAAATGAATGTACCAAGTTTGACATACCGTGGTAGCTACTGAGTAATTCCTGATGGATAAACCCAATAACACTTTGCCCAATCTGGGAATCGAACCTAGGACTTCATAGATAGCAGTCGCGCTTGCGACCACTAGACCAACGAGGCACTCTAAAACGTAATCGGTTAATAATCGACACAAATGGGTGATTTTAAATCCTCCAGATAGTACCAAAAGGATTAATAGAGGTGACCACTTTTTATCTGCCATTTATTTCAATTACGTTTTATACCTACTTCGAATTCGAATGATCAAATAATTGCCACGTTTTGTTTTGTAGTAAATAATTTTCCATTGATTAATAGCTCTAAAGCTTAATACACCACCAATCTATTATGAATTATCAAACCACATAATCAATAAAAGGGAATACTACAAAAACGACAAAACAAACAGCGGACCCCTTACTACACACCACAAAACAATATCCATCACAATTCTATTCAATGAAAGAAATGTTTGCACTTTAAAGTCAACAATCGTACGTACATTGTACGTTTGAAACCGCCCTTAGAACGTTTCGGTCCTGCATTTCAGTGGTGCCTATTTCAGTTCACTCGGCGACTCCCACCTCACCGGTCGTATGTGTTCCCGCGGCTCCCGAACACGGCGTAAATTTTTAATTCCCGAATAATAACGAAGGCATAAAACACCGAAACTTCTTCCGATTCGAGGTTTTTTCGATAAATTCGTGTAGTGATGTGGTAAAATAAATGGATGATATACACAAATGTGAACATTTTGTTAAGATTTTTTGGTTTGGCTGTGTTGAATAAGTTTTTTGAAGTGAACGCGTGTAGGGACGTTCGGGCGGTCGTCCTGAAAATTATTTCGAGAGGTAAGTGCTGTTTTTGTTTGTGTTTTATTATTGTTATATTTATTTGATATTTACCTTTTCTATTGAATTCCAATTCAAACAAACAGCGCGGCAGTCGTAATTCGGAGTATTTTAACAAAATGAAACAAATGGATAGACATAAGTGCGTAAATATAATTTATCTGTTTTAATGGGATTTAAATTTGAATGGAACAGTACACAATAGAACATATCTTAATTTTAGACAGGAAAATGTCTTGTTATTTGAAGACGTGATTAACTTTTCTAAATATTAATTCCGCTTAATACCGATTTCTTTTATACCGTCGTCGTGTTGATTTGCGTCGTGTTGCTTGCGACGTATTATCGTACCTATGTGTTTTGGTTAATGAACCAGAGAACCCCTGTACTCTTAACAACCAGCTCATTAAAAGCTCACAAGCTTACATAATTAGTATCAATCAAGCATATACATCTGTGGGTAATAATAACGATTAAAATGAAATCTTAAATTATCATCGCAACAAAATTACTCGTAAGATCTCAATCGTGGTCCATTCCCGTAGTTACCGGTGTCTTAAGACTGAAACGTTTCCAAAAGATTTTAATATCCGTTCAGCCGGATGAGAGTTATCTACCCATCTACAAAAACTTCTTAATTATTAACCCAGTAGATATTACGCTAAATTTCCTCTCATCGCGTTTAAAGTTTCATGATTTTACGACTAGTATAACCAAGTTTTCCTTTAATTAGAAACTCCAAGGCTACAATAAATAAATAAATCATTATAGCACGCCATACTACGCCATAGTAACGTCCAAGTCATTACCCGATAATTGATACGACGGGTAGGACTATACGAAATAATGAGACAAATGAACAATACAAATTTTGTGACAGCTGTAACTTTCCCATAGGTACATTCATTCGGCCAGCACTCTCCATTTTGTTTTAAATTTTTAATGTCTGTAAATACACGTTTCGGGTTCAGTCGGAGACAAAAATGGAACCCTTTTAGTCTGTTTTTTTTTTTAAATTCAAGTTATGTACGGTTATGAAAATGTACATTTGACCTATTTATTATCTACTGTAATTGTTAAAAGCTTGTCTCAAAATTTGATCAATATCCAATAGTAATATTTCATTCTTTTAATGGAAAAATATGTGCTCCGACATTAGTGAAGTTTTAAAAAACCTATATTTTTCGGTTTTTAATTTAGGTGCTAACTCAAATTTATGTCGGATATATTAGAATATCTTTCAGTGGATATAGTTTCATTCAGAAATATACATTTAATTGTTTCAGCGGGCTATGTCGCCGTAGGCTCTAGGACAAACGAGCAACGTAAACGTTACGAAATACTCTTCTCCTCGTTACGAATTACGAGTTATTTTCTTAATATTATGACTTGAGTTATTCATAAACGCTGAGTAAGTTGAGAGACATTTATGAAATTTGTGGTTAATCAGACGTATAATTTTTTTTTGCCTTTTATGTCCCACTGTTGGGCTTATGCCACCCGCATATCTTTCCAGGTTTTGTTTTCGTGTGCCATTTTCTCTTTAAGTCTACTCTTATTGTTTTGAGTGTGGCCTTCTGCGTGAAAAGAGTAATTCAATTTTAAAATCGTTTCTATTTATATTGGAACACTGAACTTCACATTCACAGTACAAAGACGGTTACCAAATCAACAATCAAAGTCGTTAACAGCCTAAAATACTCGCTTTATAAACAATACATATTTCACATTATTTCATTAACATAAACAGAGTTTCATGAAATTCGTAAAGCTGGCATAAATAATCTCATTGCTTTCAAAATAATAACCTAACGCTGCTAATTTCAGCGCATTATAAATTCATATTCTACATTGTTAATACATTTTCAATAATATCCGTTTAACTAATGAAAGCACATTGCTTTTCATCTTCT
The DNA here is from genome assembly GCA_949316265.1 of Diarsia mendica. Taxonomy (NCBI): domain Eukaryota; kingdom Metazoa; phylum Arthropoda; class Insecta; order Lepidoptera; family Noctuidae; genus Diarsia; species Diarsia mendica. Next base: position 8,943,468 of record OX438899.1, on the reverse strand, counting down.
TTGTTGGTTTATAAACGTTGTTTTGTTAAAAGTATAAATCCATTAAGACATACTAAATAAAAATATATTATAAAAATTTTCATGCTGCATTTCATGTCGAAACTGCTGAACAGATTTTAATAACATAGAAATTAAGTTAGTTTTTGTATTTAGAGATAAAAAAAAACGCCAGTACATTTCGCCAAGTCACTTTTTCAGAACCGTAGGATCCCCAGAAAAACACGAAAAAATGGTAACCGGTACATTAAAATCGCAATTGGACCCATGGTCAAATCAGTTGCGTGTTTTCAGAGGCGAGATATATCATTATTAAGTACTAGATACGTAGGTAGGACCTATATATGTTATGCCTATATTCTTGAAGTTGATCAATGACTGATCGTCCAAGGAACATAAAAATTTCTTCTTCGAGTTCCATGATACAAGTTTATCGATAAAATAAAACAGTGTATTAGGAAATTGAACTTTAGCGAACCCTAATAGTTCTTAGAAAATTATAGGTTTGGTGTCGAGCTAAATTAATTGAATTTTATTCGGCGTAGTAAGTAACGGTTTTAATTTGTTTTTTATTATGGACTCAACCTTCGTCAAATATTTTTAAAGCACTTGCGTCACGGTTTTGTGTTTTTATTATTATTTTGGAGATTTTCAGTTTCTGGGTTGTTTGAAGGTATCCTATCCGACATAATATTGATAATTTACCAATAAAACGTACTACCTATTTGAAAATAAAGAAAAATTACGCTACCAATAGCTGAATATTATATTTGAAACGTTATAAGGTTTTACACCATGTATCAACAGTTTCAGTAATTTTGTATTTTTCGGTCAATACATTTTCAGTAAAAGCTTGGGGTCTGGATTTGTGCAGAGTTGATGGCAATAGGTTCGCTCCCTGTTATATTACCTATTTACTTAAACTTGGCGAAACATACATATGCACACCTTAGACTAAGTCTTCGGAAAACAGATAATAATTATAATGATGACTGTGTAATGTGTTTTCAGTTCTCTGAAACCAAATTGGCCAGTAAGTGTGTTAGTAATCCTAGTTACTACTTATAAGCCAGTACGTGCCTACAAATGTGTCCTATTTCATATTCTCACAAGCATGTCTGGAAGCCTGAAAGTCAGGTCCCACGTAATCCCACAAAAGGAGAACGTTTCAACTCTAGATATGAGAGACGTGACATATTAAATACTAGCTTTGACTCACTGTGGGCCATGTGTAACAGATATTCCATAAGGTAGGTAGATTGGTACAGTAGACTGTGACCGGTTTAAGCCTAATCATCAAATGATGCTCTGGGCGAAGTGGAAGGGAGTCTCAGACTTGTACTGGCTAAAGCCCACTCACGTTTCTTCGTAGCAGTGTTCTAATTCGAATTCAAATTCATTTATATATTCGAGTCATGGTATCTCTTTCGAACAGTTCCGTAGCCCCCGATATAGATGGGCTGCGGGTTGTTCGAAAGAGATACAGCGGCTCTACCGTTTATTAATTTAAAACCATGTTATGTCCTCGGACACAAAGGACTAAAAAGGAACATGGGTGGTTTTTAGTCATTAGAAGTGTGACACTCCCTACCGCTCTGCCCGGAGAGGGAGGAGTCATTTGATGATACCCCAAGCTCCAAAAAAAGTCAATAAGTTACTTGTCAAGAAAATTTGCATCGATACGTTAAGCTTGGTGCATTCATTATAGTTCTGTGTGTTCCTGCACGCACAGATAAGTTGGTTGAAGTCGAATTTACGCTTGACAGTCAATGTGTCACAATGACAGGAATAATGCTCAGCCCAGCCTTGAGACACCTGTCACTGTCACGCAACTGTCAAACTACTTGTGCATGATTGAGACGGGAATATGTCACAGCTAAAGTACGTGCTAAGCGACGTTTCTATTTGTATCGGAGTTAGCATCTGTAACGCAGGTGGCAATAGAATCTAAGTATGATACTCTAGATTACTAAATCAATAATTAATTTATCTGAATCTGTTTGGTTAATACTATAATAAGGATCGGATGAGTGTTAAATAAATGTAGTGATTACGTGCAATAAATTAAAAGGTGTTTACGTATTTGATTTCAACTGATTACTATAAAACAAGACTTTTAAAACAGTTCACGTCTCTAAATAAAATATCAATATTAGACAGTAAAATGAAAGTCCACTTTGAAAGTAATAAACAGTTACCGCCTTATTCATAAAAATAGTTAAGAGTTGTTTAACTTAAGCTTGGTTTATCTCGCATGCCGTCACTTTCATTTGAATATTATTGAAGTGAGACGGCATGCGAGATAAACCAAGCTTAAGTTAAACAACTCTTAACTATTTTTATGAATAAGGCGGTAAGTGTTCAGAGACAAATCTTAGTTATTCTCCTCTTATATTGTTGATATAAAATAAACATGTAAGTGTGAAAGCGTATAACTGCAGTTGACATGTGACAGGCCACAAGGGTCGAGGTAACAGGGAAAGCGGAATAATATCCACCTTTTATATTATCATTTCCGAATCGAATTTTGTCTACCTTTTACAATTGAAACCTCATTTGTCTGGTTGCGATTTTTGTTATGTTGGTAGTACCTTGACCCCCTAGGGTGTTCTTAATCTCGGTCTGTCAAATCGGCTGTCAGATTTTGATTACGGTTGGGTGGTTCGAAGATGAATTTATATAATTGCTTGACGAAATACTTACTAATTCGATTTGTGTTTTTGACACAAAAAGGATCAGAGCACCACGACGTCTTATATCAGTATTGTTTCAATGTCACTCCAGTGTCGGAAAAAGATGGAGCTATGAAGGATATCTTCAGGTTAATCCGCGCTTGACTAGTGTCTGATTTTCTTCCGTGCCTCGGACATCACGATATCGATCACGATCTCGACTGTCATTTGAAGATATTTGACATTAATAGAAGGTAGTCACTGACCCGAAACTAAGAGGGCTGTGGAGGTCAGATAGGCAGTCACTCCATGTTAAATATGGGTATTCAGCTGCATCCGTTTAGACTGGTAGCCGACCCCAACATAGTCGTAAAAGACTAGGCAGCTGATCATGAGAGTCGGTAATAATAAATTCCATGTTAAATGAGTTAAAGGCATATTGAGATGTATTTCACATCAGATCCCTGACAAACTTAATCACGGGAGAATACCAATCAGATTATTTATTTATTTATTTATTTATTTATTTATTTTATTTTAGAGAAGGCTTACAGACTAACAAAACAATGAAATAAAGAATGTAAAATTAAAAAATTGCTAATAACAAGCCTCCACATATGGTTAACAAAAATGAAGTCGATAAAAAAAGAAGAAGAAAATACATAGGTACAAGTTAATGAAAAGTTAAGTGTCTTTGTTAGGCATCATAACGTGGATCCCAAACCGACCATCGGACCGAAATAATTTTCCTCTACGAAATATCAGTGCGATGAAAACCGTTTGAGCGTTGTATACGCTTCAGCGGCTTTAGCGCTAATAACAGCTTGCGTTAAGGATGGTAATAAAGCGCTTTCCTCCGTTATTAGCGCTTATTCGTGATGTTACCACAATTTTCAATTCATTTTGAACGTCATTTCTCGTGCTTTTATAGAATATTAAGACTATGAGTACGAGCAGGTATTAAAAATGAAAGTAAAACGTACGTACCTACGGAAAGTAATTATTGTATTTTTGCGGTAATAAATTGGTTATCGTCGTTTTTGGTTATCAGGGACTGTCGAGCGTCACCGTTTAGAAGCAGAACGTTCAATTCGTAAAACATTCGATTCGAATGGTAAAGTTTTCTTTTATTACTTAAAAAGTTTAAATAATGCACAAAGTTTTAATGTACATAATTAAGTTGATATTATCAGGAATTTTTTACGTCAAGACTGGAATCATAATCATATTATTGATGCTGTGACTAAAAAAAAACCATCGACACTTCTTTTCATTTTAGGTATAGACAAGCCAGAGTTAAAAGTTTAATTATTAACTTTTATAAGATGTAGAGTGGTCACGTTAATAGCAACGTCAGTGGCATTTATTAGACCCCAAAAGTGCAGGTGTAGGATGAGCTCGGACATTCGAGTATGTAGGTCATGTTCTGAATAGCATTACACTCACACGGTATACGTGTCTGACGAGTACATTATCTCTTAATTTGCCAAGTTGCACCACTACGTAAAAATGACTTGATTCTTGGACTAATATAATTATTATTTTGCTAGATTCGTACATTTTTGCGTAGATATTTTTTCGTTATATAGGCTAAAGGACTCTCCCATTCTTTGACAACTCTTCCGAGATTTTGCCACCTCTGGCCAATCAGTAACTTGACAGTCCAAATCTTACATCCGTATCTATAGTCAAGTTAAAGTAATTACTTGAACTTAAGTAATTACTTATGCAATGGACAAGAGTTTAAACGAAGTTAGAACCATCAATGAAAGCAAACCTAAGAATTCTAACCTTTGACCGTTCTAACATCAAGGAATTACTTAACTACAGAGAAAAAATCGTATCTTAAACAATGACTTTTACTCAAGTAATCACTATGACTTGTTTATAGACACCGGTGTTAGTCTTAAAAGTCCACGCCAGCGTTTCTTGGGCCTGCCTCGGTGACGACGATCGACGACGTCGTATGACGATTCTGGTCCCATCTGTACTAACCCAGCCTGGAAAAGTGACCCTGGGTGGGGCCTTTTTTAACCTCGCAGACTTACCACCAACATTAGTGATGCGTGTCTTGGAGCATGTTGTAGTGTTGCGTATTCAATAAGTTAAACACTGACCTGGGTGCTTACTCTGGAATATAATTCCGATAGATCGACATTGGTCAAACGTCAGTTGGTTGAGTTAAACGTCAGGGATTGGCTAGACTCAGTGAGTCCAGCCAATGCCTGACGTTTGACTGACAATTCCAATGTCGATCTATCGGAATTATATTCCAGAGTAAGCACACTGGTCTCTCCTAAACTATACACGTAGAACTTTAATTCATAAACATACTACGTTATGTTAATCTCCTTAAAAATAAAAACCGAAGAGGAAGTAATTAGCAACATTATGCTCTGTAATCTTGCACAGGAACCATTGTTTACTACCTTATACGTAATTAGCTTATACGTTCTACCTTCTAGTTATTAGGTAATTCTGTTTCGTGAAGCATAATCCGGGATCCGTTTCTGAGAGAAATCTAATTTTGAAAGAATTAACTTTGCATAAGAGGGTAGGATTAGATTTGAATTATGTATGGTGATCATAACAGAAATGTGTGCAAGTGGTCCCTAAGGATTGTCTGTTGTACCAAAAACTAGGATTGAATTACACCCATACCCGATTTCAGAAAGTGGACCTAAGTCAACCTTTTTCTGAAATCACATGTCAAGTTAATTTTACGTTGAGATAATTATGTAAAATAGTATGTAGGAGATACAGGCCAGATTCTTGCCTTTGCAAACAAAGCATCTTTCAAGTAAGAAAAGGTTTACTCTTTAAATCATTAAATTACGACGAGAATAGAATCTGATTCGAACCGTCAATTTAACAGTTACCTATTTGGGATGAGTGTCCAAATTCGATACTAATTTGATTAGATTGAAGACTCAACGTCGAGCGAGAGCCAGTAGCTCGAGTCTTAGGCCAAACAATCCGCTGTCAAATCTTGAATATAATCTGATTAATCTTTCCAGATCCAATAGTGTCTAGCTTAAATAAAAAGCTCTTTATTCCACCAGGATAGAAATCAAAACACGTGTTACATTTTTTTACTTAGTATTTGTTTTCCCGTAAATCGTCAAGCACCAAGTAGAGCGCATAATTACTCATCTGGCTTTGCAAAATCGATGACACTCAAACTCAAAGCATCTATTTCAATTAGACCATTACGGGCACTTTTGAAAGTCTAAAACAAGAATGTACGTTACTAGTACTAGGTAATGATACTGCTTGGTAAGACTGGTTGTCAGAGTTTCGGGCCTACCTGTTACAACTGTCAAAGATCTCTATATTATGACAGCCGGGACCAATGGCTACACGTGCTTTCCGAGACCCGGAGGAAATTAGGTATATAATGGGTGCTAACCAATCCACAGACCAAACTAGGCTAGCCTGAAGATTAGCAGTTATTATTTAGCCAAGAGCTCCATTGTGATTGATATTTGAAAGCACTATTCCAAAATGAAGTTTCTAAAGAACTGTTAAAATTGAAACTACCTTCATTTCCTATGGCAAATATCGGATTGCCTCAACCAGTGGAAAGAGTTTTCATGCAACTTCTTGCAATCATTTCCTGCATCCTTTCAACTTTTGGGATATTGACTCTGTGCGAGTTACGATACTTGGACCCGGACTTTCAAAAGCCAGATTTAAAATTAACGTGATATTATTAGGCGTATATTATGCATACTGTTGACAGTATGTTAGCAGAATATTACTCCTCTGAGTTTGAACACAGAGAAGTTATCGCGGTAAAATAATAACAGACATTCGGACCGATATGAGTGCTACATGAAAGAACGGTACAAAAATTTCCAGATACCTTATTCAACTTAAACAAAACCCACGTATTTATTCAATCTTCATCCCCAACTTTTCTCGCTTTCCGAGGATTCAGGTCCTTAGAGAACCGTTATGTTAAAAAGTCAAACATTCACTTTGAGCCAGTTCAATCTAGTGCTAATGAACCGGGGGAGTGCTGTGTCAACTAATGAAATATCCACATTGCATTCAAAGTTACTGGAAGCCAGTGCTGGAAGCGAGTCGCACGGTTGCTATTCGGAACATATTGCTCAAGTTTAATTATATTGTTCGATCGGGGTCCCGTTTGACTTGTTAATAAGTTGCGTATAGTTGTATTGTACGAATGAGGTTTCATACTAAACAGGTCACGGTAGTTGAATCTCGAGTGTGTGCAAAACATTTCAGAATGATTGTTTTAGTTTATGCCAAATTAATCTGTAGTTCTGGCCTCGTAGATCAGATATTTGTTTGGATTAGCCATGTTTTAATAGATATAACTTAAAGTTAATCAAATTACTAATGGAATATATCGCAAGCCTCTTGCTGAATAGCTAATTCAAAATAATCATAATTCGTTACACGACTATGCACTCATAAAAGTTAGTTAAGTTTCTTCTGCTATTAAGGAATTTCAGAAATTACCAAAGATTTATCTTGTCTCCTCTATCTTGTATCAGTAAGGTAATAAATTCAAACACTTAAAAGTAATGTAGAAATCAAATCAGTAGTAAGTAGGTATTACATACAAAATACGAGAAACTATTATTCCAAAGAAAAGAACGAGCTTCGAACATTAAAACAAAGTGAACAAAAGAATAGGTAGTTATTATAAAATACGAAGAACTTTTCAGTAAGAATAGTATCAGTTAATATATAATATAAGTTTCTACTAAAAGAGAGTTATTAAAGTAGCCTATGTTTTACATCTCGTAATAAATTATTAGGTACGCCGAACAAGGCTTTTCGGGGCTATCTAACTCCTATTAGGAGTTTAAGTTTTCTCAAGGCTAATAGCCCGAGTAAGGAAACTGGTGACATAATATTATGATAAAGTGTTTTTTAATATAGATATTTATGGTTAGATTTAAGTTCATGATATAAGTATGAACCCTAAATAATAAAAGCCGCTCGAGTTGATTTCAGGTTACTCCGCGCTTGCCTGTAGGTCCGTGGAGGATTGGCCACCCTTTACATACCGAGTTTCATTACAAGCTGTTAATTCGTTTCTATACATCTCATTCGTGCACAAACTTAATATTCTGATTTCATCGGTTAATATTTTTCATCAGACACAAATATTTCAGGATTCTATATTGCTGCTATATAGGAATATATGTTCCCAACACTGCAACTTTGAGTGATTACTGCGACACCCATATCGCACGTGTCCTACGTCATTTTGATACCGGTTCCCTTATAATTGATCATGTGCTATTACTTCCTATCACAAATGGATGATTTGGCTATGGATATCGATAAACTAATTGTTTCTGAATCCAGATCTTGTAGTGTTGAGGATTGCAAGCATCTAATAACGCATCCCGCTGAATGTCTCACTATCATAAACCAAAATATACGCAGTATAACGCGCAACTTTGATAGTTTCGTTGTGTTGTTGGATAGGCTTGGTATTGAATGTGATATAGTTGTTTTGACTGAGTGCTGGTTGTCGTGCTGCCCTACGGTACCAAGGTTAAACGGTTATTGCTCATATACATCGAAAAAATTGTCTAATCAAAATGACGGAGTAGCAGTGTATGTTAGGACTGGTCTGAGTGTTGTAGTTGACGAACCACACTGTCTAGATTGCAATTGTCTCATCATTAAGATTGGTACTGAAACGGCAATTCTGGCTATTTATAGATCTCCATCACACAAAAACTTAAATAATTTCCTCCAAACACTCGACGATATTTTATCTAAACTATCTTCTTTTAAAAATGTCACCATTATAGGAGATATTAACATTAACATCTGCCCCGGTCAAGATTGTGGAGCACAAATGGAGTACCTTAATTTGTGCTCATATCATGGCCTTTTACCAGCACATACGCTGCCTACTAGACACGGCAAGGCATGCCTTGATCACGTGATTTTAAAAACAAAAATTCCAGCTCTCACCCTAGTCTTGCAATCCGCGATAACTGATCACGAAGCAGTTCTATTATGTCTAAAATATCGACAAAAAAGAACCTTTGCTCATGTCAGCGTTAATAAGACAAATTCAGAGGGACTGAAGACTGAAATAGCCAGTATTGACTGGGAACCAATTTATATCTCAAATGACGCTAATTTTGCCATGACGTACTTTACCAATTCCATCCAACGCGCTATAAATTGTAACTCTGTCATAATAAAGTTTTCAAGAAGACAGAAAATCATCAAGCCGTGGATTACATCGGGACTAGTGCGATGTATGAGACATAGGGACACGCTCCACAAAAAAGTCAAACAGTCGCCAGATGACGAGGCTCTTAAATTAACGTATAGCAGATATAGAAACTTTTGTAATCATTTGTTGAAAAAAGTTAAACTAGCCTATAATAAAAAGCTGCTAGAGCAGGCGGGTAAAAATAATAAAAAGATATGGGACGCAGTTAAACATATCACAAACTCGACGAAAGTTCAAAATAACGCTTCAGAACTAATAGACACTCCTTGTCCAGCACAGTCGATTGAGGACGTGAACGAGTTCTTTGTCACGGTGGGCAAAACTTTAGCCAACAATACCATCAATTGCCAAAATCCTCTACACTTCGCTACCCCTAGTCCTCAATCCACTGGTCCATTGAACTCCTTTGTTTTGCTCGATACAGACGAGTCAGAAGTAGAGCGCCTAATTTTGGGTCTTAAAAACGTCTGCTGCACTGGATGGGATTCTATTCCAAATAACCTCCTTAAAGAAAACAGAAACGTCCTCATTCCTGCTCTGACTCATATTTTTAATATGTGCTTAGAGGAGGGAACATTTCCCACTGTTTTAAAGAAGTCCGTTGTTCATCCGATCCATAAATCCGGTGATAGAGATCGTGTCACCAACTACAGGCCCATCTCTATTCTCCCAGCTGTCTCCAAGCTTTTGGAACGCATCATTAACAGTAGATTGGTCAAATACATTGAAACAAACAACCTTCTCTCAAGCAATCAGTTTGGTTTCAGAACTGGCAAGTTAACTTGTGATGCTGTCCACGAGCTTGTAGATTACGTGGTTGGAAATATTGATTCTGGTAAAAAAACCGTGGGTATTTTCTTAGACCTGGCAAAGGCCTTTGACACGGTCTCTGGGCCTCTACTATTTAGAAAATTGGAAAGGTTGGGCGTAAGAGGTAGACAACTAAAATTGTTTAAAGATTACCTCTCAGGTCGCTGTCAGTGTGTTAAAATTGACAGTCATATTAGCAGTAACTTACCTGTCACTTTTGGTGTGCCACAGGGCAGTATTCTGGGACCCACTATGTTCCTCGTTTATCTAAATGAACTCTGTGGTCTTACTTCTGTAGGTGGAAAAGTAATTTCGTACGCAGATGACACGGTTCTCCTGTTCTCGGCTGACACGTGGGAACAGGTGTATGAGGATGCGCAACGTGGATTTGATATCGTGTGCCACTGGTTGATGAGTAACATGCTGACTTTGAATGCTGACAAAACGCAGTTCATAGCTTTTTCAATGCGTAACTCTACCTCAGCTCCCACATCACTATCTCTAATAGCTCACAACTGCTGCAACAGAGCGATCTGCCAATGCCCAAAATTGGTCAAGACCAATTGCACAAAGTATTTAGGTATAACAATAGATAATAATCTCTCTTTTAAACCGCATATAGAACTTGTCACTGCTCGACTACGAAAACTGATTTACGTTTTTAAAAATCTGAGACATGTTGCAGATTCGATCCTAATAAAGCAAGTATATCTGGCGCTCGGTCAATCAATTTTGTCATATTGCATCTCTGTATGGGGTGGTGCACCAAAAACCATTTTAAAGCCACTTGAGGTAGCACAAAGAATTATTCTAAAAGTAAGCACTTTCCGTCCTTATTTGTTCCCAACTTATCAGCTCTACCAAACTTGTGAGGTCCTCTCTGTCCGTCAATTGTTCATATTGAATGCTATCCTGTTGCAACATACGAAAGTGAACTTTAAAAAACCGGCTATAACATCCAGGCGTCGAAAACCAACAGCAAGCACTCACAGAACCATGTTTAAACACGCGTTCGTTAATAGGTATTTCTGCTTTTTAGGTCCGTATCTTTATGATAAGATTGATAAAATTGTCGGCATCTATGCATGTAACAATAGAAAATGTAAGAAAGAAGTGTTTGTGTACATTCATAAGTTGACATATGACGAAACTGAAAACCTCTTAAGTGTGCTACATTAAATTCTCATACTCACCCTCCCACACACACTCACTCATCCACATTCTACACAAAGGGAGGTCACAGCTACAGTTTGTTAGATTTTACTCTCACCTCTTTTTTATTTTTGTTTTGTTTTATTTTCTCTTAAATGATTAAATCTCAATGTTATAATTAAAGACAAATTGAACTTTAAGATTTTTTATGTTTAACATTTCTAAGGAAGAGCGCTGTTGTCTGAGTTACAGATATTTATTTATCTAGTTCAGACACAGATGTCCTATTGAATTTATATTTGTATAAGCTCATTTAAGCTAGTTTTTAGTTATTTAACGAATGTATCTACTTGAAATAAATAAATTATTATTATTATTATTCTGTTCTTTGAAGACCATTGACAGTCGTTCCAGGTAGTCAGTGGCCCAAAAGTCTAACGACCAGACTTACCAAGGGTTAATTGTCATATTACCTAATACAATTGGGTTGTGGAAGTCAGATATGGTATTTAGCTGCATGCAGATTAGACTGGGTGTTGACCACAACATAGTTATGAAAAGGCTGGGTAGAAAATGAGTATACGTATAATCACTCAACTGCAGGGAATCGGGACACCTTATTTTAGAGTTCCGTACCCAAAGGGTAAAAACGAGACGAGACTTAGACTCCACTGTCTGTCTGTCTCTCACAAGCCTGCATCTCATGAACCGTGATAGCTAGATAGTTGAAATTTTCATAGATGACATAATATATTTCTGTTGCGGCTATAATAATAAAAAAAAAGTTCTACTACGTCGGAACGGAAGGTTTCAAGCGCTAGTCCGACAGGACTTGGATTTTATTAAAAAAAAACGAATAAAAAAAACAAGTGTTGGTCAAGTTGGTCAGTACTTAAAAAAAAAAGGTACAACCGAATTCAAAATATCCACTAACAAACAATGTCGGGACCACTTAATCTAAATACAAGTAGCAAAGCGTCCTAATAATGTCAGCTATTCGAATCGACCATTATCAAGCAAACAAACGGAACACAATAATTTCCGCTAACAACATATTTTTGCATTTGTACGTTTTAATTCCGGTGATGGCTATAAGGCTATATTCACATGACCGCTGTTGAGTATTTACAAAATGTTTCCAGATAAATTCTTTGACGGTAGACTTTCTCACTAAGCCCATTCTACCTTCATTATCACAAAACCTGTAGTTTTTTGTAAAAATGAAACTTTACTTTTATGTGTTTAGCGTCTAGACTACCCGAGTAACCTTCTCTTCGCCAGCTGTATTATCTGTAAGTATTGTTATGTTTTACTTGACCGTTTTGCAACCTCTATTGTCTGTCTGTCTGTCACTAAAATTTTTTACGCATAATGTTTGTAATTATGGGAGTACGTAGACATTATTATACAGTCATGTAATCATCATCTGTCTAATCTATTTTCAACTATGTTAGAGTGGGCTTTCAGTCTAACTAGTTGCAGATGAATGCCTGTGTTTTACATGGAGAGAAATTTTAACCACTGCACAACCTACTCAATGCGTACTATGGAACTGTCAGTAAGACTGATTGTTACAGTGAGAAACTAATCGTAACGGCTGTCAAAGATATATTCAAGACGGCAGGGATCAATAGTATAAATTATGACATGACCAAGTCTGCTCTCACGAAGTCGATAACAAAAAACGCTCGCGTCCGCTGATCCACCAATATACACAAACCCTAACATATCCGCGGCTATTCCAGTTATTTAGAGGGCAATTTGTTAAGAGTCCAATTACGGCGAAAAAAAATACAAATTACCCACACGAATGACGATGAACTGTTGAAAACGTTACGGTCATATTTCCCGCGTTGATCCTTTGAGCTCCGGTCCTATATTTTCATTTTGGGTTTCCTCTCCCGCCATTTCCTTGATGAATGCCATTGTTTTGTAACGATGGTGGAATTAATAAAAATGTATAAGGGTAGCTGGTAGCTGCTGGGTTTGGATATTTCGCGAAGCCGTAAAAGTCAATTGTATGAAATTGTTTATTGCGGTTGTAAATCTTTTTATTGGTGACTGGAGTAATTTTTCGCGCTTTGTAACTCAGATTCGAATTCTATACATTCGCCTTATCTCTGATACAGATTCTACTATTAGCCTGTATCAATCAACCTATACTGCACTGCAGGGCAAAGGATTCTCTCCTTGCCTTTTTCGATCCGCCCGCTACGCTTTTTGGCTGTGTTATGGCTATACGAACTTGCTATTTTGACCAACAGTGCATTGGGCATACAGTAGGGAGTGGCCAGTCAACTGCTACGCTAGCTTACCGGCTTTTTGACCAACTAATATGTGTTTTTTTAGCGCAGTGTGTTGTTGCGTTTGTATGCTATGTTAGCTCTACAATGCAGAGTTCAAGTGCACGTTGGCAAAGCTTATCTCAGAATTATAAAATAAAACGCATAAAAATAAACAATTTCCATTATATGCTTCACATTGTCGCGTGATACATAGTCGCGTGACTACCACAATATTTACTTGCCGCTTTTAAAAAATAACTTATATGCTAGTACAGGGGCGATATATTAATCTAATTACGTCTAATAACTCTTACGCACTAATATAATTGTTTTAAATTATCTTCGTGTAATAGTGAGTGGGTGGACAGTTGAAGGTTGGAAGGCTGAAAGATGACGTCACTATTTGGTGATCGATACTTTTTTAGTACGCGCGTTTTTATTCAGTTCAGCTAGAAGAGTACGTATTGTGTTGTCAATAGTGTTAAAAGTTTATATTAAAAAATCTACAAAAGTTGTCTTTCTAATGTTATTGTTTTCTATGTAAATAGGTAACAACGACTGTATGACAAAAACCAATAAGAACAAAATCAGAACAATATAATAAATCGAACCCGAGACCATTAAACTCCGGAAAAAAAGACTCCATTTTCGGATAAAATTGAGTTCCAGTTACATTTAGCACTGAAAAACCAAATGTTTACATATCGCAAGGTTCTAATAAAAATTGTAAAGTACCTACTAGTAAATGCTGCATCTCGGTACACAGATTTAGTAGTGAATGAGCAAAAACATTCGGCATGAACGATACAAACAATTTTCAGTGGGTACCTACTGATCAAGACGAGAAACATAAAAACGAATCAATCTGAAAACAACCATGGGATGAATAGATTTTATTTCAATAGTATTCAAACAGCGAACCAGATTGTTTTGCCCGGTCGCATCAATAAAAATGTAGACGTTTGACCATCGTTTTGACCTGACGAATCGAACGCCAGAAACAATGCACAGTTTTTGTGTCCCACGGTACGTTTTCTTATACCCCTTTTTTTTTTTGGTGGGTGGAAAATCATCGAATAACCCCCCCCCCCCCCCCCCCCGCTCTTGGGCAGAGCGAAGGGGAGTGTCAGACTTCTACTGACTAAAAACCAAACCCATGTTCCTTCTTCGCCCTTGTTTCGGAGCCGCGTTAACCTTTCGACAAACCACAGCCCCAACGGGCGTCGGCCCTTGCGGGCCCCTCCTTGCTGACATCTCTTGAGGCGCGCGTGGAACACGTACGCGCCGCCGACACGGTCTGTTGCCGTCGTGACGACGGCCGGACGGCGAGCTAACCCGTTACTCACCATCCACAGGCCCGCGTCTACGGTGGCCGGAGGTCATCGCGTGCCCCCCGACGCCCGGAGCGCCTTCCGCGGCGGCTGGGACGTTGAGAGGTTCTCTCCCTCTCTCGTTCCGCCACCTCCTTCGCTAGCATCACTGCTTCGCAGAAGGAGGCGACGGCGTCCCATTCCTCTTCGCCTCGGACCATGGTTTCTTATACCCCTTAGTTCATTATAATCTCGCCAGGTTGCATTTATGAAGACCTTACAAGTGTCTACGATATAATATTAAGTTTACGGCGCTTATTTTTTTTCCGTTTACGACCGCCTATCTTACGCTCGAGGGAAATTCAACCAAGATTGAGATAATATGCTACATCGCACAAGCTATGAGGAATTTTTTTCTTAGAAAACTTAGTTGAGTATGCTGAAACTTGAAACTAATACACAAGTTGTTCAAAGCTTATTATATTATGCACTAGCTGTTCCACCAGCGGCTTCGCCCGCTACAACTCAGAGAATATCCCACGGGAAGATAAAATCGGGATAAAACTATCCTATGTGTTAATCCAGGTTAATAGGAGCATAGACGGGCTGCGTATAATATACTTATATATAACTATTGCCGTCGCGCTGCGCTCTAGCAACCGGGCGGTATCAATATGTGAGTGCGATAGAGACAACTGCAGCTCAGAACGATTTTACCTATAAAAAACCTTGACCGATCGACGTTTCGTATTCTCCTGTTTTCTCCTCGAAACCTAAGCCAATTAAATTATATTTGGTATCAAAATTTAAAGAATATAAGATCTATGCCCCTATTACTTGTTTTTATTTTAAAAACTTTTCAATTTTCTTTGGTAGTCATCTGATTACGTAGGTAAAAACGGGGTATTTTTTTAGGTTTTTGGTAAGTCATATTTATTTTTGTAATACATTTTTTGAAAAAAAAAAATGACAGGGGCATGCCTTCAATAGACCTGGATTTTTATAAATAAAAACGATTACTCTAGAGGCATTATCCAGGAAGAGAATAGGGGAATACATTTTTATGGAAAAATGCAGCCCGTCTATGCTCTTAACTATCTGTGTTCCAAATTTTATCCAAACCCGTTGAGTAGCTTTTGCGTGAAAGAGTAGCAAACATCCAAACAAACTTTCACGTTTATATTATTAGGAAGATATTAGTAAGATACCTACTCGTGCAGAAGGAAAAGTTGGCAAATCGAAACATACCTTACCGTGTTTACCTAAGATTTAATTTCGCTGTCGTAGTAGTATCGACCTCTATTCACGAGTTATAGGGTGGCCTGTGTGCCTATTGCCTAAGTGCCTGTGACTTCGCCCGTGTTGAGTTCGGTAATTATTGTCACATGGGATTAGAAATGTGCCGTTGCCGGCAATATTGCCCGAACTGGCAATTTTGGTGGCAAAATTGCCGGGAATATTGCCGGGTGTGGAAATATTCGGGGATTTTTTCTTAATTATAAGTCAAATTAAGTACGGAAACTATGTAATACACTTATAATTAGCATTTATAAGCCCATAACTGCATTGACCGGCAAATTTGGCAATATTTCCAATGCTGTTGGCAATTTTGGTATTTTACCGGCAGTGGCAATATTCCCCCCACCAGGCACATCACTAATCGGGATACAAAGTAATCTGTGTGTTAATCCAGGTTATAAGCTGCCTGTGAGCCAAAAATTCATTGAAATCCGAAGCTGTAGTTAAAAAAAAATAAAGCTGTAGCTCAGTCGCTTCAAAATTTTTGCAATATAATCGATATCGCAAAAATTTTGAAGCGACTGACGTATCCTTTTATCTATTCGAAAACGTATTTTTGTTTTGGTGTTATATTTTTTAGATAGAGTATGTCTAGGCTCCCATTAATTTCTTTTATGTTAGTAGTAGTAGCTTTTCGAATTTGTCTCGTAGTCCTCTAATCTTTTTTTTTTAAATTATAAATGGGCTTGCTCTTGACTTCAATCTTGCCCTAAGGGCAGAGATGATGTCGACGATGTACGAAGACATAATCACGGCTGTTAAAATGTTTTGTCTTTTTGAAGGGTTACATTTTATTTTCTTATTTTTTGCTGAAGAAAGGGAAATATCAGGGACGTGTCTACAGTAGAACTTGTTTTTATGATTGCTCTACAGAGAGATTATTGAAGAAGAAAAAGGAATAATATTATATGTTTATGTAGAATCGCAGCCCCTGTTAAAGCTCACACTCAAATTGTCGATAACAAGTAAATTTTAAAGCCAAAACCATCAGTCAGTGACTTCATAATCATATACATATTAGGTACAATCAAACTCGCATGTTTGCCACCGCCTGAGGTATCGGTGTGTGAAAACATTCTCAGCTTGAAATCTCTCCGGCATATAAATATAATACCTCCATATAAACCAGTGGAATATTTCATCACGCGTTTCATGTTACGTTCGCAGTACTAATTTACATCAGCCCATGTTGTAATGAAGATAAAATAAAATGTTCCGTTCATATTTTTTCGTTGGTTTGTGTCAAAAGAATGTCAAATGAATTTCGCTACTATGCTGTATATTATTTACTTTGTGTTGCTTAGTTGTTAAAATAACGTTCTTCAGAGACTTATCAATATGTCATAGTATAGAAGTATTGGTCTTGGGTAACCGGAGGTGGATTTGGAAAATATTTTAAAACTTAAATCTAAGTGTTCCCACTGCTGGGACACAGGCGTCCTCTCTTTGAGAGGGTATGGGCTATAATCTACCACACGGGCCCAGTGCAGGTTGTTAGATGTCACAAGTCTTCAAACTTTTGGTTCTATGACAAACCGGTTTCCTCACGATGATTTTCTTCACATTCAATATTAAACTAAATATAATTTTGAACATTGAAGAATGTGATATTATAACGCCTGTAATCATCGAATGATTACATAACATATTGCCCAGTGGGATACACAAAAAGACTAACATAACAAAGATAATTGATAATTCTCTCGAAAGGCCGAAACCTTTACAAAAATATTCTACCTATGTATCCTCTAAAAATATCCTAAACTTATTATGACACATAATACACTCGACGTGGACTCGTGTAGGCAGATAATTCACTTTGTATCCCGGCGGCGGTACAGTGTATTCCAGCGCTGTAGTTTTGGAATATTCCAAAAATATTTTCTTTTATCTTTCAGGAGGCGTTTTTTTTATTGTCTCAACAAGATACGACGGCTTATCGTGCGATCCTCAAGGAATTTCTTACATGAATAATGTGGTTTAGTTTTGGGAAAAGGATGGGCAAAGTTTGTGTATGTGGAGGTGGTGACATGTCTGTTTTCCCTGAGGAGTGAGGAGTTGAGGAGACGTTTTCTTCTGTTGTACAAGGAAGACTTCTGACAGGCTTATCAGTTACCTTAAGTACAGGCAGATTTCTTGTGAAAAGACAAATCTTTCGTAAACTTAGTACTTAACTAATATAGAGGGTGGTAAAATAACTTATCATAAAGTCAAGGATCTGAACATTAAACTAAATAGCCATAAACATATTATGGCCAAACGATCCAAGTACTCCGCGTTAAAAAACTAAATTAATTGGCACACTTTAAGTTGGCGGGCGTATATAGTGTGTCGATTTGATAAATAATTTATTGACTTTACTGAATTTTGGAAAACATCACAAAGTTAGAGTGGAGTTGGGAAAACTGATAGCCTTGTGGTTAGTAGCATCAACCACGCGCAACTTGAAACTAGTTGATTTTATGGATGCATTGACGTACAAGTTTCTTGTTTTAGGTTAGCTTGATACAAAATCAAAATGTACTACATAGATACATTCTGTAATGGTTTAATATTTTGTGGGTATTAAATCGGCAAGTTTTACCTCAATTTATTTAGTTCCCGAGAATCGTCGTAAGTAAAATATTAAGGTAGATATTATTTTGGTCAGAAAGGGAAATTAATAGGATAGTCGGAATACAATAATGAAAATATCATTCCCTCCAACGAAATTAAGCGATGTTATTTCAGCGTCTTATTGGATAAAATCTGAAGGAGATTATTGTTATTAATGGGTTATTTTCTCAAATAGATAATAGATAAATAAATAATTCTTTCTTTTTCTTATATTTAAAACGTTACCCCACACTAGGAATTTCTCTTGTATCGTGGGTGCGTTCACAAACATTTAAACTCACATACACAAATACCTAGACCCGGAACCACTATCTGTAGGTCTTACAAATATTTGTTCCGTGCGGGGATCGAACCCGCGACACGCTGCGCGGCAGTCCATTGCTTGAGCCATTGCGCTAACCGTGCGGTCAATTGAATGAACCTGATATAGCTACTGATAAAAACTTTTTTGCAAAAAAAACAACCGACTTCAAAAACACCAAAAAGAGAAAAATAAACTTCAGAAGAAAAATCAGCTTCTGAAGTCGGTGACATATTTTGTTTGTTTGATTTTTTTTTTTGCCACCGACTTCAGAAGCTGATTTTTCTTCTGAAGTTTATTTTTCTCTTTTTGGTGTTTTTGAAGTCGGTTGTTTTTTTTGCAAAAAAGTTTTTTTATTTTTTCATTTTTAGTTGTAATAAGTACCTATAATTCTACCAAGAAACCTAACCCTTAACCTTCCTTCCCCTATTTTTGCTTTCAACTCTTAACCGTTGAGGAGTACCTAGTACCTTCCATTATCAGCTCATCAACATGAAGACGAGTGATGACTGCTAGATGCGAATACTTGAATAGCGTTAGAAAAAGCACGCAACACGTAATACGTGTCTATATTTTTCATATTTAACAACTAAAAAAATGTGTATTGTACATATCTGCATACCCCCTCAGAGCATACAGGCGTGATGTTACGTCATGATAATGTATATTCAATAAACATCCAAGCGATTCCAGCAATTACGACAGCCAGCTACTCTCAAACATACGGGATGTTATGAAACTCTCAGTAGAAAGTTTTAGCTTAGCCAACTGGTAATGTTATGTTTGGCATCCCTTCCGACGCGACGTTCAAAAAATGTTGGTTCTCTAACCAGTTTTGATAAAAGACTTCATTATTATTTTATTTATGGGGGAAAACCAACTTGAATTATATGAAATATAAAATGACACATTGAATCATATATTATATAAGGTCTCATTTTAATAGGTGGACAAATTTTAACACAGCGTTCAGTACGTCTAACCAAACATATCCAAGTAAAAAAAACTCTGATTAAAGTGAGTTTTTTGTACGTAAAATATTGGGTAACTAACACTTTTAGTGTATTTTCGCTACCTGTTTTATTTTCTTGTAGGTATCTGATGCGTTTCTCTAATTTTCTTTTTTTACCATTGTCCTTATTTTGGTGGTCTGAATGATTCCTAAAATTTTGTCCACCTATTTTAATGGGACCTTATATAAAAACAAGTATGAATAAATGTATTACAAAAAACATTTCCCAAGTAAAACACAAAATATAAGTACAAGGTTTCCCGTCGGGGCTGTGGATTATTGAAAGGTTAACGCGGCTCCGACACAAGGGCGAAGAAGGAACATGGGTTTGGTTTTTAGTCAGTAGAAGTCTGACACTCCCCTTCGCTCTGCCCAAGAGCGGGGGGGGGGGGGGGGGGTTATTCGATGACTTTCCACCCACCAAAGGTTTAGATCTACAATAATTACATGTCAACATCATGAAACAGTTTGTTATAGTTCCTGGTTAGTCATTACTCACAACTATTATAGACAGAACTATGATAGAAATTCTAGCTAAACTCGAAAGCCCGGACCTTAATAGACTTGTTCCACCTAGTAACGCCTTAGGATATCCCGTAGGTAATACAACTTTGAATGACGGTCAAGCGTGAGATCCACGTTACTCCTTTCAAACCGAACGTTAGTTTTGAAGTTTTTATTCTCTATGGTGGAACTGGCAATTATTGTGTTGGCAACACAATGAGTGAAAAGTGTAGTACTTCATTTTGCCATGGATTTTTCTGACGAGGTTGTGTTTTTGTTGCCACTTCACCAACCCTTTTTTTTTCAGTCAGACTTCTACTGACTAAAAACCAACCCATGTTCCCTCTTCCTCGCCCTTGTGTCGGAGCCGCGGTAACTTTTCGATATCCGCAGCCCCGACGGGATAAAGGTATATTTTGATGAAAGCAAATTGGATACTGGCAGCCCTTTAACATTCTTCGGTTGCTTTTTATTTTGTTTTTTCTTCAACTTCAAAACCTCCTTCAATCGATTGCGTTTTCAACCTCCCAGAGACAAGTATTACTTTGGAACTCCCTATTCATCAATTATTATTTCTTATCCTTCCTTTTCCCATAAATTCTTCCAACATTTTCTCCTGGATTGGCATAGTAACTCTAAGTAATAATTTCTTCTTGTTTCAAAGTTAGACACAAATACGGTAAAGGTATTAAGTTGCCCCATTGAGATATTTATTGTTAACTTAAGTTGTTGCAAACTTGTTTAAAGGGTTCCTGCAGTGTGTCCCCTGTTTATTGAAAATTAATATTTATGAGTAAGCAAGCCATTGCTTGGATAAAGTTTTTATTTTATACGATTATTGTATGCTTTAGTATTTGATGAGCTTAGAGTTTAAGGGAGGTTTTGGTGTACACGCTGATAGTAGTAATATCATCCTGACCAAATTCTTGCAGCCAATCTCAGCTCGCAGCAGATACTTATTATGAGTGTGTGTAAAAACTCAAATCCAGTCTGTCCTTTGCTACCCACCCCAGTGATGCCCTAAGCCGAGGCTCGTACCCCGCAGGGGTGCCGTTAACCCGCTGTCACTTAGTCCACAAATTGTATGCCTTGACTAAAGATATGTACGGTGCAACCGCACAATCTGCAATTCAGCAGTTTACGCCACGCTCATTTCCAATCATTGTACGCGGTTCAGTTCGCGTTGCGCTTTCAAGGCAGCCAGCCGTTCTCGTTACAGCCAACAAGGGCTGCGTCACTCACTTCACTTCACACACACCATCAGTTCATTAAGCTCATTTTACTTTTAATACCTTTCGGACAATACAGTAGTGTTTCAGTACTTTACTTCTTTCATTTCCGCACCATCATCTAAAAGCAATGTATGGTCCAACAAGGGATCATACAAGATATAACCCTCAAGGCACTCACAGAATATACGGTTATATAAAAGCCAGCAATTTAGGTTGACTTGCGATATGCCATTATAAAATACATCGTCTTAAATCAGATATAGTCAGTAAAATTAAGGCGTAACAGTAGATTCAAAAGAATGTTTTTTGAAGCCTACGACAGCGCTACATCCTCTGAAAGGCACAATTTTATTAAAACCCAGTCCACACAGAGTAAGGAAGGCAAAACCAGACGCAGACAGCTAAAAAATACATCCAAAGAATCACGACCATGATTACACGATAATACAATTTTTCCTAAAGCTCCCTCGTCGCGAGCCCGGCCGATAGGCATTTTGTACGAACAACTTGCATGTGTATAATAATATTATATCCCTACCCTAACTTGTATGGTAAGGAAACTCTGTATCTCCCCGCTGGGACGATAAGGGTAGTTGTCTGGACCAGACGAATGCGCGTTACATCTATACTTATTCGACTGTACAAGTGTACACCTCTATTATTATTTTTATTCTTTGTTGTGTGCACTTGTGGCATGTATTGTGCTAATATATATGTTTTCTTTCTTTCTTTCTAAGTCGTATAAACAATTTGAAGCTAATGCTACGGGTTGTTGGAAAGAGATACCGCGGCTTCGGACACAAAGGGCAAAGAAGGAACATGGGTTATCTGTTAGTACAAGTCTGACACTCCCTCTCGCTCCACCCAGGGTCGGGAGGAGTCATTTGATGATTTCCCACCCTCCAAAAACCCGACTACTAACAAAATCGCGGTCTTAAAAGTAGAAAACAAGAAAATAATTCTTGTCTGCTATTCTTCGTAGTCGCATGCCACTGATACCTGATGCTCCTTCGGCGTTCTCATTGATACAGAAGTCAGCAGCTAATTGCTGCATTAGCAAGGTGGTATGCGACTACGAAGAATATCAGAAAATAATTATTTTCTTGTTTTCTACTTTTAAGACTGCGATTTTGTTAGTAGTCGGGTTTTAGATTTTTGAACTTAATTTTTTTATTTGAATTTTATTTTTGTGTGTACTTAAACTATAATATAATACATATTTGTAATGTGCTCGCCAAGACCTTTCATTTGATACCAAACTTGCGATGATTATCTCAATTTAATATTTTTTGAGGTAAGTTTTTGACATTTAAATTCCGTCATAAAAAGAATTTATAAAATTTATAGAGCCTATGTCACCCGGGCTATTTTTACGAAACTATTGACACCTAATTTATTAAAATCCGTTCGGTAGTTTAGGCGCTACGGTGGAACATACATACATATATATCATAGACTGCCAAAATCATTACCCTTCCTTTTGGCTTCGCCGTAGTCGGGTAAAAAGTGGTGGATAGGGTTTATCATGGGGATGAAACTTCAAAACTGAAGACTGCCAAACTGATGATATGACTTACTTGACTTAATGTCCTGTCTCCTAGATGTGGCAGAGGGCGTCCACAGATATCCTCCATCTCGATCGGTCTTGAGCTTCACGCTCCACCTCGCTCCACGTCAATCCGATGCTCGCCGCTTCTACCAGCACGGTGCGGCGCCAGGTTTGACGGGGACGGCCACGCTTTCTTTTCCCTTGGGGATTCCAGTCCAAAGCTTGTTTGGGTATGTGGTCGGGGTCCCTTCGGAGCGTGTGGCCAATCCATCGCCACTTGCGTCGCTTAATCTGATGGTCGATCGGGCTCTCGTGGCATTTCTGCAACAGCTGTAGGTTGGAGATGGTCTCGTGCCAGTAAATTCCGAGAATGCGACGAAGAAAACTGATGATAATTATACTAGGTCACTATTTTTGGTAAAGTGGACGTAAGCGCTGCTGCTGGGCATGAGGTCTTGGGCAGGAGTTCAATTCGCTGATCAGACAAATTGTTATTGGTTTTTTCTATCACGAATTTCTCTAGGTCTGGCTCTGAGGCTGGGTTTGTGCCCGGTTGATGGCAATAGGCTCGCCCCCACCTATTACATGGAACTTAAACATAACTAGTGAAATGTTTGGATACTATTAGGTACGGTCAGCATCAGAAGTAGCTGAACATTTCGGAATTTTAATTCTTTTATGTACAGGACTCTAACTATTATTTTTAATGTTTCAGAAGATTATTCGTTAAAATAGTCCTGACACTCCAATAACATGTAGTAACGAGTAATATCTAACAAGTTTTTAATAAAAAAACAGCTTTGAAACGTTGAGTGATGTTAATATACTTCTGATGCTGACCGTACTCATACTCCCAACCCTTTGGTGATTTTACGATGTTATGTATTTTCAAAAAGACCCTTCTTTCTTAACGAACTTTTGCGTAACATTAATGATGGTTGTAGACCCCACCATATAAGTTGTATGTCAGTAAATACAAGATTTTGACACTGTAGGAGCTTAAAGGATAAAGTATTAGAAGGTTCAGTACAACTCAAAGATTTGTTTTTAATTAAAATGAAATGAATTCCGAATTGTGGATTAAATAACACTGAATAGGATCCTAACGACTGAAGTTTGGAATAACTAATTACATTGTTTAAGACTAGGCCGGTTTGTTTGTGTTTTTGGAGGTACCGATGTAAATGTTTTGTGTAAACCTTTCTTAATTGAGTTACCGTGTTGTTTGATAAACATCTTTTTGAGGAAAATAATTGTTTTAATTTTGAAAAAGTTATTTTCGAATTTTGATGTTCTAGCATAAAATTATCATAATAAATTAAGAAAACTGATAACAAATCAAAGAATTTCTATAGATTTCATTTCTGGCTCATCCCTTTGATATCGCTGATACTATGTCACTGGCTCTGCTAGGTCCTCAGATCTTCCTAAAACCAAGTTTTGAAGTTTAACGTCTTTCTCAGCCGTTTCTATAGAATATTCTGATAATATTAGACGTCACAGTTAGGAACTAACTATTCTGCTTCTATTAATATAACTTCACGCCGTACACTTCCGAAGGTTTCGGTAGAGGTGTTCCTAATTGCAAATTCACAATACACCAGTTAAATTAAGTCCTATTTAATAGGGGGCAAATCTGTTATTTTTATTTATTTATTTTATTATTTAAAAAAAAAACTACTAAAAAAATCCCGATGAGAAAACCCAATAACAATTTGTCCGACCCGGTAATCGAACTTAAGGCCCCATACTCAGTAGCCGCGATTGCGGTCTACACCAACTAGTCATTCAGGATTTCAGGTACTTCTACTACCTACTAGTACAAAACTGTAAAATATTGTCACTTTAAAACATTTCAATTATAGTAAGGAAATAAAGGATTGGGGCCATACAGCCATCAGAGCTAAGTGGAAAGAGGAAATCAGACTTTGCCCTGCAGTGGGACACATCGGGCTCATAATAATTATATATAATAAATATTATTATTTTTATATTATTTATTTATTATTACTTATTATTATTTTTTATCATTGTTCCTCTCAAAAAGAGCACCTGCCATCTAATCTCTACACCACCCTTGGTTGACTGGTAGAGAATGCCTAAGGCATTAAGGCGCAGTTAACGGGGGAACCGTAAAAACGACCTGTTTTTCGTCGCAGAGTTAGCCGTATTGCTACTTATTACAATTCCAAAAAAAATACAGTGTATAGTCAAATGTATAGGTAAAAGACTTATGCAAAAATATTTTCTAAAAGTAATCAAGAACCTCGAAAAAAAAAATCACAAAATCACAAAAAAATCACACGAAAAAACTTTTTCGTCTCGAAATGCTCAATATTTTGAGTGACAACTGTTATTTATTTTTTTACTATCAGAAAGGAAATTTAACCAACTAAAGACATCATAATATGTCTTTAGTTGGTTAAATTTCCTTAAAAATATTTTAACATTACAGCGTATTTTTTTTTTAAATACATTAATTCTGCGAACTATCGTTCATTTTGGCAGTCACGAGCATCAAATGCATCGCCATTTTCAACCTTATTTGTTTAGGCGATGAGTTAAACGCGCGCTCAAGGTCGCGGGCAGCTAATGTCGCCTTAAGTCCGCCTTTGTACCTTTTTTTTTGTGTGCGAGAAGTTTAAATACATAAATAAATAATAATTATAATAGCAACGAAACCTTTACACCAATCGGTTTTCTACCCATCCAACATAACATCAACATAACATATCCACTGGTGGGAATTACGCCCCAACCACATCTACAAAAGCCTGAATAACTCAAGCAGAAACAAACCCTTCCACAACTGAGTCCAATGGCCCTGTGACCGATTTACAACTGCCATATCGCAACCTATATCCAAGAATACTTGACATCTCTCGCCAGTCTGTGTTAGTGGTCTCCTTTGTTAGAGGATCGTTAGCACCTGAAAGACTTTCCTAGTTTACAGTTTTAGACACGGGGAAGTTTTGGGATGTGCGGGAGGTAAGCTATTGCGCGTTTGTTACTGGTATAGGCGTGTTAAAGGATTTTTTCTTTGTGTGTGAGGAATTTTGGTTGGTTTAGGTCGAGATTCATTTGTATGTTTTAGGTAATTCTTACACGACGACGCAGCAAATCAAATGTACAGTCACCTGCAAACTGACATGGACAATTCAGAAATAAAACCGTGTAAAGAGAGAAATTACGCCACCTAACGTGAACTAGTTATCGACTATAAACGTTCACAAGAATATAGACACTAATAGATACTCTATGCAATTTTGCAGGTGACTGTACATTAGGTTTGCTGCGTTGCGTCGCCGTGTGAGAATCGCAACATATCGTACTGAAGGTGCTCTGAACAAAGAGGGGAGCACCGCTGCTCCTCCACGTGGTCTAGCGATGCACGTGTACAATATCGTATTTCATACAAGCCAATGCTACATGAGATTCGCTTCAGGCAATTCTCACCACCATTCCGTCAACATTTATTTTATTACTGAAACAAAGTTAAAAAGTTATATGAGAAAATTCATTCAATGGAGGTTAGTAGATGTCAAGCACGTGACTTTGAATTGTTTTTACTTGTACGAGGTGATTTTTGTCATCGTTCTGAGACATTTAATATTCAAATCACAACTGACACCCCCCTAGAATTCGCTCAACCATGTTAGGGTCAGCTTTCAGTAGCAACGCGTGACTGAATTCAGTTCCACTCCGTAATCTCCAGCCGAGCGATTCCCAAAATTGTCAAACAAAATTACTAATTCAAAACCCTTCGGAAGTTTTAGACGAATACGGCACTTATCCTATACATAATAAGGGCATGAAAAGAACCTTTTTTGAAGTACCTAGTTGTGATAAAAGGACTGACCTATTCCCATTACATTTTATATGACAGGAACATGTATAATGTCCATTCACTTAAGTCGGTCCGTGTCCGGTCCCCCAAGTGTTATTCAGGATCATTGCCTTCTATCCCCCATGGGGTTAACATTTCATTACAGACTCGAATACTTTCAGTTTTTCAGAGTAAAATAGAAAACGTTACAATTGTGAACAGTGGAATTTTTGCTCTTAGAAATAGAATGGAATAGAATCTTAAAGTGTGTTTTATCTTACTTATGTCATATAAGTTAGATATTCTTTTTTCCATCATTTGCAAACTTGAGGTTACATAAGTATGATTTCATCTTATACCTTGCTTTGTATGTAATGCACATATTTTTTCCTAGATTCAATATTCTTTATTTGCATGAAATATGGTACAATATGGTTCTAAATATAGAGAGGTTTCACATATTTTTTCTTACTTCTTTCAGCATGCAAAATATAGTCATCCCTATCCCACGGTTGGGCAAAGGCCCTCGTCAAATCCTTCCATTCGTGAGCCCACGTGTCCTCCTTCCATACCAGATAGAACCTGTCTAGTTCGTCCCATCATCTCCTTCGTGGCCTGCTGTGACACAGCCTCATTGAAATAAAAACCTATAGGTTTAGGTATATTATGAATCAAACCAAAACTGTTGAGATAAATCAACAAAACACGTTAATTTACTCCAATGAAGCAAGTTCTTGTTTTCCAAAAAGACAAATAAAGAAAGATCATACTTCAGTACTATTGCTCCTGTTATTTTTATAAAGCTCGGCTGAAATATAAAAATGTTTGAATGGAAAATAAAAATGAAAAGTTTTCTCTTCCCTCTTGTTCTGTGATGCGAGTATTGGTTATATTTGTCAATATGTAACTACATTCATACGGTGGAGGTAGGGTTGGCCATTCCTGTTTACGACTTATTTGCAAAATAAGGTAACATGAAATCTACATGATTCTGTTGTGGATCCTTATTTGGGATACGAGTGAGAGATTGTTTGTTTGTGTATTGTTTTATCTACGAGTATGATTGGTCGCTTTGCCTGGTAGAATTCAGGATGACGAAATCTTTGTAAAAAAAAATTTGCTTTCATTGATGGGTAGACCCACTTTGTTGACGGATACAGATGGCTATTTAGTTACATAGTAATTGATTTTTTTTTAGGGTTAGAAATTATCAAATGACTCCTCCCGCTCTGGGTGGAGCGGAAGGGAGTGTCAGACTTCTACTGACTAAAAACCACCCATTTTTCTTCTTACCCCTTTGTGTCAGGGGCTTACCACCCTAAATGTGAATGTGAACTATAGCTTTATCATAAAGTTTAATAATTATTTACAATACGAATTTTGTCAAAGAGCAATGAATAACCTCGTGAACATAGAACTTTGGAACGGCAGCCCTGTAACAATGCATATAATTATTTACACAATACGCTCCGTGTCCAGTGGAGATAATTCTCCGCTTTTCATGCGTCGACTCGTTTTATTGCTGATATACTCGCGTCAACTTCAGCCTACGCGCAAATAAACGTCATAAATACCGCATTTAAAAGGTAAATAAATTGCTTTCAAGTGTAATATACTTCCGTGTAGTAAGTGAATTGAATACTTTACGGTACTTCATGTAAATGTGGCCGAGTGGTCCTTGAGTGCTGCAATTTATGTCCGTAACGCAATTTCGTCGATTGCTGTATGAAGTGCCGACGTAACTTTGGCCGCTGTCTATTACGCCAGTCGGCATGTCACATGGTGTCGCAGGTATAAAGCACTTTTAGTAATAAGTATTGTACAGTCGAACAAGCTAATAAGTATACAGCCAGCTAATTTGCATTTACTTTTAAGGTTATACAGATATATTTAGAGACTGAAGTGAAATGATATAGCGTTTGACATCAGTCGCTTAATGCGAAACGTTTTATAAAACAAAATTGCAATCAATATTTTCAGTGTACCTAGTGATGGTTGCTGCTTCTTTGACTCTGTTTCGTGTTAATACAAGAGTGCGAATTTATCTAGATTGAGGTTTCAGTATACCAGTCAATCCAATGCCAATCACATATAGCATACTTTCAATAGCAATTATAGGGATTTAAACCAGCTTTTTTCACTTCAAGTGATTGCTTACAATCCTCTTCTCGAAAGAGCTTCACAGTTTTAACAACTATTTTTTTGTATATTCATTGTCATTTCAAGTAGGTACCTACCATTTCTCATAACGTTGATTGATACAAAATTTGTCATGCCATTAATGTATTAGATTTTAGTCAAGATTCAAACACATATTCGAACACGAAAACTAACAGAAACATTTACGTTTTTTCCGACAGCCACGTGTTCGACCTCAACGTTTCCGATAACCAAACTGTTACCGATCGATAAGTCGTACGCGTACGTTACCAAAAAAACAAACTAGAACGAAGTACAATTTAACGAATCGATTCGCTGAATTAATAATTATGGTTGTCGATTGAATCTACCTTAGCAATAATAATCTATATCTACTGTTTGTTTGGATAACACACTGTCTTACATGCGTGGTTTGTGTAAGTTATACCTAGGTGCTTAGATGATAACTATGTTTAGTCACGAGCTTTGATAACCTGACCTTTACAACCATGTCCACTGGGTTGTGGAGGTCAGTTAAAGGCAGTGGCTTTACGTTAAATACTGGTGTTCAGTTGCATCCCGTTAGACTTGAAGTCGGCCCCAAGCCCCAACATAATTGGGAAAAAAATACATACACACGAAAAAGAGAACCTCCTCCGTTTTGGAAGCCAGTTAAAAAGGAGTGTTTTGACACGGGTTGGTCACACTAACCGATTTCCGCTTATACGAAAAAAATATACCTACCCATTTTATTGTTAGTTCGAGTGAAAAATCATTAGTATAGTTAACTCCTTGAATTTGTATAGGTAACTACAATATGTTTATGAAAGCTCAGTCATAAAAAATGTGGTAATAGTTTGGTCATCATCGTGTGAAATGAAAATTTCACATTCGTGGTGAAATGTTACGAAATATTTTCAGTGTGTTGAATCGGCCAAAGGTTGAGCCTGACTCCATCAAATTAGCCTTATTTAGGTCAACAATGTGTTCGAATAAATTAACTCGGTGATTTAACTGTAAAAGACGATCCCTTACACCTTATTATAGGGATGTGTCCTGACTAAAAAAAATATGATTCTGTTTAGTCCGTCAGTTAGATTATCAAAAAATATTGGATACGTGTTTTTTGTTTTATCAAATTAATGAAAGTTGACGAAGACAAAACGCGTCAAAGATCATGGAGTGGGGCTTGAAACGCGCTTGAAAGCTTTTGACGTTACGACGTGGTAAAAAATGTAGTGCGATGTGACGTCACGTGAGTTTTCGAAGCACTGTTTCGTCTTCAATTTTTGTTTACGTGAAAAAAGAAAAAATACGTATACAACATTTTTTGGAAATCTATCTGACGGACTAATTAGATTTTTTTTTGTCAACTACCTTATTGTTGAATATTGTTTTAGGCTTAGTAGTAGCACGACTTTTCTCCGTGCCGCGGAACGTCCTGGCTGTTATTTAGATGAGAGGTTGGATGTCAGATAGGCAGTTGCTCCATGTAAAATACTAAACAACGCAACGGCAAAAAGTGTACTTTTTCAATGCAACGGCAGAAAAAGTATACACTTTTTTTTTGGATGGTGGGAAATCATCAAATGATGGCAGAGCGGTAGGGAGTGTTAGACTTCTACTAACTAAAAACCAGCCATGTTCCTTCTTAGCCCTTTGGCCCTTTGTGTCGAGGCCGCGGTATCTCTATTCGAACAACCCGCAGCAGATTATGTACCCTGTGGTCACGAACTACAGTGGCCGATATTTATTTATTTTATTTTATTTTATTTTATTTTATTTTATTTTATTTTATTTTATTTTATTTTATTTTATTTTATTTTATTTTATTTTATTTTATTTTATTTTATTTTATTTTATTTTATTTTATTTTATTTTATTTTATTTTATTTTATTTTATTTTATTTTATTTTATTTTATTTTATTTTATTTTATTTTATTTTATTTTATTTTATTTTATTTTATTTTATTTTATTTTATTTTATTTTATTTTATTTTATTTTATTTTATTTTATTTTATTTTATTTTATTTTATTTTATTTTATTTTATTTTATTTTATTTTATTTTATTTTATTTTATTTTATTTTATTTTATTTTATTTTATTTTATTTTATTTTATTTTATTTTATTTTATTTTATTTTATTTTATTTTATTTTATTTTATTTTATTTTATTTTATTTTATTTTATTTTATTTTATTTTATTTTATTTTATTTTATTTTATTTTATTTTATTTTATTTTATTTTATTTTATTTTATTTTATTTTATTTTATTTTATTTTATTTTATTTTATTTTATTTTATTTTATTTTATTTTATTTTATTTTATTTTATTTTATTTTATTTTATTTTATTTTATTTTATTTTATTTTATTTTATTTTATTTTATTTTATTTTATTTTATTTTATTTTATTTTATTTTATTTTATTTTATTTTATTTATTTAGGTAACCAACAGCGATACATTAAAATAAATTACAAAATATGCTTGTTACAGTTTCTATGGCCAATTATAGGTTACCCTGTATTACTGGATATAATGTAAGATATGGAAATCTTTGTACAGAGTGCTCAAGTGGGCCATACCCATTCAGTTAGATGGGGTATACTCGACCCATCTTGGATACAATGCTAGAGTGGAGCCCTAATCTGTCTGTATAATATAAAAGGCAAAGTTGACTAACTGAGGATCAACGCATAGGCCTTAAAATTTCGCACACGTATTCATCTTATGACGTAGGCATCCACTAGGAACGATTTTTCAAACTTCAACCCCCAAAAGGGTCAAATAGGGGATGAAAAATTGTATGGAAAATTTTCGAAATCCACGCGGGCGAAGCCGCGGGCATCAGCTAGTACATGATAGATATGCCACACTTCTCTTGCCCGTCGTGCACGTGTTTACCACCCACCTACACATTTAAAAAGAACGTCAGAACGATACGTAATTTAGTAGTTCCTCGGACTAAATTACTTAGTAAGGACAAGTTCCGTTTCTTAGAGTAAGACCACCATCTATCATTCACCAACTACTTAAATATAAACTTCCGAAGAAAAGAGTTTTATACCGAAACCTGTCGTGGAGTTTCTTGGTATCCTTAAGCAGTGGTTGTCACTGACCGAAGTGAAAATCTTTGTTGACCTAGTTCGTTATTCACGTAATAAGCTCCTGTGTTTAGAAAAGGCTAATTGACAAAGTATTTCCTACTATAGCACTAGGTACGTGGTATACGCAGCAATCAGAGCCATGTTGTGAGAAAATTTCTAACAATATACCTACTTGTGACTGAATAAAGGAAAACCGAAATATGTGTGAGCGATCAAACGAAACCTTGGAAATACACAGTTAATTAATTTCAGGGGACTAAAGAGTCTTCTCAAGGCTGGTGATGGATTTGAGCTGGTCGCAACTCATTGCAAAATTCGTTCTCAATACACTCCCTCAAAAACTGGCTCTTATTGCAGTATGATTAGGTTCGACACGCAATATATTTCGCAAACGTGCGTTTTTCTTATTTTCCACTTTCGAATTTCACTTCTCGACCCCATGAACACCCTCGCCGTAAATGCAATAACAAACTTTCCGCACTTGTAACACAATGTACTATTCTGCACCATTATAATGAGTACCTACATTTATTTGAAGTATTCCATGGAAGCTCAGACCAAGAAAAAAAGGCGCGAACACCAACAGTGAAGTCACAAAACCACGCGCCTATAGCAAGTAAACATACAAGCTCACGCACACACCTACACTAAAACCTTACGCATTTCTCCTAGTACGTCACGACTTCACGAGACATTGTCTACACTCTACACACATAGCTAAAAAGTTGACTCACTTTTGATGTTCGTGGCGCGCCGTCTTCCATTTTTTGTTGGTCTGAGTATGGAAGGATATTCTCTTGTGTGAATATATTGTGTTGCGGTATGAAACGGTTATATTCAATAAGTAATGTGCATGATTGATAAAATAAAGACTGTCTCGTTGTTAAACATGAGGTCCTGGGTTCAATTTAGCAGGTTGGGCAAAGTGTTATTAGGTGTTTCCATTTCGAATGTCTCACGAGCAACTACAGAGTCAGAATTTTGTCCAGATGATGGCAATAGCTCACCCCCTGTTACTCGTAACTGATGAAATATGGGTGTACTATTAGGTACACCTCTGCCTTACCCTTCAGGGATTACAGTCGTGATGTTATGTCATGTGATATAATGAAAATGACGTAAGTTTATCGCCCTACTTTCTTTTTGCCATTGACCTTTGTATAATGGTTGTTGTCCGAGATACTCTTTACCATCGCCGTCATAGGTCAAAAGGATTTCTTTTTGAAATACAATATTGAATGGGGTTTTATTTTGTTATTTTAAACTACCTATTTGTTTGTTAGAAGGCGGTGACTGAAACAAGAATGTTGGAAAAAATTAACTTTTTAATATGAAACGTATTATTCTCAACAAACCCTTTTAATTTAAACCCTTAATGACTTCACTATCACGTTTTAGGAAGTCATGCATTTTCATCGAAACCAAACGTGTATGCATAATATCAGCTCAATCGTTTGGGGATAGCTGTTTCAAAATTCAGTTGCAAGATTTGACTTAAACAAGCGCACTAACATTGCAAGTTAAATTAGAGCTTCATGATTGTGCAGGAAACATGTCAAAGTAGAACAACTACGGTACTAGTGGTACTTTGATATATGTTTTATTTATTTATTTATTTATTCATTGATTATCACATACATTTGTTGTAACAGGTAAGACCCAAGCTAACAAAAGTAGTCATACATTAATAGTTCAGTCCCAAGTAACGGGTCTGGGTTAGAAGTACAATTAGTTACACAGTGGACAACACACTTAGTGTCACCCTCTGGAATTCCGCCAAAGAACAAGTAAATATGTCCAAATGCCGAGACACACTATTTAGTGTTCTCATTGCACGAATCACAGGCGCAAACTTTAATAAGTTTATACGCGTTGCCGGAACTCTAAACAGCCCCTCCCTCGGCCCCAACCGTAGCCTCCTGTCTGGAACGAGTAATGCCAACGATTCCAATATTTGCGGATTATTTAGCATACCACGAAAAACCATAAAAACATATTTTGCGAGCGCTAAGTTGCGCCTTACCTCCAACTTATAGTACCCAACCATCCCTATAACAAAGAGAGTTGGATACATAAGTGGGTAGAAAGGGTAGACCCCAAACTGCCTCAAGTATAGGTATCGGGTAAACTTATTCTGCATTTTTTCCAGCATCAGAGAATACTTCACCTCATATGGATTCCAGATGATAGCACTAGTTTCCAAGTTGCTTCTAACCAACGCATTGTAAAGTGCTTTCACTGCTGTCATATTAGTAAAGTCACGGGTTTCACGCATGACGAAACCAAGATTTTTAAATGCTTTTTTGCACACCTGCACTACATGAGCACGAAACGAAAGATCCCCAGTGAAAGTAACACCGAGATCTCGTACTGACTCCACCCGTGATATAACCTGACCGGCCATGCAATAATCCTGTCGTCGGGGCACAACGGCCCGCGTGAATGACATTACACTACACTTCGTCACATTGAAGTGTAATTTATTCACTTCACTCCACGCTACCACCCGATCAATGTCTCGCTGGAGCATTCCGCAGTGTGACTCGTCCGTGATTCGCAAGAACAGCTTGAGATCATCAGCAAATAACAGACAGCTAGCGTTTTTAATCACTTCTGGAAGATCATTAATCATAATTATGAATTCTAACGGTCCTAAATTCGTCCCCTGACTTACCCCTGTAAGGGTAAAATACGGGTCCGAGGTGTAACCTGCGTATTCTACCATTTGTTTGCGGTTACCCAAGTAGCTAGCAAAGAACTCTAGGAGGGCTGGGGTAAAACCAACCATCGCAAACTTACGTAAAAGTATGTCATTATCGACACTATCAAATGCCTTCCTGAAGTCGAAGTAAGCGACGTCCAGTTGGGCACCAGTCTCCGAATCCAGCACCGTAGTGGCCTGATTTAAAAAACACATTAGATTAGAATTCGTGCTACGGCCCACCCGAAAACCATGCTGCGCGTCGTTAAGCTGCGAGGCTACTTGCGAGTGGATAGTTGAACACAATGCGGACTCGAAGACTTTAGCAAAAGCTGACAGCACTGCTATAGGTCTATATTCACTAACATCCGAGCTTGGAGACCCCTTCGGTACCGGAGTAACCCTAGTCAATTTCCAGCCGTCAGGGTACGAGCACTCTCGTAAAAAGCTATTAAATAAATGCATGAGCGGCCGGGCCAGTACTGTCCTACAATCCTTAACGACGAAGGGTGGCACCCCGTCTGGTCCAACCGAACGCTTTGGCTTGAGGCGCGCGAGCGCAGCACTAACCTCGCCGAGAGACAGCTGTCCCACGTGAACGCGAGCGCCGCGCTCGGGCGCCGCCTGCCCAGCGGCAGCCGCATCCAGCCGCTTTGCCACCGCCCCGTAGACCGAATGAAAATAATCAGCGAACGCCTGAGCACACTCATGCTCTGGCAACGGCTCACTATTCCTAGTAATCTTTGGCCTACTTCGCTTCGAGCGCTTGCGTCCCACAAAACCCCAAAAAGACCTCGGTTCCTTGACAAATTGTTGCTCCGTACGCGTCTGATAATCGCGGTATGCGGTACTGATTTTGTCTTTGACTAGAGAACGGTAGCGGGAAAACTCAGTATAATCACTGGCCGAACCAGTCTTCTTAAAAGATTTGTGCCAAAAAGCCTTTTTCTTAATAAGACCTATTATGTCAGCAGTAAACCATTCGGGGTAGTTATAACGAAAGCAATTACCCTTGGAGTTCTTTCTTGGAGTGCTATCATCCAAAATCCTATAAAATATGTCATAAAATATTCTAAATGCTTCGTCGGCATTAGTCGTTTCATACAGGGAGCTCCAGTCTGCCCCTGCAAGTCCCAAGTACAAAGAATGGAAGTCCGCTTTGTTATAATGTTAATCTGGTGTTTGGACGTCGACAAGTCTTGTACTCATTCATCCGTATTTGTAAAGGTAAAACCCAATCTGATAAAAAAAACATTCATTTTATTAGTCATTAAAAATAATTATATTGTTGGCTCAAAGTCACGACATCAGCCAGTAACCGTGCGGTTAGCGTCCGGTCGACGTGCGGCAACCGACAGAAGTTCATAAAACGAGGCGAGCGGCGGTGCAACGGTCACTTTTTGCTTGGACGGCGCTCGGAAAGGACTTGCTACCCGGCTATTATCGTGTGCTTCGCTAATTTTGGTTTATGTTTTTGATCGTGTACTGATTATTCCATTTGCTAGTGCTATTTCTATTTGATTATTGTTTAAAATGTTTGTCTTGATATTTTTGTAAAAGTGTAATTCAAAAGATATTAAACATTGTTTATTTTGTGCACGTATTTCACTTCTGATTCCTAATATCAGAAGTGGGATGGTGGATTCTTTTCGCCCACAAGTTAAAAACTAGTTTTCAGGCTTTTAATTTTAGATAAAAGCGGGTAGTAGTTAGCAATGGATAGATTGAGTTGTTCGCGTTCAAAAACTAGTGCCTTGCGTTCTAAGCGATCTCGTAGCCACCATAAGTGGAGTGGAAGGTCACGTATAGCAAGTTTCGGGATCCGATCGCCGTTCCAAGCGCGAACGAGATCGTCGTCGTAGGAGCCGCGTGAGGACGCGAAGTCCTGTGTAACCGCTCTCGCGGTTGAGGCGACGCTCCGGACAGGATTGGTTTACTTTCGTTCCTGATACAAGTAAGATCGAACCATTTTAATATTTCGTTGGTTTAGTAGTCGTAAACGCGACTATGAGCATGAAGGTTCTGGGTTCGATTCCCGGGTCGGGCAAAGTGTTATTTTCTGGATTTGTGCCCTGTTTGTGACAATGGGCTCACCCCTATTACATGGTTAAGCTTATGTCTTAACATAACTGGCGAAATGTGGGTATACTGGGTACCTCTGCCTAACCCTTCGGGGATTGCAGGCGTGATGTTATGTGTGTGTTTATAAGGTCACTGGGGTGATTGGCAATGCCTCGGACGCATTGGTGGTTATTTACATGGTGGTGCTAATACGTCGCTTAACGATTGGTTGACCAATAACAGCACGTGGACTCATTTTAAACACGAATTTCGGTCATTGTGTCCGCGTGAAGTCGATATGGTCACTGTGCTATAACGACGTTATGAATACAAGTATCTGTATGACCTACAGATAGTTTTTTTTTTAAGTCGGGTACTTGTGTATGTTAGTTTAAATATTTGTGAAGGTACCCACGATACAGGAGAAATTCCTGGTGAGGGGCAACGTTGTGATTTGTGATATCTGATGCTCAAATAAAAGCCGCAATTATGAACAAAACAAAATACAGTCAAAAGTCGTTTTCCGTATATTTGAAACCAAAAATTGCAGTTGTTGGCACATCAAACTCGAATAATCATGGTCTGCGTAAATGCAAACCCCTACGCAATATGATCAGTTGACTTGTTTTCGTGTGAAGACGTAGGCCGTATACAGGTGCACTGTAAAGTCTGATAAGTTTTGCTTTATTATAGAAGTTGCTTTTTATTACACATGATAGGCTAAGAAAGATGCCAATGAGTTACGTATCAGTTGATGTTTATAAGGATTTTGATGAAGTAAAGTTGTGGTTGCAAGCCAAGAGATTCTATCGGCTGTATTGTGTTAGACAGTACCAGTAATTATTGTGTAGTCGTAGTCCGATTAAAATTGAAGGTTTTTGAGGAAACTCGAGTAGACAGTGGGTGTGTTTGTTGTATGTTGTGCGTTGTGCGTTTAGCTTTGGTTGAGGTCAGGGTCTGGAAAGACCGTAGTGTTAAGTCAAATAGTGATACACACGGGAGATAGACTTGTTTACTAGTCAGTTAGTGATCTGTGGTTTTACTCGATGATTTTTGTGAACCTGGCATTTTTTTGACGCAATAATGTTTTTAAGATTGATTTAAACGACAATGGTAGGTACATGACCCAGGGTGGTTGATTGTTGTATTTTCGATAATTTCCAGTTTAGCCGCGTTTGATTTTATCAACGAGAGTGGGACCTAATGGATGTTTGGTCAGGTTCTGTCGTAGATTTGTCTCTTTGCATAGTAACCATTACTTATGAACGTGTGGTTTGGTCAAGCGCGTGGCCTCAGCTGCGTGTGTGAAAGTCTGTGTGATACGCTAACAATGTGTCTATGTCAACAGCCACTGAGGGGTATGCAAACTTGGAGCCTATGCCTACAGTGTGTGTGGAAGTCGACATCTGAGGGGTATGCAAACTTGGAGCCTATGCCTACAGTGTGTGTGGAAGTCGACATCTGAGGGGTATGCAAACTTGGAGCCTATGCCTACAGTGTGTGTGGAAGTCGACATCTGAGGGGTATGCAAACTTGGAGCCTATGCCTACAGTGTGTGTGGAAGTCGACATCTGAGGGGTATGCAAACTTGGAGCCTATGCCTACAGTGATGTGGAAGAAGTCTGTGTGATATGCTAACAATGTGCTTATACATCCCTATGTTCCTATTGGTATTCTTGTCTGACAAGTTTTGTTTGGTGAATGTTTCTTTGAATTTGATTCTCGACTTGAATGTTCCTTAATGAATGAGATTACTCTTTTGTTGTACTACTCGGTTAGAGAGCCTTGGTGTTAAAGGTTTTACTCGATGATTTCAGCAGTTTTTGTTGCAATAGAATTTTTAAGGTTGGTGTGAAGGACTATGGTATATGACTCAAGGTAGTTGAGTGTTGTATTTTCGATAATTTCCAGTACATTTGATTTAATTAATGAGAGTCGAATTTGGTGCCACCCAATGGAACTAAAATTTGGTCAGGAGTGATCGAGCGGAACAAAATTCTGATGTAAATTTGTTTGTTTGCAGAGTAACCATTACACAAGGATGGACGCAACGCAACGCTGCTTGGCCTTAGCAGTGGTTGCCAGGGCTTTGCCACAATGACGCCGTGAACGTGCACGTCACTGCAGGGTGCCAGCGCGCCTTACTGGCGTTGCTGAGCGCGTCGCTGCAAGGCGACTGCGCGCCCTACTGGCGTTGCCGAGCGCGCCTTCTGGCGTTGCTGAGCGCGTCGCTGCAAGGCGACTGCGCGCCTTCTGGCGTTGCTGAGCGCGTCGCTGCAGGCCGACCGCCTCGCTGCAGGCCGAGCGCCTCGCTGAAGCCCAGCGCCTCGCTGCAGGCCGAGCGCGTCGCTGCAGGCCGACTGCGCGCCCTACTGGCGTGTACAGCGCGTGGCTCCGGGCTGCCAGCGCGCTACTGACGTGTTAAGCGCGTCGCTCCAGGCTGCCAGCGCGCTACTGACGTGTTAAGCGCGTCGCTCCACTGTGCCAGCGCGCCCTACAGGCGCAGTTGTGTGCGGCACTCCACGGTGCCAGCGCGCCCCACAGGCGCAGTTGTGTGCGGCACTCCACGGTGCCAGCGCGCCCTACAGGCGTAGTTGTGCGTGGCACTCCCCCGTGCCAGCACGCCCCACTGGCGTTGTGAGACACGCTATCAAGGAGACAGCGAAGACTCAGCCGCCTTGTTGGAAGCTGACGAGGACGTCAGAGCGTCAGGAGAGGCCGTGTTGGCTCAAAGTCACGACATCAGCCAGTAACCGTGCGGTTAGCGTCCGGTCGACGTGCGGCAACCGACAGAAGTTCATAAAACGAGGCGAGCGGCGGTGCAACGGTCACTTTTTGCTTGGACGGCGCTCGGAAAGGACTTGCTACCCGGCTATTATCGTGTGCTTCGCTAATTTTGGTTTATGTTTTTGATCGTGTACTGATTATTCCATTTGCTAGTGCTATTTCTATTTGATTATTGTTTAAAATGTTTGTCTTGATATTTTTGTAAAAGTGTAATTCAAAAGATATTAAACATTGTTTATTTTGTTCACGTATTTCACTTCTGATTCCTAATAATATATTATTTAGGTACTATTTTCGAGCTTATCATTTAAAATAGATTTTTTGATCAAACAGGAAAAATAATTAACTGCATCACTGTACAATAATGTTATCAATTGGAACACGTGACCCTCAGTCCCCGCCCTACGACTCCGTGCTTCATCCAGTTGGAGAACCTAGGTTAAGCACGAGTCTGGACCTAGTTTAACCACTCGCATACTATTGTTACGAGTATAGCACGATTCACGACTCGAACTATCGCAAAATTGTCGATTCTCGATACCAACTCGCTTCCCCTTCACAGTCCACATCGTGTGACTTCTAACTGATTACTATTGATCGTCCGAGGTGACTTGTTTATACGTCTAAATACAATACTATTGGACTATCCGACGCTCAGGGACGGGTCAGCCACGTAAAATCGATACATTTTAGTACATAGCTTGCGTGTAAGTAAATTACGAAGACATTGAACTGCGTGAGAGCGATTTTTTTCATAATCGTTTTGTGTCACGGTGACGTGAATTTTTCATGTGACCTATTTTGAAAGAACAAGTGCGTAGTGTTGTTTAGGAGTGAAATTGTTGTGCGATTTTTCGAGTAATATGTCGGAATTAACTCTCCATTGGATATAATAATCAATTTATTTATTAGTTTTTTTTAAATATATTAGTATTAATTTTTAAGTAAGTTTATCTATACTTTTTTTTTTTATTAAAGTTGATATTGTTTTTTTGTACCCTACCACAATGTTGTCTTGTTTGACCCTAAGGTTGACTGGTAGAGAATGCCTTGTGGCATTAAGTCCGCCTATGTATCACTATTGTGCATTATATAAAGTTTAAATAAATAATTATCATTCAACAGGCAGTTCTTTTCAGTGAGGCTTTTATTTTATGAGTTTCCAACAATACGAGTAAATTAATAAGTACTTGAAGAATGTAGTGCAAGTCTATAATTTGATAAATATAATTTGTGCAAGTCTATAATATGGAGTGTCTGCGGCTTGTAATCAAACTGTGCTGCCTTTGATGTATGAAAATCTTCAGAGTTAGATCCTCAAAGGGTTAATAAGCGGACCCTTTAGAGGTGTTCTCCACCTACATTTCGTCAGTTAGGTATGTTTAAGTACCATTTGTAATAGGGGGTGAGCCTATTCCCAACAAAACAGGGCAAAAATATACATTCTTGATGGAAAACCGAATAAAGGCGCGGGCCCACCGCGGCGCATGCTGTGCACGGGCACGCGGCGCATTTTAGCTGCGTGTATTAATTTGTTCGGCAACGTGGGTCAACGTTTCCACTGGAATACACGTATATGACCAACGACTATGTATAGCGTGGCACAGCGCACGGAGAGGCTACGATATAACACAATAAGCGATT
The DNA here is from genome assembly GCA_949316265.1 of Diarsia mendica. Lineage (NCBI taxonomy): Eukaryota > Metazoa > Arthropoda > Insecta > Lepidoptera > Noctuidae > Diarsia > Diarsia mendica. The sequence continues at coordinate 8,902,221 of OX438899.1, read as the reverse complement.
GTACATCGATAAGCGAGCTGTGCATAGTCGTGGGTCATATTCGTGTACTTCAGTGGAAACGTAGACCCACGTCGACAGCGTTGAGCTATGTAACCACCTATTCAAGCAAGCCACGCATGTATCAATGACGTCAATTCATGCGTAGCCTCTCCGTGGGTTGCAGTGGACACAACCACATACATTTTCTTACAAAGCGAAGCATACTACACGTGCGTAGCCTCTCCGTGCACCGCGGTGGGGCCGCGCCTTTACACTTTGCCTGACCTGAGTATCGAATTCGGGACCTCATGCCCAGCAGTCGCGCTTGTGACCACTAGACCAATGAGGTAGTCAATAATTTTTAGGCTGTGACGTGAAAATAACTTCAATCCAAGAGTGACGTTTGAACATAATTATCTAGAATCTAGATTTATGCACCGAATTTATAATATCAGTTTGTGCTTCGATATTTCTAGTACCTATAACTTACCCATTATACGAGTAACATACATAATTTCAAAGATTATATAGTAACCCTAATTTAAAACACAACCACAGCATATCTTCCAGCCTGTAATTCACGCTTCAACAAACAAGAGACAAGCGCCTCACACCTCACTACTGTGTACACCACAATTCACACACAACTCGCACAGTTCACACACAGTTCGCACGGTTTACACAATTCGTACAAAAGGCGCCCCGACCGCGCTCAAAGCGATGACCGCAGTGCCATCGTCGCGAGGTCGTTAATCATCTCTTCACGTTGCTAGGTCATAAATGTCAAGTCGTTCTATTGGTTCGGTGGAAGGGTAAAGTTCCATATGGGTTTAGTTAGTTACTTGTGAGGAAGTGTGAAGTTTCCTATTTTGAGTCGTTTATGGCGACTCATCATCATCAGCATAGCCTTTTCTCGACTTCAGTCTAATCGGATGTATTGGAATAACAGTTATTTATTCACTGTGTGCCATAACATGCAGTGTGTTACATGGAGCGACTGATCTGAGCTCTCATATTGAAGAGCAGAAAACAGCAAATACTTAATTAAAAATAATAACACATTTATGTAAATGAAACTCTGACCCATTTGTTATATTAAAACCGAACAAACTTTTCCAGCAGAAATGTTACCAATTCCAATTGAATGAAAACTAGACCATTAGTTTGTGTCAATTGCCCTCGTTGTCAAATACTAGGCAAAACTAATTCGAATGCTTTTTGAATTATTCAGACAGACGGCAAGGTCACGTTCGCACAAGCGCTATTATTATAATTAATTAAAACCTTGCAAAATGCTCTTTGGGTTTTCCACTCTGCATCCCCATCGCACTTAAAAGCGCAGTGTTAAAAATCCGCCCGTGCATAGTCACGAATACTTATAATATGTGTACACGCAGAAAAATTCAAACTTAATTTACTCGTGAAACAACAGGTTCTACTTAGTTTAGGATCTATTTCATAACAGTATGAGTTATAAAATGCTATGATCATAACGACTTAAGATAATAATCAATACAGTAGAAGAAAAACACTTTTTAAAGTTGCTACATGTTTACAATAATTATTATTAGTGCTCGTGCGTACGTGGACTGAAAATTACTAACGCATCATTGTTAGGCAATAACATTTTCATCAGCTCTTCTCTCAAAACAGGACCCAAACAAAACATTATCATTGACAATATTTTATTTACTCACAACCTCCTATTATTTAATTTCTAACAATATTGTTTTATGTTCCGGCTTTTATATTTTAATTTGTTTTAAAAACTTTATTGTTCGGTGACGATTGTGTAAAATTGTGTTGTGTATGAATATTGTTTGAACGCTGTTTGGCAGTGAAATTGTGAAGCTTGGAGCTTGTTAACGTTTAGAATAATTAAATGCATGCTGTATTTAGACCCAGTAAATGTCAGGTTAATTTACAGAAGAAAATGTCGAAGTTAAAATGTTTATTTGCTTAGCTTAAGTGTGTGAAAGGTGTACCAAGAACTGTATGTTTTCCCGTCAACATTAACAGAATTATTTTTTTTTAAAAGGTAATAGAAGTTCTGCCATTCATTTTGTCTTTGGATTTTTGTGAGTGCGTTTTATGAGGTTGAGGAATTGTTATGAGAATAAATATTTTTAACTAACTTCTATATAAAAATGGAGTAGGAAGTACCACACACACTTTTTTATATGGTATGTTTTCTGATTACTCCGACCCGATTTACTTGAATCTTATTCATTTGGTAGAGGAAGCATGCGTGAAAGTCCCATTTATATTTTACCCGACTGCGGCGAAGCCCAAAAGGAGGGTTATTGTATGAGTAGTTTACGAGTTCCCTTCCGTAAACAGGTTTTTTTTCTTCTAGGCATAAATGTTGCTGACCATGATGGTTATATAATAACTTCTACTAACAATGGTAAAATAATTCATGACAAGAATTTGAGGGTAATATTACTAAAAAGATAGAATAAAAACCTATTTCAATAAAAAAAAAACCCGTTAGGTAATAAAAAAATAAAAAAAAACAGAAAATAGACTTTTTTTTGAAGTCGGTTGTTTTTCGTGCAAAAAGATTCAATGATCGCTTAGTATAATATTAACAAAACATTGAAAACTAGGCCATGCCATGGCTAGTAAATGAAAGAATCAATACAATCTTGTTTGTACAAATTAGTACTAAGTAACACGTTCTGAGTAAGTAGGTAATGCAAGGTATACTTGAAAATATAAATGTTGGGTATGAATGAAGATGCTTGTATGAGTAGAGGAAGGCCAAAGAAAATTAAATGATGGATGGACTGTGTGAAGGATGATCATGGCCAGACAGGAGGTGACTGCTGAGATGACGAGGAGTATTGAAAAAAAATCCATGCTGCGTCTATCCCAATTAAATTGACATAAGAGCAGAAGAATGTTTATGATTTGAAAGTAGTTTTCGTTTGTTTTTTACTTTCCTCTTCCTTTCCCTCAAATAATATCAAAAATAAAATACCTATCTAGAAAAAATCGTGAAGATGAGTAGGTATTTGTGTACAAGACCAAAGAATCGATTGGATGAACTGTAAGAAAGATAATAAATGACTAGTAAGAAGCGATTACTGCAGAGATGGTGATAAAGAAAAATCGTCTCTAAATAAATGTGGATAGAGGTAAGAATACGAAGATGTTTTCCTCAAAAACCACAGATACACGTGCGAATTATGTCAGGTCATTGAACTGTCCACTGATTTCCAAAGATACGCTTCACCACACACACACTCATATACATACCTGTTTATCGTCAGCCATTGTTAAAATTTTCCCTCAACCTCTTGACATTGAAGTTCGGACTCGACGCCAAGGGTACTCCGTAAATATGCTTCCTCAACATTCATCCCGTGATTTAAAATGTTCGTGGTTCGTGTATATTTTGTTTGAATTTCGAAGGATCGTGGCACGTGGATGAGTGGATCAACAAAATACGACGAATGTGTTTTGTTTATTCGATTGTGTTCCGGTATTTCGGTATTGAATGTAGTTTGTATTGAGGAATAAATGAAATGTTTTTTGTCTTTGTACCTATTGCGAATATTTGGAAAACAAAAGGTGTTTTTTACAAGGGAGAGGAATTAGCGTTAGGTTATGAATTGCCATCATCGTTGATGGCAATAGGCACATCTCTGTCAAAAGGGTCTTAAATATTCCGTCGGGGCTGCGGGTTGTTCGAAAGAGATACCGTGGCCTCGGCACAAAGGGCTAAGAAGGAACATCGGTGGTTTTTAGTCAGTAGAAGTCTGACACTCCCTTTCGCTCTGCCCAGAGGGTGATTATTTGATGATTTCCCAACTCTAAGGGCCGGTTTCACCGGTTACGGATAAAGTTTCAGATAGTTATCTGACAGTTAATGCTATCTACCAGATAAAGGCTGCTGATAACTTTTTTTCTGTTTCACCATCAAACTTCTTGATAAATTATCTGGTAGATAAAGATATCAGCCACTTACTAATTAACGGAACGGCAACGTCGCTTTTTTGCGTTTCGATACTAATACGTACGTCGAAGACCAAGGTAATCGGCCCAACAGCCACACGAACAACTTCAACTTCATAAAATAACCTCTTTAGTTTAATTTGTTTCGTTAGTATTTTAAGAATAAGGGATTACTTACGCTAAGATATTATGATGTCGCTAATAGTTCGAGGGCTTTTCATCACTGTGCTTTTCATTACGAATACAAGGGAAGTTTATGGGAATAGGCTTGCCCCCAATTACCTAAATCGCTTGATGGCAATAGGCTTGGTCTTAATTAGATTGGTTGATGGCAATAGGCTTACTCCTAATTACACCCGTTGCTGGCAATAAATAGGCTTGCCCCCAATTACATCATTTGATGGGAATAGGCTTACTCTTAATTACATTGATTGATGGTTATAGGCTTGCTCTCAATTACCTAAATCAGTGGATGTCATTAGGCTTGCTCCTAATTATATCGGTTGATGGCAATAGGTTTGCTCCTAATAAGATTGGTTGATGGCAATAGGCTTTTACTAATTACATTGGTTGATGGCAATAGGCTTGCCCCTAATTACATCAGTTGATGGCAATAGGCTTGCTCCTAATTACATCGGTTGATGGCAATAGGCTTGCTCCTAATTACATCAGTGGATGGTAATAGGCTTGCTCCTAATTATATCGGTTGATGGCAATAGGTTTGCTCCTAATAAGATTGGTTGATGGCAATAGGCTTTCCCCTAATTACATCAGTTGATGGCAATAGGCTTGCTCCTAATTACATCGGTTGATGGCAATAGGCTTGCTCCTAATTACATCAGTGGATGGTAATAGGCTTGCTCCTAATTATATCGGTTGATGGCAATAGGTTTGCTCCTAATAAGATTGGTTGATGGCAATAGGCTTTCCCCTAATTACATCAGTTGATGGCAATAGGCTTGCTCCTAATTACATTTTTTGATGGCAATAGGCTTGCACCTAATCACATCGGTTGAAAAATAAAAAAAAGTTAATTGGCCGGAACCATAATTTTTTTACAATTTATACAAGTTGCTGTTTCATTTCCTCGCAATCGAAGTGAAAAGTAGAGTGTTTTCGTTCCCGCCATTTGAAACTTTATTTTATCTGTCAGATAACGTCTTTAGCGGCCACTTGATTCGGCTGCTCAGCAAGTGGTGAAACCGGCCCTTAAAAAAGTGTCCTAACTATATTCAGGACACTAGTGAAATGTGGGTGTACTATCGGGAGACCCTGTGGAAATCCTTTATTTTATTACTGGTTGTTTTTTATGACAAAAAATCTGTAAACACTTGACATTTTGTATAGATATTTTTGGAGAAAAAAGTGCCGTAAAAGAAAACATCAGATAAGTACTAAAGAACAATTCAAAATTACAAGGTACATAATAAATTGGATTATTTGATCTCCTAAATGAATTTCCTTAAATCAAAATCCAACTGCTATAAGCCATTTCCTCTTGGATCCCGGGATTCATTAAAATTGTAGCGCTTAGTTAGTAGAAGAGGGATTTAATAAATAATTGAGGTTTCTAAACAAAAGCAAAGGGAATGTGATTTTCCGAGGACTATTTTACGAAGCTTCATACCACATTCTATCGAAGGTGTTACAATTTTTTTTTTTAGGATTCCATACCTCAAAAGGTTAAAAACGGACCCCTTATAAGATCACTTCCTTGTCCGTCTGTCCGTTCGTCTCTCTGTCCGTGTGTCACCACCGATTTTCTCAGGAACTTGTGGACCTAGTTTACTTTAAATTGGCTTTCGCTTGGTCTCAACTCCCCCGATGAGCTATGATACGACATAGGGTGGAGCAGGCTTGCTTAGAAGAAACCGATTCACTTAAACCTTACAGTGTATCAGAATAAAAATGATAATTGAACAGAAAAGGTGGAAAAGAAAACCACAGGCTGGCGGTTAAAAAGCGGTAAAAGTCGTATAATTAACTAGCTTTTGACAGCGGCTTCGCCCGCGTGAAAATTACGATTTTCCATACCAACTTTCATACCCTATTTAACTCCCTTACGGGTTGAATTTCGAAAAATCCTTCCTTATTCCTTGTCTACATTATAAAAGGAACCTCTGTGCAAAATTTCAGCTTTCTAGGTCCAATGGTTTGGGCTGGGCGTTGAGGAGTCAGTCAGTCAGGACTTCTCTTTTTTATTTATATAGATAGATAGATATATGGAAGATAGATAAAGTACCATTTGCGTAGTACTCGTAACCGGCGTGCGTGTATGACCAGATGTGTGAATGTGGACGAGACAAAAGGAGTATGTAAAGATCGTAGCAGGTGGCGTTCTGTGGTTTCTGCCTACCTCCATGGGAAAAGGGCGTGAGTTTATGTATGTATGTGTGTTTATTTTATAATTTAACATGTCCTAACTATGTCCATCATCATCATCAGCCTACAGCAATCCACTGCTGGACATAGACCTCATCATTTGCAAGCCACGCCACTCAACTTGATGTCCATGAATGTCTATTAATATGTATGTATGTGTTAGGTATAAAATATTTCAGACGAAACACTTCAACAATATCGTGGAAAAAGCATAATTTTAATCTTCAAAAGGGCAGAAATTCTTCAAAGAACCGTCGTTATTTGTTTGAAGAGTGTGAAATAAAATGCTAAACAATCTTGACTTTACTTAACCCATTAGAGGTCAAACAAAAAGTACCAAAATATTTTTAAAATTTTCTTTATTTTCGTATTGAAATAAGAATACATAAACACAAAATACAAGAAAAAAAAATAAAATTACAGTTTTCATGAAGTTACAGGGGTGTACTTAATTGAGTACACTGACCGCCTAAGTATGAAAATTTTCAAAACAAGCTTTTTCAACACAAAGTGTTTTATGGCTTTTTTACATTGCCAGCGCACTCTTGAATGACAAAGGACACATCGCAGCTGTTTATTATTTTTTATAGGATAATGTCCAACTTCATCTTGAGGCAGGCTTCGACTATTGATCGGCCTGACGCAATTTTCTTTCGCCAAATTGGGCTCGAATCTGAAGTAGATTGGCAGGTAGAATCTAGTCGCCTTCTTTTTGACTCCAGACGTTCCAGGGCTCCAGGGGGGGAGTGGCTTGAGAGGCATCACGGTGCCCTCACCTTCCGTCTGACGCAGGTCCTCACCGGACACGGTTGTTTAGGGAGGTACCTGCACCAAATCAGGCGGGAAGAAACGCCCGGATGCCACCATTGTGAGGATCGGCCGGAGGACACGGTGGAGCACACCGTGGAGGTCCGCCCCGCTTGGGCGGAGCCCCGCCGTGTTCTCGTAGTGGCGATCGACGGCGGCGATCTCTCGCATCCAGCCCTGGTGCAAGCCATGATCTGGGGCGAGGAGGAATGGGACGCCGTCGCGTCCTTCTGCGAATTAGTGATGCTAGCGAAGGAGGTGGGGGTCGGGGGCCACGTGATGGCTTCCAGCCACCGTAGACGCGGACCTGTGGACGGTGAGTAATGGGCTAGCTCGCCGTCCGTCCGTCTTATGACGACGACAGGCCGTGTCGACGGCGTGTTCGTGTTCCACGCGCGCTTCAAAGAGATGTCAGCAACATGGAAGGGGCCCGCAAGGGCCGACGCCCGTCGGGGCTGCGGGTTGTTCGAAAGAGATACCGCGGCCTCGACACAAAGGGCTAAGAAGGAACACGGGTGGTTTTTAGTCAGTAGAAGTCCGACACTCCCTTTCGCTCTGCCCAGAGCGGGATTTGATGATTCCCCACCACGAAAAAAAAGCCAAGTCACATTCATCATTATCGCTATTTTGTAAAATAGCTTCAATAGCTTCACCAAGCCCCTTATAGCTCCTTTGCGGTGTAAATTGGTGCTTCTTCATTGCAAGGAATCTGAAAGAAAACAACAGTTATTTTACTTACGTATGTTGTCACTGTACTCAACCGAGTACAGTAACATTTAAATTACCTTAGTTTTATTTTAGTAATAAATGATCAATTATATTGTTCTTTATAACTTACTATGACATGTGTTTTATACAAGCAAAATGAAAATAACAACTTCTAGGCAATAATTATTTGATAAAATCAAAAATCATTTACTTACCTCCACAGTGTTTCGGTAACAAAACTTCAACAGACACTTTTTATCAAAAAAAGTTACACTACCCGTGTATTATTTATCAATATAGTTGGACAGTGTTATAATGAAGTAAAATAACAAAAATACCCTCATTAACTTTACGATATTTGTAATTTAGCCTTACGGATATGGCTGTACTCAATCAAGTACAGTGACCTCTAATGGGTTAATAGCCACAAATATGCTTTATACAGCTATACAGGCTGTTGTTTTACATCACCATTCATTATCATCATCATCATCATTCTCCTGTCCTTATCTCAATTTATTTGGGGTCGGCGAAGCATGTTGTCTTCTTCTTCCATACTCCTTTGTTACTCGTCATTTTAGCAGTGCACCTCCTTTCTTGCCTTATTCGTATCATCCTTCACACAGTCCATCCATCGTTTCTTTGGTGCATCCTCTTCAAATTCAAGGAGGGAACTAACGAATGATTTTCGAAACGAATCAATGATAAAATGGGCAGTTTTTTTTTTCTTATAAACGTTATATGTAAGGATGAATAAACGACCCGTGTTTAAACACAGTGCGTCTGATTCTCGTCTTATGACCGCGCTTTCACAGTCGCACAAAAGGATGCAAAACTGCACCTTGTAATTTATAGGGAAGTATCCCAATAAACACGGTTAATTTTAGGTCGTTCTGAAACCGAAGGTCATAAACAAAATTCTTAGTAACAACTAACAGTTGTGCGCAGCTTTACCATTAATTTAAAGTAACTCGATATAACAGCAAAGCTTAGGTTCGTAGTATCGAAACTCTCAGAAGTCAACCAAAGGATGTTCGTTAGAAAATTAATTTCTCGGAAATTAAGCCAACTATAATTATTCATCTTCGGAGAAAGACCGTGCTTTTGAAAACATTTTAGTTTAGCATTTATTTGCTTCGGGAAAAATGTTATTGTCATAATAATTATGTACAGGTTCGATGGGACACCGCACTTAAACTTACCAAGTTTACAGTTAATAATTTTCTGAATCCGATTTTTTTCACAAGAGTGGTCAGTGTTTTATTTATTTGTTATATTATGAAAAAAAAAAAAAAAAAAAAAAATGAAAAAATCGTTTATTCATGGTTACATAAAATGTGTTACATAGCTTAATACTTCTGCCAAACTGTAAAACAGTTTGTTGGCAGATGTAGCTCCCTTAACAATTCTTTTTAATACATGTAACATCTTGTTGGTAGTTTAACATCAATCACACGATACTTTTATTTATCACTAAACACACTTATTTAACACAGAGGTTGACTATGACTATAACTTAATACTAATAACATATTATTACCTATACTCCATCTACCACAAGACCAGAACTCCAAGCTAACCGCCTCTACAGTCCGTTCAACCGATCCTGACCTCCATACCGTAGGCATAAGGATGGCATTAAAAGCAAAAAGAATGTTACAATACCGACTGTTTACTGCAGCTGCATTTTGTCTTACCGTCAACGTAATAGAGTTCACAATCGGCTAAACGGACCGCAAAAACGGCCAACCCGAAATCCCAATCCTATAACAAATGGAGCACAGTTGCGTAACAGCACTACAATTAACAGCGGTGAAGCCGCAAACATGAGCCAGTATGACATAAATATACACTCATACAATAATAAATAATCATAAATGGCATGATCTATAATACATCTTTTGTTGTGAAGTCTTTACAAAAGGTGCTAAAAAGAAACTTCCCAAGTTTATTAAATAGGCCCTCTCTTGACCTCAACCTACCTATCCACCTACGTATTTGTGTATGTGAGTTTAAATGTTTGTGAACGCACCCACGATACAGGAGAAATTCCTAGTGTGGGGCAACGTTTTTTTTTTAAAAAAAGAAGGAAGTTTCTGCGTAAATGAGCCTTTTTTCTTTTGGATGGTGGGAAATCATTAAATGACTCCTCCTAGGTAATGTAAGCAATAAGTATACATTTAATACTGTATTTGATTGTAATAAAGCTATTATCAGAATAACGAATCCTGCCCGAAAAGAGACTGAAACACGTTTTATACCAATATAAAACAAATTCGTTCCAAAATTCTCAGATTATTCCATTGTTTTTTGCTCATTGTAAAGACTTTATTAAGCACGTATTTTCCATTTTATTTAGACTCGTACAAACAAAGCTTTCGACAAATTGAGTAAATATCCAATAACGTTTCATAATTGGACATAGCCTGTTTTTTTCTAACGAGCAAAAAATATAATTTCCCCTTACGAAGCCCTGGTGGCTCTATATTAGGTAACTGTTTTTTTTTATTTATAGCTATTATAAAACTAGGTCATTTTATCGTCCTAGAATAGGACCTAAGCTTCACAACTCTCGGAAATGTAGTTCATTTATTTTTATTAAACCGTGATTGAACTGAGAATCAAGGAGTCTTTGGTCAACTGGATCCACTCGAAGTGTATCCACGAGATCAGTCGAACAAATCACGTTTTAAATTGTTTGTTTTTCGTAGTTTTATTGTGGGTCCAGATTCAAGCTGGTCCAGTTGACCAAAGACTTTAAATTATGCTTAAATAACAAATTTTAATCCTTTAGTAGCCTGTTTTACATGCTTATGTAAAACTAGCTGCTGTATAAGGGGTATGGGTCAGCTCTCCTTCTTCTTAGCGTGTCGATGACAATTTAAATTGAGTTAGCCCAAAATTTAGCGACGAGTTTGGCATTTTCAGTTCCAATCATTAGCTCCTGTGATGTGCAAGAAGCTGGACAGGCAGGACACGATGTCAAGTGTATCATCGTCTGTGGGGTAACACCACATTTGCAGTCCAGCTGGGCAGAGTCGTCTATGAATTTCCACTTGAACAGGTTTTCCTTGCTTCGGCCGACCTGTGTCCGGAGTGACTGATGAGGTGACTTCAGTGTATTATAATATTATGATTAAGTTACAATAAATAATTTCAGGGAAGTTAAATGAAAGGAAATCCAATTAATTTGATTTGTTCTATTTGATCGGCAAGTTTGATGAACTCCGTTATTAGGCAGGAAGGGAACAAATGCCTGTATGCGTAGTTCGTTAGAGTATTTCAACATCAATTGTTTTTTTTTTGCCTTATTATTTACACAAATGAAGTGCTACGTATAAATATAGTAGATTTTACAACAAGTGCACAAAACGAACCATTTTTATCCGAGACTTTTAGCAGCCCGCAGCCGAAGGCGAGGGCTGATAGTAATGTCGAGGATAAAAATGGTTTTGTGGACGAGTTATAAACTCTGCTTTTCACTTCGAATGCGAGGAAATAAAACAGTAGTATAACATATTTCTTTAATTAAAATTCAAAGTAAAATTTGTACTAAAACTGTGTGTGTGTTTAATACTGAAGGAAATTGTTTTTTTTTTTAATCTTACGAAATTGATATTAGGCTTGCAGACCTATTAATACAGCCTACTATTAAATTAATTTGGAACAATAATTTTCATTAATTAATTAAATAACTTACCGTACTTGAATTTAAATTTTAATATCTTTTAAGTCTTAAAAAACACATAAAGCAAATAAATTAAAGTAAATTAAATTAATTAACAAATTCTATCTATGAACTTCTTATTGTGTTTGGCTGTATGGCTCATTTTCTTTGCCTTAATAAAGATACATTTATGAGTAGATACGTTAATGCCCTTGTGCACAAAATTCGATTTTGTGCAGCCTATATCCTGCACAAATAAGCACTTTCAGAGCATGAGAAGTGAAAATGTGATTTACATTATAATAAAGGGAATAGTAACTGAAACAAAAAAGGAACATTTTCCGGGTTACTGTGGTTTAGAAGTTAGATAGGCAGTTGTTCCATGTAAAATACTGATATTCAGCTGCATCCGGTTAGGCTGGTAGCCGACCTTAGCATAGTTGAGAAACGGCTATGGAGATGATGACCTACCTCATCTTACGAACTCGGTTCAAGCAATCGTAAAATCATGATTTCATCAAAACAATTCCCTTTTAAACGGTTTACCTTGTTTAATACTAATCTGTTAGGGTACCTCCTAAACCTTGTCATGTTCCAAATTAATTGCCGTTTTATGTAACGGGCCGTTAATCCAATCGTAAAACCGTTGTTCAACGTCTTCCCTATTACAACCCTCAAAGTTGAGTGTAATGGTTATTTAATTATTTGACGTGGTAACTTTACGATTCTAAATATGATGTAACGTATGTTTTCCCCGAGGGTTAAGTCAGAGGTGTACTGAACTGACTGAAGCGTAAATTGCTGTCTATCAAAGTCACGCAGAAGAATAGGAAGTTTCAGGCGTTTTTACAGAGTTCTGCTTCACATCACACTAGTTACTAGTTACCTGTTATTTCAGAAAGTGTCTCTGTACTGTTTACAATCCTTTGTTTAATAGGAGCGAGCATATTCCCTGCATTACCCGGGCGCAATTTTAGACTCCAAGGTGCTATTCTTAAAATACGTAATAAATTTTATTATTATATTATTGAAAACAATCTGCTAAAACTCTATTAACAGTTAGCCCGACCGGAGAATCTAGCCCAGTAGACAAATCCTAAATTGTTAGTCATTTTATTACTTGACCTGGTAACTACATGATTCTAAATTCTTATTTCTCCAGTTTTTATGGTCGTTATGACGTTAGCATGAGCTGACGTAACAGTCTACCAAATGAATGTCAGACTAAACATATTATACCAACATTTCATTATTAAGGCATTAATTTGTTACGCGCGACTTGCTTTTAGGAGTAATAATGTATTTTGTGTAGTCTAGCTTTCAGTATGTTTTTCTATGGTTAATTAAGCTTACATTGTTAACGGCGAGAACACCATTACCGTCTCTGTTTTACAAAAAATAATGGTGTTCTAGCTGTTTACTTTTCACTTTTTTGGTGCAGTATTGCAACGTATATACCTATATCTACAAAATTATAAACTGAAACTCTTTTCGCATAGGTCACCGTTGTCCTTGGGGTCAGCGATACACGTTTTCTTCTTCAATTCTCCCCTGTCAGACGTCACAGCATCATTTTTTTCATTTCATTTTATAATTTTTTTTTCTTTCCTCTTCCTCTCCGTCCATCAACATTAATATTCTACACTTTTTCAGTTTTTTCATTTCAACAATCCTAAGTATTTATTTGTCAGGCACATTGTAAAATAAAACAATAAAACAGAATTTTATAAAAAGTTAACATAAGCCTTAACTACAATTTATTATGAAAATAAGCCAGAAATTCGTTCTGCATGAGGCCAAAAGGCTTCCATCTAAGACTTGCATTTTTTTTTTTTTTTTTTTTTTTTTTCCTCTTTATTTATTTTTAGGGACTTTTATACAAACGTACATGCCAGTCCCATCGGACCTTCTTACGTAAATCTTAACAACACAAACTTAATTAAATTACAAGCAGCTTCGGAGTTAGGTGTCGACAGAATATGATGGAACATGGATACATCGTGCATATTTATCTCCAATTCTCTAATTAGATTCTCTCTTGAAGACTTGCATTTAAAAAAAAATCTACAAATTTTATAAACGCGTTTGTAAGTATGTAGTATGTGGAGTGTTGGAAATCATCAAATGACTCCTACCGCTCTGAGCAGAGCGGTAGGGAGAGTCAGACTTCTACTGACTAAAAACCCCCTATGTTCCTTTTTTGCTTTCTATGTCCGGGGCCCCGGGATCTCTTTCGAACAACCCTCAGCATCAGGTTGAACCCTTATTATAATACGATACGCAAGACGTAACGAATTACGTGAGTAATTCAATTTTCGATTCTTTACTAAAAGCTATAGAAAACGTTATACCCTAATAGCAAGTTTCGGAGGAATATTTTCGATAAAACAATATTTGCTTTCAATCAATACTCTTTGCTTTGAATTCTTTATTGGGTTTCTGCCCAATTTGTCCCACTTTGAACTTTAACTAATTTCTGTTAGCTACCGCTCTTTTGTTGAACTTTAGCATTAGAATTTTGATTCTGTATATTTTGGAGAAGGATTTAGTGGAGATCCTAAATCAGTTTTTTTACTTAATTACTTTATTTTAATTAGGTACTAAGTTTAATTTACTGATAGTGTTTGCAATAGCACGTAATTATAGAGATAATAAAATCATAGTACCAACAACGTCCAAATCATAATCATTATTTTATTATTCACTGGAACGCGACACGCTAAGTGACTAGACGTTATTTTTCTGCTCCGTAATTATAAATTCGTATCAATACAAAAACTGATTGCGGGCTAAAGTTTATGGTGTTATTACAAGACAAGCAAAGTGAACTATTGATCTGTGGAATATTACATTGTGACTATAACGGATTGAAAAGTAATACGGTAATTACTATTAGAAAAAACTATAACCATCATCGGTCGCCATAGTGGTCAATACTTCCCCTCACCCGCAAACGTCCGCCCCGCGCTGGCGCCTGCGCATGCGACGCATGTCGCACGACTCGACAAACAAGTTTGGAACGCGCTTTGTGACATCTAAACTACATGTAAACAAACATTGCGAAATAATAAAACTAAAAGTGTTGTGTGTGATACAATATTAAGGCAATTCATAAGGAAGAGTGGTAAACCAGTATTATTTCAACAATGCCTAAATTGCATAGAACCTCACCAGGGCCTGATGATCAGCTTACACCTCAGTTATCACCAGAAACGGAGTTACAAGGTACCTCAACTGAAACAGTCCACTCTAACTCGGCGAAAGGACCTATTCGAAAACGTCCTCGCCTTGGAAATTCCCCCACCGATACTGATGGGAGTGACAGTGATCCTAGTGTAAACAAACACCTAGTTGCCACCATTTGCAAAGAAATCGAATCAACAATATCATCTCAGATGCAATTATCCCTGAAAGATTACTTTAGTCAAGAGTTCCAAGTAATAAAAGAAAGTCTTCAATCGTTGCAAGAACTTGAAAAGTCAGTGAAATTTATGAGTGCAAAATTTGATGAAATGAGACAAGAGTGTGAAATGAACAAGGTAGCATTAAAACAACTTAAATCTGAAAATGAGGGGCTGAAAACTTCTGTATCTGACCTGTCCACAAGATTAAATCTACTCGAACAATACACACGCCAAGAAAATTTTGAAATAAACGGGCTACCTGAAAACAGTAAGGAGAACCTCATCAGCACTGTATTACAGCTGGGCAAGGTGGTGTCATGCAATATTCAAGAACAAGATATCCTATCAATCACTCGTATTAAGAAGCTGGACTTAGATAGTAAGCGTCCACGTTCAATTGTTGTTAAATTGCGCAACACGCGAATTCGTGATGAGGTTTTGGCTTCAGTTGTGAGATTTAACAAATCATTGGAAAAGGATAAGAAATTAAACTCAAGCCTATTAGGCTATGGGGGCACCAAGACTCCTGTTTTCGTGTCTGAGCATTTGTCTCCCATGAACAAGGCAATCCATGCTGAGACTAGGAAAATAGCTCGGGAAAAGGGTTATAAATATGTATGGGTTCGTGATGGTCGCATACTCGTCCGCAAAGAAGACGGTGCTCGTCCTAAACAGGTAAAAAGCTTACAAGCCGTTGCACTTCTATAAGTTCAACAGTGGGTAATATCTAATACAAAACCCCGGAGTAGCTTTCCAAATTCAATATCTATTACCAGAACTTCAGGGGTATGCGAACTAAACTTTCTGATATAAACATGGCAGCTAGTATAACTCAGTACGACCTTATTGTAGCCACAGAAACCTGGCTCAATTCAAACATCAATGACGGCGAGATCTTTAATAACCAGTACCATTTATATCGGAGGGACAGGAGTTCCAGTGCACGGAATGGCAGGGAGGGAGGAGGAGTATTAATAGCCGTATCAAAAGCTTTCACTTCCATGCGAGCCTGCCAATGGGAAACCTCCGCTGAAGATCTATGGGTGAGCATCAAAATAAGAGAAGGTAAGAAGATACACATTTGTGCCGCTTACCTACCCCCGCCCGTAACGATGAACAACCTCGAATCGTTGTTAGACAACGCATCTAGGGTCAGCGAGACTACTGGCGATGACATGATAATCATCGGAGACTTCAACTTGGGTTTTATAGAATGGGTCGCCGAACACCAAATCTCTCACTCGACTGCTACTAAACCTGTCAACTACAGCAGTAGCTTAGGCTATTGTTTAGTAGATTTTATGTCATCAAATTCTCTTAGTCAATATAATCATGTTAGGAACTCAAAAAACAGAATCCTTGACTTGATTCTAAGTAATATACAAAATGTAAAAGTCGAACCATCTGTAACTTGTTTATCAAAAGTAGACGATCATCATCCGCCCTTAGAAATAAACATTGATATTGTTGTTTGCAGTAGTTTAAAACCTAAAAAGTCCTATAAGTATAACTTTAGAAAGGCTGACTACGGATTAATTAGCGACAAACTCAGAAAAATTAATTGGTGCGATAGGTTTCAGTCAAATTCGAATGTAAACTTAATGGTGACTTCATTGTATGAATGTTTGTACAACATAATCGAGGAAACTGTTCCCAAAACCACTATCGGTAATCGTAATTTCCCTCCTTGGTACACTAAAACTCTAGTCAAACTCCTCAATGAAAAGGAAAAAACTAGAAAACGTTTTAAAAAGTACCACAACCCCCGCGATAAAGTTGAGTATAGACTTCTTGATGACCGAGCGCGACTTCTCATTAAAGAATGCTTCAGAAAGTATGTCCATACAATGGAAAGTAATATTCGTTACAATCCAAAATCCTTCTGGTCATTCGTGAAGGCAAAAAACTCGAACTCTTCAGGAATTCCTTCAGAAATCAAGCTTGATGACTCAACGGCTACTACGGGTGACGACATCTGCAACATCTTCGCTCAACATTTCTCTTCAATGCTTAGTGGTTCCACTGCTAATAGCACGGTACTACCTCCTGTGTCGCAGACGCAAAACTTTCCTCAGAATACACTAACGACGATGAAATTCACCGAAAGACAAGTCCTTAACGCACTGTCCCGAATTGACGCTTCTAAAGGAGCTGGACCCGACGGGATACCTCCTATATTCATTAAAAAATGCGCTCGTGATCTGTCTCTGCCATTAACACTCATATATAACAAGTCAATTGAAACTTCCCAGTTTCCCCTAGAATGGAAAAAGGCTAACGTCGTTCCTGTTTTTAAAAAGGGAGACAACACTGACGCGAAGAATTATCGCCCTATTTCACTGTTATCCTTATTTTCAAAGATATTCGAATCCTTGGTCGTTCCCATCTTAACTTCACATCTCAAACTACATATAGCTCCACAGCAACACGGTTTCTGCTCCAACAAGTCAACTGTCACCAACTTATCATCATATCTCAATGACATCTCCGTCTACGTTGACGCGAGCCAGCAAGTCGATGCATTATATACTGACTTCAGTAGCGCGTTCGATAAAGTCGACCACCAGATACTACTCACCAAATTAGAGGCATACGGTATTCACGGGAACCTTGTGGAATGGTTTAGATCATACTTATGCGATCGGAAACTAAAAGTAGTGGTAAATGGTTTCCAATCGTCACATTATTGCGCTACTTCCGGTGTGCCTCAGGGCTCCCATGCCGGCCCAATACTCTTCATTGTGTTTATCAATGACATAGTAAACCACATCAAGCACAGCCAATGTTCACTCTTTGCAGACGATCTTAAAATGTATCGGCCAATCAAATCCCCATCAGACGTCGTCCTGCTGCAGTCTGACTTAGACTCCCTTCAGGAATGGTGTATTGCAAACAAGATGGTGCTCAACGTTAGTAAATGCCAGCACATTACATTTACCCGCAAAAAGAGAATAGTGCCATCTTCTTACTCACTCAATGGATCAATACTGCAAAAAGTCGACATCATAAGAGATTTGGGAGTTTTACTCAGTAGTAACCTGTCGTTCACTCCTCACATAGATAAAATGTTGACCAGGGCCGGAAAAATGGTCGGATTCATAAAAAGGATCGGGCATGACTTTAAAGGAATACATGCATTAAAAGTACTTTTTAACGCTTTTGTGCGTAGTACCCTAGAATACGCTTCTCCAGTCTGGAGTCCAATGTACAAGGTACACAATAATCGTATCGAACGCATCCAAAAAAACTTCACCAGATTCCTTCGATATAAAGATCGCAACTGTCCTTACAGAGCTGACTACTCACAGCGATTGTCTCACTTTGGTTGGCATTCTCTTGAGCAGCGACGCGTGTTGGCTGACGTCACGACCCTCTTTAAAATTCTTAATGGTCAAATATCCTCACCCGACCTTCTCGCTAATCTGCACCTGAGCGTGCCCCGTCAATGTCCAGTCAGAACAGTGCGAAAGCCCCAAATGTTCGCTGTAAAATCATCTCGCACAAATCTCGGTCGATCGGCACCATTAAACCGAATGATGGACATCACCAACAAGGTCATCTCCATCAATACTGAAGTCGACATTTTCCGTGACAGTATACAGAGTCTCAGGCAAAAATTGTTGGAAATTCATCTGTAGTCAGCTTTTAACACATTATTGTTTGCTCACCATGTCGCTTGCAAATAGAGTTGTCCTTTAAAATCTATTCTCTATTTCTATATTCTACCAAAATTATTGTATAATTATGTTTTATCATCTTTAATGCCCAAATGTATTTTTATTATTTGCAATGCCCAAATGTATTTTTATTATTTTATGTTTTTTTAATAATTAGGGGCTCAATTTATTAACATTATATTGTAAATGCTGTGGTCTCCTATAAGTGAAGGAGTACACCTACCCAATACTTTGTGTTTTCCACTATATATAAATGTTTGTGTATATCTTTTGTTGGAGATCCTTAAATAAATAAAGAAAAAAATAAATTATTTGCACACATCGGGGTGTAATTAATAAATATTTATCTTCAATTATAAAAATATATATTATTTAATAAAAGTTACTTACTCTTTTTTTAATGTGTGCCAAACTCCTCTCAAGTTGGTTAAATTGCTTCTTAATAATACATCTACACACACACTCGATTGAGGGGTTGAAAACGTAAACCTGAATTGAATTGAATGAAATGGTGACGACTCAAGAATGAATTTCTAGAAAAGAATAAGTATTTTCTTTCTTTGACAATTTTATTTCTGCCAGTGAAGGAAAAGTACATTTTCAATTAATTAATACGTGATATTATAATAATAATAATAAAACAATAGGTGAGAAAATTAGTAAATATGCAGATTTGAAAGAAGAGGTCACTAGAATGTGGAATCAAGAAAAAGTGTACGTGGTACCAATAGTAGTCTCCACCACGGGTGTTATACCCAACCACCTCCACCATAGCCTTTAACTAATAGACCTCAAAGACTCAATTTACATTACACTCCAAAAAGCCGCGATTTTGAACACCTGCAGAATAGTGAGGAAGTTCATGCAGATTGACGAAAATGAAATATTTCACAACACACACACACACACGCTACGCTGACTTTGGCTAAGGCCCGTTAACGTAGCTTAAACTAGCCAACGAGCTATGAAACAGAACATGTTTTCCCTAAATAATAATAATATTCCACAACTATCACACAACGCCATCTAGTCCCAAGCTAAGCAGAGCTTGTGTTATGGGTACTAGACAACTGATAAACATACTTATATATTTCTAAATACATACATATTATAGATAAATTACACCCAGACACAAAACAAATGATCGTGCTCATCACACAAACATTTGTCCTGGGTGGGAATCGAACCCACGACCTCCGGCATAGCAGTTAGGGTCACTAACCACTAGACCAACAGGCCAGTCCAGTATAAGAAACTACAAGTTAAAGAAAATTTAACTGTATGTATCTTTTACTGAAAACAATTCTACACTACACTAGTAATATTTTAAACTGTCACCCGCGACTGTACCCCGCCTGGCATATAATTTGTTTAATGAATTCCTGTTTTTTCTTAAATAAAAATTTAACTTACTTTGTCCAGTTATTTCGGAGTGAAGCCGAAACGAACAAATAGACAGATAGAAATTAATTTTTTTTTGGGTAAGTACCGTATATACTTTAATAATTGACAAAAAAAAAAACAAATTAGTCCGTCGGACAGATTTCAAAAAAATATTGGACACTCATCTTTTCTTTTTTCACGTAAACAAAAAATGAAGACTATACAGTGCTTCGAAAACTCGTGTGACTTCACAGCGTGGTACATTTTTTACCACTAAGTGACGTCACAGCGTGGTATATTTTTACCACGAAGTGACGTCACAACCCCACTCATGATAAAACAGAAAACACTTACCTATTCAATATTTTTCGGTTATGTAACAGACGGACTAAACAGAATCATAGTTTTTTTTAGTCAGGAAGCATCCCTATTTCTAACAAACACTTCAATTGTATTGATTTGTAGCTAGTAGGTACCTATAGATGGAGAGTGACAACCCAGAGTAATAACCCAGTGTCGTCAAAGCATTACTGTATCGTTTTTCTTCAAGTAACAATGTTTCATTAATTTATGGTGGAAGGTCAGGGTCAGGGTCATTGTCGATGTTTGTAACAGTTTTATGGAATAAAAAAGGTAGTTCTTTGTCTAGTATTTACGGTCATTATATAAGTTGATAAAGACCTACTTACATGAAATCTTTACTAGTCATAAGTTCAGGGAGTATTTTGTTTCAGGCTTTATAGGCCTATTTAAACCGAATTCATTGCTTTTTTTCCTCTTGTTGTGTCCAATTTTTACTTGATTCAAGAATTCGTGTACTACAACGAAAACGGGTGTAATAAAAACTTCCTAAACCGACTTCCAAAAAAAAACACTAAAAATGTCTAAAATTAATTTAAGTACTTTACTTTTGTTTGCTTCATTGACTTTTTACCACCGACTTCCAAAAAAAGTTATTTTAGCCTTTTTGTTACATCCATTTCACTAGCCTGAGAGTTCGCAAATCATTGATTAAGGCCTACAAACAATTGTAGGCCATCTAAAAATAAAACTTAAAAGCTTTCCTTACCACAACAACCATTCCTCAACCAGTATCATCTTGCAAATGAACTACGAGTAAATCCAACCCCAACCCTCGGCTTACCTGAACAATAATTGAAAATATAGTCATTTGAATATATCTGGTTGCTCGGTAGAGGCCGAGATTAGATCCGAGCGGCCGAATTACAATTGGCTGATTTCCCGTACCGGCAGCTCGGGTATTTTTGTACGCAATAAATCCATTACGCATTGGGTTGTTACACAATAATTCATTGATGTATATTAGACGTGTGAAATTGATGGGTTTTAAAGTGATGATAATATGTAGCGTCTAGACGAACAGTATGGTCGTATTATTGACGCCTTTTCCTAACTATATTGGGGTCGGCTCCCAGTCTAACTGGATGCAGCTGAATATCAGTATTTTACATGGAGCGACTGCACAATTTGAGCTTTCGACTCAATGTAGGCGTCGAAATTCAGATTCGCGCTCAACTTCGTACCAAGAAGCTTGCTGACTTTCACAACCCAGTTAGTATAAGGTACGTGTATACGTGTTCTGATATTATTCTGTTTTTGTTTACAGGTACATTATTTTCTTCGTTGTACTTGTCGTCATACGATACCTCCCGGTAAGACTGGTTGCCAGACTTTAGGGCAACTGAGCTGTAACGACAGTCAAAGACATCAGTCATCTACAAATGACAGCTGGAACCAACGGCTTAACGTGGTTTCCGAGGAACAAATGAAACTCGGTATGTAGAGGGTGGTCACCCATCTACAGACCAACCTGGGCAAGCGCGGCTTTACATCATCATCAGCCTATAATGTTCCCGCTGCAGGGACTCAGGCCTCCTCTCTAGGAGAGGGATGGACTATAATCCATCCACGCGGGCCCAGTGCGGATTGGCAGATGTCACATGTCTTCGAATTTTTTGGTTCTTAGACATGCAGGTTTCCTCACGATGTTTTCTTTCACCGTTTTGAGAGCAGCGGTGATGAAATAAATTACACAAAGTAATGCGTGACTTACGAACAGTAGGTCGTGGGTTCGAACCCAGGCAGGCGGGTTCGAACCCACGACCTACTGTTCGTAAGTCGGGGACGACACCACTGGGCCACCGCTGCTCTCACACCACTGGGCCACCGCTTTTACTTTGGCTTTACATAAAGATCAGTTATTATTTAACCTGACTGTGAAGGATGTGTTAGAGACTATCAGACTGAAAAACTTTCTCTATGTGACCAACTTTGTACAACAAAATTACCTGTCCCATACAGTTCAATCGTGTTGATATTGAAAGGGATTGGAAGATTATTGTATGAAACGTAACCTACCTAATTTCCAAAAAGGAGGAGGTTCTCAATTCGTCTGTATGTTGGTGTTTTTGTGTATGTATGTTTCCGTATATCTCTGTCATGTATTTTTAAAATAGCGACCACATAAAATCTGTATTAATTCATAGTTGGTATCTGTACTATAGTAGTTTATGCGACTGTGCATAATGCCTAATTATTTATACACTACTTTATCTACCCAAATATTATAAGGGCTCTATGATGGGTTCAGGAACCATAGGGAAATGACCAGCATTGTTATCAGTGTAATGCAATAAAAAATAACGAACAAATGACAGCTCGAAATGGCGGCGTTTCGAATATCTGTATTTTTTTTTAAATCATAGGCAAACGAACAAAGTCACTATTCTTGTGTCACTCGAGATCAAAATGTCGTGCAGTTTATAATTAAAATCATACTGAATTGGGGTTTCGTATCGATATCTGTTTTAATGTAGATAGGTACTAGAATAGCACACTCACTTGAATTTGACACCTGTTCCAAATTTAAACTCTTACCCTACTGTTTTCAGTAGGTAATGAGTTCATAACAGTTCCGTTTATTTCTGCTGGTTGGTAATGCTGGTCATTGCCTATGGTTTTTGAACGCATTAGAGAGGGTTTATGATATTTGGGTAGATAAATAAGTTTTGTATGGAGCAAGTGATAATTATAAAATACTGGTATTCAGCTGCATTTACTTGGACTGAGAGCCAACTCCATTATAATTAGGAAAAAACTCGGCAGATGATGATGAGTCACAGTATTTCTAAAGTATTTCAAATCTATCACAAAATTCTGGACAACTTCAAATTTATGCTTGACATTTCAGGTTTAACACACAAATAAACTTCAATCCCAAAACATGACTAAGCCAAATTAGCTTTGCCATGTCGTCATCGCTTTGTCTATAGCGCTCAGCCCCCCTATTGCGTATCTTTTTAACGTCAGTGGCTATCAGAAATGTCCATAGATTAACTGTAAATTGGTTATGGTTTGGTACATTTTTTTCTTAAAAACACACCATTTGACAGTTATTTGATAGACATTATAAGTTATCCACTGTCATTAAAAGATACACAATAGCCCTGCTGATCTACCTCACAAACCATATTATCGTGAAAGCTAATTTGAATACATTAGTTCGACAACGCCGAACCCAAAATGTCTCTGACGGCATCGACTGGCGAGGGTTATTGAACTTTAATGTGATCTAATTTAAATCCTATTACAAATCAAGTAAAACATAAATTTAATTGGAAAGTTTTAAAGTGCTTGAGAAATGTTTAAAAAAGAAAGCGCAAATCGAAACCGACTTCCATTAGAGGACTAAGTCCACATGAAGGTACACTTCAATGCAGAAGTAAAAGTCGATTTTTTTTGAGAATCTTCCCTCCTGTTGCCCTCCAATTCTGCAAGCTAATCAGAGATTTTAAAATAAATACACGTAGGTGTTAATACACGTAGTCATCTCCTGCTCTTATCTTAATTTATTTTGGGTCGGAGAGTCGGAGCAGCATGACCTCTTCTCCCATACTGCTGTATTACTGGTCATGTCAGCAGACACCTCCTTTCTAGCCATATCATCCTTCACACAGTGTTACGAACATACAGTTTATCTGTGTTATCTGTGGCCAACATCGTAGAACTGTCATCGCTAGCAAGTGTCAAATAGTTGTCAATTAGTCTAACTTGCCTTCCCACGATTAAAATTATTAACAGTGATAATTAGTATTTTATTACTTCGATCACCACACAGTCCATAATACATCGTTTCTTTGGTCGCCCTCTTCTCTTATCTCTATGATGTAGGTAACTAGGTACTACTACTACCTCTGATGTCTAAAGTATCTCTTTATAAGTAGACTGGCGATCAAGAGCTTGTTGTTTCAAATCAAATCGTAAACTTACTTTTAGGATAAACGTAATGAACACAAATATATTTTGTGTAGGTACTCATTTTCCTCCTACATTTGAAACTATTTATATTTTAGCTATCATTATTTACGAGTATGTGAAAGTTTTATTTTTATTAGATTTATAAATCAATCTACGTACGTACCTACCTGACGAATGCATATAAATCCACATTTTTGCTTGTTTTGATGGCATGCCAAAACTACGGATAATAAAACATGACCGCAAAATCCATGAAAGAAAAGTAAACTGAAGATGCATTGAAATCTAATCTTAAACGATTTAGACAGATTTAGCTTTTATGTTAGACTTTATGGTTTTGAAACGGGCGGACGGACGGGGTAAAATATAAGTTCCATTCCACGCAACGTTTATTCTATGAAACTGCATACAAAATCAATGAACAAACCATTTACAATGATATTCTAATATTACTCAAAATATTTTTCATGCTTTCAGTGCCTTTAGAAAAAAAAAACTGTAAAATTCCATGACATGGTGTGTTTTCGACGTATCTATACGTTTATAATGTCCTAGACAGTCAAGTCAAGTCTTTTTTTTCATTTGTAAGAAAAGAAAACAAGTCTATAACAAAAATATTCATTAGTCGCGTGCCCATTCTTTTAAAAATATAGAGCCATTTTATAAAAAAACACGAAGTATTGTGTTCTTCGTGTGTTTTAGCGTTTCGATCGCGGAAAGTATTTGTATAGCCCAAAACTCAGCCACGCAACTCGACCAGCTATCAGGTACTTTCTAAGAGTCCCATTAGGTCACAGTGTATGCTGTTGTCACCACTTTCCCTTACCCTAAACCTAGGACAGTATGTCAGCGCCACAGCGTAGCAAAATTACTTCAGCGTACTCACTATGAAAGTTAATCGGATTTAAGCACCCTAATCGCGACATCGAGTGCTTTTCATTAGACAAACATGGCGCTTGACAAGACTTATAGCCGTTATGAGTTCATTTTGTTGGTATTATACACGTAGATTCAGTGATGAAGTAGAGATTTTGAGTTTGTCTTAGGGGATTCGATTTATACTGCTTCCTGTGGTTTAGTGAAGGTCTTGTGCAGATGTGGAAAATTCAAAGCTAATTTAACATGACATCACGCCTTATTTCCTGAAAGGTAAGGCAGAGGGATACTCATTAGTGAACCCACATTTTGCCAGCTATGTTTAAGTCCCATGTTAGAGCGGGTGAGCCTATTGCCATCAATCAGGCACAAATCTAGACTCTTTGGCTGCAGAAAAAATCCTGATGTAAAAACCCGATAATACTGTCTGAAATTGAAGTCGAACTCCACCTCATGCACACCGATTTTATTGCGCTTCCGACTACTAGTCCAACGAGACAGTCCAAAACTAATGAAATATGTTTCTTATAATAACGAGGTGAGCTACTTCAAATGATAAATGAACTTGGATATAAGCCCGGGGTATTGCCCTGTGGCCATGGCTCACTCATGTGTGTAATGCTCTCGAATGAGTAAACAAAGTCAATTGATGTAAACCATTTATGTTAGCCGGTAAAATTGACTCGGAAAAATTGGATTAGGTATATCGTCGTTCGTATTTACTAGGGCAGGGCATTCGAGTTTAGTAATAGTACTGTGTACCTATATCTAGATGACATCATTATTTATTATGTTCGAAGTCAAATTCTGGGTCGGTTCAATTTATATTGCCTTCGACACGATAAGAAGATATTTGATGGTGAACATTTTCAGGTTCAATCTTGTCCATAAGATCATCGATAAGTAGATCATTATCTCTTAGCCTAGTCTTTTCCCAAATTATGTTGGTGTTGGCTTCCAGTCTAATCGAATATGCTTTTTCGTACTCCTCCGCTACTCTTTTCTGAATAATTTCGTTGCGGGATCCAAGACAGTTAAATAATTTCTCTGGGACTTCGTCGAGCTTCATTGTCTCGGCGCTTTTCTTGTGGTCGCCACTGTTGACTCGGGCTAACAGAAGTTACAGTGGTTTGGGAATAGTGTGGCGGGCTTGTCCCAAATAAAAAAAAAAGTCTAATCAAATGCAGCTGAGTAGGGTATTCCACATGCAGCGACTGCCTATCTGACCTCCACAACCCAGTTAGTACTAGATAATTTCTGTATCTCCCACCTTGGTAGGACTGAATGTCAGACTTTCGGCTTCTGACTACTTATAATATCTGTCAAAGATCTACAAATCAACGTTAAGTAGATCAGAGATCAAAATGTTGTCCAATATCTTTAGTTTGTTCAGTAGGATTTGGTTAGGACAAAGTCAATACCGAGTTGACCGAACTAGAAATGACCAGAATCGTGAAGACTTGGTATACTATTAACTACTATTTGAACAATTGTTTGACCACAAATAAAATGAAATGTTAGGACCTGCCAACTTATCCTCACTGATTTGAAATAATGGGAACAACGTCACGAGTGAGAGAGCTATTTAAAAAAAAGACGGGTTGCACTCCGGGAGTGCCGGCAGAAGTGAAAACTTGATTATTAAGGCGATAATACCTGCCCGCGACCTTGAGCGCGCGTTTAACTCATCGCCTAAACAAATAAGGTTGAAAATGGCGATGCGTTTGATGCTCGTGACTGCCAAAATCAACGATAGTTCGCAGATTTAATTTATTAAAAAAAAAAATACGCTGTAATGTTAAAATATTTTTACATATGTCTTTAGTTGGTTAAATTTCCTTTCTGATAGTAAAAAAATAAATAACAGTTGTCACTCAAAATATTGAGCATTTCGAGACGAAAAAGTTTTTTCGTGTGATTTTTTTGTGATTTTGTGATTTTTTTTTTCGAGGTTCTTGATTACTTTTAGAAAATATTTTTGCATAAGTCTTTTACCTATACATTTGACTATACACTGTATTTTTTTTGGAATTGTAATAAGTAGCAATACGGCTAACTCTGCGACGAAAAACAGGTCGTTTTTACGGTGCCCCTTTAGCCGCGCCTTAACGTTGAGCATGTTTGATATTTTGGAATGGTTAGGGAATAATTTTGCACCAATTGCTTTATCAGTATAAACTAGTCTTAGGTCGATAGTTTCCGAGATATAGCCGTTTCAATTTTGACAGCTGTCATCCGAAATGTAGATCTCATTGAGATCTATCACTTGTCCCTACACACAACTAGTCTAAGGTCGATAGTTTCCGAGATATAGCTGTTTCAATTTTGACAGCTGTCATCCGAAATGTAGATCTCATTGAGACCTATCACTTGTCCCTACACACAACTAGTCTAAGGTCGATAGTTTCCGAGATATAGCCGTTTCAATTTTGACAGCTGTCATCCGAAATGTAGATCTCATTGAGATCTATCACTTGTCCCTACACACAACTAGTCTAAGGTCGATAGTTTCCGAGATATAGCTGTTTCAATTTTGACAGCTGTCATCCGAAATGTAGATCTCATTGAGACCTATCACTTGTCCCTACACACAACTAGTCTAAGGTCGATAGTTTCCGAGATATAGCCGTTTCAATTTTGACAGCTGTCATCCGAAATGTAGATCTCATTGAGATCTATCACTTGTCCCTACACACAACTAGTCTAAGGTCGATAGTTTCCGAGATATAGCTGTTTCAATTTTGACAGCTGTCATCCGAAATGTAGATCTCATTGAGACCTATCACTTGTCCCTACACACAACTAGTCTAAGGTCGATAGTTTCCGAGATATAGCCGTTTCAATTTTGACAGCTGTCATCCGAAATGTAGATCTCATTGAGATCTATCACTTGTCCCTACACACAACTAGTCTAAGGTCGATAGTTTCCGAGATATAGCTGTTTCAATTTTGACAGCTGTCATCCGAAATGTAGATCTCATTGAGACCTATCACTTGTCCCTACACACAACTAGTCTAAGGTCGATAGTTTCCGAGATATAGCCGTTTCAATTTTGACAGCTGTCATCCGAAATGTAGATCTCATTGAGATCTATCACTTGTCCCTACACACAACTAGTCTAAGGTCGATAGTTTCCGAGATATAGCTGTTTCAATTTTGACAGCTGTCATCCGAAATGTAGATCTCATTGAGACCTATCACTTGTCCCTACACACAACTAGTCTAAGGTCGATAGTTTCCGAGATATAGCCGTTTCAATTTTGACAGCTGTCATCCGAAATGTAGATCTCATTGAGATCTATCACTTGTCCCTACACACAACTAGTCTAAGGTCGATAGTTTCCGAGATATAGCTGTTTCAATTTTGACAGCTGTCATCCGAAATGTAGATCTCATTGAGACCTATCACTTGTCCCTACACACAACTAGTCTAAGGTCGATAGTTTCCGAGATATAGCCGTTTCAATTTTGACAGCTGTCATCCGAAATGTAGATCTCATTGAGACCTATCAATTGTCCCTACACACAACTAGTCTAAGGTCGATAGTTTCCGAGATATAGCCGTTTCAATTTTGACAGCTGTCATCCGAAATGTAGATCTCATTGAGATCTATCACTTGTCCCTACACACAACTAGTCTAAGGTCGATAGTTTCCGAGATATAGCTGTTTCAATTTTGACAGCTGTCATCCGAAATGTAGATCTCATTGAGACCTATCACTTGTCCCTACACACAACTAGTCTAAGGTCGATAGTTTCCGAGATATAGCCGTTTCAATTTTGACAGCTGTCATCTGAAATGTAGATCTCATTGAGACCTTTCACTTGTCCCTGCACACAACTAGTCTAAGGTCGATAGTTTCCGAGATATAGCCGTTTCAATTTTGACAGCTGTCATCCGAAATGTAGATCTCATTGAGACCTATCACTTGTCCCTACACACAACTAGTCTAAGGTCGATAGTTTCCGAGATATAGCCGTTTCAATTTTGACAGCTGTCATCTGAAATGTAGATCTCATTGAGACCTTTCACTTGTCCCTGCACACAACTAGTCTAAGGTCGATAGTTTCCGAGATATATCCGTTTCAATTTTGACAGCTGTCATCCGAAATGTAGATCTCATTGAGACCTATCAATTGTCCCTACACACAACTAGTCTAAGGTCGATAGTTTCCGAGATATAGCTGTTTCAATTTTGACAGCTGTCATCATTATTATTATTATTATTAATTATTATTATTATTATTATTAATTATATTATTATTAATAGTTATTATTATTAAGCGCCCTGCGCTGCCTAAACGAAACAGTAGGCCCAGGCATACATTTTCGCCGCGCCGTAGAGAGGGGATAGCTGTCTACTCTCCATCCGTCTTACGCTTTTTCGATCAGGGTCACGTGGTCACGTGTCCTGACGCGAGTTTAAGATTTTATACCCACCACAGAACAATTTCCCAAAGTGCTCAACGCCGCTAAAGAAGTTTTCACTTCAAAAAAGTATTTAAGAGATTAATATTACTCATATTATTCTTGCTGTCAGTACTAATGGACCAAACTAAAGTTATACAGCTCACAAATCCATTTGCAACAAAACATTTGGCTTTTTGGCATAACAGACATTTGTATTCATTTTAAATATTTGCATTAACATAAATGTTCATTATTCAGAAAACTGATTTAAAATATTATCTTCTAGAACGTGTTAGAATTTTACATTTTTATTACATAGAGATAATTTCCTAAAATGTTTTCTGCCAAAAATACAAGACACAGATGAATTCCACATACATGAAATAAATGGCATGTAAAAATAGTCATTTTATTTACATTATCCAAGATACGTCAGCAAAAGAATGAAAAGTGTGAGATGCCAAAAGCATGTCAAAATAAACGATAACTCTTACTAACTTTCTTTATTGCGGTAATGTTTTTAATGAGACATTTATGAATGCTGTGTGTTTTTGTTGGTACATTGGCTTTGATTATATCTACCGGTTTCATAAGATTGTTGTGAACATCATGCAAAGTCCTCACGTTCGTATTAATACAGTAACGACTTTTTATGATGTTCATGATGTTCTTTTGGCGATCAGTTTTGACTGTAGTATTAACTACAGTGAAAATGAGGAAGAATGTGGAAGATTATTTTGGGGGTTGGAAATCATAACATAACCCCTCCCGCTCTGGGCAGAGCGGAAGGGAGTGTCAGACTTCTACTGACTAAAAACCACCCATGTTCCTTCTTAGCTCCTGTGCCGAGGCCGCGGTATCTCTTTCGAACAACCCACAGCCCCGACGGGAACACTTGACTCTGACAATGCCTTTATTTCAGTTGTTTGAATTTTGGAACAATTACTATTATAGCGCGGTATATTTTTCACGCTGCCTCTTTGGTCTAGTCGTTGGAAGCCCGACTGCTGAACATGAGGTCCTGGGTGACCACACCATTTTATTCAAATTAGTTTATTTTCGATTACCCTTTTGTGTTTATGTATGAGATTAATATTTTGTTTGAAATTTATTTTAAAATCGTCTCTTTGTTATTGTTTGTTCAACAGATAAGCATTGTCTGGACTGACTTTATTTATTTCATTTTGGTTATCTAGTATTGACTCCTCAACATTCACAGTTAGTTGCTGATGGCCCGATCTTAATAACATTATCGTATTTACTCCGTTTCTGACAGGCTTGTTTCCTAGAAGTGGAAACATTTAACAAACGATTATAATTATATGCTAAGTCAAATTTAAATAAATGATAAAAGTGCCTTTTCTTTAACCCAGTGGAATCAATGATGATCATCCAATTTTAATTGTGGTCAAACCGACTACTTCTGCATTTAATCTTCGTGGAACTCAAAAACTTATTACTTTCATTTAGTTGGCAAATCCAACTAGAAATTCCCGTCAAATCCCAAACCAAAAATAAACTTTTTCAGAAAACAAAGAAATTAAAAGGATCCAACAAAAAATTCATACGTCCAAACAATTCTCTTCGCTAGTACGATTAACCCCAAAAGGCCTGGTGAGGTCAAACCACGCCGGTTTCAATTAGAGCCACATGTCGGCCATTACTGCGGCATGACCAATATGCACTACTAGGGGAGCATAGCACGTAGGCAATTGTTTTTGTTGCAAGTTTGGCTGTTGGGGCTGAAAAAGAAATTCATGCAATTTCTTTTTTGCACGTGGTTTGGAGCAAGTTCAAATAATAGTCGTGGAGTTTTTAGTAGTTTGGGTATGGTTATGAAATTTATCATCCACTGTTTCACTTTGTCCACTGTTAGGTGTATACCCAGAGTATTCGTAGGCCTGTAGTTGCTTCTGCCAAGTAACACGCTTTTGTACCAGCCTCATCTTAGATATACAACAATGTCGTCTGTCTCATTTCGTCGCCGGACTAACAATTTTTCCAGTCCTTGGACGGCACTCGCTCACAGCTTTACTCCACTTCACATCACCGGCCTTTCAAGGTGTCCTGCCCAACTCCATTTGAATTTCATATCGCAATTGCAAATAACGAAGACCTTCGTACTTCTCCAGATTTCAAAGTCTGGAACTCGGTCTACTAGTTTTTATGCCGAGCATGAAACGCTCCCTGGCTCTTGATTGATAGAGTTAACAGAATATGCTTATTTATTTATAATTATCCTAATTTTATCTTAGCAGTCACCTTGCTCGTATCATCTTTCACACCACTTTTCATTTGTGGCTTCTTTTTGTAGACCAACATAATAATGAAACCATAATATTCAGGATACAACGGTGGGGTTATCGCTAATGAGGCGGAATTTGATACCATGTTGTGAAAAGGCTTTAGTAATATTATTACTAAGCTAAAAAGTAATTTTCTCTAGACTTCTAGCTTAAATTTTCCATAAATTACCAGTTAATACTTAATAGCTGCGCTTTACCGCGCTGCGCATTGGTCCATGAAATAACTTATAATATTGAAATTGATATCAGAAGAGGGATCACCCTTTTAATATAAAATTACTATTTGCTCATTTTATTATTCCTTTCGTTACAAATGTTACCAGTACATTCGATACCAATTTTGTTACACTGTTTATTTTCGGCTAAGAAACAATTTGGGGCTTATTTTTGGCAATCAAAAATACCTTTTCATTACGGGAAAATTCCATAATGTTTGACTCGAATGCTTTTATGGAATGTATTCCTGCGTCGTATTGTTTGTAATGGTCATCATATTGAACGACTTTTGTTTGGTCGGCCGATTAACCCTAGGGTGCGGTAAAGGCAATGCGGTCGCTTTCAATTAAACCCATATGAAAGCTATACCGAGACCCAGAGCAACCCAGATGCACTATAACGTTTCAATGTGTCTGAGCAATTTGCTAACTTTTTTCCTAACGTGAATTTGAAAAAAGTTTTTATGGTTCAAAGGAGAGCAATTTCTGGGGTGGATGTTCCTGTTTTATGTATCACATAAAATAAAATTATGAAGGCTATTTTAATTTGTTGAATTTTGAACAGATATTTGTTACTTGGCTCTTACGAAAATTAAATAAAGGGAAATTTCCTCAGAAAAGAAGGAATTTTTAATATTCTTTGAAAAATAAATAAAGGCAAGATTTTTGCAGAAAATGAAAGAAAAAGCTGTGCCCTGCTTAACCTTGTTTCAATTGCAGTACATAAAAATAAATGACAAAGGAAATAATAAAATATGACCTTGAACTGTGGTGTACCGGATATAAAGGCGACATTCTTATTAATGAGTTTATAGAACATTAATGGAAGACGTCAATCTTTTTCAAAAACGTATTTTAAAACTGTGCACCGTCATGTTTTTTCTTTGTTCTTGTTGCGAAACATTTCTAAAATTTTCAGTTAAGTGAAGAAAGGTCTCGCCACCTTACACAGGACTACAAAAATAGACTGATATCATGTCAGTCTATTTTAATTACTATCTACTAACTTTTTTGCATAACTATTCGTAGGTATATTCCAATGTTTACTTACGTAAACGAGGCATTGGGTTGTGCCGGTCAAAATAAAAGCTAATAATTCAATCCGGTGTTGGGTCGTGACTAGGGCAGTAGTCTCAGCATCGGTTCTCCCGTTTCTTACTATTGAACCAGTTCCGATGGTGAAGTCTGAAACGAAACGACAAAGTTTTATCGATGTGTTTTAGAATTAAGCATAGATCAACTTCGTGCTAGAACATAATATTGGCAGAGTATCAAAGGACAGCAAACACAAAGGTCCTAAACAAGTAAATCAAAGTCGAAGAGAATATTTCACAGAATTAATTTTCAGTTTCAATTGCGTTCTACAATAAAACGTTTGAACTGTTAAATTCAAACCAGATCCAGAGAACCACGAGGCGTTTGAAGTCGACGACAAAACAGTTACCATTAAGGATTTAACAGTCAAAGATAAGGAACAAAAACCAGAGACAATTATAAAGCCACCTTTTTCTTTTTACTCTGTGACAATCTGTGAACGGGGAAAAGGAACAGAAAAACAAAATGGAAGCTTAACAGACATAATAGAACAATTACTGGGTCGTTGAAAAGCACTGCAATAATTATTAGCAGTTGAAAACAAGACTGTTAAAGATTTTCTTTTTGTTTTACTTGTTGCTCGGTTGAGTCTTGAATGGAAGAAAGATCTGGGTTACAGGAAATAATTGTTTTGGTGGTCTTTCAGAGTAACAGTTTGTAATTTAGTTTTCAACTACAAAACATGTTTCTACTGGGACATTTACAGACGCCAGTATTTACATCAAGTTACTACACTCTGTAATTTTTTTTTATTAGACTTTCAACTTTATCGTTAAAGGATTTGGTTCAAGGTTGATTGGGAATATTTGACGGTTTCAGGTAGCTTGTTATGCTGACGTCTATACTAACCCTTAGCCACCTAACGTGTATTCTAGTAACACATCCACCTAACGTCGGCCATGGTGACCGCTTGCGTTTATGTACTATTAGAAAGTAAAAAGCTCAAAAATTGCTATAATCAATACTACATCATGATCTTCAATTGTTTTTATTACAAATTGTTTTAGTAAACTCTTCAAATTAACACTTTTTACTTTTACTATCATTAATAAAAGTTGGCTTACAAATATTTAAACAAATTATAGGTTTTTTAATTAAGCTGAGATCTAAGCAATAACAATCAATGAGACTTCTTAATTTTTAATTATTTTAGTAACTTAAACATATAACCTCTTATATAAAACTATCATTGGTACAATCAAATAACAATTATTACAAAATTACAGCTCCCTAACATTTACAATTTCTCGCGGCAACCTACTGGAGGTTGAGACGACCAACGGAACCGATTTTTTCCGAAATAGTTCCGGTACCTTGCCAATGGAACACCATCATCGGAAGATGCATCATCATCAATTGGCAGATCATCATCATCAACTGGCAGAGTATCGTTATCTTCACTTAACTCGTATCAGAGCCTGATTGACACTCATCATCAATGACGTGGTCTACTGGTACATCTTCAACGTCACTGCAATCTTCATTTGGTATTTCCGGCACATCCCTTTGATCCTCGGAATCTGTCACACTCTTCTAACCATCTACTGATACTTTGATCACGTTGAGACATGATAAATCTAAAAAAACAACTAGAAAATGTTAACACTAAAAGTAACGTAACAACCTAGCGTCGGTCACCATGACCGCATACGAAATATATTTACCTGAATCTTTTCACTGCGCGCACGCGTTGCTTGGTCAAACGCGGAGCCAAAACTGGAGAGGGAGGAGAAAAAGTACACAGAGTCACAGGCGTGTGGCACGCGTAATAACGGAAATATTTGAAAAAATATATCGCATGTAGTCACTGTGACCGACGCTAGGTGGTTAAGGGTTAAAGTCATTTTCCATGAGCAGTTGCTTGCGTTAATGTGCTACCCACACTGTTATGATTTATCTATGACAAGCTTCTGCCCGTGTTTAGGCCAGAACAATCCCATGTAAACATATTACCGGGATTACAACTATCCTAGATATCCTAACCTAACCCAAGCCATCGTCTCGTCATGTGTCTCTAATAGGGATGTTAACAAAAGAAATCTAATTAGTCCGTCAAATAGATTTTCAAAAAATATTGGACACGTATTTTTTCTTTTTTCACGTAAACAAACAATGAAGACGATACAGTGCTTTGAAAACTCGTGTGACGTCATATTCTATGACATTTTTTAGCGAGCAGTGACGTCACAACCTCCCACTCAAATATTTGACGCGTTTTATCTTCGTCAATATTTATTGATTTGATAAAACAAAAAATACGTACTTATCCAATATTTTTCGATAATCTTACAGACGGACTAATTAGAATCATATTTTTTTTAGTTAGTAAACATCCCTATTTCATGATAAAAAGTTAAAAAATACTTTACGAGCGGACACAGTTACTTTCACAGTTAATATAATTTTATTCCTAACATGCATTAATAATCATGCCTTTGATTAAATACCCCGTTCTGTATTACATTACGAGTACATTGAAATGCATCAATATTCATGCCGCGGGGAACACGATATAACCATTTCATGGTATTGCGAATTCCTATGAATGCATTTCACAAATTTAACTGGTTGATTAATTTCCATTTGAATTGAAAGGACTGGCAGTATTGAATGGTTTACATGTTCGTGGTACGTTTGTTTTAGATTGTAAAGGAGCTTTATCAAATTATATTATTGATACGACTGTAAATTGGGATAAGGGAAGGTCACTTTAGTTTTGAATACACACATCATTATTACTTAACCTTATAATTATAACCTTCCAACTACTTTACAAATCAAACTGAGCATGTTTATCTAGAACTTGTACATCGCCCGCGACTTCGTCAGCAAAAATTGGAATCTTCTTCTTCTTTAGTCGGTCCCTCATTACTGAGGATCGTGGTCACTCGACTCCTTCAAGCGGACAAAAATTGGGATAACTCGAGTAATATTCACGACGTATACATAAATCGTATGATTACCTTTTGCTACGCGGAGCCTATGTTAGTGCAAGTAGACTGAGCAACTTTTTTAAGTACATGATTGATATTTACAATGCTTTTTCTTTCCGAATTGCTTATGCAGCACATTTAATGATCGGTCTTTAAGACGAAATTGCATTGACCACTTTTATCGCAGTTTTTATACTGTTAATTATAATCATTCTCCTATCCTCTTCTTCTTCCTGCCCTTATCCCATGTCATTTGGGGTCGGCGCAACACGTTGTTTTCTTCCATTCTGCCCTATTAGTCGTTACGTTATCATTTATTCCTTTTTCCTTCATATCACCCCTCACACACTCCATCCATCTTTTCTTTAGTCTTCATCTCCCTCTCCATCCATCCACATTTATATTCATAAATCATTCTCCTATCCTAATTCCAATTTATTTAGGGTCGGTGCAGAATATCTTCTTCTTCCATACTTCTCTGCTACTAGTCATCTCAGCAGTCACCTCCTTTTTACCCATATCATTCTTCACACAGTCCACCCATCTCGTTTCTTTGATCAAATCAAATCAAAATTCATTTATTCAAACTAGGCTGATAATCAGCACTTTTCGAAGGTCAAAATTTACTTTACTTTACTACAGTGAAATTTGGTTAACTGGGACTTGGATAAGTGAGAAACCTCTATAACTGAATCTGATCTTTCTCTACTCTTATTAGCCATCTACTCTTCCAACCTAAAAGACAGATGTGTTGCCCAGCTTGTTCAGCCACTTCTTCTTCCCAGCTAAAACACTAGGAAGTGTCGAAGGGTGGGCGTTTTGGGGGACTGTGTCTTGTTAATATATTTTAATGTTGAAAAAGTGCTGATTACCAGCCTATAGTTTGAATAAATGATGATTTTTTTTATTTTATTTTGATGTTACATACTGAATGTACTCAATATGTTTCTCTCTATATTTTCCTTTTTCCTCCACACCACATCACAAACAGTTCAATCTACAACCAAAAAAGCTACAATGCATGCATTTGTAACACAAGTATCCTCCGAGTGGAATCTTTCATTGTTTCATCATCATTAAGTGACGTCACAACACGTTTACAATCGTCAAAGATATGGGTGTTAACAGATTCTGTTCCTATTATTGGCGTGTTTACGCTGCAGTTAATAATTCGGTCAGTTTCCGTTCCGTTTCTAACTGGTTTGTTTACATCTTCGTGGAATTGTAGCATTTTGTCCACGTTTATACTACTGTTGTTTGTGTTATTTATATCTCTTCGTGACTATTCATTTAGTGTTATTGGATTTTTTCATCACGAATTTCTTAGTAGCAGCTATAGAGTCTGGAGGGGCAGCCTATGGGCACAAGCCCGATGATGTCAATAGGCCCCTCTTTTACAGAGGACTTGAACATAATGGGCGAAATGTAGGTGGACTATAATTAGGTAGGTACATTTCTGTCTATCACTTCGGGGATTACAGAGGTGATGCTAGGTAAGTCCGCCTTTGTACGGTTTTATTACTTGTGCGTAAAGTTTTAATAAATAAATAAATATGTGCTCTTGTCTTGTAAGTTCTTCTTTTGTACTTTAAAATTTTAAAATTTAGTCATGCATGTTTCTTAAATTTTAATATTTACCTAAACTGAAAGTTAGAAAACCACAAGAATTGTAATTTACAATTCTTGTGGTTTTCTAACTTTGAGACAACGTTAGCGTTGTATTAAAATTTAAAACTTATATGTTGAAATTACTTGCTAACGTAAACTTATCCATTTAAATATTTAATGTACCTTCGCCAAAAGAATTAATTTTGTTCTCAATTATTTTATTAGTTAGACTTGTACTAAGATGTCTAAATATTTAACAAAAGATTATTAATTAATTAAGTGCTCAGAAATTCCTTTGTTTTGAGTACTTAATTACTCCATTGTAATGTGAATAAAGAGATAGGGACGTATACATAAGTTTGGGTTTTGGACAGATCACAATGTAGTCTAAATAAATATTCTGTTCATATATAGTACGAAATGCTCTCTCTATTATGATCTCAAAAATTTTGAGGTAGATAAAAGGACACAGAAAGTTGAAAATAATCATTGCACCGTTTCTTCGATCAGTGGAACCTTTTTTGATTGATTCTAATAATTTTTACAGCCAATTTTATCATATAAACTAAACGCGATCAGCTCGTCTAAACTGAGTTGAAGAGATATCATTGTCATTATATGATAAAATCAAAATTCATTTATTCAAACTAGGCTGATAATCAGCACTTTTCGAAGGTCAAAATTTACTTTACTTTGCTACAGTGAAACTTGGTTAACTGGGACATGGTTAAGTGAGAAATCTCTATAACTGGAACTCATACTCCCCAGTATGAGTTCCCCAGTTGAGTTTGATGGGACCCCTCCCATGAGACAAATTTGGATATCTGAGACACATTTAACCAGTAATAGTAACCAGAAAATCAACAGTAACCAGATAATCCTTGGTAAAACTGGTTGTCAGACTTTTGGGCCACTGAACCTGTATCGACTGAGATCTGAGAATGACAGCCAGAAGCAGCCCGAGGCACGGAGGAAACTCGGTATGTTATGGGTCCCCCCTATTCACGGTCTCATCTAAAGGTTGACCTAGCAGCTGTTATTACTCGTATATATTTAGTCATGAGATAATACTCAACACATACTTTTAAGCACTGTGGTAAACGTTTCATTTTGTTCTTGTTCACGTGAACATGAACAAAAAGAACCTTTAATGTGTTCCATTTACCATTTAAGTCTTTAAACTCGGAATCGAATCCATCCTCGTGTAAAGAACAAAAGGGAACACGGAATTCTATTCGATGAATATAAAATGCTGCACCGCTATTATCACTATTATCCACCAATGACGGTCATGAAATGGCAAGTTGACCTTTACGTTTTAAATCGTATGGTTGTGATTCCTTTAGCAGTGTAAACATCAGTATGGTATAGGAATGCACAATATTTGCATTTGATTCGATGCATTGGTTCGATCCGACTATAATTAACGATACGATTCTGGGAACATATCAAATGGCTGCAATCCGATTACTTGAATATCAAATCGTATCGTATCGTCCTCTTAGATTCTCAACTAACTTAAATCTACACAAATCCAAGTGTCATGTCGTACCTAGTTATAATTATGAATCAAAAATTCCGGGTATTCTTATGTACCTACTAATTTTCTTCAAGTCCTCCTATACACTACCGGAAAAAAAGGTCCCAAACCGACGCGTATGTTTGTTTTTACGTTCTTTTAAAAATTACTGATGTAATTGACGAAAATGTGGTACGATACAATCAATAATTTTCTTTAACGATGCCTTTGTGTCGATTCAAGCATTGCATCGTATTCACTTTTATCGATACTTTGAAGTATCAGACCGGATCGTGCAGTACTAGTACAAAACTACAAATCGCTTGTACAATTTGCCTTCATACTTCGAACAAACGTGTTTGAGTTACGATAGTTATCTTGATGGTATTTACCTGGCTATGTTAGCCACTTCATCGTCAAACGGAAACCAACGATTGGTTTTCGGGCAAATTACTTGAAAATCAGAATTTGTATTTGGCCTGACATCAATTTGTTTTGGGGTTTCGTTTTTTCCAAACAAATTTTATTGACGAATCAGAATTTGTTTTTGACGCGACATTCATTGGTTTTTTATTTCGAATTTGGAATGTATTTTGCTGTTTGATGTTGAACAATCTAGTTTTTAACGATTTTTCAGTCATGTGTTGCTGAAAAATTCGTAATATTAACCCAGGAAAACTTTTATAATTGAAGTATTAGACATGATTCATGCTACCAAAACTAAATTCAGGGCTCGTTTTCCAGTGTACGGGCAAATCAGAGTTAGGTACTGTTTTTAACGATATGCATTTTGTTTTTGAACAGTACTTGGAATGTAGCTGTAGCTGGCTGGTGGTTTGGTCGCTGTTTGATGTTAAAAAAATCCAGTTTTTCGTCGGTGTTACATTTTGCACAGAAATGAATATAGCCGAAAAAATCGTATTTTTCGACCCGGAATTGGATCTACGTGCCAACATACCGAATACTTTTTATTCGTGCACGGATTCTGATCCCCGCGGACAGGCCACGTGAATTCCAGTGCTGGGGTCTGACCAAAAGTTCGGTTAGTTAAAACCGGTTACTAGTTGGCCACAAACTCCTAGTCCAAGTGTCACAACACTCGCAACGTACACACAAGTGTGTAGTCGCAAGTGGCATTGCACAAGTTCGTGATCAGGGTCGTATAATCCAAAAAAAACTTTCAAATAATAAAATAATATGCCGTCCAGTTTTCCGCATTTTTCTTAAAATAAAACCGATTTAAAGGGCGTATGTTTTCGTTCTATGACACATATTTTTTTATCTTTGAGGTTTGGCTAGTTTCCAACTAATATCAACGAGGAAGAAAGATACGTAGCTGTATATCTTTTGGGTCACGTTCTTCAAGCATGTAAAATATATACCTACTTAAACATAGGTAGGTAGATAAAATCTGTTGTCTTTTCCTCCGTTGTCTTGTCTAACATAACATAACAATGCCTGTAATCTGAGAAGGGCTAAGCAGAGGTGTACTATTAGTACACCCACATTTCGCATCATCATCATCTTCAACAGCCTATTAATGTTCCCACTGCTGGGACACAGGCGTCCACTCTGTGAGAGGGAATGGGCTATAATCCACCACGCGGGCCCAGTGCGGATTGGTAGATGTCACATGTCTTCGAATTTTTGGTTCTAGGACATGCCGGTTTCCTCACGATGTTTTCCTTCACCGTTTTGATATTTCGCATGCAGGGCACATACACGCGAGGGCCTATTGCCATCAACCGGGCACATGCACAAATCCAGACTCCGTGGCTGCTACTGGTAAATTCCTGATAGAAAATCCTAATAACACTTTGCCCGACCAGGGAATCGTACCCCACCTCATGATCGAGAG
This sequence comes from Diarsia mendica, assembly GCA_949316265.1. Lineage (NCBI taxonomy): Eukaryota > Metazoa > Arthropoda > Insecta > Lepidoptera > Noctuidae > Diarsia > Diarsia mendica. The sequence goes on along the minus strand of OX438899.1, from coordinate 8,861,154 downwards.
TCGCAATTGTGACCACTAGACCAACGAGACAGTCTTTCACCTACCCACCTATGTTTAGTATGTAAACAAAAACTCAGGAAATTGACAGCGTGAGATTCTTAATAAACACAAGACGTTTATTATTTATTATCAGCCGTTTGTGTCATTTTCATTTCATTTCATTTCATTTATTTCAGTAACAATTTTTACATTGTATCGAAAAATTTCACACTAAAATATAAAATCATAGAATCACAAATATAAACCATAGGATCACAAATATAAAATTATAGAATCACAAATATAAATTCATTATTAAGTATAACAGTACCAAAAATTATTAATAAAAAGTTAAACATTTCAATAGCACAATATGTTAAATAGCAAAAAATATAGAAACAAATAAATTAAGATTCCGTTATTACGAATGTATTATTGTATCGAAAATGTTACACAAAATTATAAAACAATGCAAAAAATAAAAAACAATGTATGTCCCACTGCAGGGCAAAGGCCTCCCTTCCCTATTTCCACTTATCCCTATCCAGTGCTCCCGTTTTCCAATCTCTGCAAAAATAATCCAGTTCGTCCCGCCATCGCCTTCTGGGCCTGCCGCGTTGTCGTTTGCTGCTGTTTGGGACCCATTGCGTTGTTGCTTTGGCTCCTCCGGCATGCGGCAGATGTGGCCAGCCCAGTTCCATTTGAGTTTGGTTTAGTTCAATCAATACGGAGAGGATACAAAGTAATTTCGTCCGGCTAATCGAATGAAATCTAACAAAGATTAATCGCCTGACTAAAACCATCTTTTCACAACAAAAAACAGCAGGTCATTAACCTTAAAGAGAGCGATTATCAAAGTTAATTGCTCATTTCAGCTCCATTACCCGCCTAATCAAATACCTACAAAGATTTTAAAAACTCTGAAACTTTCACATAAAAATATTATAAAGCTGAGAGTTCACGAACTGATAAGAGAACTTTGAAAGTTACCTCACTCATCTAACTAACTTTAGCTGGTCAGAAAGAGCTTTAAGGTTTATGCTCACTACACCGTACCAAGCCATGACGAGGACGGTCCCGGCCGTCAAATGGGGTTCGTCAAACCATGTCAGAAGTCTTGAGGTGGTTTAGATTTTCTGACACTAGGGTGTGTGGGGTCGTTACACCTAACTGACTACACGATAAGCATATCACAGCATAATCACCTTCTAATGTTCCCACTGCTGGGACGCAGGCCTCCTCTCTAAGAGAGGGAGTGGACTATGTCTACGAAAGTGAAGAAGGCGTCATTTAAATTCCTTGTTTCGGTTCGGACTAAGGCTTACAATACGCGATCAGCTCAATCTAATTCCGCGTTGATATGAAAATAACTGTCTAAGAAAACATACATCAGTCACATCAACGTCTTAAATCCGAACAGTTACGTTCATGTGCGGTTTGTAAATAACTGGTTGGTTTTGGCCGCAACAATAAACGTATCGCTGACGTGACGTTGACTGAGTACTGTGACTCGCCGACAGTGATGTGACTGACGTTTGGGGTCTGTCTACGACTGCTACTAGACTTTACTGCCACAAACGTGTTTGAATCAGTGACTGATAATGAAACTAACGCAGATTCTACGAAAACTGGCTGTAGAAAGAACACGAACGATTAGTTAGGTTATTTTATTTAGTTTTTTAAGTCGTTCCATGTAAAATTTTGGTATTCAGCTGCATCCAGTTAGACTGGAACCAGACCCCAAAATAGTTGAGAAAAGGCTAGATAGATGATGACCATCACTGAAAAAACTTTGAAGGGTGAAAGGTTTCACACACCACTGCAACTCCTGAAAGCCAGAATAAATAGTGGCGACCACCAGAAAACTACCGAGACAATGAAGGTCGCCGAAGTCTCAGAAAAACGATTTAACTGTCTTGGAACCCGCAACGAAATTAATCAGAAAAGAACAGCGGAGGACTCAGTAAAACATATTTTTTGCTTCGTCGACATCACAGTGGATCTGTTTATTTTGCCATAACTAATCGGTTATTTAGGCTTTTGCGCGAGATTGGCCGGAGAAAACCGCACAGAGAGAAGAATGGAAGACTATGGGGGAGGCCTTTGCTCAGCAGTGGGACAATATGGGCTAATAAAAAAATAAAAAAATCGGTTATTTAACAATGGCGTGACTGATTACTAAAATTGTGTGGGCACTCACCTTTATCTTTTATTTTTTATGCCAAAGTGTACCTTAAAGCTGTACAAGAACGGCTACGCAAGCTTAATTTCTACAAAGTTAATTAGGCCGGTCCTCCGCTGCGAGTGTTCTTAAGTCTTATGAAAGTAACCAAGAGCAAGCAAGCACAAACATAATTAAACATAATATCGAAGTACTAGAAAATTTAAAGTGGATGATAAAAAATAGGATTGTTTTTCATTTATTATAATCTTTTGAGCTAGTTTAAGGAAGGTATGCAAGTTTCCCCCAACCTTATCAATCATTATCATCATCATCATTTCAGCCGAAAGACGTCCACTGCTGGACATAGGCCAACCTACAAGGGACATAGGGTAACCTCATCAATATATGACAAATTCTCAATAAAATTCTTCTTTAAGTATTGCTTTTATCTAACATTCAGGTTGTTAGTGACCTGCAAATCTGAACCAACCTTACGAAGGCGTATTATCAGAAATCTGTGGGGATTAGGGTGACTGGCTGAGTCGCTCCCTCTTAAATACTGATAGTCAGCTTCATCTGGTAAGACTGGAAGCCAACTCCAACATAGTTGAGAAAAGGCTACGCAGATGAAAATGCTTTTTCATCTAAAATTGGAAGCTGGCATGACTTTTCTAAATATTAATTTTAAATAATTTTGTAATTTTCTTTTTATATCATTTCAACCTATAAACTTCGAAGACAGAAAACGGATACATAATAAATAACGGTAAAATGCTCTGTCATTCAAAACTATGTTCTACCGTTTTGAAATCGATGAAACATTGCCGGGGGCTATATTTAGAGACAGTTGAGCTATGATTTATTAACCCACACGTCACCTCACATTTTGACCTATTTTTGTTTGATAGAAAAGAAATAAAAAATCTATATGTGTTGCAGGGATATGACGTGCATACAAAATTACAAAAAATATTAAACATCATTATCATCATCACCATCATCATCATTTGGGGTCAGCGCAGTCTTCCTCTTCCCTCTCCTCTCTTCTAGTCTATCTCTGTTTTATGTCATCTCATGAGACACCTCCTTTCTTACCATATCATTCTTAACACAGTCCATCCATCGATTCCTTCGTTTTCCTCTACTCGTATACCTTTCCACATTCATATTCAAAACCATCCTCACGACACTTTCCTCATTCCTCCGCATCACAATAATATATCCATACAACGACAACCGATTTCCACACAACTTTTCAGACACCGGCGCGACTAAAAAAAAATTACATTTTTTTTAGTCGCGCCGGTCACATCTAGAAATAAATATTTATAAATACAATAAATATTTATTTGTACATGTTTAATATTTTTACAAAAAAGTTGACGGCTTGCTCATCGTGACTGCAAAAAACAGAATTTTTGTATTTGAATAATAATGTTCAGAATAAGGTCTGTAGTTTTTTGGTAACCGGTTGCCTGGGAAATTAACTATCTTTTATCTTTAAGTGCCGGAGGTAGGCCGATTAATGATTTTCATGGCTGTTATTAAGAAATTCTTGATGAAAAAACCACTCACCAACCACCAACTTTTGCTCTACCCGTGAATCGAAAGCAGGACCCCTTTCCAAGTAATCGTACTGGTGACAACTAGACCAATGAGACAATAAATATTAATGAGGCCTAAAAGTCCAGTAGTAGTTCCTTTAACCCCTGAGTTTGCTATCTCTTACAAAAACTCTTCTCTTAAAGTTTGTTTATTTTAGCACTAGTTAAAAAAACTTTTAGACTAAGTCTTATTCCTGAGAAGGTCAGAATTAGCAAAGTTTTGTAGGCCACAACGTACGCGAAAACCGACCTCCTTTTAATAAAATAAATAAAATAAAAATAAAAAAATAAATCCTCCTCCTTTTAATAGTATACTAAAACTTCTTTTAGGTTTCTGCCTACAAAAGTAGGTAACTGGTATAACTTTTGGTAAACTATAATTAGTGCTAGTAGGTAAACTTAAGTCGTTCTTGGATTTTCTGATAACAAATAGCCTTAAAAGGAACAACAAGACTTGCGATCTTGTGGTCCAATTATCTAGAAACTCATTCATTATTCAACCAGTGCTATAATGAGTTTAAAAGAGTGGAGGCCTGTGTCCCAGCAGTGGGACATTAATAGGCATTGTTGATGATAATGGGTGTAAAAGTATCCTTATCGAAGCCGAAAGCACATCATCATCATCATCATTTCAGCCGAAAGACGTCCACTGCTGGACATAGGCCTCCCCTAAGTGTCGCCACATTGACCGGTCCCGTGCGTCTCGCATCCAGCGGATCCCCGCAACCTTCACCAGCTGTTCATCGGTCCACCTAGTGGGAGGCCTTCCAACGCAACGTCTTCCGAAAGCACATGTTTTCTTCATAATTGCGTTTTTTTTCTTCTAGTCCATTATCTGGGAACCTTTTTTATTTGGGAGATATTATTGGGGTCAAAGTTCCACTCTCGTTATATTCAATGCATTCTCATCAGCACAATGTTTTGAGTGCGTTCTACCGTAAAACGTGATTTTTCACCCAAAAATATCATTTCACAGTAACTAATTTTCCATGTGCAGTCGCAATTTTATTCGTCCCCCTTTCTAGCTTATCTATACTTTTTCGTCTTTCCCTACATAAGCATCCAGATTTATGCTCAGAACTATTCTCACGGCATATTCCTCATTCATTCCACGTCACATGCCCATCCAACATGACAGCCAATGTTTTGCACACCAAACAATCACTAAATTATAACAATTGAAAAAAAAAACATAGAACATCCTTTTGTTTACACCATACGCTTGCCAAATTCTATTGTAATCATGTCAATACAGAATTTCTCGAATAAATCACTATGTAAACAAATGAACTATGCAAAATTCAATCATTATCTACCTATGTATATTAAAATTTCAACATTTATTGGAATATACAGATGATAAATTTTTGAAAATGATTTTTTAAAACTCTCTGCTAGACAAATTGCTTGATAAATAATGTCATTAATATCAGAGAACACCGGCTGTTAAACATTGACAAATTACTATTATATTTCGTCGCTTCATTCTTCAGATACAAATAACCATGTAGTGCCTTTATTCTACAAGGCTCTATTCGCACGTTTAAAGAATCGACTTTAGTCGATTGTCATTTTTTTTTTTTTTTTTTTTTTATCTGTGGTGTGGACCTCACTAGCGTGGCGTGATAATCGTGCCGTCATTCCTTTTTCTTGCGAGGCATCGTTCGCACGCGCCTTAAAAACTAGTGAATATTACGTGCTCAGCAATCGTCATTATAATGCCGAAAAGAAGAAATCTGGATAGAATTGAACGTTATCAACGTAAAATTCGAATACTAGAAGATCATCAAAGAAAATGTAGGTAATAGAATTATTTATTCGTCATCGGAAGAGTCCTATAAAAATTCAGGTTAGTAAACCGTTACTCTTAATAAGTGTATGATTGTGTGTTGGTGGAAAAATATTTAAGAGAAATATAGTTCAATCTATATTGTAATGCCTGGAGGTTGACCGTGTGTCATCACGAAGGTAGCTCACTATACCTACAGCCTAGAGATTAACCACGTGTTAGCACAAAGGTTATCTGTAATTGTCTAAAGAACGATTACGTTAAAACAAATAAAACGCCTGGAGGTTGACCGTGTGTCATCACGAAGGTAACTCATTATACAGCCTAGAGGTTGACCGTGTGTCATCACGAAGGTTATCTGTAATTGTCCAAAAGACGATTACGTTAAAACAAATAAAACGCCTGGAGGTTGACCGTGTGTCATCACGAAGGTAACTCACTATACAGCCTAGAGGTTGACCGTGTGTCATCACGAAGGTTATCTGTAATTGTCCAAAAGACGATTACGTTAAAACAAATAAAACGCCTGGAGGTTGACCGTGTGTCATCACGAAGGTAACTCACTATAAAGCCTAGAGGTTGACCGTGTGTCATCACGAAGGTAATCTGTAATTGTCTAAAGAACGATTACGTAAATAAAACGCCTGGAGGTTGACCGTGTGTCATCACGAAGGTAAACACTGTTTTAAGCTTTCACGGTTCATAACTATATTAACCAATAACAATCACGGAAGATATCCCGTAGGTGACATTTTAAATATTTTTATCACAAAGGTAATTTGTAATTAATACAAAATTAAATAAAATGCCTGGAGGTGGATCATGTACCCTCATGACGGTTATTTATAATACCGCCTTAGTGTCCTTAAACTTCCTGAGAGATTAATCGTTTGTTAATACAATGTAAGAAGTCAAAATTACGTCTACCCTCAATTTTCAACTTTTATTATTTTATTGTTTTACACATTGAATGACGCCGATCAGACTGATATAAACATGTCACCCATGATGACACATGATGGCGAGTAGGAATCCACCCCAGTACCTGAATTGGATCCTGGTAATATCTCCGCCTTAGACGAGACCATGGAAGAGACGCCAAAGTTTGTCGCCAAACCTAACGCCAAATTCCATTTCATTCCATTCCATTATTACAAGCCCTTAATTAAATTATGAAATTTCGGTCGCAGTAATCGAAGGTACCCGTCCGTAACCCTGACCATAGGGTAGGGGGGGGGGGGGGGTACAGCAGCAGCAACTAGGCCACGGCATAGCTAGACTTGTTTCAGAAATGAAATAAAATGTTAGAAAGTTCAGGCCATTACAATTTTAAGCGACAGGTGTCGCTTGCCGTATGATCTGCATTTTTATAAAATTAAATATACCTAATGCAAGATAGTGATCGTGATAAATTGCTTTTTGGAAGCAAGCTTTCGTAAAAGATAAAAACCACGAAAGTGATCGAAAACCATGGTTTTCAAATCAAGAAGTCCGCTGCAATAGCCAAAAACTCCTACTTCGTAACAGGCAACAATCAAAAATTGTCGCGCCTCTCCTCGCTTCTCGTCGAACAAGGGGGGGGGGAGGGGTAACGCCCAAGGAGGACTGCCCCAGCACCGCGCAAGCCAAGCGCAGCTCAAAGATCACTGATGATCCATTAATTCTTAAGTGGATAATTATATATCTAACCACTCAAAACGTCGCGACCGCTTTAGCGGCTTTTACTGCCATCTACACTTCGAAGTTTCGAACGCAGTATTATCTATGAAAACGTTCAAAGAGGTTCAATACTGTTTTATACAGATGGCGCTGTATTAAATTACGAAGGGTATTCAATTTCATTATTAAAAAGTGAATCGACTAACAACTAAGTATTTAATTCTGTATCGCAGCAATGATTTAGTTTCCAAAATATTTTTGACTCCTGAACCTTTAGAGGACAAAAAGGTTATTTTAAATTCAAAGGTTTTAAATAAGTGTGTTTTACACTGCTCACTTTAAAATGGAGAACTATAAGATTGCAGCTAGACTTTTACCTAAAGATGGATTTATGGCAAGTATTGGCATAAAGGAAACATAACTTTTAGTTCCTATTTCTAAAGAACATCGTAAATACTTACGTTTTCAGTTTGATCATACATACTAGTTTAACGCAATGCCCTATGGTTTATCTGTTGCGCCTAGGTTTTTTCACGAAGTTGATGAACCAGGTTATTCACCTAAGACACAAGGGTCAGTAATACCTATCTCTCGATGACATCTTTAACATCGGTAATACTTAAGATAAAAATGTCGTGACAACGTTAATGAAACATTGCTTAAATGCTTAGGTTTTGTAATTAATTACAAGAAAAGAAAAAAAAAAATGTCTTGAACCACGACAAATTCGTAAGTTTTAGGTTTTATATTTTATAGCGTCGTTATGTCACTGGGCCTGCCAGATGACAAACAAACAGGGATAATGCGATGATCATTATGTTGTCTTTTCTTCCTAGCTCTTAGAATAGGGAACGATAGTTAGCTAGTTAGTAGTTGATTGGTTGAGTAGGTACTTACTGCAGCTTGTCCTGCAGTAAGATATTTATATGGTTGGTTTATACACCAAAACTCACAAACGTCAGAAGATTTAGCCCTTCAAAGGTCTCTCTGCTGAAGTGACCAAGTGGTCAAGTGACTTTGAAGACTTTGACCTAGAGCGGTGGAGACGGATTTTCAACTCAACCTAACACACAACGTATTGAGAAGAGATTACCATTTCAAATCTACACTAACGCTTTTAGAACAGGCTGGGGGCAGTCTATAACGGAAATCGAGCAAAGGTTGGCTGGAAAATCCAGCGGTATGTCTTAGAGGTTTGAAGTGCTTTGCAAGCTTGCATTCTAACTGCTCCGTATTGCTTCGTGTGGAGAACACATCTGCTATCAGCTATATTAAATGTATGCATGGAGTTCGATTCCCACATTTAAATTAATTGAATAAATCTATTTGGCAATGGTGTGAGAAGCGAAATATATTTCTATTTGCGTCATACATTAACACATTTCATATTAAAAAAGTGAATCAATTAACGTCACGTTGCGTCATACATTAACACACGACAATGTAGATGAAGAATCTCGGATTTGGCTTTCCAAAAGATAGTTCAAATTTTAGGTAAACCAAAAATCGATTTATTCGCTTCCCGCACAAATATCATAATGTAGCCAAAACGTTCCATGAAGACCGAACCCTGATTCCATAAAAGTCGACACTTTTACAGTTAGTTGGCAATCTACCTTTTTCTACGATTTTTCCCCCGTGTGCTTTAAGCCAAAAATGTTTGAGAGAAATTATTGACGACTCAGCCACTGGCATCCTAGTCTTTCCTTTTTGGCCTGGCTAATCTTGGTTTCCCTTGCTGAGAAGAATGCTCATGTCAGATATGGACATAGGGACAGGAAGCATCATACGGCGCTATCAATAGTCACCGAATCTGTCCTTTCATTTCTCCTCGGAAATAACATTGAAGCAGACGAGAAAATGAAACGTCTAGGTAGGTACTGAAAGGTATTTACAGGCAAAAGCCATCTCATCCCAAGTAAAACACAACTTGGGACCCAAAAATAGTACTGGACTACGTTTCCCAATGGTACTCATTGGAAAAACGTAATAATCTTGACCCTAATAAACTATCAAAAAAAAAAAAAAAAAGCATCTTTTGTATGCGTTCTGTACTTCAAATCGAGTACAATTTGTCTCCAATAATGGAGTGCAAAATATCCACAAATCTCCCACTGGTATCTATACCGCCGTATATACTGGTATCTATATGTATATATACATAAACATTACTGAAATGATAAAGACTTCTGCAGCAAATCGAGAAAAAACCCGTTTTATCTTTACCCAACCTATTTCGTAGAGAACCCCAAAATATGCCCTGCAAAAACTCTCGTTGATTACCTTTAGGTAACATCTGCTTCACGAACTGAAGAAAACGATAGTATTTTGCTTATCGTTAAAAGACCATGTAAAAAGCATCGTCATAAACTATCAGTAGGTGGATTAAGCAGACCCTAGCGGAGAACAAGTCACAGTATTCAGTGCGCACAGCACGCGCTACGCCTCCACCTCGGCGGCGGCTTCCGCTGAAGTATACCTGTGTTGACACCATCCGGAAGACGGCTGGTTGGGCTAGTTCGTCTTAGACATTTTCTGGGTTCTAAAACCGACCCAATCAATTAATGATGAGGGTATGTATGCTCGATCTATCTGCGCCCTAAGTAATTTAAATCTAGAATTATTATTAATTACTATAGGTAATACTTACCTACTAATAAATCAAAATACATATAGGTATTTATTGTTTTTGTCTGTTGTTCAAATAATGATTAGGAACTTAATAATTTATAGTTATTTACTATTAAGAACAATTTCTGTTTTTTGATATCAAAATAAAAGTTTTCTACTGTTAATATAAAACTTTACATAATAAAGTTTTATTTACTAATCTGAGAACATATCTCTAAACATCTACATGGTTATTTGTATCTGAAGAATGAAGCGACGAAATATAATATAAGATCAAACGAACTTCTTGAAGTGAAGTTCGATCAATATTATATGAGTCGCTTCATTCGAAGATACAAAGTCCTCACCCACCCAAACCCATCGTAGAAAACTGATCTCTAAACAAGAATGACGGCACGATTATCACGCCACGCTAGTGAGGTCCACACCACAGATAAAAAAAAAAAAAAAAAAAAAATGACAATCGACTAAAGTCGATTCTTTAAACGTGCGAATAGAGCCTTGTAGAATAAAGGCACTACATGGTTATTTGTATCTTCGAATGAAGCGACTCATATAATATTGATCGAACTTCACTTCAAGAAGTTCGTTTGATCTTATATTATTTGTTGAGATTCTTTACATTAACTGAGTGTTAACTGGTTGCGCTTTTTAGATGAAGCATTAATTATGTACATAATCTCTATATTGTAATTGTAATACTAAAAGCTTAAACCAATTTCAAAGTATTGTGTAGAACCTTGTTGCGAAATCAACCTTTTTCTCCCATACAGGAAATTTCTCCTGTATTGTGAGTGCGTTTACAAACATTCAAACTCACATACACAAACAATCAGACCTGAAACCATTACATGTAGGTCATACATATATTTTGTTCCTGGAAGTGGCAGGGTAACCCGCAGATTCGCGGGCTACCCGTGCGCTTCCACTTTAAGTCCTCATAGTAAGTATGCATACCTTGATATGGGTGTATATAAGCCCTGCCAAACTCAAAATGGCAGCACTTTTCATAAAAGCATTTTTTTCCACAGTGTTGTAACTCTTTCCCTTTATTATTACGTTACTCTTTGGCATCTGCCACAAAGACCAGTTCCATTCATAACTACCTACTGCTAATATTCAAAACGCAAACCAGAAAAAATCTTCATATATCTACGTAGAGCCAACGCTTTTACATCTCATAAATGCCTGTATAAATAAGCGAAGAAAAATTACTATTATTTATTGAGATACTTTACATTAACTGAGTGTTAACTGGTTGCGCTTTTTAGATGAAGCATTAATTATGTACATAATCTCTATATTGTAATTGTAATACTAAAAGCTTAAACCAACTTCAAAGTATTGTGTAGAACCTTGTTGCGAAATCAACCTTATTCTCCCATACAGGAAACTCCTGTATTGTGAGTGCGTTTACAAACATTCAAACTCACATACACAAACAATCAGACCTGAAACCATTACATGTAGGTCATACATATATTTTGTTCCTGGAAGTGGCAGGGTAACCCGCAGATTCGCGGGCTACCCGTGCGCTTCCACTTTAAGTCCTCATAGTAAGTATGCATACCTTGATATGGGTGTATATAAGCCCTGCCAAACTCAAAATGGCAGCACCCATAACACAAGCTCTGCTTAGCTTGGGACTAGATGGCGTTGTGTGATGGTTGTGGAATATTATTATTATTATTATTACTTTTCATAAAAGCATTTTTTTCCACAGTGTTGTAACTCTTTCCCTTTATTATTACGTTACTCTTTGGCATCTGCCACAAAGACCAGTTCCATTCATAACTACCTACTGCTAATATTCAAAACGCAAACCAGAAAAAATCTTCATATATCTACGTAGAGCCAACGCTTTTACATCTCATAAATGCCTGTATAAATAAGCGAAGAAATAAACACACTTTTGCAGATTAATATTCCAACGAGTCTCTCATCGCGAACAGATTTTTGTACGACCACCTTTTCTCGGTAAGCTTCAGAGCTTCAGAAACGTTCTCAGCATAAAATACGAAGATTATTAAGTAATATCGAAAATGCGCAAACACTTTGAACTCGATTATGTTTTAACATGAAAAAGTTTTATGACTCTGATAGCGATTTATTGAAAGTTATAGATTTTGACGAGGTTTTTGGCACACTAGGTATGTTTTTGCTAGGTATTTGTGGACATACGTTTTAGGTGTGTGTTTATGATACATATAGAGCGTATTATCAACGAGATTTTTTTACGCGACACTGTTTAATCTACGATACTTTATTTATAGTAATAAAATTTATAGAGGGTGTTGGAGATTTTTAAGAGCAGACATATGCCGCTTTAATACAATTAATTTTGTTTGTATTTCATTGTGATGTCTTATGAAAAATCAATAGTATCATTGTCATGTGAAAATAACAGACAAACTTATAACTATACGAAACGTAACGTCCCGCATCCACGTCGCGTATCCGCTTTGATTGATGCTGATCTGACGACTCTCTCGGAGATGAAAGAAAGATTAAAATTGTTATCTCCTTGAAAGTTTACCTCAAAAACGCTGAGCTCCTTGAGTTACAAGTTGAGCTATACGATAACTGAGAAATGCTTGCACAAATCTGTGTGATTCTTTCTTCAAAAGACCATCTCAGACACTTCTGCATAGTCGTCATGTAAGTTGACCAAGATTATGTCTGAACCTTAAAACAGACTGTGACTTTTTTTTTTGGGGATGGGAAATTATCAAGTGACTCCTCCTACTCTGGGCAGAGCAGTAGGGAGTGTCAGATTTCTTCTGACTAAAAACCACCCATGTTTCTTAGGCTTTCGTGCCGAGACCTCGGTATCTCTTCCGGACAACCCGCAGCGATGGGGAGAGACTGTGACTTTTGAGTTTGTCTCGGCTGTTTCTTTTCAGAGTTGTCAGGTATGAAACATCGAACCCATCTATCTAGTTTAAAGAAAGACGTCCAAAAGTGTTTGCAAAAAACATCATTTTTCATAGACATGAAAACATAGTTGTAGTTGATAAAGTAGACCGCTGTCAAGACGTGTGACGGCAAGTACGGTCAGCAACAGAAGTAGGTAGCTTAACATTTCGGAATTTTCATTACTTAATTTACACGATTCCAGTTATTACTTTTAATGTTTCAGAAGAATATTCTTTAAAATATTCCTTGCTCTTTAATAACTTGTTGGTAACGAGTAATATCTAACAAGTTTTTAATAAAAAAAACTGCTTTGAAACTTTAAGTAGTGTTAATTTACTTTTGATGCTGACTGTACTTACCAGTTGACAGGTTTTACAAACAAGTCTTGCACGCCCTTGAAAGCCCCCTAGCTTACTTCTTCGTACTCACAATAAAAAGGTGGCATACTGTATAAACTGACATGCGTGTTACTCAAGTTACTTTACATAAAGTGCCACGCAAGTTGTAAGTTGATATACATACAGTAGGTGGCCAAATTAATAGGGACAGTGCTTGATTTTATGTAGTTTATAGTTTATTAAGTATATTTGAAAAAAATTGTTAAATTTAAAGGGTTATTTTATCTGATATAGCTACTGCTACTATTATTGTTTTTGCCAAGTGGCAACACAGTGAATCCGTGCGTCATTTGTCAATTTTGGGACGTTTCTTCTAATTCGGTCATTGTCTGTTAAAAGCGCGGTTCGCAGTATATATTTTTGAATTTTCAAGAAACTGTTTTTCATTTGATTTAACCGACTTTTTTTGTCTAAAATAATCAAAAGGTAAGTAATGCCCAGTACTAAAATAGTTTTGCTATGTTTTGTCTATGAATTTACATTTTATTAATAGTTAAACGCAATATCCTCAAATTTCCTTTTTTTAGGATAGACAAGGCTTTGGACACCTCTCCAAGAAAATGTAGAGAGATACTAACATTGTTACTGCACTCCACTCATTTCCAGAGAGCCATAGCTGCTATGGCTGAGGTTTTAAAATCTGTCGTAAATCGAATAAAAATTAAAATTGACAATAAAAACCCTCTTGAGGCAATTCGGGTTGGCAAATGTGGCAGAAAAAGGATCACCACACTTCGTACCTATCGAAGAGTTAGGAGCATCTGCCTCGAAACTCATAAAAAGAGTTTTGCTCATTTGACCACGATGATGAACGACGAGGGTGTAAGGATTTCGGAAAGAACAATGCGTAGGTGGTTGGTCGAATAGAACTTGATGGGACGGCGGCCTTCAAAAAAACCACGCCTAACCGACAGTATGAAAAAGAAACGCCTCCAATGGGCCAGACAACATCGAAATATGACTGTCGCAGGTTGGAGTCGAGGAAAAATAACTTGTTTTAATAATGCTATTAGTCAATAACTTTTCTACTATTTTCTACTATTCATTCTGTTAATTTACAGGTGTGCCTTTCTGTCGAATCAACTTTTCAAATTTTGGTCGACAAAAGTTCTTTTGTATGACGACGCCCTGGTCAACGATTCCACACCGATTGCATCGTATATAGAGAGGGTTAAACATCCGGTTAGTGATACGGTTGGGTCTGTCATCTCAGCCAAAGGCATGGGGCCCCTATACAGCGTAAGAGGAACGATGAAACAAGACCAATACAAGCGAGTATTAGAAACCCAGGTATTGCCGCAGGTCAATGAATGGTTCCCCGAGGATGTCGAATACATTTGTATGCATGACTCAGTACGCAGCCACAAAGCCAGAAGCGTTACTGCATTTTTGGCTGAAAGAATGACACTGTTTTGCCTTGGCCAGAGAATTCAACTGACATGAATCCCATTGAAAAAATGAAAACTCACCAAAAGGGGCCATTGCCAAAGAAGTGTCTACCACCGAAATGCAACTTATAGAAACCCTCACCAGAGAATGGCATCATAATGCCCAACTAAAGGAAAATGCAAAACATTCTATTTAGAGCATGCCCCGACACATAGAAGCTCTTATTCCAGCAAAGGGTGATCCCACCCTTTGCTGGAATAAGAGCTTTACCAATTTTTTTTTTTTTTACCTGATTAATAATAAACAGTTTTGTATACATTTTGGATTTTTTGTGATCCCAATAGAACATAGATACTAAAAAAAAAATATAAGAGACCTACATCCAATTATTTATTACACAAATCAACTTAAACTCGAAAATTCAAAAATCTTATTACTGTCCCTATTAATTTGGCCACCGATGGTAACTTAGATGTACCTATTTACTGGAGGCAGGTCTTAGGGTGCTTTACCACCAGTGATGTGCTATGCAGCTATGCTGCGAAGATGTAATAGCTAAGCTGTGAAACTATGTGACCGTTTCCACTGATGCTATGCTATGTTTGGATGGTAAGGAAGATAGCATAGCAACACATAGCATGGCATAGCCATAGCACGCATCCATAGCACGCATCTTTCCATATTAAAAACATAGCTTAGCTGAGTCCGTTCCCACCAGTGCTAGCTATGTGCACCAATGAATATGATTGGTGGATAACAAGTTAAACGCATCCATAGCAACGTAGCATAGCACATCTCTGGTGGAAAAGCTTACTTGGTGCTGACGTGTCAAGCAGGGGCTTAGTGTACTTAGATGCAAGTGTAGGTAAGTATGAATATGTACTCGGTATAATGCACTAGCTTAGGTACATAATTATGTTTGCTGAACAATACAGTATAGATAGAGTAACTAATGTTCTCTAAACATGTTTCGAAACCCGAGTTGAAATGCGTGTACTTACTGTATTCGAAAATCAAATATGTTTTGTTCATAAATGTGTTGAGTTTGAAGGAAATCGAATGCAACAGCAAGGTACTGATTGATCATCATCATCATCAGCCTATAATGTTCCCACTGCAGGGATTCAGGCCTCCTCTCTAGATACATCCTTCTCGGATGGGTTATAATCCACCACGCGTGCACCAGTGTGGGTTGGTAGATGTCACATGTCTCCGAATAGTTTGGTTCTAAGACATGCCGGTTTCTTTACGATTTTTTCCTTCACCGTTTTAAGAGCAGTGTTGATGAAATAAATTACACAAACCAATGCAACCCACGTCTTACTGTTACGTAATTAAATGAAGTATATCTCAAAGTCGCAGTCCGTATTCAGTCCGGAGTCAAATCAGGTCGCCTAAACCTAAAAAGGTGATTTTTGCACTTGAAAATAGTGCGGGTAAATAAAAAAGTGCCTATTTTTGTTCAATAAATCTTCCTCCAACTCGAATCACAAGCCTACAAATAAACCGCTGTCATGTCAAGAGATCGATCTTCATTCTTCTTTACTTTAAGAAACTTTTAGTCTCAATAATTCACTCGGTTACGATTACAACGTTATTTCACAGATTGTTCAGGTTGCTGTCACAAAGATAGGCCTTTTTTTTGGAGGGTTAAATCATCAAACGACTCCTCCCGCCTGGGCAGTGTCAGGTAGGGAGTATCAGATTTCTACTGACTAAAAACCACCGATATTCCTTCTTAGCCCTTCGTGTCGAGGCAGCGGTATCTCTTTCGAACAACCCAAAGCCCCGACGGGAAAGATAGGGACTTTGGGAGGGGTATGAGGAACAGGGTGTAAAGCTCCTCATCCCCTATTGAAAAGGGAGGATCCTCCGACCGGACGGGTGTTGTGTCCGGCGGGCTAACTGCCCGACATATGTAAGTCGGGAACTCCTATATAGGCTTATGTCGCGGATAATGTTGATAGCGCGATGTAGGATTTCTTTCGATCGTTTGTTAGTACGCAGGTGTTGCGATAGATGTCGCTAGTCGCCACATCACTCCCCTCCGAGACCGGAGGTCGAAAGCAGGTTAAGTCTTGGCGCTTGTCAGCCAGTGGAAGGTTCCAGTGAGTCGGAACCGGATGCCGCATAGTTCACGGTGAGTCGGAACTGTCTGCGGTGATGCCCCAGTGAGTCGGGGTGATGCTGCATATTAGCTCCAGTGAGTCGGAGTGATGCAGTGCTTGCCGTGATGCTGCGTATGCTCCAGTGAGTCGGAGTGTGCAGTGCTGCGTAGTGGCTGGCTGCTGCGTCGACCAGGAGAGAAGGGCGTCTCTGCTTGCTGACCGGCCGAAGTGCAGTGTGCTGTGCCAAAGTCGCTGATGAGGCTGGGGGTGATGTCCAGGAATGCGCTTCCGCTGCATGCTGGTGGACAGGATACCCCATGAAGCCGTGGCTGCTGGCTGACGGTATGACTCGCTGCTCGAAGGCGAAGGGGAAGTGGTGACGACGTCTGAAGTAGTTGCACGAAGGCTGCGCTGACGTTCATGCTCGGGGTCACCAGTTTGGGAGGGGTATGAGGAACAGGGTGTAAAGCTCCTCATCCCCTATTGAAAAGGGAGGATCCTCCGACCGGACGGGTGTTGTGTCCGGCGGGCTAACTGCCCGACATATGTAAGTCGGGAACTCCTATATAGGCTTATGTCGCGGATAATGTTGATAGCGCGATGTAGGATTTCTTTCGATCGTTTGTTAGTACGCAGGTGTTGCGATAGATGTCGCTAGTCGCCACAGAGTAAATGATCAATATCGGTAACATTGTGTCAGCTCGGAACAGCTACGAGTATGGCCTTCTCAGAAGCGACCATAGTATTTGCAAATTCCTTTTATGAATTGGAATCTTTTTTTTTTTTTTAATAATTGTTCATACATTTAATAATTAAAATAAACTGAAGTAACTTAATAATATGGCATCAGTATATAATAGTCCTTCTCATCACTGTCTTCTCATCAACTTCAAACTAGTAATGTCTCCAAGAGACTGGTGGCGTAGCCACATTGTATGGCAACGCTAATCCCCAGCCCTTGGGTCAAGGAAGTCTTTCTTGTTCTGGCAAACTTAGGACCAAATTACTTTTAGAATTTGGGTGCATTAAACAGTGATTCGATCCATCAAATCAAATCAAATCCATTAATTTTATTGCATTCATTTTAGATTTAAAATAAGAGTTATAGAATCAGCCGTTACTTTGCGGAAATCGATTTAAAACATTCTACATAGACCATAAACTTTTAACCCCAAGGTTTTATGACTACTAGCCATAACTATACCCTATAGGCATCATAACAGTGTTGTCACACTTTTATGGCAAATAGCATGACCATTTCAATGTAATTAAACATCATGACCTACCCGCTATCAGACCATCAGACATGCGTCGTCGTGTATTTGCATAGGGTAACCCTCAGGGCCGTTGGCACATAAGCTACGGTAATCAACGGTTAGCATAACCTATGAGGTCTCTTGGGCCTACTTCATATGACACTAAGGCGAAAAAGACCTCGGTTTAGAAGGTGAGTCGCTGTTTTGTTAGCAAGCAAGCTTTTTACAAAAATATCAAATAGTAATAGGTACATTATTTTATTCCCATATAGATGGTTGTACAGCCATAACGATAGCTTTTTAGGTATAACGTCATTATCTTACCTGTAATTATCGACATACCTTACATTAATTACCTACCATCATATCATTAGTAGATACGCTTATGACCTCATCATCTGCCTAGCCTTTTCCCCAACTATGTTGTGGCCGGCTTCCAACTTAAACGGATGCAGCTGAATACTAGTAGATATGCTACATATTCATGTAGCATATCTACTAGTATTCAGCTGCATCCGATTCGGTCTGCTTATCTGACTTTCACAACCAAGTTAGTACTGGGTACCCTTGGATAAAACTGGTTGTCAGGCTTTCAGCCTACCGCTGACTACCTGTAACGGTATTCTTATGACTTAAAGTCTGTAATTTTTCAAGAGGTGTTCTGATTTTTTCTGTTTTTGTTTTCAGGTACATTGTTGTCTTCTTTATCGAGCGGTTAAGTAAAAATTAACCATTATTTTGCAAGTGGACTTCTACGTCGTTGATCTTGAAGCGAAATTACGATTCTACGGTAAGTAATAATAACGTTATATTTTCTAAGGTATAGGGCAGCGTAAGTTTTAGATGAAGTTGTGTGTATGTACATATTTTCTTTGGTTAATTGCTTAAGGTATTAGTTTAACTACTTATTTGTCACTACTAAACCCATAAGACGGCATATAAAATAAAATGTTGTAGGTAATTTAATTGCCTTTTTACGACCACCACAACTTCTAAATCAACTCATAAATCTGACCTTTATTGCTACACTACAAATAAAATCCATGACTAACCAACATTCCATAGAAACTCGACTTCTAAAGAAATGTTTCAAATGAAAACGTAATCAATATATCCTACATTCATACATAATGGTCTGATAATTACATCGCGTTATCGACTGTTTTGGTTCCGGGAAAAATACTCATTGGTTTTTTCACTGTCCGTATGTATCCTTCGTTTAGTGGGTCGCGACTCGCGTGATCATTGCTTATGCATTTTTGATGCAAGGCCATTCGACCAGTGCCTCAAAATGTTTTATTATTTTTAGGCCACCTTATAAAATTCACACCGTATTTAATGCAAAGAGGTCGGGTATATTGATTTGTTCGAAAATAGTGACACACGGATAGTGACCTCATTTTCGTGGTTTTAACTTATGATTAAATTGTGTCACCGGCCTTTTGAGTAATTGGATCTATTTTTGAGGTGTGTATAATTTTTATTTTTGTTCGTTGTAATTTTTTTAATGGGTAATTCATTTGGGAGCTATTTTTAGTACTCAAGTTAATAAACATGGTGTTTCGTCATTAAAAGTTTTGCTCAATGATGTTAGGTAGGTACTTACAGAAAATAATTAACTTAACCGTTGAATTGTTAGTTTACATGACAGTCTCTACATTTTATTGAATTTTTGAATATTAGATGCTTCACAATTATTTATAACATTAGGGCAAATTAAATGCGGACGTGCTAACTAACGACTTGTCATTACAAGTATTTTATTTAGGTTTTGTGTTCACAATAATATTACTAAAACACCTTTCGCAAAACCTATTAATAAAAACACAATTCGGTTTAGTACCTCATCTATCTCCACTGTATTTGGAACACAAAACTAAATTGAATTGTCTCGTTTTAGACATATCAAGCGCGGGCTTAAGTAGGATACGGTGTATGTGTGAACCAGATATCAAAGGCTCTGAAATAGCCAGCTATTTCAAGTAGGGCATGGCTGGTTTCGCATTACCAGTATATGGATGTAGACATTTATTGTCATTTGTGAAACGAGACTAGCGAAATTGGTTTTAATAATTGTGTCTGGGGTCTAAAATGGCAGCTTTAGCAGAATCACCATAGGATAATAATATTAATTGTGTTAGGTAAATATTATATTAGCTAGTACTTTTAAGTAATTAGGTTTGTTTTGGTCTTGAAATAATTAAAACGTAAAATATGGATTTTACCATTTATTTCCCAAAAACATAAAAATTATAGCGAGTCACAATAGAAACTCAAAAAGGTAATGGAAGCTTGTTCCAGTGAAAAAAGCATAGACAACTCATAGACAATTAGTGTTGTCGTACCAAAAATATATAATGCAACGCTGATATTCTTTCATGTTGATTGATTAGTTACATTTTTATGTTCTGTATTGAACATAAGTTGGGGCGGGCAAAGTGCACCACTCAATTTCTAAATACTAGAATTTAGCTAACAAAAAAAAACTTATTTAAATTAAGCTACACTAACAATTTTAGTCATAAACTATTGGTAATAAGCAACTAATGCTAAACTAAATCTAACATAGAACAAATTGTAATTCCAGTGTGATTTCAACACTTTTCTTAATATTAAACAAGTGCTTAAGTTTAACTTAATGTTAATTAAGAACTAGGTACTTATAACTAATTTTAATTTTCCTTAAGAGGTAGAGGACACAACTTAGTGTAAGATCTAACATAGGTTTTATTTTTACTGCCCATTTTTACTTCAGCCACTCTTACTCTACCGTCTGGTCCAGGAAAAGTTTTTACAATTCGCCCCATGGGCCAGTTAAAAGGGGAAATATCTTTTTGTTTAATGATTACTAACTGTCCTTCCTTCAAATTATCCTTCTCATCTTTCCATTTTGGTCTATTCTGCAGTGAATTTAAATAATCTAAAGACCAGAGTTTCCAGAAATCTTGTTTTAATTTATTACATAAGTCCCAGAATCTAAGTCTGTTAACTGATGTTTCAGTGAGATTAATTTCTGGGTAACTTGTTAGTGAGGTACCAATCAGGAAATGACCAGGTGTCAAATAATTTAAATCTGAAATATCACTACTTATTGGAAGGAGAGGTCTAGAATTGAGAATAGCTTCTATCTGAATAATTACAGTGTTAAATTCTTCAAATGTTAAAGAAATATTACCAATTACTCTCTTAACATGGTGTTTAACACTCTTAACACCGGCCTCCCATAGGCCACCAAACTCAGGCGAATAACTTGGAATGTATTTAAATTTTATAAGATTCTTTGAACAAAAACTCTCTATATCATCTAGGTGAGTTTTAGATGAATGTAAGTTATACAACTCTCTAAGCTTATTATCAGCACCTTTGAAAGTTTTGGCATTGTCACAATGTATGTAGGATGGTAATCCTCGTCTACCTATAAAACGCTGAAGGCATGCCAAGAATGCTGGTGTTGTCATGTCACTCACAAGCTCTACATGGATAGCCTTAGTGGCAAAGCAGACAAAAAGTGCTATATAACCTTTTTTTATTAATGGCTTTCTAACCCGTGCAACTTTTATGTCAAATGGACCACAGAAGTCCACTCCAGTAATTTGGAATGGCCTAGACATTGATATTCTTTGTGATGGTAGCGAACCCATCAACTGCCTGGCAGCTACAGCTTTAAGACGAAAGCATTTAATGCATTTGTGAACAATTTTCTTCACTTCTCTTGTGCCATTTATCAACCAAAATTTTTGTGAAAGAGAGCTTAAAACTAATTTGGCTCCAGCATGTAAAAGTCTTAAATGTTCCGATTTTATGATCATGTCAGTAATGTGATTTGATTTAGGCATGATCATTGGGTGCTTTTTGTCATAAGACAATTTAGTAGAGGTCTGAAGGCGACCGCCTACTCTTAAGATTTTATTACCGTCTAAAAAGGGATGCAAACTATTGAGATTTGATTTTAATTGTAAGCCCTTTTCTAGCAACTCTATTTCTTTTGGGAATGCCATAATATGCTGAACATATCTTATGATAATTAAATTAGAAGATTGTAGCTCTTGCGGCGTTAATGACCCTGTCTTTTTATCGTTGGGTTTTAAACTATTGTGTTTAAATCGCAAGATAAGAGCAATCAGTCTTTGAAGTTTGTGATAGCTAGAATATTTATAGAATATATTATTTGAATCATTCAGAGGATTATGGTGTTGCACATTGCACACAACTTCCTTGGCCTCATAAGAGGGTTCTGAATTATTACCAATAAACCTCGAACTATTATGTTGAAATTGTTTATCTGACAGATAAGATGGACCATACCACCATAGCTGGTTGTCCTGTAATTTATTTGGGGCTATACCTCTAGACAAAAGGTCAGCTGGATTATTAACTCCTTTGACATGTAACCACATAAACTCTTTGGTAAGAACTTTGATGTCCCTGACTCTATTTGAGACATATACTCCTCTAGGATTAGGTGAATTCAGCCAATCTAATACTACCTGAGAGTCAGAGTATAACATAACCTTTATAATTGGATATCTAATTAATAGTGTTTTATAGACTCTTGAAGAGAGTTCTGCAAGAAGGAGAGCACCATTGAGCTCTAGGTTGGGAATAGTAAGTTTTTTGCTAAGGGGTGCAACACGAGACTTTGAACATAACAAACTGACTTTAACTTCTCCATTATTGTATAAAACTCTTAGATAAAGACAACAACCTACAGCATTTAAAGAAGCGTCACAATACCCAACTAACTCTACTGACTCTAAGTTAATTAACTCTACATTTACAATAGGCCTAGTTATTTTTATAGTGCCCATGTCATTTAACTTTCCAGAAAATTTTCTCCATCTAATGAGCAAATCATTAGGTAATGGAGAGTCCCAACCGAGCTTTGACTTCCATATTTCCTGCATTAATAATTTTGCTACAACTACTATAGGACCCATTAACCCAAGTGGGTCAAATATTTTACCTATGAAACTTAAAACCTCTCTTTTAGTTTGGAGGTTATTGTTATTGTTCATAGGACACGAAAATAATAATTCATCGGAATGAACATCATATTTCAAGCCTAATGTTTTAATTATATTGTCTGTATTGAGATCAATTTTTTCAAAATATTTAATATTATTAGGTAAGTCACATAACAACATAGGAGAGTTAGAACACCACTTGTGTAAATTGAAACTACCAAGCTTCATCAACTCTATTAGTTGTCTTTTTAGTTCCTGTAAGAGGTCTAAACTGTCAGCCCCACATATGACATCATCAATGTAAGTATTTAGCTTTAGAGCCTGGGCAGCCAAAGGGTATTTGTCCTCATATAATCTAGCCAACTCAATAAGACATCTTGTACTTAAAAATGTTGAGGCTTTAAGGCCGTAAGTAACAGTCTGTAATTGCAGGCATTCGATGGGCTCACTAGGGCTATTCCTCCACAGAATATTTTGTAATGGCCTGTGCATTTCAGTAATTGAACACATCCTAAACATTTTTTCAATGTCACACATAAGTGTATGTTTGTAAGTACGGAAAAGTATGAGAATGTTAAATAAATCATTTTGCACCGTTGGTCCATTTAACATGACGTCATTTAGTGACAGTCCATTTTTGGATTTCATATTTCCTCCAAAAACAACTCTTAACTTTGTTGTTTTACTATGCTCATTGAATACTGCATGATGTGCAAGAAAATACACAGCACCATTATGAACATCATAGTGACTAACATCAACCTTCTTTGCATGCCCTAGCTGTTTATACTCCTCAATGAAGTGTTTGTATTTTAAAAAATATTCAGGATCTCTCTCAAACTTTCTTTCAAGAGTATGAAATCTATGCAATGCCAATGAGAAAGAATCACCAATATTTAGTTCTTGTAAAGGAACTTTGAGAGGAATATCAACAGAAAAATGATTATTTTCTAATTTAATTGAATTTTTGAAACATTCTTCTGCACTTATAAATTCTGAATTTTGCAAATTAGATTCCTCTGGCAGCTTCTCTGCTAACCAGAAGTGCTTCATAATATTTTCTAAATTGTCATCAAGTTCCTCCTGAATAACAAAGTTTGAGACAAGATTTACATCTGATTTATTAATTTTGCATTGATTTTCAATTGTGCCAGCAACAACATGACCAAACAGTGTGTTTTGCAATATAAGTCCATTGTCTAATTTGACAATGCCATCAATGATAATTTTTGAATAAAAATCAACTCCTAACAACAATGATATTTCTGATGGTGCATTGAAGTTATCATCAGCAAGTTGTACATTTGCAGGAATTTTAAATTTGGAAATATCAATGTAATGTTGAGGTAAGTTAGTGGTTATTGTTTCCACAATGTGACATTTTACTGAAAGCTTTATATTTAATAATGAACATTGCACTAATATGGTAGCACATTCACTTATTTTGTTTGGTTTATTGCCCAAACCAATAATATTAGAATTTTGACACATGGGTGTCAACTTAAGTTGTTCAACAAGTGACCGTTTGACAATACATACTTGGCTACCACAGTCAAGGAGTGCCTTTACTTGAATTTCGTTACCAAGCTTGTCAATAAGCTTAACCTTCATAGTAGGTAGCAAAATACTAGCTTGTTTTAATGAAATATTGGAATATAAGGATATAGCCTCATTTTCCTTTTTTTCATCTTCATGCAATAAGGTGTTGTGATTACCCTTACATTTTTTGCATTTAAAAGATAATTTACATTTGTCAACATGACTTCTCAAACAAGTTGTGCACAATTTATTGTCTGTTACAAACTTTAAACGCTGTGCAACAGTTGCCAACTTGAATTTAGGGCAAGCATATATAGGATGCTCAGTTTTATTGCAATAACTACACAATACATTGGAATGTGCAGTAAGATTTGAGACTCGCACTGTAGCCTTTGATGAATTTTCAACATTATGACCTTTGAGGGGAATAGTA
Organism: Diarsia mendica; assembly: GCA_949316265.1. NCBI lineage: Eukaryota > Metazoa > Arthropoda > Insecta > Lepidoptera > Noctuidae > Diarsia > Diarsia mendica. Next base: position 8,836,325 of record OX438899.1, on the reverse strand, counting down.
TCCTCTAGCGCCATAGCACGCTTTTCTAAAAAGTCTAAAAATTCTGTCATAGTTGGTAAAACTCTAGGATCTCTGTCTAAATGAAATGATCTATGCGTATACAAATCAAGTTTTTTAGAGAGTAAACACAATAAAAGACGATCCCAGCTATCTACCGGTTCCTCAAGATTTTTTAACGCATAAAGTTGTTGCTTAACTTGAGAGACAAAGGTTCTTATAATGACCGCCGTTCCTTTTTGCATAGTTGGTATATCCAAAATTAAATTGATATGATTACATATTAAGCGTGTCTTGTTATCATAACGCTTTTTCAATAAATCTAATGCTTCCTTATAGGACTGACTTACAAGAGGCAGGTTAACTATGACTGACAAAGCCTCATCAACTAAGTACTTTCTTAAGTAAAATAACTTTTGAACATCAGTCAAAGTACTGTTATTATCAATAACCGCAGTAAACAATTCATAAAAAGGTTTGAACTTTGTAAATTCTTTGCCATCAAACACAGGAATTTCTACAGTGGGTAATTTAGAAGATGAAGTGCATGTGGATCGAGAAGACTCAGATTGTGTAAGCATACGTATTGTTTCATTAATTTTAGCAAGAGTTTTAAAGAATCGTTCTTCAAACATACCTACATCCTCAGAGTCCTCTCCATCCAAACTCAATATGTCCAACTGAAGAGATTCAAATTGTTTTAAGGAACTAATAAGTTTATCTTTCCTTGCCTCTAAGACGTCTACTGTAGCGGAGGCGATGTTCAAGGGATCTTCTACAAAGTTTTGTATTCGCGTCAAAGTTGCTTTGCACGACGCTCGCGACAATTTCAGCTTTTTAAGTTCGGCCATTTTATCGAAATGTACGTAATTCACTGGTAATTAGTATTTAAACACTGCACAAACACTTTAAACCACTTGTTGAAACACAAACTTCTTGTTTACTTCGATGAGCTGTCAAGTCGAGGCGAGACGTCACGAGTGTCAAACTCAAATGACGTATGCGGTTGACAGGAACAGGAAATGTGACGTCACGGTCACGGGAAAATATGATGATGGATGATGCCGTAAACTGGTAAAAATCTTCTTGTAATATATTACCTACCAAGCAGGAATGAGCAGTCCACCCAATCCACACGTCGATTGGCGATCCAATATCGCACCAAACTTTGCGATGTTTCACGCGTTCTTTGTAGCTTGAAGCGAACACGTTGGTTCCAACTCGTACAAATTTGGAAATTTTCCACGAAATATGGCTTGAAACTGGCGTAGATCTTCGTATTTACATGTAATCACCCAGAATATCGTCTGGGTGAGGTTCCGCCGCCGGCGCCGGGGCAATGAGACTTTGTCCCACCGACAACCGCGTGCGCACGAACACGGCAAAAAACCGAAAAATCACTGATTCTATTGTTAAAATCTCGAAGGACCACTTTTGTTGTGGAAATGAAATAATTAGAACGTAAAATTATGGCGAGTCACAATAGAAACTCAAAAAGGTAATGGAAGCTTGTTCCAGTGAAAAAAGCATAGACAACTCATAGACAATTAGTGTTGTCGTACCAAAAATATATAATGCAACGCTGATATTCTTTCATGTTGATTGATTAGTTACATTTTTATGTTCTGTATTGAACAAGGTTAATATTAATTTCGTAGAAAAATCGATTGTGTTTTTCTTAATTTCTTCTTCCTTTGAATTTTCTTGCAATTTTTCTCAAAAACAAAGTATAATTTTTGACCGGCTATGGCCGAATTTGTCCTTCTCTTAGTAAAACACACATTGTCTTCAGAGTGAAAAATAGGTCAAACTTGATTACGAGTGTAGGTCAGACTCGGTCTGCTCATAAATTCTTAAGTGTGATTAAAAATTTAAAGTTATTAGGTTTGTATTAAAAGTGCTAACAATGTGGGTACCTGACAATAACTATAATATAGGTAAAGATCTATACATGAAGATGCGTTTCGTTTGTTTAAATACTTTATTATTTGATAAATTAATAAAGTTAATAAAGGAGGATGGCGACATTGCATGTACAATGGGACCCACTGTTAGGAGTATCGTACAGTATGGAAACATATAACTAGTTGTAGAACTATTTAAAACTAGCAAAAAAGCAAATGGGCAGTAAGTCGTAGAGGCTGGGTGAAAAAAGATATGCTATGGAAAAGATTATAACCTAAAACGAATGTAATAGTCCTTATTTAATAATACAATATCTTTTTTATGTACTTAGGTAGGTACCTACCTATTATGTAGTTTCAATAACCCTCCTTTTGGGCTTCGCCGTAGTCGGGTAAAAAGATGATCAAACAGAATAGAAATATTTACCAACAGTAGGTAACTACCATCGTGTTTCTGCATCTCTCTTGCCAAATATACCTAGGCACTTAAATGAATACTGTAAGCATAGACTAGACTGATATTAGAATGAAACTATAATCATTATTGGCAAAAAACTAATAGATATCCCACGGTAACCGTTGAAAACAAACAATGGAATGACACTTATTGTTTTGACAGCCAACTCCAATTGACAGCATAACGTTCCATTCTACGTTATCACCAATAATCGAACGTCTCGGTCCCTCCGGCGACGTTTTTCGTTATACATTTTTGTATAAAAAAAGTAAATGCATTTTTAATTTTAACGTTTGTATGTTCTTCTCATATTTTACAAGATTTGTTTAAAAAAAAAATACAAGCGTAAACAAGTGTAAGAACGTAAATCATGTAGGTAATGAAAGAGTAGTTTGGAATGTAATAAAATGAAGCACGGTGCGTTTAGTAACTGCATGATGACTTATTTTTATGAAAATAAAAATATTTTCTAACTTTTAATTCCCAGGACCTAGTGATTAAATATTTTTTATATGATTCTCTTACAAACTCTTAATTATAGTAAATATAAACTTGCAAGTGAATGACACTTAGTTAATTTTTATATAATGTGGGTCCAATGTCGCCATCCTTCTTTACTTAGTTACAGAAAATAATTAATAATAATAATAATAATATTCCACAACTATCACACAACGCCATCTAGTCCCAAGCTAAGCAGAGCTTGTGTTATGGGTACTAGACAACTGATAAACATACTTATATATTTCTAAATACATACATATTATAGATAAATTACACCCAGACACAGAACAAATGATTGTGCTCATCACACAAACATTTGTCCTGGGTGGGAATCGAACCCACGACCTCCGGCATAGCAGTTAGGGTCACTAACCACTAGACCAACAGGCCAGTCAATTCTTTCTTACCTTTCTAATTTAATAAAATTGGCTATGTTAAAATGATCATAGAATCATAATCATCCTTGGGTTCTCGTACCTATCGCTAACAAACAGTGCAGTTTTGTAATCTAGGAAGTTTTAGAAATAAAAACTGGCTAGCACTTTTTATTATGCACTACTTTTTGAATTTCTATGAAAAAAAAACATAAAGTCAACCCTTAGTCGCTTCACTACAATTGGACTGAAAGTGTCTCAGCTCTTTTCAGTTTTTCCCCTCACTATTCACGTCCCATACATCGCTTCCCATTCACGTATAAGTCTTTGACCTGACATTGATATACGGTGGCGTGTTACTAAATCCTTTTATAAAGCAGAGATTCTGAAGAAAATATTTTTTATACACATTGTATCTAATGCTTAGTTGACTGCGGTGTAATCGCAAATGCTACTACGCAGATAAGATCTTAGGTTGAGGTGATGGGTATGTCCCGACGGGACTGCGGGTTCGAAAGAGATACCACGGCCTCGACACAAAGGGCTAAGAAGTAAAATGGATGGTTTTTAAACATTAGAAGTCTGACACTCCCTACTACCGCTCTCCCCAGAGCGAAAGAGTCATTTGATGATTTCACACTCCAAAAAAAATGGTTATGGGTATGTCTAAGTCTGGGATGTGTGCCTTGATAATTATCATTTTGAACCACATATCTTTAAATACTAAACCGCCTAATGCCTTCTGAAACATGCAAACAACATTGTTCTTGCACACAACGGCACTGACATTCCTTTAAAGCTCACCAATCAATTTTAGATTATAATACAAGCGGTTACAAATTATTTTTGCTTGATCGTTTATGGACATACGTGCATGACAGTCGGGTACATAAATTACTCAGGTCACTCCGCCGGCTATTTGTAGTGCGGGCCTTTTGAATAATCCATTGAAAACAAGCATAGGGGTGGTTTGCATTTACTCTTCATAAACTTGAGTTTTTCCAGTATAGTGAAATCGGTTTGCAAGCACAAAGCATTTGTTGATTTAGTGTACGCTGCCGAGCAAAAGTCTAATGTCATTTTCTCGTTCAATTATAATTGTGACTTTGAAAAAAGACTTATTTCATAAGTGTGGTACTGCAAAAAGGCTGCCTTTAACACTAATTTGTGTTATTATCTGCCACTCTTTAATCAACACCATAATGCCTAGCATTTTTAACTGACTTCCAAAATTGAGGAGGTTCTCAATTTGTCTCATCATCATCATCATCAGCCTATAATGTTCCCACTGCAGGACCTCAGGCCTCCTCTCTAGGAGAGGGGTGGGCTAATCCACCACGCGGGCCCAGTGCGGATTGGCAGATGTCACATGTCTTCGAATTTTTTGGTTCTAAGACATGCCGTTTTCCTCACGATGTTTTCCTTCACCGTTTTGAGGTATTCGTCTGTAGGTATGTTTTCCCAACTTTGTTGGGGTCGACTTCAAGTCTAACCAACAGCTGAATTCATGGAGCGAATGCCTATCTGATCTCCACAACCCACTACAGGGTAATTCGATCCCGGATTAATTATCCAAAGTACATTTTTGATCGCCTTGATAACTGTTTAGTTAAATTAACTACCCTTATACAACATTTATAATTAAAAAAAGAAACAAGGTGATACATCATTTATGCCTTTTAGTTCTTACAAAATTAATCGGTAAGGAAGTTTTGTTAAATATTTGCGTGTGACACGAAATACAATGCGTAGCCTATAAGTTCAGCCTATTTCTATTACTGGGCAAAATCTTAAATGAATGCTTAAATAAAAGTAGATCTTAAAATTCAGCGCTGAAAGACTGAAATTCAACAGCACGTTTCTATTTTGGTATTGAAAGGACATGATGCGACCGCGCCGCCGCGGTCCGTTCGTCGCGAAATCCCGTTTCAAGCCCCCCCCCCCCCCCCCCCGACCCTTGCTCTAGCCAGCCCGCGATGCTGAGTCAGAAGTTTTAAACCAGCCCCTAAATAAGTAATTTAACTCAGATCCAGCCTGTCCCCTTGCTGCCCTCCACCAGTGACATCCTAAGCCGAGGTCCGAACCCTACAGGGGGTGCCCTTAGCGATTAGTTACTTAGTCTATAAGTTATTTGCCCCTGGCTGGAGGCCTTAAACTCAAGGCATCCACAGGGAATTGTCCGGTTAAGCAGAAGCCAGTCTCAGAGACTGAACTGCGAGATGCCTTATATATAAAAAAAAAAATGATGATGAGGTTAAGCCGTTGGTTCCATCTGACATTTTTGTAGCTCTTTGACACGTTACAGCTAGTCTGTGGCAGGAAAGCCTAACAACCAGTCTTACCTAGGAGTTTCTTCTGATAGGCCGTGTCGACAGCGCGTTCGTGTTCCACGCGCGTCTCAAAGAGATGTCAGCAATATTGAAGGGCCGCAAGGGCCGACGCCCGTTATGGCTGCGGGTAGTTCGAAAGAGATACCGCGGCCTCGACACAGGGGACTAAGAAGGAACATGGTAGGTCTTTAATCAGTAGAAGTCTGTCACTGGCACCGAAGGCCCAGAGCGGGAGGAGCCGTTTGATGATTTCCCACACTCCAAGAAAATGGGGGTTTTTTCTCACCAAGGCACCGTGGATACTTTCACGGTGCGTAGGCAGTCCCTAAAGTTCAACATAACATCAATCCACGAAGAGTAAGGCCTCTGCCACGAATTATGCGGGCAGCGGGGCGGCGCGGGAGCGGCAGGATCTTATGCGTAAAATCAAATGGACCGGTTCTCAAAAAAAGCGGCGCGGGGGCGGGCAACGAGCGGTGCACTCCAGTCAAGCCGAGCCGACGCCGCCGCCGCCCCGCTGCCCGCAAAATTCGAGGCAGAGGGATAAGGCAGAGATGTACCAAATATACACCCATATTTCGCCAGTTATGTTTAAATCCCATGTAACAGAGGCCGAGCCACCAACCAGGCACGAAACCAGACTCACCGGAAATTGCTGACGGAAAAATCCAATAACAATTTGCTCGACCCGAGAATCAAACCTCATGCTACGTCACGATGGCGACCACTAGACAGAAGTAGTAAAGTTCAAATAACAGTAACCTATTTAAAGCAGTAGGGTGTAACATTGAAACTAAAAGGATGACTCATCGAATAGCTTCAAACGGAAAGTTCCTGTTCAACTATTAAATTACAGTGTTGTTTGGTTTGACACGTTTTATTTATTCAGAGAATTCGTTAGACAAAGGTCAGTTTTCCACCAACTATTACCCAATCAAAAAGTGGGTTGAGGTAAAGTTAGGGATAGTTTTCAAGATATAATTTATTTATTTATTTGCTAACACAGTCAAAATATAATATATGTATAATAATAAATTTATTCGAAATTAATTATCAGCAGGTAGTGAAGTAACATTAAAAAAAAAAGTCAAAGAGCTGGTATTCTGATAGCGTTCAAAGTGAAGCCACGTTGTGAAGCAATTGCACTGATATTGCCTAGATAGAACACGTGGCAAGCTTATTACGCACATGGCACGAGTTTGCCAGTGGAACCTAATGGTTGGCTATGACCCACACGTTCCAGAGAGAAGTTGCGACGGTGGCTGGGGATAAAACAAATGAAAGAATAGCCTGTAGACATGTCTCTGATCCGTGCGCGTCTCCGTACATTTGCTCTCCTCTCTGTATTGCACATCTTTAGTAGAGTTCGGGCCTAAGTGGGGGTTTCATAAGTTCCCTACATGCACACGACCCTTCTACATACACGCTGCAATTCTCCGTTTAGTCTATAAGCGGCGATTGACTTGCAACAAATGTGTATAATGTAACTTTCAAGGCGATCTTGGTACAATGCAGTGAGTTACCTATATATTATAAACACGGCGAAAGCTCGTTTGAGTCCTCAGCTTGATCATAGCCCATTCGTAATCTAAATGGAGGAAGTAGAAGAAGATTCTACATGAAAATAAAGTTCATAGTATAACTTTATGTCCACCCACGACGATGCGTTTAGGTGTACTGATTTGTAATGGTAATGTAACACACAAAGGGATTCTCGAAAAAACTGACATTCAAGTGGAGCAAGCGGCAAGCGTCGCGCGCTTCGTTTCGATGCACTGACTGTTGGAATGCTCGAGTTTTAACGCGTCACATTACACCTAAAGGCAACGTTTCAAACGCCAAATTCCTAGGCACTGGTAAAAGACGAGTAGTCCGGTCGTTTCAGAGCCTAGATTTGGGCCATGGCTGAAAGCGAAGCAAACAAAAAAAAACAAATCTATTGTTAACAAATCTTTGTTCGTTGGCCAGTAACGAATAGTCTACAGCGTAGCCAATCGGTAAATACACAAAGAGTGGAGTCAACCTTTTGTGGTACCGATGCAGCAGAATAAACTTTGGTTTTTCGGTGGAGTAATTAATTGAAAAACCGAATAAGTAGAACACAGTTAAAAGTTACATGGAAATTTTCACTGCATATTCTGTCTGTATGATGCTTTGGGGCTCTAAAACTAGGTACGACTGGTAGGAAGATGGAATTGTTTATGGCATATTAATTAAAGTTATTTACACGTTATCATCATCATCATCATCATTTCAGCCGAAAGACGTCCACTGCTGGACATAGGCCTCCCCTAAGTGTCGCCACATTGACCGATCCCGTGCGTCTCGCATCCAGCGGATCCCCGCAACCTTCACCAGGTCATCGGTCCACCTAGTGGGAGGCCTTCCAACGCAACGTCTTCCGGTTCGCGGTCGCCACTCCAGAACTTTCCGGCCCCATCGGGCATCCGTTCTGCGAGCAATGTGCCCTGCCCACTGCCACTTAAGTTTGGCGTCAAACCAAGGTCATGTTGAATGCCCATGCTACACCCACTCCCATAAAGATCGGAGACTCTACACTCGAAGTTGTAGACGATTATGTCTACCTGGGACAAACAGTCCAGTTAGGTAGGTCCAACTTTGAGAAAGAGGTCAATCGTCGAATCCGACTCGGCTGGGCAGCATTTGGGAAGCTGAGAAGTATCTTCTCGTCCAACTTACCCCAGTGTCTCAAGACGAAAGTCTATGACCAGTGTGTGTTGCCAGTGATTACATATGGGACCGAAACGTGGTCGCTCACAATGGGCCTCATCAAAAGGCTTAAAGTCACCCAAAGGGCAATGGAGAGGGCTATGCTCGGAGTTTCCTTGCGCGATCGAATCAGAAATGAGGACATCGCTTGAGAACCAAAGTTACCGACATAGCCCGAAGAATCGCCAAACTTACACGTTATTATAATAATAATCATTTATTAAACAGATCATACAATCCAATTATTTGTTAGTAATACGTACACATCTTAAACACTAATGTTAGTAGGCACACACATTTGGAAAATTTTGATAATAATTAATGTCAAAACAATCAGCAATAATAATGTCAAAATCAGAAAATGTCAAAATTAAATAATGTCAAAATCAAACAATGTCAAAATTAAATAATGTCAAAATCAGAAAATGTCAGAATCAAATAATGTCAAAATCAAACAATGTCAAAATTACCACTAATCATGTCAAAACCATTAGCAATATTACTTTACATTATACAGGACCCCTCCAGATCCGTGAACAGTATTCCAGTGCCTCACAACCGGACAGTCAACCCTTTCCAATATGGTATTCAGAAGGATGTTGCCATTATGCCATTATGCCCTTAAAATAATTGACTCTATATTTTCTTTTTCAACCTAATATAGGTACCGTTCTTAGACTCTCTTTCCTTTCACTAGTTATGGGGGTATACGTAGCAACAACGTACAGTCTGTTAACCTCTGTCTTAATTTTCAGGGGTGTACATGTATTGATGCTGTATAAGCTAGATTGAATGTGAGAAAGAAAGTAATTACGTGCAATATAAAAAAATGTGGTATTATGACATACCTACACATATAACTTGTGAATAACTTTCGTTCATCTAAAGGCTGAATTTATTGCCATCAACCGGAAATAAAATCCATACTCCTAGCGACTACCTAGAGAAATTGCAAGAAAAAAAAAATATTATTCCCTGTTTTTGTTTAGGTAAATAACGAGCACAATAAAAATAATACACACATTTTTTTCACTCACTACAAAAATTAATTAGAAATGCTCAACACAGCACTAAATCAAGCAACCACTTTCCGTGCATTTGTACAGCATGTTTTTGTAATTCACTCCCCGTCAGCTCGACAGTACAAAAAGCATTCTTCTGTGAAATTAAATTAAAAACTTGGCGAATTGAGAAAGAAACCTCTGTGGAAAGAGGGAGTCTGTGACACGAGGACCGGGAGGGAAACATTATTAAGGCCAATGCTTGTGCGCGGTTCATAGAGGATATTAAATAAATAAAAAAATCGGAACAAATTTTGTTGAAACACGTGTTACCTTCTTGGTATTGGCTTTGGTAATATTAGCTTCTGAAGGTTAATTCGGTTAATGGTGTTACAATACGACGTACCTAAGGGTTTTATTTTTGACGTATAGCAAAGTCCAACCAGCAATTTCAAACTCAGAAATTCTTACACGAACTTTTCTGTTTACAATTACTTTAAATACATCCATAAAAATATTTTTATATGATGGAAACCCTTTTTGAATAAATACACTAAATAAATACACCATTAGAAAAGATTTGATAAGAATCGAACAGTTTAAAAGGGTCTGTCTCCACCGATCCCGGGATCCGATTTGATGTAACACGGATCCCACCGATTTGTCTCCACGGATCCCGGGATCCGTTTCTACAATTTTTTAAGAGAGATATTTCTCGACAGCATTTAAAGTGAAGTTAAAGGCCCATTAGCGACATAAAAACTCTGGCACCAGTATGTAGGTATAGGCGATTACACGATAACGAAGAAATAAAACAAAAACAAAGACACAAATCCTAAAGGGCGAACACGCACCGCGTACCTACATTCGCGCGTAATTAGAATTAGTGGGTACGTTGAACCCAGCATTACAAAACTCGCACGATGTTCCATCGGTCATTGCTATAATTAGTTCGCTTTGTAATTTTCTCCAACGCTCGCTTTCAAATGCTCGTGGTGTGATCACACCTTTATAGAAGCCAACATTCAACTTTCAAGTACCAATGAACAGACAACCTGCCATTACTTTTTTCCTTTCTTTCTTTCTTTTCAAGTCGTGATATTGCATTCTCTCATTCAACCTTTCATCTATTGCTAGGTTTCGCGTGCTAAAGGAAAGAATCACGCGCTCATTATACATTCTGAAACCAATTTTCAGAAGTATGTATTTAAGAACGTAGATATTTGGTATACCTGACAGCACAGCCTGAGAGAGACAGTTTCTCATTTACGCGATCCTTACACAAACATTGTATGTAATGAGCTGTTCCTATTTGAGGAGTTCACTTTGTATTTTTCATCTTAGCTGAGCAAGGTTCAGTTCTAAAATAATTATCAATTGAGGGACTTATTAAAATATAGTGATGGTATATTATAATTGTGTTTTGATCAAAATTTTATTCACGACTGTAAAAAATATGTGTTCACAGAATATTTCATTTGAGAATTTACCTCAAATAAAATGGTATCATCAAGATATTGTTATTAAATATTTTTTTACAGTTTATGTGATCATTCTCTTCTGTAATCTTGGACATATAATTAAAGTTCAGTTATAACATTTTAAAATCGTATTTTTAATAAAAAAAAAACAGGAAAATAATAGAGAAGTATGAAAGAAGAAGAAACGCAGCTGTCGCCAAATAAATTGGGATCTATGGGTAGCAGAATATGTATGCGCGATTTCTATATAGCTCCGTAACCAGGTTTTCAGGTAGAATTCAATTGTTTTAAAAAGGTCCGTCAAACACATGCGATTTATTCAGTCCGCACAACACGTGTAACAAATGATCGTAAAAACGGAAAGACAAGTGACTCTTGCCCTTTTATATACCACCTTACGAAGACCCAAGCTCGTCGTTCTAAAAATAATTCTCATCATCGTCGAGAACGTGCTTGTTGACACAGTCTCGCAATTTACACCTATCTCACTCTTACATAATATTAAGACTTCATGTTTTTATCTTGCATCTCTTTTTACTAGTGAAAGGATTTTACTCCATCACAAGACTCTTCTGTATGCATGAACGCTCAAGAACGACGCTTTAAGACCAACTTACGAGAAACTTTGAATTTTATAACTAGAAGGTTCCTCTGCTGAATTGTTTGAAAGAGACAGTTTTCTAGATTTTTCGAAGTTTTAAGTCTTGTAGTTACCGAAGTACTTGTGTTTTCAGTTAAAAAAGTCTTCTAGCAGAGTAAGGCATTTAAACTGTTTTAAACATTCGTTGATTTTTTTAACAAACTGCGAACTACCCCGCTGAATGTCATCGATTCTTTGCGAACAAAAGCAATGAAAATTGAATTATCTACGACTATTTATTTTAATAACTTTCAATCGAATTTTTTCGTAAACGTATCGCTAAGAATAGTCGACAACGACAGGTTTTGCAAATTAGATTTTCAAAGTGCGTATTATCTTACACATATTAGTTTAACAGTCCCACCTTTAATTAACATTAACAGAGAACTCAAATCCAAACAGTTTCAAACTTAGAGGTTAACCAAACATATAGCACCTTTGCACCTAAGAACATAATTATACCGACCCGACAATATTCGCAGTCGTTCAACTTCGGGTTAATTCGGACTATTTCGGCTGATTACTATGGAGGTCGTCCTGATTGAGCAATAAGTATTCCAATTGTCGCCTTGGGTTGGCTAACAACTCAATTTGCCCAGTGGACTCAAACAGGGGGATATTGAAAAGCCTGTACTACCCTTTAGTTAAGACAGGGCTAAGTTTTTGGGTTGGTTTCGGGAAATGAAGGGTGAAAGATGGAAAGGACCCATGTTTGTTCCTGTCTGAGTGTGTTTACATGTTTTATAAAGCACTGATAGGGTAGCAGTTTATGGGGTTTTGCTTATTTAAGTTATAAATATGTACATGGATGAGATGAAATTGATTCGTCATGATATTACCCATAGAACATACTTCTATGCTAACTTTATGTGAAGTAGAACTCGGTATTCATAGGTTTGTTGGCGTTTTTTAACGTTATTTTTTCAATCAAAACTCTTTACATTTTCACTGCTATAAAAACAAAAGCATGAAATAAAATACCAACAAGTCTTCTACAAAACAATATATTTAAAAATAATGTAACATTGTCTTTCAAATATTTAAATTGTGTACGGAGACTACTTACTACAAACATTAAAAGCAAACTAGCTTACTACTGCATACAAAGCGGGCCTGAGTACAATTAATATGGATGCAAAAACAAGAAGACGTACAAAAATCTACATACTTAAAAGCACTGCATATTTCTACATGAAACTACTTCAATAAATAAAAGAAATGAGAATTCCATATTCGTGTTTTCTCATGTATTTTCCATATTTGCTTTAGTTTGTTACAAAGATTTGTTTGTAAAAGATAAAAGAAAATGAGTTTTCTTTTACATATGTTTTTCTTTTGTAAACATCTCGCCTTTGTTCAGGAAAACTAGAAAACATCACATGCACCTAAGAAAATAATCCTTTTAATCCGATTGTACCTTTTCCATACAATACCCGCTTATACGCACCGCCCGCCATTTTGAAAAACATAAAAGGTCAGTATACTAGCAACGTGACCCCTTCCTCATTTCCACTTACAATGTTTATTTATTAAGACGTCTAACTTGGCACGTGAAGACACGTGTCGCCAATAAAAACGTGCTGCGACAAGAAAACGTGGAAATGTCTACAAATTATTGATAGAAACTTCTTTGAATCATTGGAAAGGTCAACGAAAGGGAATGGGTGAAACAAATTATAGCTTTCTAATAATTTTTGACGGCCGTTGAATATTGTATGGGCTTACTCGTGTCTATTTAAGTAAGGGTCTAGAAAAAGTGATATATTTTTAACAGCCTTATTGATGATAAAAAAGTCAAATTAATTACATATTGAATTAACACAAAGGACCAAAAATATTACTTATCTGAATAGTGTTGAAAATCCTGCAGAGTGTAGTTAATTGTACGTGACGGGCAAGAAATGAGGTGTGATCCTGTGTTAAAATTTGTAAAAATACGAAACCCCATTAGCCTTTTTTTCATTTTCGTTAAAATCACGAACGTATTTGTAGAAAACAACATTAAAATCTCATTACTCTTGAAATTAATTCGCAAAATCTGTGAAAAATAAACCTCAATTTCTCCCTCGAATAGAAATGCAACTTCAGCGCTTACCCGAAGTTTACAAGTTATGCAGCAAAAGTGTCAACAACGTTGGCACGCGGGCGAAGTCACCGGCTTGTGCTAGTGTCGTTATAAAGTGAAGAACGGTCTCTGAAGTGCTCGCCTCACGCTTGACTAAATGTTGAAGCGGTTTCATGAATAATAAATTGGCCAATGGCAAAAATGAGAACGAAAAGTAAGCCAAGATTCCCAGCAAAGAAAAATGTTTCTGAAAAGATTTAATTATTATTCCTCGCAACTCTGTCATTTCATTGAAAAGTATTAGGTAATTGAATATCTTGGGAATCGTGTCTTTTTCTTCTTTTCAATGATTGACTTTTAAGTGCTGTTAAATTTTGATTTGTTGTTTGGACTTTTTATTGTAAAAAATCGTGAAATCTCTCATACTATTACAATACAAGAGATACGTGTAACTAATAGCACAATCACACATAATTAATCATGTGGACTATGTCATGAAAATATGTGTATTTAAAACAATGTTTACATTTAGTTTCAAACAAATAATTTGTCAGAATCAGAGGTATATTAATCTAAAAGCATGTTGGAATGCCAAGTTTGTATTCGTCAAAAAAATAATTTTGTTGAAAAATTAACAGTTTCCGCCGTCAGCGTCTAATTTTTTGTGTCACTTTCAGGAAACGTATTTTCATTCTCTGAATAAAATGTTTCTACTGTGTAGAATCAACTTTGATTTTTGTCGTATTAGACATGACATTTTTGACGTCGCCATTTGCATCGCATAAAGGCCATAAGAATTATAATATTTTTGTAGTCAAAAGAAAATAAAATAGAATTTCTGAATGATCTATCGTCTAAGTAAACTCGCATAGCGTATCGATCTTATTCTTTTAATCATCATCTGATCTACATAGCCTTTTCGGAGTCTAACCAGATGCAGCTGAATACCATTATTTACGTTTGAGCGGCTGCTTGTCTGACCTCCACAAGCCAGTTAACTCTGAGTAATACGATACCCCATCGTAATCTTTAATAAGGACACTATATTAACTAACTCTTGTTGTAGAAAATACCGCAAACAAATCGAAGACATGTCGCTTTTCCAATTTAAACTCGCTGTTGAAAATTATCGTAAATTCTTATGATTTCGCAAAAAAATAAATTCGTGTAATCTATCTAAAAAGTTTATTTACATTTATTTGAACAAACCAATATTATTTATGTGTCAAAGTTATTAGTTATTTACCTGTGTTTTAAGTACACTTAGTTGAAGTTTTGGACATAAAAAAAATAGCTTTCAGCTCAGGAGAAAAAGTGACAATAACTTCTCAAAAATTTAGGATATCTGTTTTAAAGATAAATTTATCATCATCAGCCTATAATGTTCCCGTTGCAGGGACTCGGGCCTCCTTTCTAGGAGAGGAATGGGTTGGTAGATGTCATGTATTCGATGTTTTTGGTTCTGAGACATCACGTTTCCTCACGATGTTTTCCTGCACCATTTTGAGAGTGGTGAAGAAATAAATTACGCAAAGTAATGCGCTTGCCTGGATTGGTACCCACGACTTACTATTTTTAAGTCGGGGCCGCCACCACTGGGCCAGCGTGCAGCGATGCTCTCAGATAAATGACATCAAAATTAATAAATAAATATACTTGCGTCAGTAAACCCAATATTTCCTATATACGCATAGTAGGAGGAGAAACACCGTAAGGTTATACTTTGAAAGTAATTCCCAGAAGGGGCACAGTCTAAAAATAGCAAAAAGCTGGCTTACCAGAATATCAACTTGCTTTCAATAATAGCATGGTCTTTCCTTGTATATAATTATATCGTATTTAAATTATTTATATTTATATTGCGGATTATAATGATGAGGGTTTGCAAAAATGACACGGACCTTGTATTTATTTTTATTTCTCGATGTCAATCCGTCTCACAATGTGGACCGTGGTTCAAGTTATAATATTATAATAATAATAATAATAATAATAATAATAATAATAATAATAATAATATTTATTTGCGTAAAACATGGTATACAAAGGTGTTAGGTACAATCTTTAGGAACAAACATGTTTAGCTAGGATAAGACCAAGCATGCAAAAATTTTAAAGTTAGAGAAAAAGGTCTATCAAGGTAAGTTCGAAATCAACAATGAGCTATTAAGAAAATCACATTTTTTTATCTATAAATTCTTTTAAACTATAAAAACAATTTTCAAGTAACCATTTATAAAATTTAGTTTTAAACAATTTTGTATTTAATGATTTAAAATGCCTCGGTATTTTATTATAAATGCGCACACACATTGCTAGGCAGTTCTTATTGTATTTAGCTAGCCTAGGCAAATCATTTAACACTAAATTATAAGGATCTCGTCTGTTACGAGGATTTACATCATTAGCAGTCTTAAATAATTGTTTATTTTTTATTACAAACATGCATATTTCGTAAATGTAAAGGGACGGTAAGGGTAACAAACCAAGCTTCGCAAATATTGGTCGACATGAGTCGTCAGGTTTAAGTCCACAAATTGATCTCATACACTTTTTTTGAGCGATGAATGCTCTTTGGAAGTCAGTGCTATTACCCCACATAACAAGCCCATACCGTAGTACCGATTCGACATATGCGCGGTATGATATTACAGCAGTTTTTATGTTGGTTACATTTTTGACTTGTTTAAGTGCGTATACAAATTTATTGATTTTAGCACTAACATTGTCTATGTGCTCTTTCCAATTAATGTCCTTGTCAACGAATACACCTAGAAATCTTGTATGCGTTACTTTCTTGAGTTTATTAATATTAAGTTTAATGTCATTTTTATGATTATTAGATTGATTAAATTGAATATAAACAGATTTATCTAAATTAATTTTTAAATTGTTAATGTCAAGCCACTGCAGCAATTTGTCAATTGTGTTATTAATGTCAAGCTCATGATCCAGAATGGTATTATGTTTTTTGTTAGATGTCACTATTATAGATATGTCATCGGCAAATAATATGCACTTATGATTTGTTATTTTAATGATGTCATTTATGTAAATGAGGAATAATATAGGACCCAGTACGCTTCCTTGTGGAACACCAAATTTATTATGTTTACATTCCGACGAGTAGGATATTAGGTCATTTTTTTCATTTTTTTTATAAATGATGACACGTTGTGTTCTGTTACTTAAATAGGACGATAGCCACTGGAGTACCGGTCCTCTAATGCCAATAGCTTCTAACTTTTGTAACAATATATCGTGTGACACCAGATCGAACGCTTTAGATAGATCAAAGAAAAGGCCAGTAGTCATATAATTATTATTAATATTTGAAAGTATAGCCTGCATAAGAGAGAAAATAGCCAAGGATGTGGATTTGTTCTTTTGGAATCCGAACTGCTTGTCGCTTATAATTTGAAATTTGTTGCAGAAGTTTATTAATCTTTTATACATACATTTCTCATAAATTTTCGATAAGATAGGTATTAAAGTTATGGGTCGGTAATTATTGATGTCACATTTTTCTCCCTTCTTGAATAAAGGCTTTATTAAGGACAGTTTCAATTTCTCAGGAAAGGTTCCCTGGGAAAATGACATGTTTATTAAATGAGTAAGAATACCAGTTAGTTCATTACTACAAGCTTTTATGATTTTTGTATTCATTTCATCATAGCCCTCAGACGAGGTGTTAGACAGAGACATTATTTCCTGACGTACCTCGTTTACCAGCATTGGTCTGAGGAACATAGTGTTGACACAAGTATTTTTGTATACGTTTTTATGTGCACTTTTTGCCCCTTGTACATGCGCTAAATTAACAAAATGGTCATTGAATTTATTGGCTATTTGAACCGGGTCTGTAATTATATTATCATTTAGTTTTATACATTCTATGTTGTCTTTGAGGTTGTTATTATTTATTTCATTTTTAATGACATTCCATGTGGCTTTACATTTATTGTCATGATTGTTAATATATTTTATATTTGCATTCTTTTTTGAATTATAAATACATTTCTTTAGCAGACTAGAGTAGTTGTTATATTTAATTTTATTATTTACATTTTTATTTTTGTAATACCGATACCGTAGTTTTCTTTTAGTTATGCAACTTTGTCTCAAACCTTTACTTATCCACTTTTGTGAGTCTTTCCTATTGCTATTGACTTTCACTCTTAATTTGGGGAAACAGAGTTCATAAAATAGACACACCAGTTCATGAAAATCATCGAATGCGGAGTTTGTGTCAGTCTTTAAGTAAAGTTCGGACCAAGAAAGATTTTGCAAGCACTCCTTAAATTTTCGGATGTTGTCTATGTTATAGTCTCTTTTATGAATGTAATATATTGTTGATTTCTGTGGTTTCTGTTTAGTTGGGAAGCTTAACATTTGTGCTGTGTCATGATCAGAAAGATGCAGGGGTAGTACAGTGGCAGTTGCATTTTCAATATTGCTCAAGATATGGTCAATACAAGCCAACTTGCGAGTAGGAACATTGATGTGGATTTTTAAATTATAATTGTTGGACAGGTCTTGCAATCCATTTGTGATATTACCTTGTTTCAGTGTATTTATGTTAAAATCACCGGCTACGACTATATTCATTTTAGTTTTGTATTTTTTTAACAAGTCATGTAAAAGATTATTCAATTTTATTAAAAACTGATTCGGATCAGATTGCGGTGTTCTGTAAACACATATAACTACTAATTTATTACTTGTAACTTCTAAGCCGCAAGCTTCAAACGTGTTTTGAGTTGCATAGTTTTTCACGAATGTTAACTCTTTATAAGATAAACCTTTTTTCACTAATATACAAGTGCCCCCTCTTCGGTTTTCTCTACAGAAGTTAGCAGCCATTTCATGGTTGAATATTTTCACATAGTTTTCACAGCCTTTTTTTACAAAAGTTTCGGACAGGCATATTACATCTGGGTCATTCCTTCCTTCTTTTAACTCCTGCATAGTAATTTCTAGAAGTTCTTGTTTAGATAATAAGCTGGCGATATTTTGATGGAATATTCTAAAGTTGTGTGTTTTCTTGGGTTGAGATACGAAAAAATGAGTCACGCTTATTTAGCACAGGAAAGTAATACGGTATAGTCCCTATTTGACCCTTCGGATTGTGTTGCAAAGAGGAACTATATTCATATGGCGTTGTGTTCTTAGTACGACTAAAGTAGTAGGGAATTGTCCCTTTTTTGGGTTCATTTGTAGAAACCTTTAACTCAAAACTTGATTTGCTACTCATTCTTTTACGAATTTCACTAGGATTTAAATAGCTATCATTATAATCACAACAGTCTATGAGGTAATTTATGGACTTACAAACCTCAGATAATTCAGTGGATGTTTGATTAACAAAGTGGCACTTTTTATACATATTACATATTTTTTTTATACAATAATTTAACTTACGGACATTGAGGTACACGTTATTGATGACATTTAATACAATAATATTGTTATTTGAGAATTTATTGAAGAAAAACTGTAATTGAGACATCACCAGGTTTGGGTTGTGATCGTTTTCGCCTACGCATATTATCACTTTGTCTTCAGGCGTCAATTTAGTATTTATGCAGTTTGCTATTATTTCATTGCAAGGCGCATTAGGTTTTGTTTCAGCGGCGAGTCTGTATTTTTCATACTGTGTACCTGCTCTTGAGTGTAAGATGGCTGCTGCAAGCCCAACACACCGCTGAGTACCGAATATAAATATCTTCCTTTGGGGAACCATATTTTGCACGTTTGCGACAGCACAAGTCTGAGCGCTAGCTACGTTCACAGTATCCCGCTTCAGTTCTTGACGAATGGCAGGTTCACAGACCCTGCAATTACTTTGCATTAAAACTTCAATACGGTTCGTGAGGGCCGCTATCTCCAGCTGTGCAGCCTCTAATTGCTGCTGTTGGGTTAGAATTTCTTGTTCCAAGGCGGACACATCAACGAAGTTATTGGTTTCGTCATACAAACCGGATGACGGTAAAGGAGAAGGCGCAGAAATTATATTGTGTTGGTTGGCCAGAGATTGTCTCTTTTTCTTAGAGTTTTTACCCGGAGTTGTAAATAAGGATGGCGACTGGCATAAAGTTTTTAATGTTTTATTTTCTGTAGTTAACTTATATATTTGCTTATGTAGCTCGGTGTTCTCTAATAATATATTTCCAAGTTCATTTTCAGTACTTTCGAGTTTTAATGTGAGCTGAGCAATTAACTCTTTCATTTCTGAGGCTAATACTAAGTCAGACACAGTACCGTCAACACTCATTGACAATTTATTTGGAGTATATGATTCAAAAGATGTCTCGCAATCTGTCAGTATATGGGAATCAAGTAAATCAGTAGTATTTTGAACCGAAGATCGACGTTTCAACACTTCCTTAGGACTTGGTAGTTGTTCGGCAGGTGAGGGTGTTTGTAATGAAGTTGGTTTTTTCCTCAAGGTAATATTGGTTGTACAGTCGGTATTAGCGTATTTTTTACTTCTTATGCTACATCTCCACTTTTTTTTTGCTTCCGCATCTTTGAGGCGATACGTTTGTTCGGGGTAACCATCGCAATCCAACTCATACCTATTATTACAGGCAGAACACAAAGCAGTACTTTTTATGTTTACTAATTTCTTGCATTTATGGCATGTTACTTGTGCTGCCATCTTGGAATGAGATTTTGAAGTATTCGATGACATGAGGTTTCTCAAGCGCACGGACTCTTGTTACATAAAATTAATATTTCTTTAAATTCCAAATATGAATTTTAGAATTTACGAAAAGTAATGTTGTCTCCACTGGGGTTTGAACTCGCATCACTTTGTACGAGAAGCGGTGGTCGTATCCTTTACGCCAGTTGTCAACTATGCGAATGAGTGAAATAGACGTTCAGTTGAAGTGGTGAGCTTTGTTTTAAATAATGTCAATCGGTTAGCAGTTCAAAGGTCATTTTTCGGAACAAAGGAACCAGGTGATGTGTATTCCAACGGATTGCCTTTGTACAATATTTAAAAATTCACTCACTTGTTTTCACAGAATCCTTTGGTTTCTTTTTATGTAATCAATTGCACTACTTTATCGATGTTTATGTATATTTATATTTCCGAAAACTTCACTGGTTCTGTTGTTATTCCACTAAATGTTTTTGTTTATTTCTTCACGTAAACATGAACTATTCATGTCACTAACACTATATGTCGTGACTTACTTATCACTTGACGATATTTTAGGTTTAAATTATAAAATATATTACTATTACTATTTTTTAAATATTTTTGATACGGAGCCGATGTTTACCGTGGCAACTGACAGTTGACAGTATGATAGGCTTGTTTTAAGCCTATGCTACATCAAATCATGATTTGAATAGTTTTTTTTAGTTGGCCTATGCCACTACTGGGCTAAAACCTCTCCCAATCAAGTCTAGGCTACTTCAAACTCACCTTCGCAGTATGCATTTAGGTAGTCTCTTTACTCTTTCTGGATTGGCTTCGGCTAGGCTGTCCATCCCTAGGCACCCATCGTGTGGGGACTTTTGACCAGCGGTGGTCGTCGTACAGCAGACCTGACCTAATAATTATCCAATTTCATTTCAACCTAGTAACCTTTAAGAGAAAAGATTTGCATATTTGTATGTTTGTAACGAATAAAATGTACTGGACCGATTTGGCATTTGAACAGTCAGAAGTAATTACATGTTAATTGAATTGGTAGTTAAATCATTTGGTGCAAAATAATAAATCTAATTCCAAAATTTTCAAGTATCGACAGATTGGAAATTAATTACTTACTTTTCATCAACTTTTTGCACGCACTTAGTTAGCGAACTCCAAATGATTCTTACGGCCCTTTAATTAAGTGATTTCTAAAAGAGGAAAATTGATTTGGGAGAGTCCTTAGGTACCTGCTTCTGATACATTAAAAGCTTCACTAAAATACGTTGATTTTAGAAAAACATTTAGATAAAGTAATTAATTAAGAAGTTAGATGAAAAACCTTTCATCGTTGTAATCATGAAGTCTTCTATTTATTCTGTTAAATAAGCGTTTTTTTCCAAACCTGTTTTATGATCATACGATACAAAAAACTAAGCGGTTCAGTTTTTATAAGGTATTTTTTTTTAAATGAAAGCATGAGTTTAATAAATTACTTTTTATTGTTTTTTAAAAAGCCCGTATGAACAACACGCCATCACTGACACACATACCACTGCCACTGTTTGTCTCTACATCCATTACCCAAAGGTAGACTGGTCCCGTCCCGTTGTTTGAAAGAGCCGCGAAGATACCGCGGCCTCGGCACAAAGGACTAAGAAAGAACATGGGTGGTTTTTAGTCAGTAGAAGTCTGACACTCACTAACGCTCTGCCCAGAGCAGGAGGAGATTCCCCATCCAGGATGATTTCCCATCCTTCCCTAAAAAAAAAGGTAGACTGGTAAAAAATGCCTACGGCATTACGTACCTCTATACTTTGTGCTTGAAGTGTTTAATAAAAAAATAAACAAAGCAGTTCGAGTGGCGTTATTCTTTACCTAGTCAAAATATTCAGCAACCAACACTAATTTTAATTTTAAACGAATAAAATGGTTCTCGGTTACGTAAAATCAGCATAATCCTTACAGAAAGAAAGGAAAGGATACAATAATTTGCAAATGAAACCCCATACGTAATGAATTTATAGAAAACTTAATGGTCAGGCACCTGCACCAGGCACCTGACCATTAAGTTTAAAATCTGCCCATTCTACCCACTCCAGAAAATCAAGATCTTCCAGAAGCAAGTCCAACTCCCCTGTTCATTCAAATAGATCTCGCTCAGGGTCTGCTCATAGCAACAAATCCGGTTCCTCAAGCCCAAAGTCCAATGCATCCGGGAGCCCTAAGCAAAGATCCAGAAGTGGGTCCAGGAGGTCTCGTTCAGGCTCAGCAAGTGCTAGATCTCGTTCTGGAACTCCTAAAAGCCATTCAGCTAGCCCCAAGTCTGGACCTCACAGTCCTAAATCTCTCAGGCACCTGGCACCAGGTATTAAAATTAAAGGTAAAATCTCAAACTAAGGGAAACGACTAACAATCGTTAAATTGATAACCCATAAAACGGATAAAATGTGTAAAGGGGTTATCGTATTACCACAGGTATTACCCAGTGCCAACTGGGTATTAATGGAGGTCAGATAGGCATTCACTCCATGTAATTTACTGATATTCACTGAATATCAGACAAAAGTGTTTTGTAAAACGATCTACAGAATTATGGACAAATGATTTACTAATTGAGCCTGCCGATTTTGTCTGCGTAAAATTAATAAATGACTACTAAAGTTTCTGTTTCTGTCTATTATCGTAAGAACGTTATTGTTGGTTTCCTCGGGAACAGTTGTTATTTTTCGGAGTGAATGGTACCGATGTCTGTTTCTGTGCACCTGACTAGGTATATGCCAAGTTTCAGAATGAACGGTTCAGTGGTTTAGGCGTAAAAATGTTACAAACAAACTTACTTTCGCATTTATATATCGTGCCCTTACTTCAAAACCCAACTAACTGCACAAAATGTAGTTTCGAGAAAATCGTGTTTAAAGGTTCGAATCGTAAATTTTTTATTAAAATACTTGATAAAGAGGCTAGTACGTGTATTTTGATTTCTTATTATTCATTATTCGGGTGGTGAAGGAAAAATAGCTTAATTCTCAAACAAGTAGGAAAAATGAAGGATTGGCTTGATAAATGCTACAGATAAGTGGTTTTTCCTGTAGTCGCAATGTTTTCTTATGTTTTGAAGAATAGAGTTTAGACAGCAGTTTTTTATGAATTTAATTAAACGAAATATTTATGTTCACCTAATGGGTATTTGTTAATACTAAGTAGAAATATTTAGTCTCAGTTATTGTTATTGTTAATTTAACGTGAATCATGACAAAACCACATAAACGCAGATAGAATGTTTTTCCTGGCGAGAAAAATTGCTTACAGTGCAAAAACATTGCTTTAACCGACACTTACTGGGTTTTGTCTGTTCTTTATTAAAAAAATCTCCTGATAAGCTACCTTAGCTAAAAGCTAAATCCAGAACGGAGCGTCATATCGGAAAACGGGTTTTACCAGTATGTAGATCTTGAAAAGGAGATTCTAACGGTATTTGTAACTCATTTTTGCCCAAGTGACTTTAGTTGGTTTTCGCTTTAAGGGCACGATATATTTTTTTATTTTTTTTTATTATTGATAGGTTCGCGTTTGACCACTATCTCACCTGATGGAAAGTGATGATGCGGTCGACGATGGAGCACGCTTACCTAGAAGTAACCTATTCACTCTTGACTTAAAGACGGTTATAGCTATCCGGAAATACAGACTCTGGCAGGGAATTCCACTCCTTAGCTGTACGCACAATGAAAGTATTCCCAAACCGTTTAGTGCGTATGGGTGGGATGTCCACAATATAACGGTGGCGCATCGCCGTACGTCTTGTAGTCCGATGATGGAACGGGCTTGGCGGAATTAGATCGTGCAATTCCCTCGCACACTTTCCGAAATGTAACCGATAGAAAACCGAAAGGCTAGCTACTCGTCGACGATGTTCAAGGCTCTGGAGCTTTGACTTGACAAGCGCGTCATTGCCGATGAGCCTCTTGGCTCGTTTCTCAATTGACTCTAGCGCATCAAGCTGGTATTTAGCGGATCCATCCCAGAGATGAGAGCAGTACTCCACACACGAAATTAAAATTAGGATTAGGATGATTATGGGTTGTAACGCCACGGCCACACCATTTAAACCCCCTCTTAATTATAACTAGACTTTCTTTTCAAATGCTCCTCCTTTATCGCGATAATAATTATGAAGAGAAAACCAAAATTAAACGCTTTTCTATTTGACGCAGACTTTTTCTTTTACATTTCCTTCTTAAACTTTTTCTTTGGTGTTATTTTCTGCCGTTTTCAATTTACTTTCGGGACCTGTTTTTGTTCACAGTATTAGGGTACGGGGCTTATATCTTTTGTTGGAAGAAAGTCGTGGCCGTGATGCGAAAGGTAATTTGTTTAGTATTTATTTTATGATAAGTCGGGTATTGTTAAACTATTAGGTACTGTTTTTGTGTTAATTGGTTTTATTTTGCTGGATTTAGTGGTGTTAATACACAGCTGAAGATGTAAACTTAATGTTTTCTGGTTAAATCTTAAGATGATTGCTATTTTATCCTGAAGAGGGCTAGGGTTATATCGCTTTTCCAGCGATAACCTATCAGTGGTAATTCTTACAGTACTGTATTATTATAATAATCTATGCTTGGAATACACATATACAACACCACCACCACCACCACCACCTATACATATAGTGTGGTTACCAGTAAATCGCAATTTCTTCTTGTACATTATGATACATAAAACCACGTTTATAAGTCGCAAAGGGTAATAAAGCATAGGTATCCAAAGAGTACAAATAATACTGGTACCTACTGATGTTAGCAAACGGTTCAATTCCCAGTTTAGGCTTAATAACATTGGGTTTTACCACCAAGAATTCCGGTTAACATCTACAGAAACTTGTTTGATTTTCTACAAACAATATTCGTATTACCCAAGTATCTTTATCCTCATACAAAATCTTGGCCACCATAATCCACGCAACAGGTCTATAACAATACCATATATTTTATCCCCACTCCAATAATGACAGAAATGAGAAAAGAACTAAACGTTATGTTCTCTCAATGAGTATGATCATGATAATATATAGCTGAGGGTAGAACTTTTCCTAAAGGTTGTTCTGGCATAGTGCCAATTTTTCTTTGATCATGTTACTAAAGTTCTGGAGCTTCCCTTAAGTGTAATTGATGGATCTTATCTTTGGTAACGATTATCTGATTAGGTAGGTACGCAGGATGACCGACAAGCTATGCAAAACCAATATAATCGGACCTATCTTTGTACAGAGAATCTGTGAAAAGCAAGGCCTTGTTTTATTGGAAATGTAAAGATTAATGTGTCGGTGTGTGGACTACGTATTAAATAATTATTCATAATCATCAATTTTAGCTTAGTGCAGATATATTTTTCTTTGTATAGGTTTGAACTTTACTTGTGTGCTTTATTTTTTCATTACTGCTCATAAAATAGTGAAAACATAATTCATAGATATAAAATTAAGACAAACGGCAATCCACCAAGCTCGCACTTATAAGATTACGACCCAATCTCTCTTACAAAGAGGTCTGTGACCCTGCTACCCAATCTATGATTATACTCTATGGTCCCAGCTGTAGTGACAACGTTATTTCTAGGACCAAAGAACTGATTATGTTTATGTGTGTGTTTAATAAAATTGTGATCAACGACTTATATTACGTAGATCTCTGTTTATTACTTAACACTATTTTTCAACATCAAATTCAAACTTGCTTAACAAACTTGGATTTTATAGGAACTTTGCGAACAAAAAACCCGCAAAACCACTGTTTTTGGCATTTTTATAGGAGTGGCGATATTTCTTGGCAGCCATTAATTTGACCCTTCCCTTTTGCCGTGGGGTAGGGTCATGGGGTAACAGTTTTTATATGGAGTTATTTATAGCCGCAATGCACCAGCTGCCGAATAGATCTTCACTATAATTTTTATGAGAAAAAAAGTAGTGTTATAAAAAATATGCTCGACGTTGTTTTTATAGGCAGAATGAAGTCATAAAAATCAGCATTATATTCACGTGACTAGACAGGAGATAGCTCATATAGATTTTGATTTTGATGCGAAAATCTATATAAGCGCCTAGGCAGTGAAACAGACTCGTATGCCGTGACGCTCAAATGGTGTAATGCCTCCACCATGGATACCACTGTATAAAATCTACCTTTTCCCAGTAGACTAAAGTTTGTTTTGGAATGATTGTTTATCACAATATAATCGCACCTGCACCTAATTGCACCTTACTTCTTGTTTTATACTTATTTTAATAGCCTTCCACCATTTACGAGACTAGACGTACGATATGTTCTACCAAATTGCGTTTATTTATAAATAAAAAAGTATCGTAATATAAAACTATGCTGCGTTTACACTAGCAGAGTAAGAAGGCGAGTGATGGGAAACTTGTTACAAAAATCATATGGCTAGGCCTTGTTTTGTTATTAAGAGCCTTGTTTGACGTTGCTTGTTAATAGTTTAGGTATCCTACATACACTGTCGTCTTTTTGTACGTAGGTACTTAGACTTTGAATATGGGGTCTTTGGTCTAATGTGGTGTGCGATTTTTACTAGCGGGAGTAATTCCGTATGATTTGGTTACCCATTTGACATAATTCCTTCTTTAAATAAAAATTTAGAATTGTTTTCCATTACTCTTATACCTGTTGTAAATTTTCATAAAACTTAACATCACGCTTCCATTGTCCCGAGGAGTAACTATAGTCTTGCCAGCCTTATTCAGGATATGCGATACGCGACTCGCGAACGACCGACACATTTCTCTCCAATCGAACGCCTCTCGGTCACAGCTTAACTCCACCTGTCATCATAGCACCTTGCTAAAGGTCCTGCCCACCTCCATTTGAGTTTTATAACGTGATTAAGATGTAATTTAATACACTCGCTTTTTCGGTTAGACTGGGAGCTGACGCCAACATCATCATCATCATTTCAGCCAAAAGACATCCATTGCTAGACATAGGCCTCCCCCAGGTGTCGCCACATTGACTGGTCCCGTGAGTTTCGCTTCCAGCGGGTCCCCGCAACCTTCATCAAGTCATCGGTCCACCTTGTGGGAGGCCTTTCAACGCAATGTCTTCCGGTTCGCGGTCACCACTCTAGAACTTTTTAGCCCCATCAGCCATCCGTTCTGAGAGTAATTTGCCCTGCCCACTGCCACTTAAGTTTGGCAATTGTTCGGGCTTTGTCGGTAACCTTGATTCTCTTGCGGATGTCTTCATTTCTGTGATCCCTTAAGGAGGCTTAACATAGTCAGAGGGATCCAAAATAGTTGGGGAAAATGCTAAGGGATATTAATTTCGCTTTGATTTTCAGTACTTACTCGAACGCGAATCCCATCAAAGAGTACTTACAAACGTACTATACTTGTTATTCACTCAAGCTAAACGTAAAGGCGCCTCGATAAGCTCAGAGATTTGCCTGATAACGTGTCTGGAACTAGGCTTTATTTCACTTTGTTGGTTCAATTGTATTTTTTTTTGTATTTGTAACGATTTAATTGTTTACTTGAATCAGTGTCATATTACTAGGTGGGCTTTCTTATTTCTGAGCAGAGACTATAGACCCCCTGTCGGGGCTGCGGGTTGTTCGAAAGAGATACCGCGTCTTCGGCACAAAGGGCTAAGAAGGAACATGGGTGGTTTTTTTTTAGTCAATAGAAGTCTGACACTCCCTAGTCCCTACCGCTCTGCCCAAAAAAAAAAGCTGAACTAGACTTTATTTCGCTTTGCTAGTTCAATTGTTTTTTTTTTCTTACAAATGAAGGATGGTTTGTGACGAAGGTCTTATTTGATGGAGTTCAGAGTGATTGTAATAGGTTTTTTGATAATACATATAAAGATTAATTTTGTTTTGTGTACGAAATAATACTGTTTTGTGGTGGTTGAGATATAAACTGTTTCTTAGACAAGATATTATTAGTTTATGATTGTCAATTACAACTTGTGTAAATATTTTGAAATAGATCGTTTCCTATTTATTTAATTTTTCATTGTAAATCATCAGAAAACTTCTATCACATTCCACACACAATTCATCCATCGTTTCCTTGATTTTCGTCTCCCTATTTTATACAAATCTCTATACAAATTTACGTATATTAATGGGGGAGGCCTTTGCCCAGCAGTGGGACACACATATTAGGCTACTTAAAAAAAAAACATCACTCTTTTCATTCACTTTTAATGGGTCATAATTATGTGATTTTTCCATCCTCATCAAAAGCCTACACCAAAATAAATACTTTCAAACTTCCTCTAATTATGCCACATGCC
The DNA here is from genome assembly GCA_949316265.1 of Diarsia mendica. Classification (NCBI taxonomy): domain Eukaryota; kingdom Metazoa; phylum Arthropoda; class Insecta; order Lepidoptera; family Noctuidae; genus Diarsia; species Diarsia mendica. The sequence goes on along the minus strand of OX438899.1, from coordinate 8,807,881 downwards.
TTTTAATGTACACATAAATAGAACACGGCACAGTTAACCGTTCCTTCAAATACTTTTATGGAATACGATTAAGTACTATATTTCTTACTAGTTTTTGTTGAAACAATCCAGTGGGAATAACAAAAAACGACAGGCGGTCAACGCCTTAAGGAAAAAACCCACAAGCGATAGCCAAGATTATAACGCGTAACTTTCCACAATTTTTCCGGGATTTTCCCAGGATCTAATCAAAAAAGGACCTCTCGGACATGAGTATAACTCATCCGTAAAAGATTTGAAAATAGTCGTCAGTTTTATGATAGCGGGTGACATTTATGGCAAAGAATGCAAGATGGATAGGTTTATTTATCTTTTCCCGGGCCCATAAAAGATAAATAAATGATGTTGGCAAAATATTACGAAGCTGACAGGGCCATCTATGATATTTTTGTGGGTTTGTCTAATTGAAGAACGTTATGGAAGTGTTTTCTTTTCAACATGACTGTTTCTTATTTTCCTGATTCAGTCCGAATTTGAGTCCGATTGATGACAATAGACACGCCCTGTCTTACACGATTTAATCATACATATCCCATGAAATACATATTTGTGTGTACTATAAGGTACTCCTCTCTCTACTTCTTTGGGCATTACAGATGTGATAATGATAGCTTCGTCGAGAAATATCTCTTAGGCACTGTTGGTTTCCTCCCTATGTTTTTTTGTTACCGAAAGTGATACTTAATTATTCAATACGCCCATGAATGTGGTTAAACCGACAATAAAAATAATAAACTCTGTACCTACTACAGAAAAAAATACAGTGGCAAGTCGTTTAACGTGATTAACACTAGCTTTGATTTAAAATTCTTTGTACCTTCCATGGTTTCACCACTTAACAGAGTAAAATCAACAAATAGTAGGATTAACAGCGGATTATGATGTAAGCGCGCTTCAGGGTATTAAGAAACCCCATAATGTACATAGTATACAGCTGAGGAATCAAAAGGTTAGGCACGTTCTTGTTCCGGGGCTGCGGGTTATTCGAAAGTGATGCCGCGGCACCCAGAACACAAAGGGCTAAGAAGGAATATGGATGGTTTTTAGTCAGTAGATGTCTGACACTCCCTTCCGCGCCACCCAGAGTGAGAGATCAGATGTCATTTGATGGTTTCCCAACCTACAAAAAAAGGGTAATAAGAAACCCCATAATTTATACAGTACCTATACAGTTCAAGAATAAACAGGTTAGGCACATTCTTGTTGAACTGATTGTCAAAATGATATGACAGTGCGAAATGGTGACAATATAAATGTTTGATAAACGGCCTAGTAGGAATGTATTTTGAAAAAAATGCTTAATTTTTTCTGTTTCTTTAGTTTACAGATAGGCTGATGTTAATCGATGTCTTGACTATGAATGCAAGTGTTTGAACTATGTATTAAATTATGCTTTGAATGTTATGTTAAATGTTATTGCTAAGGTCATACTTACGAACTGCTGAATATTGAAATATTAGACGCATTTGCGTTTTTGTTTTGACCAAGTTCTTGAGACTGCATAATTAATTTTTTTTTATATAAATGATTATCCAAATTCTAAAAAAATGTAATTTTTAAAATAAAGCAATGTATTCGATATACCATAAAATTAATTAGCTCTAAATAGCCTAGCCTTTTAGTTCCTCGATTGTACAAACAGCTGGAAAGAGCAATGTCTTAAAGTATTAATGCAAGTGTTTGAACTGTTATGCTTTGATTTAAATATTAATGGTAAGTTCGTGCTAGACACTAATGATTGTATAATGTTTGCTTTCAACTTGGCTTACTTATAGTTGTTAAACTGTGGAACATGTTTATTATTGTTGGTTTGAATCGATGTAACATTATGGTTAGTTTTGAAATTATTTAGTAAGTTTTCAATGTTCTTGTTGTAAAATTTCTTAATTAACTTAGCGAGGTTAATAGGTAATTGGGGTTCAGAAATTTTAAGTCAGAAAACGTTCGTGCTTCTTGTATGTTTCTTTTATAAACTGAAGTGATACTTTCTTCATTCAGCAGTACCTCTGTCAATTAAAATTAAAACAGTCATACTCTCTTAATCATAGAAAATCAATCACATATTTTTTCTGGTTTCTAGGAACAAAACCGATTAAAAGTAATACTAATACGAAAAATCTTTTCTCTCACATATTTCGAATTTCATTTCATACCCGTCCTTTTCCGAATTCACAGAAGCAATTATAACAATCTGCAAAAATTCCGAATGAATTTTCCGAGTATGGAAAAATACCGTTTTTATCCTCATATCTTCTTTTGCCGAATGCTTTGACGCTTTACGGTTCAAATCTAAAGTGATTGGCTTGCTTTTGTATCTCTAAACTAGTTCTTTTTTGCAGATTCATGCTTCCTTTTCGTTATACGGTGAAAGTAATAATACTTATATTGTTTATGGTTCTAGGCAGATAAAACGGAAATTACTACGAATTAAAAACAAACTTTTTAAACTGACATGGTCACCAACATTATCATTAACACTTAACAGGATATATAGGTACGATATTTGTTCCGATATTTCAGCGCTTTTTCAAGCACCGTTAACGTTATTGCGGGTGGGCGTTTATGAAAAGACAAAGCGTTATTCCCTCTTCTTTATTGGGAACTCAAAATAAAAAAGTGAACCATGGTAAATATATTGTTTCCAGTATTAATGATGGTAATAATTATGTATGGTAACTATCCCGTTTTCAGTGTACGTGTGGTCAAGGCCCACAAACTATGGGGCACTTGATATCGGTTTACCCTTGTTCGGTATAACAACGTTTCGTCGAAAATCACTTCGACTAATTTCAGTTAGCATAAAGTCAGTTCGCATAATTATTCATTTGACCGAATAATTCATTGGTAGATTTTTATTTAGCATATTTATTTATTTGATTTAATATAATTTGACCGAATTTTCAAATGCACTAATTTTATTTGAGCTAATGTTTCACTAGACTAATAATGATGGCTGTTGCTAGTCGTCCGCTAAGTGGATGAATCACCCCAATGTCAAAAAGAGATAAACATAAATTGTTCACGTGGCCATTGTAATAATAATAATAGTAAAGCTGAGAAGCAAAAGCACACTCTAAATAATAATAATAATGACGTCACTCATAGATGCAACGCATGTACTCCATGACGTGCGCTCGCTTCGCTCGCATATTAAATAACACTAATATCTTCTGTCCCCGAAGTGCCGGGCCTCCGCCGGCCTCCTTCGTCGGCCTACGGCCCGGTGCCCATGCCGCCCATAAAGGATACTGTCGCGAGAAGGTCGTATTCTAATGTTGGTTATCCATCCGGCTTCTTATCGGACGACTAATTAATTTTATTCATCCGCTAATCGGACGACTAGACACTTCGAATAATGATTTAGTTCAAAGATCGTTTCGAATATTCAGTTTATTAATCATTCGTTTCCGTCAGCAGTTTGTCGTAGCTATTTCTGTCTGCAGGATTTAAAGGGACCTAACTAACCGAAACTCGGGGTACCCCTGACGTCGACCGTCTAGGGTTAGGATTTCTGTCAGCATCTGTGTTTGTTTGGGGGAAAAATTTAATATTCGATAAAACACAAATTATACGAACTGAACATTACATCAAATGAGCATTATACCTTTTGATCAATAGCGCAAATGTTGTTATAGCAAATAAATATTCGATGAAATGAAAATTATGTTAACCGATATTATACAAAATGATTATTTTCTTAAACGTTGTTCGAACAAGTAAAATTATATCAAAAGTAGTTCGGCGAAACAAGGGCGAACCCTTGATATCGTGTCCAGCCTGTCCTGATAATTGCAAATCACAGGAGCTGATAGAGGGTACTGAAAATGCCAAAATCCTCCCCAAATTTTGGGCCAACTCAATTTAAATTTTCATCAACACGCTAAGAAGAAGGAGTGTTAATGATATGACTAAAAACATGTTTAGTCCTTCTGTTGTCGAGGTTTTTTTCGGTGTAACAGAGTAGATAAAGCAATAATGCAGCTTTAAATATCCGTATCAAACAAATAAAAGATACCGCTCAAAGAACGGATTAACGCATATCAATCACAATGTCAGTTTTCCGCGCAAGAGCCGGAATGAAATTTCCACTAAAGTGAGTTGTTCGGCTCACGTTACAAACTGAGTTGCTCTAACTGTCAGTTTCTAAAAGCCTGTTAGAGATTCGTAAATCTGATGTCAGATCTCATGCGAGCTGTGATTGGTTAATTGAAATCAGAATAGACAATTCAATTAGGTACACATTCATTTGCATAGACATATTGAAGCCGGGAATATGGTTGCCAAACACACTAAGAGTGGATTTCACTATTGAAACTGAAAGTGATCCACAAACTTACCGTGAGTTTTAAACTTATCCCAGAGTGTACACCAGAGTCGGGCAATAATTGCCCGGCATTTTGCTAAGCTGAGCCTATTTGGCGCAGCCGTGAGACACACCCTTGTTATATTATTCTTCTCGTTGTTAGATTTAAGCTTTTTTGTTTTCATATTAAAATTATGACACCAACAGTGGTAAATTGTCTTCACCGATCTTAATCGTTTAAGACCGAGTTTAGTTTCATTACTGACATTGGTACTAAATAAACTATAATATAACAAAAGTTTAGGCAAAACCCTTTTTTTGGGCCGTAGAGATAACTGAGGGTCTAGATGAAAAGTAATCGCTTTCAAAATGTTTATTATTTATTCTAAGATTTTCATCATGATTGACATACCTAAGAATTTCTGTAGCTTTTGTCCTTACATTTTAGACTCCTCAATCATTATTATCACTAGGACCCAAGAGGTAAGTGATTGATCGATTGAATGCCTGCTCTAAACAAAGTGATTCTATTGTCAATCTCAATGTAGACTTTAGGTTCTGCGTCTACAAGTAGGTAATCTAAAAGTCTAACAGCAAACCTATATCAATCACCCCCTGTCTAAATGTAAATCGAACCAGATTTACCTCCAAATGCTCATTGGTCTAGTGATTGCAAGCGCGACTGCTGAGTATGAGGTGCTGGTTTCGATTCCCGGGTCGGACAAGGTTTTTCCATCAGGTATTTCTTAGTAGCAGCAATGGAGTCAGTGTCACTGACATAGCTCTCAGAATATGCAAGTTGAAGTGGCAATGGGTAGGCCACATCGCTCGAAGAACCGACAACCGATGGGGTAGGAAGGTTCTCGAGTGGCGACTACGAACCGGAAGACGCAGCGTTGGTAGGCCACCCATCAGGTGGACTGGCGACATCGTGAGAGTCGCGGGCAACCGGTGGATGCAAACGGCAGGCTGCCGTTCGTTAAGGCGTTCTATGGACAGCACTGGACGTCTGTGGCAACTAGCGACATCTATCGCAACACCTGCGTACTAACAACGATCGACAGAAATTCCTACATCGCGCTATTAACATTAACCGCGACATAAGCCTATATAGGAGTTCCCGACTTACACATGTCGGGCAGTTAGCCCACCGGACACAACACCCGTCCGGTCGGAGGATCCTCCCTTTTCTATGGGGGATGAGGAGATTTACACCTCGCTCCTCATACTTCCCCAAACGTCTTATGGCTGATGATGATGATGATGAGCAATGGAGTCTGGATTTGTGCCCGGTTGATGGCAATATTTTCGCCCATATATTTCTATGGGTTCGCCCCATATTACATGAGACTTAAATATAACTGGAAAAATTTGGGGGTTCTATTTGGTACACCTGTCCCTAACTCTTCAGCAATTTTAGGCTTGATATTATGTTATGCTACAGTAGATTAAAATTACAAAAGAGCAAGATTTTATCAAAGATTATAACCCAAATAGCCTTCCCCAAACAAAGTAATTACTCAACTTTATACATGGTTTTTGTACAAAGTTTTTAGTATCTTCCTTTCAATGCTTTTTGTTCCAATGTTCTATTGAAAAGCAAAAGATTTGTTCTCTATAAAACGGCTAGTGAAATACGATGTTTCGGGAAGCTTTCTGCCTGCCCGGAGCGATCTATTGTGAGATCTCGGCGATGTAGTGTCTGGGAAACACGACTGTAGCTGCCGAAACTGAATTTAAATTTAAAAGAAGTGCACGGTATTGTTCTCTCGAATAAGTTCTTCAGTGTAGTTAGATTATAAGTTGTTGTTCATAAAAACAAAGGCATGATAGGTACTAACGTAAAACGTAACGTCGGTAAATAACGTAGTATACAGTATGTTAGGTTCAACGAGGGACTTAATGACGGAAGGTATTTCAGTATTCAATTCTCCTCCCAAATATTTAAAAAAGATATAGCCAAACAAAACTATTAATAAATGTTTTCTTTTTGTTCATATTTGTATTAGTATCATGTAAGCATGTGTGTTGCCAGTGATTACATACGTACGTGACCGAAACGTGGTCGCTCACTATGGACCTCATCAGAAAGCTCAAAGTCACCCAAAGGGCAATGCAGAGGGCTATGCTCGGAGTTTCCTTGCGTGATCGAATCAGAAATGAGGACATCCGCATGAGAACCAAAGTTACCGTCGTAGCCCGAAGAATCGCCAGATTTAAGTCAAGGGCAGAACGGATGGCCGATGGAGCCGTAAAGTTCTGGAGTGGAAGACTTTGCGTTAGAAGGCCTCCCACTAGGTGGACCGATGACCTGGTGAAGTTTGAGGGGGACCTACTGGATGAGAGACGCACGGGAACCAGTCAATGAGGCGACACCTGGGGGAGGCCTATGTCCAGCAGTGGACCTCTTTTGGCTGAAATGATGATGATGATGATGTAAGCATGCCCTATTGCGGGTTTATATATATTTCTTTATCAGTAAAACTATACAATTTTAAAATAAACAACTTCCCAGACACAAACTTGACTTTCTTCACTTTATCCGAAGTATGAAGTTACGAACTAATTCTCTTATAAACTTCGAGCGTCTAAAGATGATAATATTAATATTTCATGAATCCCTAGTAGATCCTGCAGACAACTCCGTACGGAACGGAAAATCTTAAAATTAATTCTTGGCGTATTTCGAAAGATTATGTGTGCGTGAGTAAGAAGCTTTTGATGGGAAATGACTTAATTCAGGTAATTAATCACGATGTTGAGTTTAGCTTAGCTACTCTTAGTGAGGGTAAACAGAACCGAACTTATCGTAGTGGAGACATTGACTCACCTGTGTACTTATTCATATGTGGTTTAATGTCTTTGCATTGCATGCATCTGCTTGCCTGAATATTATGATACGTAGGTATAGGATAGGCAATTTTTTCGAAAATCTATACGTATCTACTAGCATTAGAAATGTTATAGTAACTCTCTAAGTCACCTCTAGTGGAGTTAGTTTAGCTTAGCCACTACCTAGCCCTTCAAGAACTAAAACCTTGATGTTTTTTTGTTGTTACTGTTATAACTAAACCAATCGTTTTTTGATTGACAGACAGGTTTTTCAGGGAGATTGATACGGGATGGATAAGGATACAGATACGAGAATTATTGTACAAAAAAAAATACTCGACAGAGGCACGAACAGCTTAAATGTTATGAAAACTAAAAGCAGCAAACAGATTTTCAGGAAACGTCCCTCTCCTATTTATTATTCTACTGGGTTTGCATTTTCCAATGGTAAGACGGAAAATAATTTCTTGTGCAAGTTTCACGTACTTTAATTGAGTTGGTATGTTTCATTTTATATGTTAAACTTTGTTTATTTATTTATGTGTGGTGATAGTCAGGAATTCATTTAAATAATTGTGTTTTCGTGCGATCAATTACCTATGTAAGGTTATTAACGTGAGATTTTAACTACGTCGTCGGTCTATAAAGTGTATCAATTGCTTTTCTTGCCTTTTTCTTCATTTCCTAGTAAGAGCAAAAAATAATGCAATCATTTATTTTGAGAAAGTAACACCGAAGACCTTCTCAAATAAAAGTATTTCTATTTTCGTAAGTAAACGCAAGGACCCTTCCAAACATACTGAACATATCTGAGGTCACCTTGTAACAAACAGATGTTACTTGTGCATTGTTGTGGTGTTCACAGGAGTGACGCGGAATTGCTTTGTGCGGTTACAAAAGGTACATCCGCGATATAATGTAACCGCTAGGAGCTTTCGTCTGTAATGGGAAAGTTATGGTGAACACGTTTCAGTGGAATGGGGGATTTGGTTGAGTGATTGAGTGAGTGACGAGTTTCGTTTACTTGGTTATTGTTTCTAGTGATTTTGATCGTTCAAATACAGGATGTAAACTAACCCTTCACGAAGCTGTCAACCAAGCATTATTATGTACATCAAACTAAGTATCCCTACGCAAAAATTATTGCTGAGAAACGATTTTTTTTTTGGGGTGAAAAGTCACATTTTACGGTAAAACTCATTTACTCTTAAAACATTGTGAATAATAAATGGATCATGGAGGTAATTCAAGTAAAGTTATATCCTGAAAAACTAATATAATAAAACAGCTGTGAAAAGTGGTATGGTCTAGAAGAAAAAAATATCTTCGCATATAATATGTTCGCATTAAAATTTTGGTCTCAATCTGCCAAAATACAGTTGTTTCCCTACAAGTTTTTGACATTTATTATGTACTAGCTGTTGCCAGCGGTTTAACCCGCTCGAAAATTATCCCACGGGAAGATAAAATTGGGATAAAAACTATCCTATGTGTTAATTCAGGTTATAAACTATCTGTACCAAATTTCAACAAAATCCGTTCAGTAGTTTTTGCGTGAAGAAGTAACAAACATACACACTCACACAATCACAAACTTTGGCCTTATAGTATTAGTGTGAAGTGTGATGAACATAAACGTTTAACTCTTCACGAAATTCTAACGTGAATCGCTAGGATTTCACCTAAAGAAACGTCGGAGTTAGTTAAACTAAGAAGATTAAAATAAGCAGAAATAATAAGATTAAAATAAGATAAATAAGATAAGATAATAAGATTGAGATAAGCAGTACCTTTGTACTCTAATGTTATATTATGTTGTTTTCCTGTGTTGTCTAGTAATTGTGTGTACATAAATAGTAAAATAAATAAATAAATAAGATTATATTATTATATTTTTCGAAATTCTTCCACAGACTTGACAACCGAATAAACGTAAAAATTGACGCAAGAACTCTAAATCCCTTAAAGCCATACAAAGTACTTTTACTTTTATTGCGACGAAAAAAATATTACGCCTAAACGAAAAAAAAAAAAAAAAAATTTCTTCAAGGAAACAGTACTTTATCACCAGACTTTTATTCATCACTTGGAATTATTTCGTGAAAAATGACTTTGTCCGTCCAATGTTATTGTCTACTTAGGCCCTAGGTCTTAACTTAGAGCAATAGGCATGACACAGGGACACTATCCCCCATATTTATAGTGCCAACTCAAGTCCATTTTTAAACTTGGGTCAACTATCGTTGTCATGACAACAGGGAGACATTACCTACCAAATCAATCCTAGAATTTCTTGGCCGGATATTAGTAATGGTGGATCTTCAAAAGAGGTACTTCCTCCGTATATATATATATGACGACGGTAGGTCAACTATTTCGGGTTCATCGTTGTCAGAGTCCAAGTTCGGCATGGCGGAGGTACGAAATAATAGTCTCAACACTGATTACAACCGCCTATTTATTTACTTCCGTTAACAAATTAACAAAATCTCAAACGATCAAGCTGATGGAAATGGATTAAAGTACGGAAACGCGGTCAGTTCGATACAGCGGGCAGCACAACCGTTCGCACTCGTGTCTCACCAAAAAGTAACGTCCCTCAAGTCAAATGCGTCTAACGTCAACGTCAACCGACCACTCACAACTGACATTTGACATAATTATGACAACTGACAGCTGTCATCTGTCAACCGAAAACTGTCAAACCAGACCTGCCACGCTGTGTCGACCTCACCCAAGCTCACTGCTTGACGTTTCCGACTTTAACGATGATAGATCCGAAAAACGATGATAGATGGCGTTATTCTAAATTGTCAACTCTAAATATTGTGCCTCGGTGTTGAATCTGCGACACGGCCATCTTGACATTTCACACGTCCTCGTGTGAGGTATCTGCAACAAGAATTCACGGAAAGTAAATCGTCCCTTACTCGGCCTCCCTGACCAAGACGTCGGAGTATTAACACACACACACAATTCAAAACAAAATTTTGTTCTGATCCATAATCTCATCAAATCTCATAAAGAAAATCTCAACATTGAAATCAACATTCTTCAAGAATCATCAACTTTCGACCAAATCTAGTATCCGATCAAATCCAGTATGCAATGCTCTGCTCGGTACCATACAACACACACAGCTTCCAACAGGCAACCATGGGACCTCCATTCGGTACCCAACCTCAACACATCTCATTGCCTCCATCCGGCAACCATGGGACCTCCATCCGGTACCCAACATCAACTCAACACATTGCCTTTATTTAGCACCTTAAGCTACATTGCCATGCTGGACGTTGGTCACAGCCCTCAAGTAAACACTTACACGCGTGCCGCAACGAACAGCATTGCAATGTATGCAATCTGAATCACTTGCATACTACATTTGCATCTTTTACCTCTCACTTAAGGTCTGACCCCTTCATCATCACCCGATTTCGTTTTGTCAGTGTCTATCGTGTCAAAGTCAAATTTACAGTCAGCAATTGCGTCACATGTCTCAATTGACCGTATTTTCTCAAATCGTATCTCATTTGATGACATTATGAACCGAAACTAATCGCAAATAATTGTCGGGTAAAACGTGAAATAGAATTTCTAAAACAATTCCATCGGTCTCAACAGAAGTCAAAATTTGTACAGTTGACCTTACAGAAGTCTGTCCAATATCAGTCGTTCGGCCATTCCTGGCCCAAGTGGGTAGGGAATAAAAGGTATTCTGATCAAAATCATTACAGGTTCTAATGAAAATCATAACAAACTCTTTTTCTCAAAGCTGACATGTCGAAATCAAAATCAAAATTCATTTATTCAAACTAGGCTGATAATCAGCACTTTTCGAAGGTCAAAATTTACTTTACTTTACTAGTGAGAAATCTCTATAACTGGAACTCATACTGGGGTCCCATGTCAGGTCCCGTGTGACATGTCGAACAACACCCATACTCATTCAAATAATAGGAATCTCATTAAAATATTGCAGTGCTCATACTCTGACCTCTATCCGGTCTTCATCATCACACTTATAGCCTCCATCCGGCCATAAGCATCAAAACATTCGACCTCCATCCGGTCTTCATCATCACACTTAGAACCTCCATCCGGTTATAAGCATCAAACCAATCGACCTCCATCCGGTCATCAACACGTAACCTCCATCCGGTTACTAACACAACAGGCAACCTCTATCCGGTCACCTTCACATGTAACCTCCATCCGGTTACATACACAACAGGCAACCTCTATCCGGTCACCTCCACATGTAACCTCCATCCGGTTATATGCACAACACCATCAAGATAATCATTTCGAGCCTTTATCAAAATAATTTTTAAAGTAGGGTTGTTCAACATGTTACTTTATTTTTCCTGTAACGTTACAGGTTATAAGAAAACTCTTACTATGCTAGGTACTTTAAATGTTAAGTTGGCCACTTAGTATTCAACTAGTCTTGTTGTAATATGGGATCTAGAAATCACTAGAAAACAAAGATGAATATGCTGTCAATAGATTACCTAATTAATTGGGAACGAAATTCTAACGAAACATCTGTATCAACTGTATTGAAATCAATTTGAATATTAGAAGCATTCTTGAGCTTATTTGAAACATCACATAACCTAACGACCTTATCAAGACACAAAGAACACTATCACACCTCATACTAACGTTAAATCCTTGTTGTAAAATCTCAAGGCCAATTAAAATATCATTTTTAAAACAACTATCTGGTTCAACACAAAACAAAATTTTTAATCGTGAATCATAACCTCAGAAAATAATTGTAAGGTACAGACTATTATGACCTATCCCGGGTCAATTTACAATGTTGTTTACACGCTTGCCACTGAACTGTGACGAAACATTATTTTTGATCAGAGAGCATTCGGCTCCAAAAACATAATAAAATAGGTACGACTCACCAAATTCATCGGCACACTGTTGGGATTGCTCACATAGCAAATTTCAACACGTCGCTCGCTATTTGCCTCTGCTGCAGGCTGCAGGCACTGCTTGATCAGCCCGCCACGCCGCCGCGCTGCCAACCACGCGCCGCCAAGCCGCGTCTCGCCGCCGCGCCGCCGGCGCCGCTGCCGAAGTAAATTCTCAGCGCACCGTGACGTCATCGCACCATTCTTCGTATTTTCTTCAGCTCGAGTGAATCCCGGTTCTGATGTCGCATCAGGGTCTTCGCGATCATCATCACCATACGGGGCGCTCCAGACTATAAACAGCTCCTTAAAATCGCTCCATTTCATCCCAGGACAAGATATGGACGACCACCATGACGAAACTTCTCCCATGAGTCTCGTGGAATTCGCTGCGTCCCCTGTAGGCACGCCACAGCGCCGGTTGCACGGCGCTGCTGTCTTCACAGCACCCCGGCGGTCCATCCCCACCAGGTGAGACCAACGGTTACCCGGAGGAGGCCTAGCGGAGGACAACCAGCGACGGAGGTGCCGACTTACGACGCACCTACAGTGGATGTGTGACTCCCGTTCGTCCCGTTTCTCCCATATCGGATCGATAACACACATGTCGGCTGTTGCCAACCAAGCACGCGGGACAATATTCCGATTTTCAGAGTCAAAATGCGGTAGGCGAATATCCGTACTCGCAAAAAGTGATTTCATTGCTTGCACAATAGTCATAAAGTTTTTGTTTAGTTGCTCGAACATAAAACACCACATTTCCGTTTCTATATCACTTTCAGACGCACGCGCATTGTCTTTACACCTTTCCGGCCTAGTACTGTCACTTACACTATGTAGGCGTTAGAGTTACATACCACTTCTGATGACGACGGTAGGTCAACTATTTCGGGTTCATCGTTGTCAGAGTCCAAGTTCGGCATGGCGGAGGTACGAAATAATAGTCTCAACACTGATTACAACCGCCTATTTATTTACTTCCGTTAACAAATTAACAAAATCTCAAACGATCAAGCTGATGGAAATGGATTAAAGTACGGAAACGCGGTCAGTTCGATACAGCGGGCAGCACAACCGTTCGCACTCGTGTCTCACCAAAAAGTAACGTCCCTCAAGTCAAATGCGTCTAACGTCAACGTCAACCGACCACTCACAACTGACATTTGACATAATTATGACAACTGACAGCTGTCATCTGTCAACCGAAAACTGTCAAACCAGACCTGCCACGCTGTGTCGACCTCACCCAAGCTCACTGCTTGACGTTTCCGACTTTAACGATGATAGATCCGAAAAACGATGATAGATGGCGTTATTCTAAATTGTCAACTCTAAATATTGTGCCTCGGTGTTGAATCTGCGACATATATATATTACCTCTTACACCAGCCATCCTTGTCATAACCAAAGTTGCGTTCTACTTTAATCAATGCTAAATATGTCATAATATTATGTCACTATAATTAATATTTAAGATGTCTTTATTGTCAGTCTAGGTATATTGAAAATTGGGTGCTTATATCAAATTATAAACAAACTATAGCTGTCAATATGTCTAATGGGCCGGAATGTAGCTGCGCCTAGTCCGACTCAAGTTCAGTCCACGACTAACGATACCAGTCTAGGTCTCTGTTCAGTGTTACGTCTCCAGGCGATACAGTTTTCGACGCGATATTTCTTTCCGAGTTATATTGAGCAATAGGTATGTTTTCTGACTAAAAAAATAAGATTCTGTTTAGTTTGTCTGCTAGACTATCGAAAAATATTGTTTTTTTTTTTTTTTACTTTTATCAAAGGAATAAAAATTTTCAAAAAAAAAACGTGTCGGAAAAGTCATGTGTTCGGCACTCGTCAACTGCCGAGGGATATTGTTTAAATAAAACAAATCTGTTCAAAGCAAGTACCAAAAAAAATTTAATTCTCAAAACCTTATATAGTCTCGGCGGAGAATCTTAACACCGCGATTCAGGATTCTACACAAATCGTACAACGCCATCTATCGCGCGCACGTGGAAGCTCGCGGTCAAACATCCCGCCCACCATGGACAGAATGTCCAGAACATAGTGTTAAAAACTTAAAACATAACAAAAATAAAAGACCGCCCACCATGAAGCAATACACAAAATTCGGTGGGACGTGAAAAAGCTAATGGACTGTAGGTATGTAAATAACAACAATAACAACAAAATCATGAGAACATCTTAATCGAAACTTAAAATTAACTTCTTAAACTAACACTTATGGATTAACAGGAAGCACAATCAACTTTGATACAGGTCTTTTAATCATAGAACCTTTACAACGCAAAGAAACCACTCTTGTGATTTTGTCCGAGCCAGTATGCTTTTCAGTAATAAGTCCGTAGAGCCATCTTGCAGGTGGAAGATCGTCTTCCATAACCAACACAACGTCACCCAAGTTTGGTTCTACGGTTTGATGCGCCCATTTGTTCCTTTGGTGGAACTGAACCAGATATTCACGCGACCACCTGCGCCAGAAGTCCTGAACCATGCGTTGAGTCAACTGCCATCTTCTCAAGGTGCTAATATTTGAATTTTCAAAATTAATTTCGGGCACGAGAAGCAACGGCTCGCCTACCAAAAAATGTCCTGGTGTCAATGGGTTTGGATCTTCTGGGTTAGTGGTGATGGTAGAAATTGGCCTGGAGTTCAGACAGGCTTCTATTTGAGCAAGCACTGTCGTCAATTCCTCAAAGGTGAGTGTGCTCGTACCAACCACTCTTTTAAGATGGTGTTTGGTCGACTTCACTCCAGCCTCCCAAAGCCCCCCAAAGTTCGGGGAGTGGGGTGGAATAAAGCTCCAAGTTGTACCATTGGTTGCCAACCAATCGGCAATATCAGGTGCTATGCCTGACCTTTCGTGGTTGAACAATACCTTCAACTCCTTGTTAGCTCCGACAAAGGTAGTGCCGTTATCACTCCACATCTCACCACAATGGCCTCTTCTCGCTGTAAAGCGCTTGAAGGCAGCTAAAAAGGCTTGCGATGTCATATCGCTGACCACTTCTAAATGTATGGCCCGAGTGGACATACATACAAATAAACAAATATAGCCTTTGGTGGAGTGATACCCGCGACCCTTGCTAGGCCGGACACTAATAGGACCTGCATAGTCAACGCCACTTCTAAAGAAAGGTCGGCTAGCATTGACCCTAGCAGAGGGTAATGACCCCATTAAAGGATGTGTCGACCGACCTGAATGACGGATGCAAATGACACATTTACGTACAAAGTGCCTAACTACGCCCTTGGCGTGTATTATCCAATATTTTGATCGCAAATAATTAAGAACTAACTGAGGTCCGCCATGCAACGTCCTCTCGTGAGCGTCAGCTATCAGGAGGTTGGTTAAATGTGATTTACGAGGAAGAATGATAGGATGCTTTGAGTCTTCGTGAAGGTTGGCCTTGTGTAACCTACCGCCGACTCTCAAAATTTGTTCCTGATCCAGGTAAGGGTTAAGCGAGGTAAGTACCCCCTTTTTACTTATTTCTTCCTTCCATATTAACCTATCAATCTCCGATCCGAAATGCTCCCTTTGACATAATTTAATGCAGGTAAGTAATGCTCCATGAATTTCAGAATGTGTAAGAAAATTATCGAACTTTGTAGTATAATTTTTGTTTTTAAATTTTAAGAATCTTTTACAATAGGCGATTACTCTGGTTAATTTTCTAAGAGATGAATATTTTGAAATTATAGAATTCTCACTTATTTCTTTTACTACTGTGTTGCATGCTACTAACGATTTCTTTTTCTCTAGATTAGTTTCCTTAATTTCCCTTCTATTATAATTAATTTCTTTCTTTTTCAGCCAACTAGGTCCCTGTGTCCACAACTCTAGGTCAGCGCACTCAGAGGGATTAACGCCGCGCGACGCGCTGTCTGCGGGATTATCACCGGACTGGACGTGCGACCACTGACTGTTCTCCGTTACGGTAAGTATTTCAGACACTCTGTTCGCGACGAAGGTCTTCCAGCGGCTCGGGTGGCTGCTCAACCAGGCGAGCACCACTGTCGAGTCGGTCCACGCATGTATGTTTTCCTTACAGATACTCAAGGTGTCGGAAACTTCACGCAGAAGTTTTGAAAGCAGCACAGCGCCACATAACTCCAAACGAGGTATGGATACCTGTTTGACAGGGGCCACCTTGGTCTTAGCTGCAACTAGACTAACATGAACGTGACCGTTGGCATCAATACACCGAACATAAACAACGGCTGCGTAAGCGACATTAGAGGCATCAGAGAATCCGTGTAACTCTAGTAACACATCAAGTTGACTCGTGTGAATCCATCGTGGCAGACGGAACTCTCTAAGAAAATTAAGGTTGTTTCTAAAACTAAGCCATTCTGATTCTGAGCCATTGTGATCTGGAAGTTCATCGTCCCATTCGGATCCTGCTAACCACAGACGTTGAATGAACACCTTGGCTGTTATTATCACCGGCGCAAGCCAGCCGAGAGGATCAAACAAACGAGCAATGTCAGATATCACCTTACGCTTGGTTATAGGGGTTTCGGGCGGAGGAAGTTGGACAGTATATCTAAATTCATCTAACTGTCTATCATAACTTAACCCTAAAATCTTTGTAAGTGTATCTATTTTAAGTTCTAAATTGTCCTGCCTAACAGCCTCCTCGGTTATTTTGGATAATAATTCCGAATTGCTGCTGGACCACTTCTGAAGTTCAAACCCTCCCCGACCTAGTAATTCTTTCAATTGGTGATAAATTTGTTCACCTTCTTCGACCGATTGACAACCCGTCAACAGGTCGTCTACATAAAAAGACGTAAGGACTCGTTCTGCTACGAGAGGAAAATCTTTTCCCTCGTCCCGAGCTAGTTGCTGCAAAGATCGAACGGCCAGGTAAGGAGCAGAGGATGTTCCAAAAGTAACACGCAACAACCGAATGTGTTTCCATTCAGCATCTGGGTTGTCACGCCACAAAATGCGCTGATAATCAGCATCTTCATCTGCAACCTTGACCTGACGGTACATTTTAATAATGTCTGCAACTAAACTTATGGGGTGACAGCGCCAACGCATAATGGTTTGACGCAAATCAGGTTGTAGGGTTGGGCCAACCATTAATTCTTTATTTAATGACACTCCATTATGGCCTGAACATGATGCGTCGAAGACGACCCTAACCTTAGTGGTGCTTTTATCCTCACGCACCACGGCGTGGTGTGGTAGGTAGCACGCATCTTTACTTAATTCTATCTGAGGGACAACTTCAGCATGTCCCAGTTGAATGTATTCATTAACGACCGCACTATACTGTGTTCTAAGTTCCGGGTCCTTCAGTAATCTGTTCTCTAGATTGATAAAGCGCCTACGGGCAATGACCTCTGACCCCCCAAACGTGCAACTGGGCGAATCGGTTTTGAATGGTAGTTTTACAACATACCTCCCGGTCGCGTCGCGTTTGGTGGTTTTAGCGTAGAACTCCTCACATTCTTGTTCTTCTTCAGTTAAGATTACACTACGAACTGAGGGTTCTGACTCTAACTCCCAAAACTTACGCAAAAGGTCATTGACATCCGCTGACTGTACTACAGTATGATAACATACTGATCTAGAGATTGCCGACGATGGGATCTCACCAGACAAGATCCAGCCTAATTTAGTTTTCTGTGCGACTGGTGATCCCCGCGGACCCTTGACTAAACCGTCCATTAGAACTGCGCCGACTACCCGCGTACTCAACAGTAAATCAATCTTACCGGGTGTGTCAAAGGTCGGATCAGCTAATTGTAAGGACGAAAATGAAGCCGAAATCTGTACGATCTTCTTCTCAGGAAGATGAGATGTAAGTTTGTTTAATACATAAGCATCGACATACAAAACAAAAGTAGGAT
Source organism: Diarsia mendica (assembly GCA_949316265.1). Lineage (NCBI taxonomy): Eukaryota > Metazoa > Arthropoda > Insecta > Lepidoptera > Noctuidae > Diarsia > Diarsia mendica. The sequence goes on along the minus strand of OX438899.1, from coordinate 8,789,890 downwards.
CTAGACGTGACTGTAGTTTTAAATGAACTATCCACTTAGAGGGCATTGACTTTCCCTCGTCATCGCCCAATCGAAATATGTCGGTGTTTGCAGGTGTTTTCCTCAATCCGAGCAACTGTACTGCAGCCTCTGTTATAAAAGAGACTTGAGAGCCCTGGTCCATCAGAGCTCTTAAAACAAAAGCAGTCCCAGTTCTTGACTCAACGTTGACCAAGGCTGTGGCTAACAGACCGTGGTTGTGAACATCCGCAAAACAACAAATGGGTTTAGTCTTACTTTGACTGGAAGAGGTTGCTGCATTAGCAGCCACCACCTTCGTTTCTGCTGAACTATCAACAATTTCAGCAGCATTGGCAGTTGACTTTGGGTGAAGTAGAGTATGGTGCTTTTTCTTGCAAAGGTGACATTTAGTGTTAGTTTTGTCTGCCAAACCTCTCCAACACGTCGCTGCTGCGAGCGCGTCGTCACGCTGATGTCACTGCTGATACCGCTGCGAGTGTGTCACTGTTTGTGACGTCACTCTCGATGTCGTCGCTGCACGTCGCACTAGGCCTCAAAGGCCTGCTGTCACCCGTTGACTCGATCGATGCTGGTGGCGCCCTCTGGTGGAGACGGCCGCAAACCTCGTTGCTGCGCTGCTGCTGTACACCGCTGCCGCTGCCCGCTGATCACCACACTCCGGGGATTTTACAGGCACTTCAAGGCGATCCACCAGGGTTTCTATGCCACACCATACGTCACCAAAACCGGTCACTTTACTTTTCGACTCGCGTTTCACTTTCGCGATCCGACTCGGTAGGACCAAAATGTTCGGCACTCGTCAACTGCCGAGGGATATTGTTTAAATAAAACAAATCTGTTCAAAGCAAGTACCAAAAAAAATTTAATTCTCAAAACCTTATATAGTCTCGGCGGAGAATCTTAACACCGCGATTCAGGATTCTACACAAATCGTACAACGCCATCTATCGCGCGCACGTGGAAGCTCGCGGTCAAACATCATGAGTTGTGACATAACTTTCTGGTAAAAAATGTGCGAAACTGTGACGTCACAAGGCACGTTTTTGAAGCACTGTATCGTCTTATTTTTTTGTTTGCATGAAAAAAGAAAAAAAAATGTGTTAATTTTTTTTTGGAAATTTATCTGACGGACTAATTAGATTTTTTTGTCTACTACCCTATTGTTGGGCGAAGTATGTACACCTCTATCTAACCAGGTTTAAGTTAAATAAAAACTGGCCAAGTGCAAGTCGGACTCGCACATGAAGGGTTCCGTACCAAAACGGTACGCTATATTATACAATTTCTTCTATGGGCCAATGAAACTTGACCTCTGGATTGTATAGGCGCTCATACGATTCAGGGACCAAATTATATTGGTTAACTGCTGTTTCCATCTGTTGTTTCCATCCAAGTTCAAAATAATTTTCCTAGAAAGTCCTTATAAAGTTCTACTTTTCAGATTTTTTTCATATATTCTCAACTTATGGTTCAAAAGTTAGAGGGGGGGGGACGCATTGTTTTTTACTTTTGGAGCGATTATTTCCGAAATTATTGAAATTATCAAAAAATGATTTCAGTAAACCCCTATTCATTTTTAAATACCTTTCCAACAATATATCACACGTTAGGGTTTAAATTTAAAAAAAATCACTTCCCACTTTACATATACCTAATAAAACATTTTTTTCCAATTTTTATTTTACCACTTTGTCGGCGTGATTGATACACATATCGGTACCAAATTTCAGCTTTCTAGTGCTAACGGTCACAGAGATTAAGCGAGGACGGACAGACGGACAGACGGACAGACGGACAGACAGACATGGCGAAACTATAAGGGTTCCTAGTTGACTACGGAACCCTAAAAACGGTCGTACTACCGTGTCCCCAGAGTGCCTCTATATAATAGTCTAGTCTGTTTCCTATAGGTCCAAACTAAATTATGACTGGAACCAGTACCCATATCGAGTTACATAAATGGGTCAGATCAATTTACCTGAGGCTGAGCCTTGAAGACGTTTCGGTAAAGCTTAATTGAGCAATCTCAGGCAATGTAGGCTTGAAACATGACAAGGGAGCTGTGTGGAGCAATAATACAAGGTTGAAACGGACTCTTGACGAAGCTTTGGCCAAGCATTCTGTAAATTTATATCAAACTAAATAATTTTACGCAAAAACGATGACTAGGAGATATTTTTTCTCTGGTGTATAAAATCACGAAAACATTGTGCTGATAGATGCATTGAGGTATTTAAAGTAAAGTTAGAATGTAACATTCAAAATGTATAAAGCTGAAAAACAAAAAATTATAAAGTAGGAGCTTTGGACTGGAAGGTTCCCAGGTATCGCCTAGAACAATATATTCCTATTCTTTAAAAGTACATCAAACCCTGTGATCAAACCATTCAAAAACAATGTCAACAAAATTTTTTAAGTAATTCAAATTCTCAGATTTCAGTTGAAACTTTACATTGATGTCTTTAATCAGAGAACTGTGAAATCGAATCACTTAAATAACAGTCAAAGCAAAATCTCTCATGTGGAATATTTTTATAAAACAAAAATATAATTTATCGCTAGCATTCCCTGAAGAGGCCGATAGATGTGTTACTATAAATCACCGTACTGTTCAATGCTTTTTTGAGTATGTTACATTGAGTCCTACCGAAAAACGTGAAAAAAAACCCAGCAAGCATTTTAATGGCATTTTTTTAATTTATAATATATTTTTGTTACATTCAACCAATCAATGACAATTCAATGGCATTCAAATTCGACTTTGTAAAGAGTCTGTTTACATCATGTATGTATAGAAAACCAGTAAATCCGAGTTCTACCTAATAACTAACACAAATACCAAATGCCAACTTCCATATTTCGCTAATTGATTAATCAAATAACAGTGTTCGTTGTTCAGTGAGCCCTACAGGCGGAGCATTCATCCCACAAAGTTATATTCGCTAAAATTATTTATCCAATATGCATTCATTTAAATATTGAATATTATATTCATCCGTTTAGCATAAGGGGTACCTGCTGTTCGCTACTGAAGGTATGCCTACTTCTGTGTAAAGAAATGTTAGAGTATTAAACAGGGATATAATATTGCCCTGTTGGTTTTGGTGTGGGTTCGATCCTCGAGTTGGGTAAAACGTTGTTATGGTTTCTGCATAAGAAATTTCTCAGTAGTTGGCTTGTAGTCAAAGGTTTATTTTTGGTTAATGGCAAAAACACTAATTATTCGGAAAAATGGCCGTATATGAAATCATCATTTGCTTAACCATTTTCGAAGCAAGTAAGTTAGGGTCGGCTTATTGTCGAGCCTGATGTAGTACCATTTTTTTTTATATACACTTACTGGTTCTGTCCGTCGAAACACAGTTGCTTGGTAGTCACATACCCAGTCGAGGGCGCGTGAAAATGTACTACTTAGCCACGATTTCTTACTGTACCATTCATAAAATGAAATGAAATATTCGTTACCATAATTGTCATAATAAACTTACATTTTGCTAGTGCCAGTTAGGCAAAAAAGTATTTCCATCTACCCTTCTACATTTTATGTAACTGTAGATTGAAAATCATAGTTATTAAGTGACAGCATCCTCGTTGTACTTGTAAACAACATCCGCTACCCAAGTTACAGGAAAAATACTCTAGGAAGTATCATAATTAAATTTTCCTGAGTTACTGTAGTGGAAGCGACGGAATAAGGTTACAATTAAAATGCGACTAGCCTTATTGTGCAGCTAAACCAGTCAGTTATACAAACTGGATACTGGAAAAATGAGCCCTAAATTCTAATAGCTAAAGGTTTAATATTTTTGGCAGGTAGATGTGCACCATCTAGGTAACACGCGACATACAATTATATACTCCTTTTCATATTTAACACTTACATACATACTACCGGTACCTTTTCTTGTGGGGGTGGAAAATCATCAATAAATTATGACTCCTCCCGCTCTGGGCAGAGCAGAAGGAAGTGTCAGACTTCTACTGACTAAAAACCACCCATGTTTCTTCTTAGTCCTTTGTGCCGAGACCGCGGTATCTCAAACATAATACCGGTACCTAAATACTGTTCCGGCTGTCATGAATAGATCTTGGTCGCAACATGTAGTCAGTAGCGGGATAGACTAACAACCAGTCTTACCAAAGGGTATCGTATTAGATATAGACAGGTATCGTATAGACAGGTAGTCGCTCCATGTTTTGACGGCACGGTTGGCGCAGTGGCTGAGTAATTGGACTGCTGCGGTGCGTGTCGCGGGTTCGATCAAATATTTGTATGACCTACAGATAGTTGTTTCGGGTCTGGGTATTTGTGTATGTGTGTTAAATGTTTGTAAACGCACCCACGATACAGGAGAAATTCCTAGTGTGGGGCAACGTTTAAACAAAAAAAAATTAAAATACTGGTATTCAGTTGCATCTATATAACGTAGTTGGGTAAAGACTAGGCAAATGACGATGCATACCGATAGCCAAATGTATAATGACTAGTGTATGTAGTACTGTTTTCGCGTATTCGCAGTACCGTTGCATTTTTATACTTTTTTCAACACACAATGCATTCTGTCGTCACAAATTTATGAACACACAACTTCAATCTGATGTTATAAGTGGCGATGAATTGACAAAAATCTATTATCACAGATCATCCCTTTCATCAAACCACCATGACAGTCCATCTAAAGTCCAAGATTAAAGTAATAAAACCACATTACGACACTTCATCATATTAAAACAGAACGACAACTAACAAACCACTTCAATTTCAACCCTTTGCACCACACCTCAACATTCATTTTAGGACAACTGTAACAAGAATCACGGTCGTTTGACGTTTTATAGATAGTAACACTGCAAATAAATGGAGACGCTCGTGTAACCTTACACGTGGTCTACGTTAGTATCGGATTCTGTGATGACGTCATAAACAAGCCCTTTTTTACGTGTTCGTCGGGTTTTAAAAATACTTGCTGTCTGTGCGGTTTGAACCCTAAAAAGAAGTAAAGAGGGTCTGGGTAAGTAATTATTTACAATTTTATTTCGTTAAGAGCTTTTATTTACCTGATTTTTATCGGGTCTGATATTTAGATTAATTCCCGACGAATGGCCGCTAATACAAAAAGTATACTTTAAAACATTTTTATAACAGCTCATCATTATTTTCTTGTCCTTATCCTAATTAATTTGAACAAGATTTTTCTATTACTCATCATCGCATCACACCTACTAGAGCTACTCCATAATGCTTCCCTCTTAAGTTTGACCATAATATTTTTCAAGCTATTGCATAGCTTCTATCGCGGGCCTTGAGCGTGGAGAGCGAATCCAGAAATTCCGTAACGAAAATTTCAACCAGGTTGCTATGGTTACGGAAAATAACAAGGTTGTCAACTGACGTTGTCAAATTAAATAATTGATAAAAAATGCTATGCAATAGCTTTACCGCGGCAGTCTCCGAGTGCCACATTCTCTTTTTTTTTTGTAACTGGTAAATAAATGAAAAAAAAATACACATCTGTTTTACTCGTACATGGGTAAAAATCCAGAACATATGACACAATTCTGAAAAATTCTTCACTGGAAACAAAATACATTATTCTTGGGTTATATCACGCATAATATTAGCGGGCCAAGTGCTCATTCCAAATAATTTTACAAATTTATTTTAATTGTTTACACAGTTTCTCCCTCCATCAATGAAGCTTACCTTGAAGCACAGACATTTTTTTAAAACTTTAAGTAAAATCTAATATTACACAGTTTAGTCTGATTTATTTATATACCTACTTGAAATCTAGACAGGCACTTGATTTTGCGTTGATATTTAAGCTTTTAATTTGATTAAAGCTCTCTTAGAATTATTATGATTTCACTTTAATTATAAACCTATCTATACTTCTATACTAATATTATAAAGAGGTAAGGTTTGTGTGTTTGTATAATTCTTTCAAAAATATTCTTTCACCAATAGAAAGCCACATTATTGCTGAGTGTCATAGGCTACTTTTTATCCCTGTATTCCCACGGGAACGGGATCTACGCGGGTGAAACCGCGGGACGTCCGCTAGTAATTTATAAATCTCTTTAATGTGCAAGTGGTCTTCTTCTGCGTTAAGCCAGTCTGTTGTCTATAGTTTTAGACCTAATTCCATTGAGGAAAGTACGTTTATAGGTATATTGAATGTTTTAAGATAATATGCTCTACAAATAGTGAATAAAGCCTAAAGGAGGAAATCAGAATGATTCAGTTTTTATAACAGCGCTTTATTATTAGGTTGGTTTCCCACAATTGTTATTACTTAAGCCATAATATGAGCTTTTTGACATTGACAAGACGTAGCGTTAATATCTAATGATTATAAATAATAGTCGTACTACATAAAAACACGTTATTTACGCCATAAATGACATTATAGCAATAAAATATTTAGATGACAGCTGTTGCTGCTGACGAAACTTTCTCATGAACATATTATTATTATTACTTGAGGGTTACGAGCCTGGTGAAGAGGCCTTTCATAAAGAGTCTTATTTTTTAATGTAACAGTTGAAAATAAATAGTTAAGTATTAGGCTGCCGGTCCACTGAAGCGGAGCGAGGCTGCGGAAATGGAGAAATATTAACCAATAGGATTGCACACTGGAACAGGGCAGATTTTAAGCAATCCTATTGGTCAATATTTCTCTGTTTCTCCGCTCCGCAACCTCGCTCCGCTTCAGTGGACAGTATACTCTTAAAATAATCTCCTTTTAATAAAACTTTACCTTGTCCAGTCTTGCTTTCTGTATGTTAATGATATTTGCACCACAACCACTAAAAGGCTCTTGCACTTCTCGCGACCCAAGAGTTGGCTTTTACTCTAGCCAGAAGCTTAGCTTTGCCATACAACGAGGTAATGCTGCCGTCTCTTGGGGCATTTAAATGACAGCGTAGAGTAGGAGCTTTTTAGCCACCAGTTTTTGGAGTCAAAATACTAAAACTCAAGTAACTAACTTAGCAATAGTTATGTTAGTTACTTTAGCACTAAAAAGGATCAAACATACATAATCTAACTGGGTTGTGGGGGCCAGATAAGCAGTCGGTCCATGTAATATACTGGTATTCAGCTGCATCGGAAAAGAATATGATGATGATGACACAGATATTAGTAATCTCAATCTGTATCATCATCATTTGACTAGCCATTTTACACATTACCCTCCGCAGCAGTCGGCTAAAAACCTAAGGATCAGTTGGCTAGGAAAACACATAAAGTATCAATAAAATTGCAGCCACACCCTACCGAGATTGACGCAAACACCCCACTCTAAAGCGGTGACGGAGTTTGTAAACAGTACCTGCCACTCCACCTTTAATTAAAGTCTCGGAACGAGAGAGGACAACAAGAAAATCAATGTCATTTTATAGGTACAGCTATCCAGACATCTCATTTTCACACATCAATTTGAAGCTAAAAGAACATTTTTTGCCAAAGCACTAAGGTTGGTTTTCTAATAACGAACGGCTGATGGTACTCGAAGTCTGTATCAAGTGTTTTATGGTCGTACTCAATGGACCGCGTCCAGTGGGATTGAGTGAACCGCGTGATGGAGTGACGTCAAAGGCTAGATGTTTTAGATAAAAATAAACACTACTTATATTCTTTAAAATGTATACGTGTTTTTAAGGTCTGTTGAACTTATAATATATGGGTAACACAGTATATGAATAGTTCTTTCAGCACTGTTGTGTGTCTGAGTATGAGGGAGTAGCTATTACAGAGTTTCTGGGTTCAAGGGTTTTTTTTTGCGTGGTTGAACTCCTGCCGCCATTGAAGAGCGCTTGAAGAGCGAAAGGGAGTGTCAGACTTCTACTGACTAAAAACCACCTATGTTCCTTCTTGGCCCTTTATATCGATGCCGCGGTTTCTGGGTTCAAGGCTATCGAATTATTTTGCCCACATCTTGAATACGCGATTCGCGTTCGATTTTTGCTGAGAGCAGTTGTGTTGCATGCGATCGCGCGCGTACCACAGTGTAAAGTGCTTACGAATCAAAACAACGCCGTCGGGTCGGCTGCATCGTAATGACCTAGTTATTGCGTAATGCTGACGGCTGACGGCAAATATTATTGTTAAGGCCAAGTCAATACTGGCTTAAATCTAACAATGGTATCGAAAAAGGATACCGTCGACCTAAAAACAGAGACTGAACATCTATTGTACAAATACTATTGTGAAGAAAAGAATGAGCGTTTAAAGCTCCAAAAGAACTTAGATGACTTAAAAAGTCAAATAGAAAACCTCCAGCAACAGCTGAAACTTCAAGCGGAAAACGCAGCCAAACCAGCAACAACCGCCACCGAGACCTCATCACCGCCTGTTGAATATGCAACGGACGAAGAAGAACTCGCTCGAGAGACAGGGTGGATACGGCAGAAGAGCAGGAAGAAAAGAAAATTGAACACCTCTCCTGCCCAGCTCACTCCAAATGAACACGTAAGAGACGGTAATAGAGGTAATGAAAAAGTTATCAAAACTCCTCTGCCACCACCTATGGTTGTAGATGGTGTTCAGAATTACCAAAAATTCTATGACTTTCTTTGCGAGAGTCAATCAGCTGACGAGTTCAGCATCAAAATGATGAACGGAGGTACCGTAAAAGTAAATGCCAAAAACGAAGAATCGTATAGAGCAATTTCAAAAGCCCTTTCAGACAACAATTGCCTTTGGCACTCCTATGAAAACAAGCAAGAAAGGCCAATAAGAGTTATGGCAAAAAAATTGCATTTCACATGTATCCCGGAAAGAGTAGTCGAAGACTTACGCTGCAAAGGCTTCAAGATTCTAGAAGCAGTCAACAAATTGAGTTGGAAAACTAAAGAGCCACTCAATATGTTTATGCTGACATTCTCAAATGATGAGGAAACCAACAAAATATTCAACATTAAAAATATTTTGGGATGTAACGTGGAGATACAACCTATAAAATCCACAAAACTGGTACCTCAATGCAAAAGGTGCCAGGCATACGGCCATACGCAAAAGTACTGCTCCAAAGAACCGAGGTGCGTAAAATGCACAGGTAAACATCTCACCAAGGATTGCAGAAAATCAAAAGAAGAGAAGCCAAAATGCGTCCACTGCGGAGCCCCACATCCGGCCAACTACAGAGGATGTATTGTAGCTAAAGAAATACAGCAGCTAAGACTGAAAAAAACTAAAGGAAGTAATGCCAACGCTCAACAAAGTGTACCTGCCGGAAGAGGTGAAGACCCTGGCAAGTCCAAACCAATTCAAAGTGCGATGAATACAATTAGTAAAAATATCTCATACGCGCAAGTAACTACAAGAGGCACAGTGAAAGCGCCTTTGGCTGATATGAACAGCGATAAAAAGCTGGATGAAATATTAAAGCTAATGTCATCATTCGACGAGAGATTAAAAAAAATTGAAAATGGCAACATAACTGCTACTTCTAAAACCAAAAAATGAATACTACACTTAAACTTATGGCGTGGAACTCAAATGGGTTACAAACACATCAGAATGAGTTGCAAGTTGTATTAGAAATTGAAAAAATTGATGTTTGCCTTGTATCAGAAACGCACTTCACAAAGCAATGTCATATTAAATTCAAAGGATACAAAGTATATCATGCATTACACCCAGACAATACTGCAAGAGGCGGAAGTGCAGTTATTGTTAAAGATAATTTGCAGCACTATGAAATGCTTAAATACGAAGAGAAAGATATCCAGGCCGTGGCAATTTGTCTACAAACAAAAAAATATCCCATAACAGTATGTGCCATCTACTGTACACCACGATACATGATAAGAAAAGATCAGTATATGAGTTTCCTAGCCCGCCTTGGTAATAGATTTATCTTAGGAGGTGACTTCAATGCTAAAAATACGTATTGGGGTTCCCGACTAACAACTACTAAAGGCAAAGAACTACTGAGTGCCATAAAAGAACTAAAATGCGAAGTTATATCTACTGGAAAGCCCACTTATTGGCCAACAGATCCAAATAAAATTCCAGATTTAATCGATTTTTTCATAACCAGGGATCTATCAACTAGTTATACCAGAACGGAACAAAGTTATGACTTAAACTCAGATCACTCAGCAATTTATTTAGAAATTAGCGAGAGTTCTTTGTATAAAGAAAACTGTATCACTCTAGTTAATAAATTTACGGACTGGGAGGGCTTTAAAAACAGATTGAATGATCAAATAGACCTTAAAGTTCCATTAAAAACCCGCGAACAACTTAACATCGAAGTTGAAAAGTTTATTATGCACATCCAACAAGCAGCGTGGGAAAATACACCTGCCTTTAACAAAAGAACGAAGGGAAACATTTACCCTCTCAGAATCAAGCAGCTCATTTTGGAAAAAAGAAGGCAGAGAAAAACGTGGCATCAATCTAGGTGTCCTGAGGACAAACAAAAGTTAAACAAACTTACAAAAAAAGTAAGAAGAGTAATCCAGAACTACAAAGATGAATCAACTAGAACCTACCTTCAGAAACTAAGTAACGACCAAAGGACAAACTACTCCCTTTGGAAGGCTACTAAGAATCTAAAGAGACCGATAACCCAAATCCCTCCCATCAAGGGTGAAAACGGGCAATGGGCACGCACAAATGAGCAAAAAGCGATGAGGTTTGCAGAGTACCTAGAAAACATCTTTCAACCAAATGAGGGGGAAACTATTGAAGACCACACTCTGGTTAATACAGTGATCCCAGACCTAGATGCCATAAAACTAGTTACACCGAGAGAAGTTGCACGAGAAATAAAGTACAAAATTAACCCAAGGAAATCACCAGGATACGATCTAATAACTGGGGAAATCTTTCATAACTTACCAAGAAAGGGTCTGGTTAAGTTAACAACCCTTATTAATGCCGCACTAAGGCTTAAATATGTACCGGACTTATGGAAAGTTGCTGAAGTAATTATGATCGCAAAGCCTGGGAAACCGGCTCACGAAACAACATCATACAGACCCATTTCCCTGCTACCAATAATGTCAAAACTGTTTGAAAAGCTGCTACTAAAACGCCTTAAACCCATCATAGATAACAGGAACATTATACCTGAGCACCAGTTTGGTTTTCGAGAAAAACATTCAACGATAGATCAAGTGCACAGAATTACAAACGTAATAGAAAACGCGTTGGAAAACAAGAAAGTTTGTTCTACTGTTTTTCTAGACGTAGCCCAAGCATTTGACAAAGTTTGGCATGAAGGCCTTATTTGTAAACTAAAAAGTCTACTACCGAAACCGTTTGCAGATATATTAGAATCCTACGTTCTAAACAGAGTCTTTAGAATAACCTATATATGCCCAGGGGGTCGGTAACGACCCAAAAGTACTTGATTACATAAAATGCACCCTGACCGCGAACTTATGAATGCATTCTTATTACAGTGACATCTTTCTATAGTCAAAAGACCTAGTTTAGAGCACAGCTCAATATAATTTCTATTTTACAAAAATTTCATATGAAAAGTGCCAGTGCAAGTTGGTATAAATTAATTTCTGGAAAAAATGTGCGACCAAGCGCATAAGAATGTAAGTATTTTGTGTACATTATGTTTTTTTACCATCAATATGGTTTTTATAGTAAACTGAATATGTGCTTTAGAGATATCGATGTCAATATTGCCAATAAAATATTTTTTTCTAATTGCAATCAGTCGATACATTTTCGTGGGTCGGTAACGACCCCGTGGGCAAATACCATGCTTTATAATCATAATTTTTCTTTTTGTGGTCCTGGCCCGTGCTCTCTACAGACGGCATAATCGAAGCCCTGAAGTCACTTGACTACGTGGAAGATGTCCAGGGCTTCGATGTATACATTAATCCGCCTTGTGAGGGTACTATATCTGACAGTGACGAAGACTGCGATAATAATAGCCACTCGAACGTCCGGGACAAAAAATACGCAATTTTGCCGGACCCCCCCAAACGTCCGGGACAAATATTACACCCTTTCAAACGTCAAACAAACGTCAAAATTAAAACGAATTTTTATCAATGAAAAAGTAAAAAATTAGTTGATATTTTTTGCCACGATGAAACTCGACTAAATTACGCGTCCATTGGTACCAGCAACACTATTGAACGCACCCGAACGGAATAGAAAAAAAAACAAGTTCTCACAAAACAAGTTCCATTGCAGTTCGGTTGTCACTTACAAGATAACTTCGAAGATACTTTGTTGCCTATAATGAGCTCCGATATTCAAAAAATGTTGCTTGCAAATTTGGTCCACCGTTTGCGTGAAAATACGAGTTGAAAATGCAAATTTTTGATCTGGTTTTGGTATACTTACGAAATAACATAATGTTTAAATATTGTATGTACCGACTTGTTCAATAATTTATGTGCGTATGAAAGACGTCCACTGCTGGACATAGGCCTTCCTTATAGGTGTCTCCGCATTGACCGGTCCCGTGAGTCTTGCATCCAGCGGATCCCCGCAACCTTTACCAGGTCATCGGTCCACCTAGTGGGAGGCCTTCCGACGCAACGTCTTCCGGTTCGCGGTCGCCACTCCAGAACTGTTCAGCCCCATCGGCCATCGGTTCTGCGAGCAATGTACTCTGCCCATTGCCGCTTAAGTGTAGACAGTACAAAATAAAAATATAAGACAGTTCTTAATGAAAACGTTTCTTACTACGTCACTACTTTGTAAAACGTCACATAAAACTTCAACATTCTTGGATACTTGATCCTCAAGGGGAATTAGTCAGACGGCACTTAATATTTTTTCCGCCGACAACACTCCTAAGCTCTGTTTACCCATTAGAGATACAAGCGTGATGGACGGCCTCGATTGCGTCGCCATATTCAGTTTACTGCAACCATGAAGTAGGGAAATTCAGAAGGTTCATTCTTAAAAACCTCACTTTTCACGTGACTTGTAAAACGAATATAATCTTCATTTTACTAGGTAAGTTTTTCAAGTGACTCAGTACCACAAGACAAAGAAGACCATACCGATGGCGCCAACAACGCTGAAGTTTTAGTCTGCCCAACTAATAAGTAGTTCCTGGATTTTCCAACCTATTTCTACGGCATCTGGATCCAGTACCCATACGTTACGAAGTTCGAAGTTCTCGTCCTGCCAAAATATCAACTTCAGGAGTTGAAGAACCGACGATCATTGCTAAACCTGATGAACAGTACTTCTTGAATAGTCGTTCCACAAGGGTAACAACGCTTATTAGCTAGGCTGATCATTCACATAAGGATCTAGCGTAGAACCGCTGGAATTTCGCCAATTTATTGCAAGGTCTTATCTCTAGAAATATGTACCAGAGTACCAGAACTAAGCTTGGACCACCGAAGGCAAAGATAACTTCACCTGTTTCTGATGAAAACATGCAGCTGACCATGTATTATTCTCACAAGTCAGGTCAGAAGAAGAAGTGCACTGTGTAATAATAAAACAGCCAAAATTTGCCGCAAATGTGACGTCTATTTGCATTACAAATGCTTTGCAGCATTTTATTCATCTTCTACACAAATAAATGTTGAAGTGTCCGATTGTTATTTCAAAATAACAGTTTTTTACTCATTAAACGTTACCTAAAACAGAACAAAGAATTGTTTTTAATTTTTTTTCTCCGTCGGTCTGCCTGTCTGCCTATTTGTTTCAGTTAATCTTCAAAACGGCTCGACTGATTTTGAGGAAACTTTTACTAGCATATAGCTGATTATAAGGAGTAACGGAAGGTCATTTTATTTTTGAAAAAGAGATTAGAGTTCTGAGAAAGAAATTGTTAACAATATCCGATTCAAATTGGAAAGTGACATTGTATTATAATAATTTTATGCCGACGAAAGTCGCGAGTAACAGCTAGTAACTAATCCTATGTTCCTTACTTACCTTATTGTTCATATCTTACTTGTCTAAAGTAATAATGAAGACTGATCAGTATATAATAGTGTTTTATTTTGATTATTCTTTCTCCATACTAGCACACTACCTTATTTGCCCAGTGGGTCGTTTTCGACCCACTGAAAAAAACTAACTTTCAGGACGGAAAACTACAAATTACCTTCACAGACCTTGTTTTTGGTTATCAATAAACAACATATGTGAAAATTATAAAAATCGGTGTCCTAAATAGTTCTGGGCATATATGGGATAAGACAAGAAGATACGTATTCAGAACTTAAACCCATAAAAGCTGGTGTACCGCAAGGAAGTGTGTTAGGTCCGGTCCTGTACCTACTATACACTTGCGATATTCCCGAATCCGTAAACAATACCATTGGAACCTTTGCTGATGATACAGCCTTAATGGCCGTTGGAAACACCCACGAAGAAGCAGTAGAGAAGGTTCAAATGGCTGTAAATCAAGTTTATGACTGGACTAAAAAATGGAGGATTCAATTAAATGAATCCAAATCCGTACATATAGACTTTACCAACAAAAAACAACAGTATCATCCAGTTTTTATTAATAACAACAAAGTCCCTTATGAGAATACAGCTAAGTATCTCGGTATGACCCTTGATGCAAAGCTACGCTGGAAAGCTCACGTCAAGAAGAAAAAAGATGAACTCGACCTACGGTTCAAAAGAATGTATTGGCTGCTTGGAAGAAACTCCGAGCTGTCCGTGCAGAACAAACTATTACTATACAGACAAGTCCTGATGCCAGTTTGGACTTATGGTATTCAGCTGTGGGGCTGCACCAAACAGACAAATGCATTAATCATTCAACGATTCCAGAACAAAGTACTACGGGAAATTGTTAATGCACCCTGGTACGTACGAAATGATGACCTCCATCGGGACCTAAAAGTTGAGTTCATCGATAAAGTGATGCAAAAATCTGCAGAAGCTCACGACAAGAGACTTCATCAGCATGTGAACGTCGAGGCGATCCAGCTTCTCGACCACACGGACATAGTGAGAAGACTTAAAAGAACAAAACCGTTCGAGTTAGTGTTTAGTGCTAGTGTTAGTGAATAGTGTAATGTAGCAAAAATGTTACTAAATAAACACAAGAAAAAGTGTATTCGCCTTAATAGAGACAATAAGAAAAGTGCCAATGGACACATTCTTAGTACGTAAAGACAATTTAGCAATTTAAGTTAAAATTAAATTACTTATTAGTCTATATACAAGGCTAGATTGTAATAAAATTAGGGTCCATCATTTTGATGAACACTAAGATAAGGAAAAAAAAAAAAAAAAAAAAAAATCTTGAATACGTCCTTCATTCTTCTTCAATTCATTGCAACGTCTCAAATCCCCGTAGGTTTAGGATAAAGGTGTACCTAATAGTACACCTACATTTCGCCAGTTATCTTTAGGTCCACTAAAATTTCATATAACAAAACCGTGTAACGAAAATTTTACATCGTATTATGTAACGTAAGTTCTATTATGATATAAATGCAAAACTCACCACACCGTTTGCAACCACAAGACCAACGGGGTAGTCAAATATTCCCAACTTCTACGTGGATAAAGTCACTTGAAAAACTTACCTAGTAAAATGAAGATTATATTCGTTTTACAAGTCACGTGAAAAGTGAGGTTTTTAAGAATGAACCTTCTGAATTTCCCTACTTCATGGTTGCAGTAAACTGAATATGGCGACGCAATCGAGGCCGTCCATCACGCTTGTATCTCTAATGGGTAAACAGAGCTTAGGAGTGTTGTCGGCGGAAAAAATATTAAGTGCCGTCTGACTAATTCCCCTTGAGGATCAAGTATCCAAGAATGTTGAAGTTTTATGTGACGTTTTACAAAGTAGTGACGTAGTAAGAAACGTTTTCATTAAGAACTGTCTTATATTTTTATTTTGTACTGTCTACACTTAAGCGGCAATGGGCAGAGTACATTGCTCGCAGAACCGATGGCCGATGGGGCTGAACAGTTCTGGAGTGGCGACCGCGAACCGGAAGACGTTGCGTCGGAAGGCCTCCCACTAGGTGGACCGATGACCTGGTAAAGGTTGCGGGGATCCGCTGGATGCAAGACTCACGGGACCGGTCAATGCGGAGACACCTATAAGGAAGGCCTATGTCCAGCAGTGGACGTCTTTCATACGCACATAAATTATTGAACAAGTCGGTACATACAATATTTAAACATTATGTTATTTCGTAAGTATACCAAAACCAGATCAAAAATTTGCATTTTCAACTCGTATTTTCACGCAAACGGTGGACCAAATTTGCAAGCAACATTTTTTGAATATCGGAGCTCATTATAGGCAACAAAGTATCTTCGAAGTTATCTTGTAAGTGACAACCGAACTGCAATGGAACTTGTTTTGTGAGAACTTGCCATTAAGATTTTCTGTTGATGCAAAACTAAGTATCTAACTATACTATTAAACTTTTAATTACTGTTTTCACAAACACTAAGCGACATGTTAATGAGTAGGTAAATCAGAGGAAGTCTGAAAGTTTCGACGGTGACAGAAAACTTTATCGTGGTAAGGGTATGTGATGCGGCGGATTATTATCACGTCAAGCGATTGTTACAGCTTTTGCCAGCGGCTTCGCCCGCGTGAAAAAAACCGTCTTTCCATACAAACTTTCATCCCCTATTTAACTCCCTTAGAGGTTGACTTTCGAAAAACCCTTCCTTATTCCTTGTCTACATTATAAAGGGAACCTCAGTGCAAAATTTCAGCTTTCTAGGTTTGGACCTAGATAGCTGAAATTTTAAACCCTTTTTAAACCCTTGGGGGTTTGGGCTGGGCGTTGATGAGTACCTAAGTCAGTCAGTCAGTCAGTCAGTCAGTCAGGACTTCTCTTTTTATTTAGATATATATGATAGAAGATTATTATATAGATTTTTAACACAAAAAAAAAATCGTTTCCTTGCAATAGTTTTTGCGTAGGGTACTTAGTTTGATGTACATAATGTTTGGTTCATGCAGTGGGAACATTATAGGCTGATGATGATGATGATGAGGAATGCTTGGTTGACCGCTTCGTGAAGGGTTCGATTACACCCTTTTTTTGGGGAGGCTATGAAATTATCAAATAACCCCTCCCGCTCTAGGCAGAGCGGAAGAGAGTGTAAGACTTCTACTGACTAAAAACCACCCATGTTCCTTCTTAGCCCTTTATGTCGAGGCCGCGGTATTTCCTGCGAACAACCCGCAGCCCCAAATTCGTTTACAACCTATATCAAGCGAGGATCACCCTATATCACCCTATATCTGTGCTATTTACCCATAACACAAGCCCGTCGTCAACTTTCAATTACCCTGTCAGCGGCACGGTGTCACTAGCTGGAAAACTACTAATGACAGAACTTTGATTAGGAAACTTGTTGATAAGACACGCCGAAACGGTTGTAGGTACCAGTGATTAATTATGGGAGTTCGACGACGAAGCGACGTAATGCGATAGGATGCCGAAATTCAATATCGTTGATCAATCTCATTTATAAGGCGGAAACTATTTCGATTCATCACTAGTTCGAACTGTGGTGTCATTGTTTTGAAATGTTTACGACAGACAGCGTTATTGTTTTTGTATAATACAAAAAAAAACCTATCTTAGATTTCTTCTGTTTCCGTAGGCCATATATTTCAAACAATTTCCGGTTGGAAACACTTGGTATTTGAGCTCATAAAGTAACAAAATACTAATAAAAAAATCATAAAAATGTTTGAGACCTGTTCTATGGTTTACGCGTCATATTATAGGAGACGCTATTATTGCTACGGCGTAGCTGACGTAACCTCTACGCCGTAGACACCGCCGACAAATGATCTGCTACGCGTCGCGTCGATTAAAACATGCTGAATTACGTTGTATATGTTTGATTAATTGTAAATTCAGATGTTAAAATGAAATCGGTAGTAAAGCTCATATAGGCAGTCGTAAAATACAGGTATTCAGATGCATACGGTTAGATTGAAAGCCAACCCCAATATAGTTGGGAAAAGTAGGTGATAGTAGAGAGGACGATATGCGATAATATTTCACAGAACTCTAAATACACAAAATTGTAACGTAAATTCTAAACCCAATAGTCATCAATATCAAACAGCAAACAACACAATTAAGCCGTCATTACCTCAATCTATTGCATTGAATGCTAGGCAGGTGGTTTTAGTTACGTATATTATGCATAAAGACACCGTGCCTAGGTGTCTTTATTTCAGTTCAAGTATAACCAGTAAACCAATAAGGTCCATTTTTGTGTAATCAAAAATGCAATGGTAAGTGAATTTGTTTGTTTATGAAATTATGCATGAACGTACGTTGTTAGGTGTATAGAAACGAACACAGGATACTTTTTCCGAAAAAAGTATTTATAGATGGCGCCACGTGTCTTTCTAATCATGACTGAATTAAATTACGATTACGTTATTATAGAAACTTGAGTAGTAATTTTATAATAATTGCTAGTGGACGGAGGTCACTGGTTGGTAACCTCACATTTCGGTAGTTATGCGTTTATTTCAAGTGCCATGGGATAGGGGGCGAGCCTATCAAATGTTATATAATGTTGTTTTCCCGTGTTGTCTAGTATATTGTGTGTACATAAATAGTAAAATCCTAACTTCCTAACTAATATTATAAATGCGAAAGTAACTCTGTCTGTATGTCTTTCTGTCTGTCTGTCTTTGCTTCACGCCTAAACTACTGAACCGATTTGTGTGAAATTTGGTACAGACATAGTTTGGAACTTGAGAAAGGACATAGGATAGTTTTTTTTTTCGCGAGATAACCAAAAATCTGCCGGAAGTCACTATTCCACGCGAACGAAGTCGCGGGCAAAAGCTAGTAAATAAATAAACCAGAAAGAAGACCAAAGTATTATCAAAAATGTTTCCCATCAATAAATTCAATAGCAATCACGGAGTCTGAATTTGTAACCAGTAGGCTCACCCCTTATTACATGGGACTTAAAAATCACTTACAAAACGTAGTGCACAATGTAGGCACATCTCTGCCAAACTGTTCGTGGATTACTGGCGTAGTGTTCCTATGTGTGTTAATAATAGTTATATGTCGAAGGTGATCTAGGTGTATAGTTATATTATAATTGCCAATCTAATTGGCGCTGACTATCGCGCTCGGCCGAGCATTGATAATCGTGTTTGAGCACGCATACAATTGATGTGCGTTTTTTGTGTATAATATGTATAAAGTTACGCCTGAATATGAAAACGGCAGAAGGCTTACTAATAAAAATAAAAGCATTAACAGACTTTTATTAAAGTTTCTTATTATTTCCTATTTCACATGTTAACAAATTTCATACATTAAATATTTCCTTTAAAATCAATAAAAAAAAGTTATTTTATTATTATATAATTACAGCTAGCCCATATTGTCCCACTGCTAGATGAACGTCTTTCTCCATTCCAGTTCCAACGATCACGATTCGATTCAACTTCTTTCCAATTATCAAGGAAGACATTCAGTACGTCTCGCTATATCCTTCGTGGTGTGTTGAACCCCAAGTCACTGTTTCAGGAAACCAATCCTGAGCTTGACGGGCCCACAGCTCGTTCAGCATGCGACAGTCATGTCCTGCCTAGTTCCATTTAAATAGGCCAGCCTTTTGAGCCACGTCAACGATTTGCGTTTTAAAGTGCAGTGTAGTGTTTCGAACACGATCTGTTAGTTGTGCACGTAAGAGGAAATTAGAACCTGCCTAAAATTAAAGTTAACAAATATATTAACTTTTTTTTGTGGGAGTGGGAAATCATTGAATGATTCTTCCAGCTCCCGCAGAGCGGTAGGGAGTGTCAGACTTCTACTGACTAAAAACAACCCATGTTCCTTCTTAACCCTTGTGCCGAGCCACAGCCCTGACGGGAACAAATATATTACCTACCTATATCATATTCCACTAAGCGAATATATAATATGTAGGTAACTGCTTTCAATGTTCCGGTCCCATAGTGCATATCTATTGATATGTCAATCTAATTGGATCTCACAATCGCGCCTGGTCTAGCGTTGCTAATCGTGTTGGATCACGCACACAATTGTGCGTTAGACAGAACGTTTTCCTGAAAACAGGGTGTTTAGATTTTGAAACTCGGGTGTTATTTAAAAAGTAAACATGTGTGTTCCCATGCTTGAATGCTTGCTTGTTTGTTTGAAAATATGTTAACTTTAGAAGTCGGTTATCAAACAATACTTTAATGGAAATCTAGAAATATTCTAAAAGTGCATGTTTGTTCATACGTTAACGTACAAAATAAACATAGTTTCTTTCAATGATGAAAATAAATATGTTGCTTTTGTACGATTTTCTGTCCGATAAAAGTTGACTAAGTGAGTATGGGTATATTTACAGTGAATAGTAAACTGTCTAATTTGTCATGTCTGGCTAGCGACGGATAGCAAATAATTTTAGCCCAAAAATCTTCTCAGACAATTTCTCAACTAAACTCAACCAAGCAACGTAAGTACTAAAACCAAGACTACCTCTTTAGAGGGTTGCGTTTCACCACAGCCGGTAATTTAGGCGCTAGTTGTTCGTGTTAGATGAAACGCATAAATTAATAACAAGCAACAATGACCCCAAATGTCCCCCAAAGTCGACGGGGGTATATCACGACTTGCAGCAAGGTTAAGCTTTATTGAAGTAGGTTTCATTTATTTATTTATTTTAAATAGAACGGTCGAAGCCAATTACACTATTTAAACACATAAATCAGATCTCATGTTGTTACTGGTTTTTAAGGCTTGGTCAAACCAGTACGGTAAAACTGCAGACTCCTGTGGGTTGTACGAAAGAGATGCCGTGGCCCCGGACACAAAGGGGTAAGAAGGAACGTTGACGACACCCAGTGCGGGAGAAGTAATTAAATTTGATGATTTGTCAACATCCAAAAAAAAAAAAGTAGTAATTCATTTTAGTCATACAATCATCATCATTAGTCAAGTTGAATCCATTTGCCATGTTTTTTTTATGATGTGTCATTTTTCTATTCCTCTATTTTCACTGCGAAGATTTTATTACTAGTTTCCTTCCCGTAATATTTTACTCCAACCTGTATCTTTTCTTAACGACAGAGACACAGCGACAATTTTCACAGTGCCCTGTCTAAGGTGATGGAATTTTAATGGAGAACGCCTCAAGCTATTTAGTCAAATTACATCGTTCGAAGTTTCTTACTAAACTCTTTTAAAATTACTCGCAGAATACATAATGACTGTCTGTTGGCAAGCTTGACTACTAAGCGTAGGGTACTGAGATCGATTGTCAGGTTGAGTATTACTGTGGTCGGGTTATTGGGTCAGGAATGTCTTAGAGTTAAGGTTAGTGTCCGGTTTCACCCCCTATTAGGTGAAACTCGTAATGGGAGTAAAGGTACCCTTAACGAAGCAGAAAGAAATGCCGTACCTTCTAGTTACGGAGATTTTTTTGATTGGAGACCAAAGTTCCAACGTTTTCACAAGTTTTTTTTTAGATCATGTTTTTAATGTTACAACTTTACTTTAAATTTAAATGAGGAGCTCGTGGCTTAATAAGAACTGCCACTCGGGTCGATCTTTAGGTAAAGCTGTCCTTGCCTAGGTCGGTCTGTGGATGGGTGACCGCCCGACATACCGGGTTTCCTCCGTGCCTCGGAAAGCACGTTAAGCTGTTGGTCCCGGCTGCCATATATAGATTTTTGGCAGTCGTTACAGATAGTCAGTAACCTGAAATTCTGACATCCAGTCTTAACAAAGGGTATCGTATTACCTAGTATTAACTGGGTTGTGGAGGTCAGATAGGCAGTCGCTCCATGTAAAATACTGGTATTTAGCTGCATCCGGTTAGACTGGAAGCCGACCCCAATATACTTGGGAAAAGGCTAGGCAGATGATGAACTTTACTTTAAATACCTCCAAGATCCCCATAATATTCAATGTATACATCAGCGTAACATTTTTTTTAACTGAATCCGACTTACTGTGCCCTGTCCTTTTTAGGGTTCCGTAGTCAACTAGGAACCCTTATAGTTTCGCCATGTCTGTCTGTCTGTCTGTCTGTCTGTCTGTCCGTCTGTCCGTCCTCGCTTAATCTCTGTGACCGTTAGCACTAGAAAGCTGAAATTTGGTACCAATATGTGTATCAATCACGCCGACAAAGTGCTAAAATAAAAATTGGAAAAAAATGTTTTATTAGGGTAGCCCCCCTATATGTAAAGTGGGAAGTGATTTTTTTTTTAATTTTAACCCTAACGTGTGATATATTGTTGGAAAGGTATTTAAAAATGAATAGGGGTTTACTAAAATCATTTTTTGATAATGTCAATAATTTCGGAAATAATCGCTCCAAAAGTAAAAAACAAAGCGTCCCCCCCCCTCTAACTTTTGAACCATAAGTTTAGAAAATACGAAAAAAATCTGAAAAGTAGAACTTTATAAGGACTTTCTAGGAAAATTATTTTGAACTTGGATGGAAACAACAGATGGAAACTGCAGTTAACCAATATAATTTGGTCCCTGAATCGTATGAGCGCCTATACAATCCAGAGGTCAAGCTTCATTGGCCCGTATTTCAAACAAAAAAAGAATTATTACTACGGAACCCTACACTGAGCGTGGCCCGACACGCTCTTGGCCGGTTTTTTAATTTGGAATTGCAAGTAATTTGCTAGTTTCATAAAAACAGGGTATCGCGCCTAAGTAGTCTGTTTTCATTGCATGAAACCCATCTTCTGCTCACGTAATGCTCTAGTCTATTTAAATAAATCCTGGCAAACCGACTTAGGTATATTGTGTTTGCAAGTTCATAAAGCCTAGTTTTCTATAACATTTCGAGTTCTGACGTCATTCGCACGCACTCTATGTAATTGTAGTGGTTCAAAGTTGCTAGGAAATTATGTAAACTGATGAGTAAACATCCTTCGTGACGTCATCAAATAGTAGTTTGTTCGATTGATTATTTTATCATGTAGGTAGATGTAGCTATGTTATAGTACCGTAGTGTGAACTAGGTTAGAGAAATACCGGCTTGCAGTTTGATCGATTGGTGTGATGACGACGATGTGTCTGACAATTAAAATTATTCTTGCGGTATACAAGGTGTTCGGGTCAAGTCCTGCCCCGGTTAATTCATCCCTTTTACTCGTATTACTTCTGAGCAATGTATCTTCGTTTTGATTTCCAAGTTAGGTTATGTGAAGGTAATTGCTCTATTTACTATGAACTAGCTTTTGCTAGCGATGAAAATGACGATTTTCCATACAAACTTTCATCCCCTATTTATCTCCCTTAGGGGTGGAATTTCAAAAAATCCTTCCTTATTCCTTGTCTACATTATAAAGGCAACCTCTGTGCAAAATTTCAGCTTTCTAGATCTAAGGGTTTGGGCTGGGCGTTGATGAGTCAGTCAGTCAGTCAGTCAGTCAGGACTTCTCTCTTTATTTATTAGAAGATAAATGATTCAACAGCAACCGGTTGTATGAATGTTTGCACAATATAGAGATTCCAAACTTGTTTCTTTAAAGAATTATCTTCATCACTTTTTCCAGTTTTCTGTTTTAGAATTATAATGTATATAATAGGTCTTTATCAAAATGGCAATTCATTCAAATAGTCAGCCGTAGAACATGAAATTTAGCATAGTTTGATGTGTATGCGGTTGGAAAACCATTTGGCGCAAAACCACAAATTCCTTTGAACAAGAACCACATTCAATTACCTATGAAATTCGACCGTGCCATAAAGGTAGGATTTACGATTAGATACTAACGCGAAAACGTTTAGCTGTATTTTAAGCTTTTAGTACCTACCCTAAACACAATATGACTGAAATTTTTTTTGGGGCATCTAAATGCCGCGCTCAAAACCGTCACTTAAAATAAATTAGGTATTCGTTAATTTTGATCGCTTAAAATTTGAGTCAAATGATAACATTTATTTAATTTAGAAAAAGTTTATTTTTATGAATATGATATCTAAAAAAAAAAAATGTAATGTTTTTAGATATTATTACGTTGTTTAATTGAAGTTCACAATTCCATTACAGCCTGATAAAACTAACGATTTACAATCACTAATTACACACAGACATCGACTACTGGGTATATGTTTCAGGACCAATGTCACACACCAGAAATTTTTCAAAGTAGCTTGTGTGGACAATTTTGAAATGCCAAATGTGAAGTAGAAAAGGTTAACAACTGACTATTTTTAGGTGACGTCTCCAAGTGTGGTAGTAAATGGTGTAAAAGGCACTAAAACTTGACTTTTTTTTTTGGTGGTTGGAAAATCATCGAATAACCCCCCCCCCCCCCGCTCTTGGGCAGAGCGAAGGGGAGTGTCAGACTTCTACTGACTAAAAACCAAACCCATGTTCCTTCTTCACCCTTGTGTCGGAGCCGCGTTAACCTTTCGACAAACCATAGCCCCGACGGGCGTCGGCCCTTGCGGGCCCCTCCTTGCTGACATCTCTTTGAGGCGGTCTGTTGCCGTCATGACGACGGCCACAGACCGCCTCAAAGAGCCACCGTCCACAGGCCCGCGTCTACGGTGGCCGGAGATCATCGCGTGCCCCCCGACGCCCGGAGCGCCTTCCGCGGACTAAAGCTTGACCTCAGTTTTACTTTTAGTAATCGGAATAGTTAAAGTAATTTTATTAACAATTCTATACCGTATTTATTTGTGAATGACCTTTACGCCTCTAGAGGACTACTAACTTTGGCCGTTTTAGTATAAAAAATTGTAGCGTTATTTAAAATATTAGTTTATCTAATTAATTATCGTTAGAACCCGAGTACTTTATTGAATACTGTATTAAGTGTGGTAGTAATATAATTCCTCAGTGTTATATGATGTATCGTTTTAATCATCAGTGTTGAAACTTCCTTAATTTTGTTTTGCATATTATTTCAATAAACTAATTATTTTATACGTACTCAACAAGCATGTGCCTTTGTTTTTACCCACGACGGAACGGAGACGGTATATGCGTTTGGGGTGAGAGGTTGTTTGTTTGTTTGTTTGTGCAAATACATGTTGCCATTTTTCTCCAAAACTACTTGTCCGATTTTGATGCAGTTTTCAGTTATGAGTTCGGGTTTGATTGGTGCATGTTCTTAGATAGGTGTTACGGTGACAACTCACCAGGGGGCGCTGTAGCAAACATTTTTTGTGTAAATCAAAGTTGCCATTTTTCTCCAAAACTACAAGTCCGATTTTGATTCAGTTTTCAGTTATGGGTTAAGGTTTGATTGGTGCGTGTTCTTAGATAAAAAAATAAAAATAAAAGTAAAAAGTTTAAAATAAAAAGCAAAATTAAAAATTTTGAAAAACCCACGACTGTTAAAAATTAATTGAAAAAAGGATAAAATAACATAAAACACCCGCCTTAAAAAAACCCAAGAATGTCCGTCGGGAGCCGAACATTGCAAAACTAGTTCGTTTAATGGCAGCCCCCGACGGACATTCTTGGGTTTTTTTAAGGCGGGTGTTTTATGTTATTTTATCCTTTTTTTAATTAATTTTTAACAGTCGTGGGTTTTTCAAAATTTTTAATTTTGCTTTTTTTCGAGTATGTAAAATAAACATAGGTTAGCAAACTCTGAAGAGGTAGCAGAATTATCTCTAAATAATTAATATTTTTTTTAAGCTTGTTCTCGCGGCTTTGCTGTAGTTATCTGAAGAAATAAACCCCCAATAACGTTTCCAATATTGGCATTGGAAAAATTGCCACTTGCGGATAATTATAGCATCCCGTTAGTGAAACATTTTTTTAGAATCAGATTATCAGTTCCGAAGATTACCCCCTATAACAAACAAACATTCCTCTTTTTATTATATTTTTATATAAGTGTAGATTTACAGGAGACGCACGGCATCGGTCAACATTCGGATCGGGCGACATTTGCAGGAGGCCTATTCCAGCAGTGGACTGCTTTTGGTTAATAATTATGAGAGCAATGTTCAGCAATAGTGTTCGAGCAATATTTTTGTACTAGGTGCTTCACCGAGCCCATATAAATTGACCGAATAACTAATCTATACATATAATAAATCACAGTAGACAAAATATTTTTGTACATTGAAAATATTTAAAAAAAAATATTGTCAGGGTGTTATAGTATAACCAACAGAACTCATTTCCAGCATTTTTGGAATTTTTGTCTGTTTGTCTGTTTATCTGTTTATCTGTTTATCTGTTTGTCTGTTTGTCTGTTTCGATGACTAAGCATCACATGAAATTCACGTAACTAATGTAGGTAACTTTTATACATAAATATTGTGCGTAACTTGGGGTATTACTTAGTCTTTGTTTCATCTTAATCGGTGCTCTCTATCAAAAGATATTTCAATTTATAGTTTTCAAGAAGAACTTTATCATTATGATCAAGAATGAGACATGTAACGACATCTATTAAACGCATATGGTACTTATTAATAAATGCCTTCAAAAGATAACTTTAAAAAAGTTATGATAGCTATAGGTACTCTGTAGATAGGTAGTCTAAATGACGCTGCTTTCAAAGTCTACATAGCCTAAACCCTATAGTGTGATTGATCGCTTTCCATGCATTCAATTTTAGCTGTTTATCTTCGTCTTCGATAGATGGCGTTGTTCATTTACCGCGGTCACAGATATTAAAATACTAGCGTAGTACTAGGAAGCTGTAAGTTAACTTGAATATACAGATGAGTTACGCCGTAAAATAAAATCCCGCAAAAAATAGTTTTTTAGGGTACACTTAAAAGAGGGGATGTTTTTCTTGCGAAGTCCATAGTGTGTGGTGTCGTTAGATACCTAGGTCTTTGAAAAAGATTGTGAGTTTTCTCAAACACTTCGGATCAAGGGATTCGATTGTGAAATATAAAGTGCAAATTTTGTAAGACTCAAGTCAGGCTACCTAAACCACGCGGCTGCGGGTTGTTCGAAAGAGATACCGCGCCCTCGGCACAAGGGCTTTGAAGGAACCCGTCGGGGCGGCGATGAAGGAACATGGGTTTGGTTTTTAGTCAGTAGAAGTCTGACACTCCCCTTCGCTCTGCCCAAGAGGGGGGGGGGGGGGGGGTTTATTCGATGATTTTCCACCCACAAATAAAAACAAAAAAAAAGGGCTTTGAAGGAACATTGGTGGTTTCAGTCTTCTACTCTGTTTCAAATTTCATCAAGATCCGTTCGGCCGTTCTGACGGGGTTGATTAACAAACATCCATACATCTAACTTTAATTTTAGACATAGTCAGTGCTTTGCATTACCCTATTCTTATTTTCTAAAGCGTCAGTAAGATAACGCAGGGCAATGATTTAATGTACTTTTGTCTAAGCGACGCATTTTAGTTTTCGACAACCACGCGAACGAAGTCGCGGGCACAGCTAGTTGGTTAATAAGAGCAAGACAACGATGATGATGATGATTTTGGTACTAGGTTCCTTCCTATTACGAATTAACGCTTACGTGATGTCTGTTGAAAATAAAATCAGAAGAAGATTATGTTCCACGCAAAAACAGACATTTTACCTAAAATGCCAGCTTAGAGTTAGAAAGTAATTTTGAATCTATTTTGAAACCAAAACCTACTGACCTGTCGGCTTCGGTAAACAAAATGACATGTGTCTGGATCTAGGCTGAACTGACATTAGGCCTTGCCATTATGTTCTAGCAAATCGGGCACTTACCTAGTATGTGTATTTTAGTTCGACTGAAAAACAAAAAGAGCCTAGACAAAGTGACTATATCTATGGCAACATCACAGTCGTAATCTTCAATATTCCAAAAACCTACTTCTCTGTTCTATTATATTTAGTTTAATGGCAATTAAAACCGTTGTCGACTATTCTGCCAATGTCCACTGGATTGGGAAAACAAGTATGCGAGGAAAAAAAAATAGAAAATAATGATACCTGTTTAGTTATCATTATTTTGACTTGATAACGTCTTATAATTCGATGGCCGGCTGCACGCACGAAAAAAGATGACGTCATGCGTTGTTACCTCGCTCTGAGGCGTTCCATAGCAACGGCGTGTTAATTGTTTGTTTAAAGCAATGTAAGTGCTGTATTTTCTTATGACGTTGTCACGTTCAAGTATCGCCAGTAAACCGACTTTACAGACAACCGATTTTTAGGGTTCCGTACCTCAAAAGGAAAAAACGGAACCCTTATAGGATCACTTTGTTGTCCGTCTGTCCGTTCGTCCGTCCGTCTGTCAAGACCCTTTTTCTCAGGAACGCGTGGAGGTATGAAGCTGAAATTTATATCAATTACTCAGGTCTACTGTCCCTTGAAGCTGTGAAAAAATCAAACTTCTAAGCCAACGCAATCAAAAGATACAGCCGTTTATGCCGCAAATTTTCGACACTTGCAAGGGAATCAAAACCTACAGGGTGCTTCCCGTGAACTCAGAATCTTGAAATTTGGTACGAAGCAACGTCTTATAGCATAGATAAAGGAAAAATTACGAAAACCATAAATTTTTAGTTACATCACAAAATATTTTTTTTTTACGGAACCCTTTGGTGCGCGAGTCCGACTCGCACTTGGCCGGTTTTTTATTACACCTAAGGTCGCTAAGTTAAATTCTTCGATACAACGTGGATCTTGTCGGCTTCGTACGGGTCTGAAAATTCTACTCCTACAAATTCTTACGCTAAGCATAAAAAAGATTTGCTCAATAACTTAACAGTAACTTGTCACTAGTTAAACAAGTCATTAATCCGCGAAACAATGCGAATCAGAATAACCTTTTACGTATTTTGACGTTTTTGTTGTCAAACTTGAACGAAGTCTCGTTATGAAAGATTTATAACGTAGAAAGTGATGATTCATTGTGGTTCAGTTTGTTGTTCCGGTCAAAGCCTTACTTGCTTATATTTTGACGGCGTCATCTTTTCTGTTACGATTTAAAGGGTAAAAAAAGCTAGGTATTTTTTATTATTTTATCAAATGCCTGCTTTTGTATGAGAAGGCCCACGTTCACGGACGATCTGCCACTATTAACCCTTTTAGGTCTCTAAGTTATAACGTTGGTCGTAGCAAAGACAATCTCTTCAAATGGGGGTCCATTGACGGCTCAGACCTCAAGTGTGTATGCGGCGTATTTCCACAGATAATGTCCCACCTTCCATCTTGCGCTGCATGCCCTGATGCCTGCATGCTTGACGACCTTATGACTGCAGTAGCGAGTCTGACTGAACTGAATTTTGGGCCAAAACGATTTAATAGAAATTTGCCATCGACACGCTCAGAAGAAGATAAGGTGAAAGTTGTCACCGTAGTACCATCATTAATTTGTACTTGCTAAAATTCCCTTTTTCAAACTACTGCACTTAAACACGCAATGTTGGTTTCGAGTGTATCACTTATCCTTACGTTAGTGAATATTATTATGCATGGACTATACAATTCCGCCTACGTTTACGCATCTGACCGTACATGTCATGCATAATAGGCACACCAATCGCCATTGGAACGCGTGCTCACATAGCAGTAACTAATTCATATTGTTTTACAACAATAAAGAAAATGAATTGCAACTCTACTTCACTTGAGCAAACAAAAGTTCAGAATGTTCGAATGAATTCAAATTCAAGCGATAGATCTAAAGCGTAGTTCACACGGGCGAATAGACAGCGCAACCGAACTAATTAGCGTAAAGTCGCTTTAAGCCGAGAATTACCACTCAACCAATCAGCAACAAGTAGAAACCAGTTGAAACCGGTTTAATTGTAAGGATTAGAGAAGTGATTTGAACGTTTAATTAATTAGCTAATGCCGTTTGAACAAGGAAGACGGTGGCAGTTTTGTAATTGCTATGATTATCCGTGATAACAATAGGTTGTAACGTAATTAATTATTTGTGGCGGATTATTGTAATTACATCATTTTGTTGATTTGAATTGAGTATTTAATCCCTAGTTAGCAGAGGCCACAAATACAGGTACGTGCCTATTACTATTATTCAAAAATATTAAGTTTATGTAAGCCCAACACTGAAGATAAAACTTCTTGCACACCTAATCTACCTAACGGGTTAACTTTTGAAAAATATGCCTTCTCAACGTTTTTTGAATTATTCAATTATTTCAACAAATTAGCACTAATGTTAATAGGCTGTAATTGTCAAGTTGACACATTCTGAGCTAAATTGTGTTTACAATGTTTATTTACTTCTATACAAATATAAAGTAAAAGCTTGTAAATATTTGGTAAAGTTCGAAACTAATGGTTCAATTATAAAAAAAATGTACTGATTGAAAGTAACACTATTTGTGGTTTATGATACAAGTTATATTTAAATCACTAGCCGAGCTAACACAATTTTTGCATACGTAGTCGTTGGGGATGTGCAAGTCTTACAAAATTAGCTTATAATAATACACTCGAACTAATGTGATGCAAGTCCCGGGTGACGGTAGAGAATCGTTATTCACTTAGCAAACCAGCAGGTTGGTGGCTGTATATGTGGTTTATGTCATGGACTACTTTATTTATTTATTTATTTAAACTTCATGCACAAGAGTGGTACATAGGCGGACTTAATGCCACAAGGCATTCTCTACCAGTCAACCTTAGGGTCAAAAAGGACAGCACTGTGGTAAAGTACAAAAAAAAAAATTAAATTAAATAAGGAGAAAACCATTTTGTTATATAAGTTGATATACATAAATAGGTACATACTTATACATATTATTAAAGATACAGATAGAATATAATAAACTAATATATATTATAATACACACAAAACAGTTTCAAACACGAGAAACCTTATAATAATACTGTGACCAGAGTTTGATTGTGAGCAATTTAGTTCGATTTTAAAAAGTACTCTTTTAAAACTCATTTTGCTTTAATTTTTATTTATGAATAATTTTTCTTTGTATTGTTGCAGAAGCGGCATGGCATGAGCGGTGCGGTGGGCGCGACATGCGGCGCGCGCCGCCCGCGCAACCCGTCGCCGTCGCACTCGCGCTCTCGTTGCTTTTGCGCTTAGTGAACGCCGGTCTGTACCCAGCTTTATACTTACTTTACATCTTACGGTTTTTTTTTGTGACCGCACGGTTGGCACAATGGCTGAGCGATGGACTGCAGTGCTGCGTGTCGCGGGTTCGATCACCGCACTTAACAAATATTCATATGTCCTAGAGATAGTTGTTCTGGGTCTGGGTATTTGTGTACCTATAATTATGTGACTTTAAATGTTTGTACACACGGCTACACATCAAGCTATACATTTCCAGTATAAGCTGGTCTCGCATTGTATAGGATTTCCGTACAGTGCGAGATCAGCTTAAACTGGAAATGTATAGCTTGATGTGTAGCCGTGTGTACACGCTCCCACAATCCCGGAGAAATTCCTAGTGCGGGCAACGTTTTCTTGTTGAGAATAAAATTAAAGGAAAGGCATTTTCTTAAGTCAAAAAGGATTGTAGGTCTTACTCTCCATCGTGTGCTTAAGGTCGAACCTGATCAGAGTTTTTAGGCCACCCAAAGGTCTGTGGCTACTAGCGACATCTATCGCAAATCCTGCGTACTAACAACGATCGACAGAAATTCGTACATCGCGCTATCAACATTATCCGCGACATAAGCCTATATAGGAGTTCCCGACTTACATATGTCGGGCAGTTAGCCCACCGGACACAACACCCGTCCGGTCGGAGGATCCTCTCTTTTCAATGGGGGATGAGGAACTTTACACCCTGTTCCTCATACCCCCCAAAGGTTTCTGAGTTGTCTTTACATGTTGTCGAAAAATATCAGGCATGCTGGTTTCTTCACGATGTTTTCCTTCACCACTGCAAGGGATAATTTAAATCTGCTGTTTCGTACAAAAGTGCATTAACAACACCGTCAAAATGTACGGATCAGCTGTATTTTTGTTATTACATCTAAATTAAATCTATGAGGCCGCCCCACTTCAGTACGATGTACAGTCGAACAAGCTAATAAGTATACAGCCAGCTAATTTGTATTTACTTTTAAGATTATACAGATACATTTAGAGACAAATGTCAAACGATACAGATTTTGACATCAGCCGCTTAATGTGAAACACTTGATAAAACAAAATTACAATCAATATTTTCAGTGTTATAATAGAATTATAAAAATCGCTACCCTGTATACTTATTAGCTTGTTCGACTGTACTAAACACGTCGGTGTCTATTCCACTCCGAATTCCTACATAATTTGTTTTCTAGGAAATCCGTCAAAGCGTTCTGAACACACGTGGTGCCCTTAAACCGGCTCTAATCAACTCATAAACAAGAGTTCGGGTATTCTGCAAAACTATCACTTAATTAATATCACTTTAAAGTCCCTTCCAGGGAGGTGGTGCCCCCGACCTGTACCTGACCTACTAAACTGATACACTGAACTTGAATCGACCTGTTATTAATATATTAATAGATCTCATGGGAGACATCCCTGCTGTGTTTCTATTTGTGGAACTTTATTATTCTATTTTTAGTTAGAGCGCAGTACGGTTCGAAAACAATTTTTTTTTTTTAATAATACGTAGTCGCGTGTGGTGTTTCATGTACAGTCAGTGCCTAGCATTACCTGAGATCTCTTCGCATACCACTTGCCACATTAATTTTTTATGGTGGGTGGACAATCATCAAATAACCCCCCCCCCCGCTCTTGGGTAGAGCGGAAGGGAGTTTCAGAATTCTACTGACTAAAAACCACCATGTTACTTCTTCGCCCTTGTGCCGAGGCCGCGGCATCTCATTCGACAATCCGTAGCCTGGACAATCCGCAGCCACCACTTGCCCCTTCTTCTTTATACGAGGGGTCAGGTAATGCCCGTCGGGGCCGCGGTATTTTGTACTAGATTACGTGGCCTCGGCGCAAGGGCAAAGAAGGAACATGGGTTCGGTTTTTAGTCAGTAGAAGTCTGACACTCCCCTTCGCTCTGCCCAAGAGCGGGGGGGGTGTCATTCGATGATTTTCCACCCACCAAAAAAAAAAAAAGGGGGGGTCAGGTAATACTGGACACTGACTGTAAGAAACATTACACTGCGTTTCAAAACCCAATTACTGATGTTGCTCATATAGCCGCTAAGCTGGAAAGAGACTGGACTGGTCCCGTCAGCCGCTGGCCCAATGATCTGTGGGTCATAAAAACCTCTTTCTGGAGCCCTGACTCAGCGAGAAGGCACCTCGGCTAACCTCGGAGAACATGGCGGGACGATCTGGACAAGAACTTCCCATAAGCCAGATGCCCCTAGCAGTAACATTGATGTCAGCCGCTTTATTCTAGGAAATATAAAGTTTTATTCTGTTAACGTTTAATTTATTTTGTGTTAAGAGATTTTACGTTGAATGCAAGATGCCAATGAAAGTTAAAAATTAACAAAAACGAAGTGACTTCGGAATTGGTAACCACATAAATTCGTCAAAAATTAACCTTCCCCCATGTTCTAGGCTCAATGGGCCCCGGAGTACCCGAGAACATTACCGTGACGTTCCTCAACCCCACTACGGTGCGGGTCTCCTGGTCCACCACGGCGGACCTCGTGGAGAAATATGACGTCACGTACAAGCCTTCCGACGCGAGGTAAGATCTGGCATTGCTCGACTGAGGGTTTCGCAGACTGTTTGTACCCTAAGAAGGGATGTAAAAATATGTGTTTTGTGTTAGAGATTTTATGTAATGCATGTTAAAAAGGAGAATGAATACTTTAGTGGTGGAAATTTGAACTAAACTCCATACACTTTTGGTCATTCTCGTTTTGAGGTGTGAACATCATCGTGCCATAAACTTTATCGATGATAATATTTTACATGATTAAATTTGCGTTTAAAGCTTTTTGGGGTATGCATTCAAATACTGAATCCTTTTAAAAAGTATCACGAACGGTCACCAAGTATCACAACACAACACTTCGATTCGATTTTGATTCGAAAAGTCGAGAAATGTCTGTCACGTTCCATTTCGTAGTGCCAAAAAAGGGTTGTCATACGACTTGTAGAATCGAAATTGATTCGAAGCTTTCGTGAATACGTGACACGTACAATATTCAGTGTAGCAGCTATGAAGACATCCCATTACATTCAACGGTCTCTTAAGATTGGCTTTTATTGTTTGTGAAGTCTGCGAAACTTCTCAAATTGTGTGTTCTCTGTTGTATTCTTTCTTGTCTGTCTGTCTATCTGTCCTTCTTTATTTTTGTTTTAGACCTTAGATTTGTAATGCGTGTATAGAACTAGCCATTAAATATACTTCTCTTCTTCTTAAGTATATTTCTTTCCCCGTGAGCAACTGGTTTTTTGCGGACAACGACTGTAGAGAAAATAACTGAAATAAGATGTCTAAAACAAGCCACGTGTTACACACTCGTAAGAAACAAAAGACGTCCTAAGTTTCCTCGCCCGAGGCCGTAGTCGCGGCCTTACGTACATAATTATGAACGTACTTACGGTACTTACGTATATGTATAATACTATACTTGATATATACTTGCGTGATATAAATATATAGTAAGCACCACGTGCTTCCTTGTTAACGTTTCTAGTGCAAACATCCACTTCACTCGATGTTAAACATTTACAGTTGGAAAATCAGGCTTCAGTTACGGCCCTCTACTAAATTAGAAATCAGTTGCTTTAGTTAGTTTAGCAAACGATACTCGAAGAGATGGTGCGAAGAACTCAAAGATTATTGAGTTATCCTTAAGTTGAACTGCTTTTTATTTACTTCAAGAAACAATTGAAACTGTAAAAGATTTGTCCGTGTACGTGTCAAATGATCGTCACGTTCGTTTTATATTTGACTAGCTTTTGCCCGCGACATTGTCCGCGTGAAATAGTTACATTAAGAAGCATTTGTAGTGTATTCTCCACTTCTATTGGTTGTAGCGTGATGTTATTATGCCTAAAACTTTCCTCAGTAAATGGACTATCCAACACAAAAATATTTTTTCAATACCAAAAGAAGTTCCTGAGATTAGTACGTTCAACCAAACAAACTCTTCGGCTTTATATATTTTTTTTTATAATTAGTCTCCGAGGATTCAGCGAATTGTGGAACGAAAGCAATTCAATTTCGGTGTTGGTTTTCATCAAAGGTTTTTAAAGCACTTAAAAGTTTCACAGAAAAAACCGAAACTGGTCACATGTTGATACGTACAGGTTCAAGCGAATCTGAGAGTTGTAAATGTATTATTTATTTTGTAAGGCATTTTAATCGAAGGTATAATATTATATATTTATTAGTATAAAATTATACTTAACACTGTACTTTTGTCTGTAGATGGGGCCTGTCAGGGTGCGTGCTTGCCAGGGTTTCAGAATTCGTTCGAAAGAACTAGTCAAGTCTAGTAGTAGACTCTACTTTAAGATATGACATCTTAAAGTAGGTAGTGTTGTTTCAAAAAAAATCGATTTTATATTATACTAAGTATATTTCTCATCACTATACATAGAAACGACTGACATTTATCTATAACAGCAAACGGTAACAGGTGTCAATGTCTGAAACGTCAATCGATGGTAGCGTTGATTTAGATGGCTTTAGGCGCTGATGTAAGCGGTTGCCTTTACAATTTTACAAACACCAGCACAAGAACTATTAATACTATAAACGGGATATTTACCATGTTTGCTTATTGTTTCGAGTTCTCGATATTTCGGCGCTGTTACAAGCACCATGATCACGGAAAACGCACGGGTTGCATAACCCTCAGGGTATCTCGACAGAACGCCACAAAATACCTCGTCTGGTTAGGGAGGCTATTGAAATTACAAAATATAAGAACTTTAACCGGGAGGATGGGTTTCAACTATCGACGGCCTGGAATCCAGTGGTTCAGCTATGTAAAAACCAAAAAAGTGGCGTAAAAAGTTCGCGAGTGGATACAGAGAGTTTTGTGTGTCGGGAACACAAAACCCTTGTGCTGAGGCCGCGGTATCTCTTTCAAACAACCCACAGCCCCGACGGGATCAACCTTGAACCTTAGTTGAAAATCTATTGCAGTTTATCAGATTCCAGTATGATTCATTATGACGCTTCATAACTGCAGATAGTTGAGCTTGCTAAATTTTTGAAACTTTTGGGACAGGATTCAAAGAACCTACTATTACACTTAGTGGGTTATTCTAATAGGTCCAAGGTTGTCGGCACCCATCTGACGAAGGGCGTGAGGGCAACTGAATAAAATCGATCAACGTGTCTACAACATATTGTACTAACACATTATTATAATTGACACACACCTTAGCACACACCACTTATTATAATCGTTAGCGTGAGAAAATAAACAATGAATAAATAATGATGAAAACAAAAACTGCCTCGTTGGCCTAGTGATTGCAAGCGCGACTGCCGTGCCTGCGGTCCTGGGTTCGATTCCCGGGTCGTGCAAAGTATTATTGGGTTTTTCCATCAGGTATTCCTCAGCAGCAGCCACGGAATCTGGATTTGTGATAGGAATAGGCTCTCTCCCTATTACATGCGACTTAAACATAACTGGCGAAATGTGGGTGAACTATTGGGTACACCTCTGCATAACCCTTTGGATCTCCAAAGGACGTTACATTTTTACACGCCTGTAATCTTACAGGCGTGATGTTATGAAAACAAAGGTTAGGTAAAGCTATTGCATAGCATTTTTTATCAACTTATGCAAATAATTAATTATTTAATTTGACAACCTCAGTTGACAGCCTTGTTATTTTCCGTAACCATAGCAACCTGGTTGAAAATATTTTCGTAACGGAATTTCTGGATTCGCTCTCCACGCTCAAGGCCCGCGATAGAAGCTATGCAATAGCTTAAAAGTAAAGTAGCATTACATCATGCCCACGAGGTATTAAGGCGACATTACCTGCCCGCGACCTTGAGCGCGCGTTTAACTCATCGCCTAAACAAAAGGTTGAAAATGGCGATGCGTTTGATTCTCGTGACTGCCAAAATGAACGATAGTTCGCAGATTTAATTTATTAAAAAAAAAAATACGCTGTAATGTTAAAATATTTTTACATATGTCTTTAGTTGGTTAAATTTCCTTTCTGATAGTAAAAAAAAATATAACAGTTGTCACTCAAAATATTGAGCATTTCGAGACGAAAAAGTTTTTTCGTGTGATTTTTTTGTGATTTTGTGAATTTTTTTTTCGAGGTTCTTGATTACTTTTAGAAAATATTTTTGCATAAGTCTTTTACCTATACATTTGACTATACACTGTATTTTTTTTGGAATTGTAATAAGTAGCAATACGGCTAACTCTGCGACGAAAAACAGGTCGTTTTTACGGTGCCCCTTTAACTGCGCCTTAAGCTGAGAGATACCTAAGGGACTGTTATGTTGCCAGTTACGTTGAAGTTTCACAGCCTTCTGCTATCAATCGATCACAAATCCAGCGTACTGTCTGGATACTGGCTACAACTGACAAATTCCTAAGGGGAAAACCCAATAGAACTTTATCCGACTTGGCAATCGAAGCCAAGACTAGCACCAGTATCGCTGGCTACCAATAAAACAGTCTGTCTGTACTTTTAGTAGTGATTTAAAAGGTGATAAAAGACCTTGTTTTGCACAATATATGTACATAGTTACTTAGAAGAGAAGGCAAATAAAACATAGAAAAGATTTTCAATTTTTTTTTCATAATGTTTTAATACTTTAAAAAAGGAAAATAAAATGGTTTTCAATCACTTAGGCGATAGAATTTACAAATCCACTGCAATAATAATGTTAGCTTAAATACTTAAGATAAAAATGTCATTATATTTTTACAGCACTTAAGTTTTCTTTCGGAAAAGAAAGAAAGCCAAAGGCAAAAATATAAATTCGGTAGACGGAAACTACGTGTCACTGATAACATGGTAGAACTTATTTTTTTCTTAAATATTCTTGAGTTTGAAAAGCGAATACTTTTGTAGATAAGAAAGCGGTTAGAGGTAAGCATTTGTGTGCAAAACCTTTGTTTTCTTTCGTATTGTGAAGAAATATCTGCAGGAATTTGTTTGACTATGAAATGATCAGAATTTGACTAAAAATAAAATACTGCCTCAAGGGATGAAGTATATCTTTTTTGGGCTCTTCATAAAGAATTGAATATGAAGTAGAGATTTATCTTTGCTTGTGTATTGGATGGTACCGCGAGCTTATGCTTTAAGAATTTGTTTTGCAATTATTTGTACACATTTTTGTGTTCGGATTCACGTCCTATATTGTTTGTATCACAAATGAATATTTGTCGCGTAATAAACGTTCGCACGGGTAAGTATTCTGTGGGGCGGATAAGGTTTTCAAAATAAAAGCTAGCACACTATACGTTAAC
The DNA here is from genome assembly GCA_949316265.1 of Diarsia mendica. NCBI lineage: Eukaryota > Metazoa > Arthropoda > Insecta > Lepidoptera > Noctuidae > Diarsia > Diarsia mendica. Next base: position 8,751,661 of record OX438899.1, on the reverse strand, counting down.
CTTCCTTTAAACTAATGTTTAAAACTTTCAATAAATGTTTGAAACATTAAATAATAGTTTAAAACATTAACCAAACGTTTAATATTACTTATTTTGTTTTTTTTTTCTAAAGTTACTATTGCCTCTAAACAAATATGGCGATCGCTAAATTATTTCAAATAAAATAGTTTATTGACCTTTCTAACTTTAATCAACAAACATTACCTACTACAGAAGCTTTTAAAATAATGAGCAAGACGTAACATCAACATCACGTCTGTAGACTTCATATTCTCAATATATCAAAACAAAACGCATTTAAAATTAACATTAGAACATCAGTTTTTAACACAAACAAAACTACGTAGGAATAAAAATCGTGTACATTTGAAAAATTGGCATATCGCTGAATAATGTTCTCCGTGACAGGCGATAAATCTCGATCGCGGAGCAGTTTAGGGTGGACGCATGTCTGACAAAAGATGTGTTGGGTGAAGGTGATCGTCTGTTGCGTCTGCATCATCATCATATCCCTACTCATGCCTCATTTGATAGGTGCAACATGTGCTTTTCTTTCATACTTCTGTGACATCATTCCAGTCTCTTTCTAGGCATTTATATCCTTCAATCAGCCCAACTATCGTTTCGTTTATCTTCCCCTACTTATATAGCTATCCACCCACGTTTATAACCATAACTTCCGCTTCATATAACGCAACTTCTCAGTCATCTCTGAACTAGCCACACTACACGTTTAGCCAGTGAGTACCTACATTTCGTTGTGTAAGGTCTCACATTTTATTACCTATTTGTGTGTTCTATGGGAGTACTATTATGTCTGTATATCTCTACCTAAGGCGTGATGATATGCGATCGGCGGCGGCGACCTCTCGCGTCCGGCCCTGGTGCAAGCCATGGTCCGGGGCGAAGAGGAATGGGACGCCGTCGCATCCTTCTGCGAAGCAGTGATACTAGCGAAGAAGGTGGCGGAACGTGAGAGGGAGAGAAACTCTCGTCCCGTAGCGCGTTTTCCGTCAGATCTGCAGCCACCCTTATGTTATTTATGTCATGAATTTAGTAGACGAGACTTGTCATAACTCATGGTTGTGCTAATAAGTTTATTTTAGACACCATATCTGCCCGTATCGCAGATGGAAACGTTATGGAATGTTCTCAAATGCGTATAAGAACAAAGGCCTTTTAGTATATCTTCTGGTGATGTAGTTGATACGAACATTGTGTTCTGTGTTTTTGTTAGCAGTTTTATTCTTTGAACTTCTGCGGCATCTTTCTTGTCTTCAATTACCTATTAAATACTTGGTTGGAGCTTACTTCTTATAACTGGAAAAGTTTAGAAGCAATATTTGCCTACTGTATTGATTTCATTTCCATGTTACGTAATGAAGCATTGTAAAAACGCTGTTGTACTGTTGTACATCTGTGTAGAATTTTATCCAATAACAAAATAGTAGTGGTCAGAATCGGTAACAGATTTGTTGAATATATGAATACTAAGTGATGCAGAAACAAAGTTTAGAAGTAAAAATAAAATAAACTCGTTCGGTCGACTGTCCATATTCATTAGAATTAGCTATTCCTGTGCTTGCGGAAATAAAAAGTGGATACAGAATGTCACTTACAATTAGTGTAAATGAGAAATTGAAGTTATTTTCAATTTACTATTTAATTTCTTATTTATTTCGACGGTACCAGTAAGTGTTGTTCTAAAAATGCAACAAATTTAAATTTTCAAGCTCTCTCAACATGTTCAGTTTGAAACTATTACTGGGTTTTGTGTTGGGGCCGCTGACCTGTTCGCCTGACTTCCTATAATTTTTGTATTCGATGTTAGTCGAAACATTTTGTAACCTTTTTCTTTGTCGTGGGACTGCCTCATTGGTACAGTGGTCGCAAGCGCAGCTATTGTGCATGAGGTCTTAGATTCTCAGGTTAGACAAAGTGCTATTGGGTTTGTCCATCAAGAATCCATGGAGTCTAGATCTGTGCCCGGTTGTTAGCAGCAGGTTCACCACGTACTACAGATACCGGCACGGTTCTTGAGCGCTCGGCGGAAGAGTGAGGATCGCTTTGCGCATCGTACACTTTATGACAAATAAAACACACACCCGTTTATTATTGATTGGTCGTGAGGTAAGTGCAGCAGGAGTAAAGAACAAATCCCGAGTGACGGCTATGACGTGGATGCGCTACGGGCCAATCACTGCACTTTCCCCGCCCCGCGTCTCACTTCATACCACCAAAGGGACCCAATAACTCACTTTTGCGTCAGAGCTCAAGAATCGTGCCGATGATAATACATGGGTCGAAAACATGACTGGCGAACTGTGAGTGTACTAATAAGATAACGTGCGGTTAATGACTAACCTGGTCTCAAAGTTTTTATGTCATCCATGGGCCTGTAACTTGGCCTTACCTGCCGTTCAGAAATATCTCTCAGGCATGCTGGTTTCTTCACGACGTTTCATAATAACTCATTCACTGATCTTTTCCAAACCTCGTGAGGAGCTGGCTTAATAAGAACTGCCACTCGGGTCGATCTTTAGGTAAAGCTGTGCTTGCCTAGGTCGGTCTGTGGATGGGTGACCGCCCGACATACCGAGTTTTCTCCGTGCCTCGGAAAGCACGTTAAGCTGTTGGTCCCGGCTGCCATATATATAGATCTTTGGCGGTCGTTACAGGTAGTCAGTGACCTGAAATTCTGACATCCAGTCTTACCAAAGGGTATCGTATTACCTAGTATTAACTGGGTTGTGGGGGTCAGATAGGCAGTCACTCCATGTAAAATACTGGTATTCAGCTGCATCCGGTTAGACTGGAAGCCGACCCCAATATAGTTGGGAAAAGGCTAGGCAGATGATGACTGATCTTTTCCAAACCAATTCAGATGTTAACCATTCAAGATAATTGAAGTGTTTCTTCGGGCTTTGTCGGGCTTCATTGCTTTAGCACATTTCCCGTGATCTCCACTACTCTGGCTTTCTTGCCGTAGTTGTAACAACCGTTTGTCCCAAAACATTCTTTATGATACTCAAATTGAGCGAGCCAATAGTATAATAACCGCTACGACAAACTTTACACTATAGAAGAGCATAATTATTACGCTGGTTATTAGTGGTTTTAATGTTTAATTATAATATAGTTCAAAACATAATTATGTAGCTTTCACCAACTACATTGTCAGTTAAATGAAGTGGTTCCACTCAAGATGAGACATTTCTCAAACTAATTACTACGTCTCACTTTGATATTTTAGACCTATGAAATGATAATTAGTGTTAAGTGTATTTGGAATATCAAATATGGTTAATATTAATAGTTCCCCAATGTTTGTTGTCTACTGTTGTTGTAGTGTATATCGATAGCTTTTGCCTTCATTCTTGTGATATTCATGTTTGAATTCATGTTGTAAGTATATAAATTTTAATATTTTGTAATTCAGTATCTATGTATTTTATGTAATACCTTATTTATCTAAGCATGATAACCTACACACGGTACCTATTAAGTACTTGTCTACATCTTTAGTTTGTTTAGTGAAGGAGTCGTCAAGAGGCGTCGTATCCTATCACAATTTAAAATAAATTACAAATGTTTGTGTACCTACCAGTTAATTTAATTTGCAAAACATACATGACAATTTCTCTCTCTTCCATGCCTTGTTATTTTAAATGTCTCGTTTGTTACAACATACAAATGAATTTAATTCACATAATTTTACCGGTTTAAACGATGTTACAATTCGATGTTGTCATTCAGCATGTTAAACAAAATATAAATGAACATGTGGTTCATTTGTATGCTATTCAAACGCAAGCTTAATTAAATGTTCAATAAACAATTTTCAAACTAACAATTTTCAATTAATGTTTGTTTTAGTTTATCCTTTACCGAGTACAATTATTAAATGTTTTAGAATTGGCATGAAAGTTAATAATTTAATAGAAAATTAGAAGGTTTTGTTTTGAGTTAAAACCAAACAGCTAATGAATTGCCAGATTTGTCAATGATTGCTTTCATTCACAAAGATACCTTTTGAAACCATAATTAATTTCTCAAACGAGACTTTAATTCGGTGAAAAACGTTTCTTGTGGTAGAGTTTATACGGCAAAGTACTCGGCTACTCCTTAATCCATATTACGTATTAGTTTTCATATTGAAAGGCCAATTTTTTACATAAATTGATACGTCGATTGATATTTTATTTTTATTTTTTATAAAACGTTGCCCCACACTAGGAATTTCTCCTGTATCGTGGGTGCGTTTACAAACATTGAAACTCACATACACAAATACCCAGACCCGGAACAACTAAATGTAGGCCATACAAATATTTGTTCCGTGCGGGGATCGAACCCGCGACACGCAGCGCAGCAGTCCAATCGCTCAGTCACTGCGCCAACCGTGCCGCCTTTTATATGGAAGAATGTTTATTCTTAACAATAACGTAATCTTCGTAACCATAATAAATGATTGCATAATTAACCAAGATGCCGTCAACCGTAGAGAAGTTTTTTTTAGAAACTACACTTAAATTTATGCGATAAAAGAATAGTTTATATACTTAAGCTTAAGTTTTATTCACCTTTCCCGATAGTTTGTGCTTAACTTAATTATTCTTTGCTAAAGAATACCCGGTTGCGAGGAGTTTTACGGGAAGAAAGATTAATATTTGTAGAGTAACTTTAAGTTATTGGCAATCAAAAGAAAGTTTTAGTATAGCTGTGAAAGTACTGCATACAGAAAAAAAAATCTATATTTTATTAGTGTTTTACAATCATCCACGCCACCCAAAAAGAAGATATATACACGTACCGTTCTTCATGTTGACACCACAAAATTTAGCTTAAAACATTTCATTTAAATTAAACAGACGCGATCTCGACATGAGCCAACCACTTTATCAAATTAATTACTACACTTTACAACAAAAGCAACATTTTCACAGCACAACAACATTTACAAAGATTTATATTGTAAATTCCCAGCAAAATTTTGACACTGATTGCTGACAAAATGTTCAACGTATTCTGAGTTCATAATTTAGTTGCCAAAAATGTTGACAAACATTATGTTACTTTAGGAAAATAACTTTGAAGCCTACTCGTACGGTTTAATTTAGTAGTCATACAAAAAAAAAATAGGTAAAAAAACTTTTTAAGTTAAACGGTTTTATGTTAAACATACATTGCAATGTTTAAGATAAATGTACTAAAAACCAAAAAATAATAAAATAGATACAGTCGTGGGAAAAAACCGTGGGGCACGTCAATTGTAATTTCCGCAGCACGACAGTTCCGAATTGACGTGCCCCACGGTTTTTTCCCACGACTGTATCTATTTTATTATTTTTTGGTTTTTAGTACATTTATCTTAAACATTGCAATGTATGTTTAACATAAAACCGTTTAACTTAAAAAGTTTTTTTACCTATTTTTATTTTCTAGTTTTTAGCCGCCATCTTGGATTTTAATTTTATATAGTATATTGTATTCTGCTTGTTGAGCCCTTTCATTTGATACCCATATTGATGCGATTAATAAAACATAAATTATCCGCCATTTTGTAGCGGCGGCCATCTTGAATTTATAATGATAATGAATAAACATAATTGTATTGTCACCAAAATCCAAAGTGTATACAAAATTTCAGATTAATCGGTTGACAGGAAGAGGGTGAAATTTGAATTACTAAATTTGATCCAAGAATAAAACAAACGGGGTGAGCTAAATAAAACCGTTTAACAACTCTTTAATAAAGTTCATATTTCTATTAGCTGCAAAGACGTCAATTGGAAACAAGTCTTTGAATAGATTTTACGTTGAATTCAACCCGAGGCGTGAGTGTAATATTATATATTATTATATGTAATATTTAAACGCACCTGGGATACGTATTGTTGTTAGATAGAATTGTGAATTTAATATAGGTACTAGAGTAAAGCTAACTGTTTATTATAATAATATGGGCCTTCTTAATTGGTCTGGGTCATAGATATTGTTAATAGTCTGGGTAGTGGTCATAAACGCTTAGGTCGCCTGAGCGTGGGAGTTAGATTTAGATCAAGCAGTGTGAAATTTAGGTACTACCGAGTTCACTAACGGTCGATCACTTTTCAACCTTATAACTTAGTGCATAAGTGTGAAAAGTGGCACACCGAGAAAAACTGTGATTGTTCTCTTTTCATGGCGCTTAATAAAAACTAAAATTAATATAAAATTACAAAAATAAAACGTGTCAAAGATGCGGAGGCTTGTGACGTCACTTTGTCGGTAAAAAAGTACTAACCTTGTGACGTTACACGACTTGACGCGACTTTTTGAAGCACTGTATCGTCTTCATTTTTTAACCGACTTCTAAAAAAAGAAGGAGGTTCTCAATTCGGATGTTTATATATTTTTTTTATGTTTGTTCGGGCATAACTGTCACTTGCTAACCGATTTGAAAAATTCTTTCTTTGTTGGACAGGGTACAGATTTGAAAAATTCTTTCTTTGTTGGAAATGGTCCCATAATTTTTTTTTCCAAATCGGACAAGCTGTTTTTGAAAAATCAACAAAACTCAAAAAAAAAACTACATTGTCCACATTGACCCATGAACATGTGAACCACTAAAAAGTGAAAAATAAAAACTTTTTAACAAAAAATAAAACCGACTTCAAAAAAAAAAACACAAAAAAGTGAAAAATAAACTTTAGAAGAAAAACCAGTCTCTGAAGTCGGTGGCAAAAAATGAAATCAAACAAACAAAAGTCACCGACTTCAGAGACTGGTTTTTCTTCTAAAGTTTATTTTTCACTTTTTTGTGCTTTTTTTTTGAAGTCGGTTTTATTTTTTGTTAAAAAGTTTTTATTGTTTACGTGAAAAGAGAAAAAATATGTGTCTATAATTTTTTGTAAATCTATCTGTCGGATTAATTAGATTTTTTTGGTGAAATACCCTATTATTCTAAAACCACTCTCACTGTCTGTCTAGTAATTTCAATAAGATAATAAGTTATTCTCATCAAATCTAGTTGTTAGACAAAAGGCACTGGTCTGAAACAACATTTTAGCAGCAATAGTAGAGCCTATACATGACATACAAAGCTTTCATAGCACAATTTGAATAATCACTAAACCAAACATGTTGGAATAGTGGAAAATGATAAAATATTGTTTTTGAAGGAACCTATTAAATACCTACTATTTGGGCACCGCTTTGTTAGGACTGTTCAAAAATAAACCATATGTAAAACTAGCCGTTCCCCGCTACCTTTGTTTTCGTGAAGTTATTATAATAAAAATGTTAGGTACTCGTATTTGGATCGGCGTGTGTTACAATTTTCATAATGTACTTTTTGTTTCAATTTATCTAAAATAAAAGTAGTCTAAGTTAAAACTTATAAAATCAGCTATCTTCCGTCATAATAATTGATCCAGCCGTTTCGGGAATTTGCCGTAAAAAACAGACAGATAAAGACAAAAAAGCAACCCCACGAAGAACATTAGGTACTATCAGATAGAAAGTGCTTCCCAACCAATAAGCAGTTAGTGAAATTAGTTTTACCGTAAATGATCGATAAAGTACATTTTAGAGAACCTAACGAAGTCATGTATTCCAACAAAAAACACAAAGCGCATTTTTTTCTTATGTTAAACATTTCCGAGCAAAACAAAGTAACAAGAAAATCCGATTTCAATATTTCCTAGATATTTACAGAATCAGCGTCCGTTTAAAATATTCAATATTAAAATGGGAACGCCGCAAACTGCTAAATATTCAGTAGTTGCTAGTCGATAGTGCACAGCTAAAAGTTGAAAGTTCATGCCACTAAAAAGGGAATATGATAATTAATGTAAATCAGATCGGTTCACCGACTATGCTGGATCAGATCTTGACACCGTTGTCAAATTAAACGGTTAAGGACTTTTCCTTTGTTTTTAGGAAATTTATGTTTTTTTCCAAAAGGCGTGTATTATACACGCCTTTTGGTAAAATTTATAACTTGTTGAACTGTATGAATAAAGTAGTAAAATACAGATATAATATATCCGTAGATTAGATTTAAAGGACATATTATGTCCTTTAAATCTAAACTACAACTGGGACTTTCTATCTGAAAGACTCATAGGTACTTTGAGAAAAAAGACTATTTTTGATGATCTACAATTTAGTCTGAATTAGATCTTATAAAAACTTAAATAACGTTTTAGCACACATGGGATCGATGGGGACTTGTGGCACTTTATTTTTTCTGGTGTGTCTACCCTGGACACACCAGAAAAAAATAAAGTCAAAATCTCCGATAAAGCTGATATTTTGGTAGATATACCAAAATATCAGCTTTATCGGAGATTTTGACCGTACTAGGAGTAAGAAACCGGTAATAGAATCTTGGTAGTTAAAATGGAGAAATAAGGAAAAACTCATCTTACGGGCAAACGGGTTGAACTTGACTGATGATGATGGATAGCTAACTGAATGATTGCTTGAGTTTAATGTTTACTTTAATATTAGAAATAATTATATAACGGGAATAAATAGGCCACAAATTAAAAAAGTAAACATTAAACTCAAGCAGTCATTCAGTTATGAATGACTGCTTGAGTTTAATGATTACTTTAATATTAGAAATAATTATATAACGGGAATAAATAGGCCACAAATTCAGACTCCGTGGCTGCTACCAAGAAATTCCTGATGTAAAAACCCAATATCACTTACCCCGACCCGGGAACCGTACCCTAAAATAACCTAACTATAACTTGGCGAAGTAACTAGTCAAGACTTTCAGTGTAATGAAAGAAAGAAAGAAAGAAAGAAAATTGTGTTTATTTGGCAAAAATACCTTAAAAGTTAACAAAATAAATAATGCTGTTTATTATCCAGTTAAAGACTAAATCGGAGTGACGATGACGGTTTTAAAACAATGGATCATATTTTTTATTTTTTTTATTTCGAATTAAACAAAATTCAAGAATTTGGATGGTAGATTGCCTATATAATAATATAATAGCAAATACCACAGTTGTAACCGAATTTGTTGCAAAACTTATCTGAACTTGTCAGACCTGTTTCAAAGCCGATTAATTCATGACCAACTTAATTCCAATAAGCAACAAAAAGCAATTATTTCTCAGATATAACGTATCCAACCCTTGCCCACTCATCCAAATCAACTGTCACAAACCGCAATATAGAAGTACCTAAGACCTTTATTACAGATATCAATCGCCTAATAAGTATAGTTACCAAAGTGATATATTCATTATTATTATTATTTTTACATACGTACATAAACACAAGTTTTCACCATATTTATCTCCTCCTACACATATAAATACATACCTACACACATTTATAGCTACATAAATAGGATAAGTACAACATAGTTGCATTAACAAGTAATTTTAATTTTATTTCTTTATTTTATTGTAATTTAATGATGGCGTACTGTGCTCATCTTACAACTACTACTGCATGTACAAATCTTAGGCGAGGACGCTGGCACCCTAAACACAAGTTAAATCTTACATTGGGTGCCAGAGCTCATCGAAGACACTCTGTTACCCTAGTTGTAAAGCTGCATAGTGTACATGTATAGATAAGTGTTTTTTGTACAACGGAATGTAATAAAATCATTTTTATTTATTTATTATATAAGCCAGATAAATCAATAAATATACCCATTTATTGCTCTTACTAGTCCATACCTATATTGTAGGTGAGGCCTATTCTGCTGCGAAATTATTAACAGGCTGTTGTGGAATTTAAGTCTACTAAAAAGGCGAAGACATGGTAATAAATGTAGGGTGACTTAAGAGTCTGTTGAATGATGTCAACGAATTTTATTATCGTCGAGCAACCTGACCTGGCTATGCCTTGGTGCAATTTTCTATTAAAAAATCTGAGAAATGTCGTTAACTAAATATTTCAGATTATTGATGTCCCGACAACTAAGAACATAACGACAACTTAAAATCTGCCGAATCGGTTGTACTGACATTAAGTTATAATCCTTTTATAGATACATGTACATGTTAAACGGGACGTATAAACTAAAACGGAAGAAATGAAACACACAATTCTTGTTGTATTTCAGAATTACTTTGCTTGTTCAATTTAATATGCATAGGTAAGTAGAATTGTTGACTGAACAGCTAATGAAGCAACAATCGCAAACAAATAAATGTTAAAATCATTATTTTCAACGGTAATTAAACAAAACTTCTGTTTTAAACGAGAAACAACTTAAAACAACAAAGCACTCGCAAACTTCCCACATGTTTCAAAAAGAAAATGTGCGAACAATATTATTTCACTCAATGTAAGCTTAAAAAGTGTTACCTTTCAGTGCAGTGTTCAAAACTTTGGGAACAGGGAAGTTTGTAGTTAACATAAACTTGGGAAAATATAATATTTAGGTGCTTAAGTTTATATAGGGGTTGGCAATATTTGATTTGCCACGGTTGTTACTGTATCTGTTTTCCTGTTAAAGTCAATTTTAAATAGCTGTCATGGTTGAAATAAACGTCACACTTGTAGACTTAGATATTATATTTAGACGTCCATATTATTGTCTAGTAAGAAGTGATGAAAGTGTTGCCTGCATGTATACAATGTTTAAAATAATCTGACACATATTAGTCGTGTAACTTGCTAGAATACATAGTTTCAGGAATGCTCTCTTGTGATTGATCTGTCATTTCTAATGCTAGAATTTTCTGTATGGTTGTAACATTGTCTTTTAAATAGTTATTTAACGTTTATTACTTCGCAGCTTTCCGCTGTTTCCTTTTGATTTAGCCTTGTGACCCGGTGGTCGTGTGTTCGATTCCCACGGGAAACATACTTTGTAAAGTTGTTTCCTGTTTGGTTAGGACATTGCAGGCTTGAATCACCTGATTGTCTGATAAAAAGATGATTCCGTGCTGCGGAAGGCACGTATAAGCCGGTGGTCCCGGCCGTGAAATCGCGGTCTTCAAACCATGTCAGAGGTCCTTGGAGCGGTTTAGAAACTCTGACACCAGGGTGTATGGGGTCGTTAGACTTTACTGCCCACAGGATAAGAAGAAGAAGATTTAATTTATTTTCCGACATAATTTTCCAATCAGAATATTATGTTTTTACAATTCTTTGTTTTGACTATAAAACAGCTGTCATCTCTTTAGGTTAAAAATGTTCGCTATATTTTTCATATCATAAAATAAGGTAACATTTTTATTCTTTGCACGGAAAATCTATTTTATCTTTTAATATTTGCCGAACAAAGCGAGCATCCTGTTACTTACGCAAATAAATTGAATTTCAGTATGATAGCCATTTTAAATTCCCTTTGTAGCTGTTATTGGATAAAATATGGCTTCGCTACGAATATATATGGAACCTGTAAAAGAAAAAACCTTCGAATTAATTACGTAAACATGTTTACAAAAAGTAATGCTCATTACTGTAATTGAATATTTAAAATTAATATAGCTTCATTAACTAAGTATGATTATTGGACCCTAAATGCCAAGTTTTATATCAAGTTTATGATTACCATACCTCCTTGTTTAGACTTCAAAACATTGGCAATATGCATAATCAGCCTAAACTTTACAGATCACACAGCAATATTATCTTATCGTCTGCCTAACCTTTTCTCAACTATTCTGGGATCGGTTTGCAATCATACCGGTTGCAGCTGAATACTAGTATTTTACATGGAGCAACTGCCTATCCGACCTCTATAACCCAGTTAGTAATGGATAATACCCCTCCAGTCAGACGAATTCTAAGACTGTCGGGTTACTGACTACCCGTTACGACTATCCAAAAATAGTCAAATGTCAGTCAGAACTAACGGCACGGAGGAAACTCGGTATGTATGGATGGTCACCTATCCACAACCGGACCTTGGGAAGTGCTGTTTACCTTTGAAGATCCCGTCCGGCTGTTATGGTTAAGCCAAAATACAACTTCCAATAACTTACACCCAAGCTGCAAAATAATATAATAATAATATATAACATAATTTTAATATAATGCGATTAAAACATAATGTGATTATAATAATATATCACAATTCCACTGAACACCGTCCACGATCATTTCAATAAGTATCATGACATGCAATCTCCAATAGAACCAGATATAGGTAGTACAATAGGTTCTATAGAGGCAGCTAAGGAGAATGCGTTCACCGATACGTAGGGAAGGCGGTTCGCGTGTATTGATTAAACATACCATAATGGAATTAACGTCGACGTAGCGAACTGTGATTGTGATCGTGATTATGTATAGTAGTATTGAACACGACATTGTTTTTGAACTTGAAATAACAACACGCTAAGCCGTTGGTGTAGAAAGAAAAGTTTGTTACACGAAAGCTGTAGTGTTTTTCAAAATGTTGGAATAAATTGACTTTTTATTAAAGTCAATTTCGTAAACTGAACACGGTTTTAGGCAGCCTAGAAATCTGTAGCTGTCTATGCCACATTACCTAGACAAGGTAATTTTCTTTCAGCAATAACCTAGATGGATTTGATTAAAATATTAGTAGTTATAGTGAAATTCATTTAAATATTTCATTTCTTTGTATAGCATTATTACTACATTCAGTTCGTATAAAACTTTTATCGAACAAGACGCAATCCGTCACAACTTGTAGAGCTAAATTTTATGAGTAATATTCCTCTGCTCTGTTAGCAGATGTTCTTACAAATATTGTCGGATGAGACGATAATATTTTTATAGGCGATATTCTTCTCTTATCTATTAAGTTTTAGGGCCTTGCCCTACCGAGACTTTTTGTAGCGGTGGAATCGCAAAATGGCCGCGATGCTGTAGTTGGCTGTGTATCTTCGCCCAAGTGACCACAATTTGGTATCGCTACTTTCGCGATGTTGTCGCGTTTCAATGATGATGCTATTTAAACTCGATACAACAGAGAAGGAGGAAACAAACTGGTTCTGTATTGATTCTAAACATAAGTGTCAATTTGTTTCTCAGCCCACGTGTCGTGGTGATTCTATCTCTATTCTACCAAGAATAGACAAAGCTCTTTCAATACAACTCGACATGAATCTTTCTACAATCTGTCTTTGTCAAATTCTTCCGTCGAAAAAAACACCGTTTCTAAGTTGTCATGCTACGCGTGCTAGTGTTGGCAGAAACAGTCACACGCATATAATATACCCGTCGACATACTGTTACGTAGTTTGGTGGGTGCATAAAATGTAGAAAATGTTTGATCCAGAATAAATGATTTATTTATTTATACAGTAGAGATACTGATGCGCATTTTTATCGTTTCTTTCGCTCAGTTCAAATGTGACAACACGCGATAGAGCATCGCTACAAAAAATCACGTGGAGGTTTAGTTTACGATCTAAGTTCTTAGTAGTTGTGTCTCTAGAGAAAAAATCCCATCTCCGGTGTGTAACGAAAGTTTTTATGTTTATGTTCTTCCTTGTAAGTGGTCCTTCAAAGTGATGTCTACGAGCACACATCATGTAGGGCGTTTAATACTGAAAGTAGTTTTATTGACGACGAATAAAAATGTAATGACTTGTTCTAAAGGACAAGACTTTTGAGGTTCATTGTTGTTTATCTAGAAGTTGACCTCAGATAAACGACATTGTTTTATTATTTCATTGACTCTTTGGTGACTCATAAATTGGTGACGATTTTAAAGCTATTCAAGTAGGTAAATGAGAAACGTTATCAGGTGCTACGATGTAATCTTTAGTAATCCTTACTAATCTATTATCAATGCAAAAAGTAAGTTTGTTTGTTCGCTGTTCAATCCCTAACCACAAAACCGATCATCCTGAAATTTTGCATAATACGAGTACGTTATGGTAGACAAAAATGGACACCCTTTCATCCCAAAAAAAGTAATGTTCCCGAGGATAACAACAAAAAGTTTTTCTGAAAATAGATGGTGCCACGTATCTTGAAAATCAAGATTGGATTATAATAAAATAGTAACAACTCGAAAATTACCCTACGGGAAGATAAAATCAGGATAAAAACTATCCTGTGTTAATCTGGGTTATAAACTATCTGTGTACCATCCAAATCCGTTCTGTAGTTTTTGCGTGAAAGAGTAACAAACATCCATCTATCCATTCATATAATAATATTATTATACATACTTACAAACTTTCGCGTTTCTTATAACATTAGTAGGATAGAAACTAATGTAGTCATTTTATAATAATTTGACGCAGACGAAAGTCGCGGGGCTCAGCCAGTAATCCTTTAGATTGAAAATCTTTTCGTTCTTCTTCAAAACTCATAATATAAGAAACTTCGAAAGACGCAGCTGTCAGCATTAATCTTCGAAAATACACACAAATTCTGAGACAGAAAATTGAACTTAGTTCATAATGTTAGTTCGCTGTGACTCTGAGTCTATCAATATTTGAGCAGTCATCCCAAAAACGGCTAGACTGAAAGTGTCAACCTGAATATTCAATTTAGGCAAAGTTTGGTATTCAAGCATTTGACACTAGATCGATTTCGACCTCACTTTACACAAGATGGTCTTGAATACGATCCTCATTTATTATTTAGCCTAGACAATCTATCCTTAAGTACTTTGTTGATTTAGAAATCGACAAGTAAATTGCTGTGATTTAGTTAGTATTACTGGTTACCATGCAGAGAATTTACTTAAAAATACATACAGAGTGTAACTGACAGGGTACATTCAGCTCCTTTTTTTGATTCTTAATAATTCATTTTATTTTTTGTCACTTTTTAGTTACTATTTCTTTATTTCAATATAAAATTCCATTTTGAAGAAAGAAAGAAAAGAAAGAAAAAATATTTATTGCCGCAGAATTATATAGGTATACATTTCATTTCTTAAAAAAAAACAACTCTTAGGCCATACCGGTTTACTGGCGTAGTCCATATCCTCAATAGCGCGTAGCTCCTATTTCTATTTGCAGGGCTTAAAGGAACCTTACCTGACGGAACTTCCCTCGGACACCGGAGGATACCCTTTTGCCTTTGAACCTAACCTGTCCAGCTTAGAATAGACTAATTTGACTAGAATTATGGTTTGACCGACATAATGTACAGGCAAGTAAACAGGCTTCTTCTGGGTAAGCTCGTTCCATCGATCGTCGACATCATCTCTGCCCTTAGGGCAAGAATGAAGTCAAGAGCAAGCCCATTTATATAAAAAAAAAAAAGACGGGTTGCACTCCGGGAGTGCCGGCAGAAGTGAAAACTTGATTATTAACGTTGAGCATGTTTGATATTTTGGAATGGTTAGGGAATAATTTTGCACCAATTGCTTTAACAGTATAAAAGTACTATCATTTATGTGGTAGAATACAATATTGATTTATTGCGCTATCGTACACAAACATGACAATTTATATTACATTAAAAATTTAACACTTTAAAACTATTACAATTATTTTACATTAAAAAGTTTATCTCTCCGAAAAATCAACTTTCATCCATAATTTCAACGACTTTTTCACCATCATCATTACCAGAACTATCATCGCCAATCTCTAAAACTGATACGATAGGTTTATGGTAGCTGAAGTAAGAAACGAACAGTTTTGATTCGAACCTATTTAAATGTCTAATAAAGACCGCATCAATAGTAGTTTTGTATTTCGTTGTGCTAAGATTGCGATCATTCGACATAGTTAAACCAAATTCATTATTTAAAAATTCAATTATTCCGCCATAACTATGCTAACCCATTTATTTTGTCTTTCCCTGTCCTCCGATCGGAACTCCGATTGGTAAGAGGAGCGGGAATATTTTTTCCCATGCCTCCGATTAAGCATCATAAAAACATTGTACAGTCTAGTTCAAAATAAATTATTTTTGTATTTTATTGACTGTACAGTCGACATCGTTAACGTTCAGGGTCAAAATGTCCAACTCCCACACGACTAGTCTAAGATCGATAGTTTCCGAGATATAGCCGTTTCAATTTTGACAGCTGTCATCCGAAATGTAGATCTCATTGAGATCTATCACTTGTCCCTACACACAACTAGTCTAAGGTCGATAGTTTCCGAGATATAGCTGTTTCAATTTTGACGGCTGTCATCCGAAATGTAGATCTCATTGAGACCTATCACTTGTCCCTACACACAACTAGTCTAAGGTCGATAGTTTCCGAGATATAGCCGTTTCAATTTTGACAGCTGTCATCTGAAATGTAGATCTCATTGAGACCTATCACTTGTCCCTACACACAACTAGTCTAAGGTCGATAGTTTCCGAGATATAGCCGTTTCAATTTTGACAGCTGTCATCCGAAATGTAGATCTCATTGAGACCTATCACTTGTCCCTACACACAACTAGTCTTAGGTCGATAGTTTCCGAGATATAGCCGTTTCAATTTTGACAGCTGTCATCCGAAATGTAGATCTCATTGAGACCTATCACTTGTCCCTACACACAACTAGTCTAAGGTCGATAGTTTCCGAGATATAGCTGTTTCAATTTTGACAGCTGTCATCCGAAATGTAGATCTCATTGAGACCTATCACTTGTCCCTACACACAACTAGTCTAAGGTCGATAGTTTCCGAGATATAGCCGTTTCAATTTTGACAGCTGTCATCTGAAATGTAGATCTCATTGAGACCTATCACTTGTCCCTACACACAACTAGTCTAAGGTCGATAGTTTCCGAGATATAGCCGTTTCAATTTTGACAGCTGTCATCCGAAATATAGATCTCATTGAGACCTATCAATTGTCCCTACACACAACTAGTCTAAGGTCGATAGTTTCCGAGATATAGCTGTTTCAATTTTGACAGCTGTCATCATTATTATTTTCGGAATGTGTTTTTTCTTCTCAGCTTAGGCTGGATTTTTACTACATTTACGGGTCGAAACCAAAGCAAATGTAGCGTGTGGTGTGTGTGAGTGTGTGTGTGTGTGTGTGTGTGTGTGTGTGTGTGTGTGTGTGATGTGTGTGAGTATTTTTTATGTGTTGTGAGGTGGTCCTATTTCATTCTCTTCTATTTGCATAAACTTCCTAACTATTCTGCATGTATTTAAAATTGCAGCTTTTTGTAGTGTAATGTAGAGAGTTTCTTTAAGGTCTAATAATTTTAAGCTATGGAGGAGATGATTTGGGATTACCCCTGTTGTGGAAAGGACTATTGGGACTACATACACTTTTTCTTGTTGCCATAATCTTGTAACTTCTTCTTTCAATTCTGCGTATTTACTTATTTTTTCAGAGATTGTTTTCTGTATGTTGTGCGTGTTGGGGACGGCAATATCTATCAGGTAAGTAATTTTGTTTATTTTGTCCTGTAGGATTATATCCGGCCTGTTGTGGTGGGTCGTCCTATCAGAGAGAATACCGCGATCGTAGAAGAGCTTATGTGTTTCGTTTTCTAGGGTAGGTAATGGTTTATAATTATAGTAAGGAGTGTTGGTATTTTGGATGAGTGTATGTTTGAGTGCCAGTTTTTGGTGAATGATATTGGCCACTTGATTGTGCCTGTGTGTGTAGTCGGTTTGCGTGAGAGTTGTGCATGCTCCTGTTATATGCTGGATGGTTTCTGGATGTACGTGGCATTTGCGACATTTGTCATTCGTTACTGTAGGGTCTTTGATTATGTATTTTCTGTAGTTTTTGGTGTTGATGATCTGGTCCTGAATTGCTATTATAAAACCTTCGGTTTCTGGGAATAACGTGCCTACTTTCAGCCACTTATTTGACGCTAATTTATTTATGTGGGATTGCTCTAAGTCATGAGGGTGTCGACCGTGATTCGAAGTACTTTTCTTTTCCAGTTTTCAACTGATTGTTCCTGCTGGTCGTCGATGGTGGCGTTTTGGGTGTCTGTCTGAACGCTTAGGTTAAGTGGAGTGTAGTTAAGATCGTTTGTTACTATTGCTTTATGTATATAACTAGTTCGGGATTTTGTATGGAAGAATGATTTTAGTCGGCTAACTTGTTTCCGCCATAGGTGCTGGATATCATTATTATTATTATTATTATTATTTTCGAAAAACTTATATTGTTTCTTAGCTATTTAGCTAGTTTTAACTACGTTAACGGGCCTAAACCAAGTTAACGTAGCGTGTGTGTGTTTGTGAGTCGAAGGAGGAAATCTCATTTTCCTCGATTTGCATGAACTTCCTTACTATTCTGCAGGTGTTTAGAATTGCAGCTTTTTGGAGTGTAATAAAAACTGAATCCTTGAGGTCTATTAATTTGAGGCTATGGTGGAGGTGATTGGGTATAACCCCCGTAGTGGAGACAACTATAGGAACTACGTACACCTTTTCTTGTTCCCATAGTCTGGTTACCTCTTCTTTTAGTTCCACATACTTACTGATTTTTTCAGCTATTGTTTTTTGCAAGTTATGTGTATTAGGAACTGATATGTCTATGAGGTAAGTGACTTTATTAATTTTATCCTGAAGTATAATATCTGGTCTATTGCAATGAATGGTCCTGTCGGTCATAATACCGCGGTCGTAGAAGAGTTTGTGTGTAGTGTTTTCAAGAGATATTGCTGGTGTGTATTTGTAGTAAGGAGTAGTGTTTTGTATCAGTTTATGTTTGAGAGCTAGACTTTGGTGAATGATATTTGCTACCTGATTGTGTCTATGAGTGTAGTCTGTTTGTGTGAGTGTTGTGCATGCCCCTGTGATGTGCTGGATGGTCTCCGGTTGCCTGTGGCATTTGCGGCACTTATCGTTGGTTATGGTGGGATCCTTAATAATATATTTCCTGTAGTTTCTAGTGTTTATAATTTGATCTTGTATGGCAATAATAAATCCTTCGGTTTCCGGGAATAAACTCCCTATCATTAGCCATTTATTTGATGCGATTGTATCTATGTGAGACTGTTCTAAATCATGGGGATGTCTGCCGTGCAACACTTTCTTTTTCCAATCCTCTATCTTTTTCTCTTGTGGGTTATCATTGATAATGTGTTGTGTGTCTATTCGTTCGTTTAGGTTAAGTGGTGTATAGTTGAGGTCATTCATCACTATAGCTTTATGTATGTTGCTTGTGTTAGATTTGTTATGAAAGAATGTTTTTAATCTACTTATTTGTTTTTGCCAAAGGTGCTGGACATCTATTAGGCCTCTCCCTCCGTGTTGCCGTTTTATAGTTAGCCTTTCTATTGCAGATTTAGGGTGAAGGTTATTATGTTTAGTTAGTGTCGTGCGTGTTGTTCTCTCTATTTGCTGGATGTCCGTTTTTGACCATTTAATCACTCCAAATGAATATGTTAAAACTGGAATAGCGTATGTGTTCAAAGCTTTAATTAAATGTTTTCCTGAGATTATTATTATTATTATTATTATTATTATTAATTATTATTAATTATTATTAATTATTATTATTAATTATATTATTATTATTAATAATTTTATTATTATTATTATTAATTATATTATTATTATTAATAATTTTATTATTATTAATTATATTATTATTAATAATAATAATTATTATTATTAAGCGCCCTGCGCTGCCTAAACGAAACAGTAGGCCCAGGCATACATTTTCGCCGCGCCGTAGAGAGGGGATAGCTGTCTACTCTCCATCCGTCTTACGCTTTTTCGATCAGGGTCACGTGGTCACGTGTCCTGACGAATTTTCGATCAGGGTCACGTGGTCACGTGTCCTGACGCGAGTTTAAGATTTTATACCCATCACAGAACAATTTCCCAAAGTGCTCAACGCCGCTAAAGAAGTTTTCACTTCAAAAATGATATGTTATTCGAATCGTTAGATGAGCTTTCATCGTATTGCCTAAGTTGCGTTATAAAATAGTTCCAGCATGGAACGGTATACCGGTAGATATGAAGAAATGATTGTCATCGAAATAAAAATGTGTTAATTTTATAACACGGTACGAGACGTATCGAACTATACAAACCTTAGCTATCTATGACAAAAATATAAAAGTGTGTGACAAAGTCTGAATCAGACCTAGTTAGTGAAATTTGGCTTGGCCTAATTAAACAGGAATCCATCATAATTGGTTGGTAGTGGCAACAATGGACACCTGTCTACCCTTTTATGAAAAACAGGTATAATGATACGTTATTCGAGCTCCTCTCCGTTACGTCAGTAAGTCTACTATCTTCACCCACTATATTAAAGCTTTAACGTCTTTCAGCGTCTCTGTCGGGACTAGCTACATCAGTGAAGACTTAGTGCTTCTTAAACTGAGTATAAAGCTTCGGCTAGGGTGAAAAGCTGGAGCGGGTGCTGTTTGAGTTCGTAGTGCAGTAATTATGGTAGCCTAATTCCACGAGTCTAAGCAAAGTGGTTTATTATGAATTCTGAAAGCAGTATTGTTTGACACTCTTATGTGGAAAGAAAAAACAGTTATACGAGGACGATAATCTCTTTTCTATTCTTTAATAAGATTAAAACAATACTGCTTTAAAATGTCATGATAGGTCAGAAATCTGCTAGCCTACCAAGACATTTATAAGCGAGCGTAGCGAGCGTACTCGTAGTTTTCAAACTATTCTATTCACAAGTTAAAGCTTTACAATCAGGTTTCAGGCCAAGCTAGTGAACAATCTTTTTTTATTTTATCCTGTGGGCACCTTCATGTCAAAATAATAATTTTCAAAAGAATTACCAGTATCTTAGGTCCGTCTTATACATTATCGACAACTCCATCATAAGTATCGTCAATAGTATTAAATAAGTGTCATGCCCTCTAATCGCGAACGCTAACGCCCGTCGTATCGTTTTCACTGTGTACGAAGCCTATAGGTCGAGTGTCACATCAACGTACCTCAGCTTCTACTTTATGCATTACTTCATCAAATGAGATCAGAACTACATGTCTACCAAACTTATAACTGCCGTTTATGAATTCATTACGCCTAAGTTATGTTATCACCTCAGTTATTACACCTCAGTGGGTAACCGACAAAAGTTTTGTGTAAACGACCTTTAGAGTTCGGAACTATTCGCTTTTGGAATTTATGGATTTTGGAATATGATACGGGCTTTATCTTGTTGAAGTACGGTAAAGGTGCTTTGCACTTGCTCGGGTTGGACTTGATTCGGTTTCCTAGATCTATCTCTGCATCTGCCTAGCCTGTTCCCAACTTCGCTGGGATCGGCTTCCGCTTTAACCGGATGCAGCTGAATGCCAGTATTTTACATGGAGCGACTGCCTACCTGACTTCCACAACCAGTAGGTTGTATGACTTTTGGGTCTCTGACTACCTTTTACGACTGTCAAAGACTTATAAATGACAGACGGACCAAGGACCTAACGTATTTTTGAAGCTTGGAGGATACTCGGTATGTAATTCAACGTGGTCAACTACCGCAAGTGCGGATTTAGCTGAAGTTTCGATCGGCAAGCAATAATATTCGAGTTGTCTCAGCAGAATTTCAAACTAAACCGAACGGTTTTTCGATGTTCCTGCTCTAAGCAACATGAACATGTGAATAGCTCGTATTAGTTTAGCTTTCATTTGTTTCTTAAAATAGTAAAACGACATGCGATATGCTGAGTTGGTAACCTTTTCGGTATGGGCACGCTCAGCGCAACCTTGTCCATGTTTTTCCGTTCTATGTACCTTTTTTTTTTTTACCTTTGTAATTGTTGCTGTTGTGTTGTGTCTGTTTCGAATAAATGTTTTTCTATTCTATTCTATTCTATTCTACATGTGTGCCTTGCTACGTCTTAGAGACTACATTATTCAAAATGATCGTTCTAATAATATGGCTACTGTTTAGTTTTTATCCACCATGAATAACAACTGGTAATATTGTATTGTATTATTCATAGTAGGATAGTTTATGAACGGTAATCTGTATTTTTTAGACTTCAAAAGCGGTATTTAATTTCAACTTCCATGACTTGATTTCGCGTTTCCTTTTTTCGGGATAATAGATAGAAAATAACGACTTCATCTATCTTTGAAAAACTTCAAGTTTGTGTGCAAAGTTATAATATCAAAACACAAACACGTTTTATTTTCTCTGGAAAGATTAACCTTTTTTGGGACCAAAGGGACTGTCTGTTTTCCAAAATAAAATCAACGGAACAGGTAAAGTGAATTTATTTTAGATGCAGGTACGATTTACGAAAGGATTTGTCGAAATCTCGCAAATCTCCTCGGAAAACGTTCAACGCAGACAAATACTTGGCAAGCGTATAATTGGATTTTACTTTCTTTGTTCTTATATCATACACTTTCACACTACACTGTAGGGGATCATATGTTTTGTTGCATACATAATTAATTCCAAATCTTTTCAAAATATTTTAATGACTCTCACACCCAGTTTTTGGAAGAACTGCATCACATAACTTATCTAAACGTTTTCTGTAATGATCCAAAAAAAGTGATAAGGCAATCACATCACTTGACTTGCATTTAATGTTGAGTCCTATCGACTGGTCAACTTTAGAATAATTCATGATTACGTACACAAATAAAGTTATTTCAAACCTGAATACATAAAAAAAAAAACATATTAATAATTCATTCAATAAAATCATACAAAATTTTCCGCTGTCATAATAAAAATCACACAATAGAGTACAAAAAACCAAAGAATCTACCACAAATTGGGAACGGAATAGGTAGGGGTGGCGGGCGGAAGTCTTATTACCGATAAATTTCCTGGCGAAAACGCGGTCGCTTTTGTTGTCCGTGTAACCCTAATTTTGTTTCGATGGAGTTTCTCACAATACTATTGATTGTAGACTTGCGTTAGAGGTAATGGATAGTTATCACGAAGATAGCATTTTTGTTGAGAATGATTCTCGTTTTTTTCGTTAATTTGTTACGGGCTGATTGAAAAACAATTAAGACGGTTGTCGAACTTAGGTAGTTCCGATTTTTTTCTCGCAAATAGGATATACCAGCGGATTAAAATCTCTCTGGTATTACAAACACCACCACTGTACTATACCGTCTTGCAATAAATGCTGTATAAAGTCAATTATGAATTATACAAATAAAAAAAACGACAGAAAAATCAAAACAACCGACCAACGAACGAATGATTAATTTAGTTATTTCGAGTGTCTGTATCAGGAAGCATATTATGTCACTTTAACAGAGACACGATTATAATGCGTCAAAAAAAGGAAAGTTGTCTGTTAATATAGATGAAATATTTCAATAATGTATGATAATAGGTACTACTGTAATTTATCGCTCTGTTGACAATATCTCAAGCCATTCTGGACTACCAATATTTCTAGGAAAATTCATCTTCCATTTTCTTAAAAGCTCAATTTACGAAGCAATATAGACAATAAACAAAACGGAATTGACAAAATAGCATTACTCAATACATGAATAAAAAAAAAACTGTTGGTATTTTTTCAGGGTTCTCTATTGGCAAAACATTTTGGTAAGAGTAAAAATATTTATGTAGGCTATATACTGTTTAAGTCAATTTATTATTCGCTTTAGAAGTAGTTGATTCTATCCCATTCATTTTTTTCTTCCTTCTTTCTTCCTGACGGTGTGGCCACATGACAATTTCATATTTGACAACAACTTACTCAAAGACTGCTTTGAGCTATGAGTGGAGTTCGCAAGGCTGCATTTTAGGGCCCAGCATATTTGAACTTTTTGCCATAAGGTAAATACTCGAAATCCAATTGTATTTTTAATGAAAATCAGGAGTACAGTCTTTCAGTTGTTATTTTATTCAGCGTTCCATACATACAGAAGTTCGTCCAACTTGTTAGCAGTGGAGCGTTGAACGTATTTCTTTGACCTCAATCAGTCACTGTTGATGCGGGGTAATACTGAATGCGAGGTTTTTTCTATAAATGTACAAAAGATACGGATAATAAATACTCTTGTATTGTTTGTTATTTGTGTTAAATGTGATGTACCTACTTTTAATTATACAGGCCTGATTGCACCATCAAACGGTAATTAAATTTAACGCTACTCGTCGTAAAAACATCATTCCGTCTCTGCCATCTTTAACGGTTGACAGAACCAGATCGATGTTTCAAATGTGTTTTGTGATTGTTGGTGCAAATGAGCCTAACTGTACAATGTACATGTAAATTAAATATGCACTGTTAGATTGTGGCATGATGTCTTACTAATACAACCGCTTTCAGTGTTACTTACCAACCAAACCAACTAATTAGTTGAAGAATCCATTTTTTTTTATTAATCTTACAATTTAGGAAAGGATTTTTTTCATTAGAAAATACAGCATAAAAGCGATGTAGTCAGGCCCGTCGCCATTTTGATGTTTCACCAAAATGGCGACGGGATGACTATGTCAGCTTACACAGAAAAAAGTTCAAACTCCTTTACTCAGATCTTGATCAAAATTCCTTCTGGAATCTTCTAAATGTGGCCTCACCGTATTCAGCTTTTCACTAGAATGCAACGAAATTGACTCATCGTCTATTAGTTACAGAGTCGTGCTGGAGGTGGCTGGCAACTCGGATGCCGTCATTCTGAGCGGTTTGGAAGCTGACACGCAGTACCAAGTGACCGTCGCCGCACTCTGGGGCGGCCACAAGTACAGAAGTAGGCCTATTGTCTTCCGCACGCTGGGTAAGTCCTATTTTGTCAAGTGGACGTTCTCTTTTTCTTCGTCGTGTAAATCATTACTATAAAGTTTAATAAGTTTCCACCAGCACTGTGTCACGTATGTTAGGTTTTAAGTACAATCTGTTGTCTATGTATCATATCATCGTCATAATATCATCCAAAAGACGTCAGAGTTAATCAGTTAAGATACGAAAAATACGGTACCTACTTATAAGTGGCATTTTACAAGATTAATGTAAATAATAATTCATTAATTATTTATATCTGAAGATGTCATTACTGAAAGATCGTGAGTATACTCAAGTAAAAAGCAATTAGTGCAATTTACTCAGGTTGAAATCAAAGTACTTAAACAACTCGATCAAGTCGTTTAAAAACTGTTTTTAATAACAAAAACATGAACGAAGTTAATAAAAAAACGTTTACATTTTATTTTATCAACTCCCAATTAGTAACGATAAAATTGCTTGCTTTTTGATATTTGGAAACTGTATTGAAACTCACAGCAAAATATTAATTGATACATCAAAAAATGATGAAGCGAACACAAAACTTTTCTCAAACTCGAACATGTTACACGTGTGTATTGGTTATAAAATGTATGGAATATAAAATGTTATGAAACAAATCAATAAAATTATAGTGAAAACCACAATGAAGAACATTGCAGGAGAAGGAAGCAAGAATTTGGGAATTTCAGTTCATTTAGTTAAAGTAGATTTTTGGTTACGGTTTAATTCGTTAAATTCTCTCTCTGTCTTATCAAAAAATAATCACGATAATGTTTTGTGAAAACAATCGGTCGATCTTCGCCGAATCGCCGATACATCGATTTAAATCTTTGAAGTCTTCTTCGACATTTCCCAAATGTCAAACTTGACAGTTCATTGTTAGTATTTTTTTTCTTCATCCGAACTATTCCGACCCTCCATGACATTTACGCCCTCCACGCATTACTCCACACACCACCTTTTTAATGAAAATTACCTACATGTGCTTGTAACGTGTGAACGAACTTTGGACAGTCACCCTCTTGTCCGATGTTTCGCGTGTCAACTATTAATATGGTGGCTGAAACATGCAAGCAGAGCATTAGCATTAGTAGGATGAGGTTGGACTCGGTTAGGTATCTATGGTTTCTGCTTTTTATTAACATGTGTTTTTGGTTCGTTTTGAGGGAAAATGGAAGGTTAGGGGACAAAAGTAATTGTTTGAATATATTAAATAAAAACACTGGCATTCAGCAGGATCTAGTAAAAATCGAACCCGACAAAAGACCCGACATAAGACGTTTATGATGATGATTTTATGGTAGCTTCTACAAATTTTTATAAATCTGTGAAATTTACTACACTCCAATTAATTTTTCCCTATTACATTACAACAAATCTCGTAGGAAGCCACTGTAAGTTTTATTCTTTTATTTCAGAATCTCGTATCACCATTAGATGCTGTTACTGATTGAGAGATGCTGGTTTAGGTTTCGAGGATTAAATAAGAAATATATTTTAGAATGAACTGGTGTATTAGCATGACTTTTACCGACATATAAAATCAAGTGACAAAAGACAAAGACAATCATATAAGTACTTTTTTATAGTCAACACTCTTCCCCCCTCGGGTGTGAGGGCAGGCGCACCAGACGCAGAGCAGCGCGGCGGCGCAGTGTGCCGCGCGAGGTCCGCACATCGACGACCCGCACCCGGCCATCGGCGCCTGGGTACACGGCTTCTATAACACCGCGAGGCCAGTAGCTCCTCTCAGAAGTCGGGTCGATCACTAAGACCACATCCCCAATCTTGAGTTGATCTTCGTCGCTAGTTGACCTCATAGTTCGTGGCAGTAGAGACGGTAAAACTTCTTTGAGCCATCTCGACCAAAACATGTCAGCGAGCCTTTGAGCCACACGCCACTGTTTTCGTGAACATAAGTCTGTGTTCTCAGTTGCATCAATGGGAAGGTTGGATGAATTTCCCAATAAAAAATGGAATGGTGTCAGGGCTACATCGTCTGTGGAGCTGACGGACACATGCGTCAGCGGACGGCTGTTAACTATTGCTTCAACTTCGCAAAGTAATGTCAAGAGCGTTTCGTCTCGTGGTGCTCTTTCTTTCAGGATGACTTTTAGAGTTGACTTCACGCTTCGTATCAACCTCTCCCAAGCACCTCCCATATGTGGGCTTAGAGGTGGATTAAAATGCCACCTTACTCTATTGTTGGCGGCTTCATTCTGTAGCTTCTGAAGCTCAGCGTCGGCTCCGCGTAAGTTAGTTCCATTATCGGAATATAAGTCGCTAGGCCAACCTCGTCGCGCTGCCATTCGTCGTAGAGCCATTATTAAACTATCAGTGGATAGTGAATGCACAACTTCTAGATGTATGGCCCTTACTGTCATACATGTAAAAATTACGCCGTACCTTTTCTCACGTCTTCTTCCAACTGTAACGACTATTGGTCCAAAAAGGTCAAGACCACAGTGAGAAAATGGTCTACAGTGGTGCGCAACTCTACCAGCAGGTAAGTTTCCTTGTCTCGGTGCTACAGGTGTCGCTTTCCTTATACGACAGACAAGGCATTTCGATGCTACATTTCGCACTGAAGGTAAGTGAACGATCCAAAATCTTTGTCTTAGTTCATCTGTCTCATTATTAGCATGCGCAGCTCGAACATGATAGTACATTATTATAAGCTTGGAGACATAATTGCGTCCGTCAAGTATGGCAGGCCTTTTGTACTCTAAATCAACATTTTCTGCAGCGTCAATCCGGCCTTGAACACGTAAAATACCATCATGGTCCATGTACGGTGTGAGTGACAAAATCTTACTCTTTTTTGGTAAAGGTTTTTGATCATCTAAGCAGCTCAGCTCTTCAGGAAAAGATTCTTTTTGCGCTTGCCTCAGTATCAATATTTCAGCTTTATCCATTTGTATAGAGTTGATTGTTGTTACGTCTCTCCCTTTCCATTTTTTAACAGCAGCCAATAGTGTGGCTGTAGCGCGAAGTAAGCGCATCCATGAGGAAAACCTTTTGGCATCGGGAATGGAAAGATGCTCTAACGGAGTAATGACGGTCAAAGTTGCTTTCTTTAGCTCAACGTCGTCATCGTGTACCTTCGTGAATTTATTTTCAGGCCATTGAGCTGTCTCAAGACGTAAGAACTCAGGACCGTGAAACCATGGATGTGCGTAGGTAAGTTCATCTACATTTTCTTTTGTGGCATAGTCCGCTACATTCGCAGACGTCGGAACATATCTCCACTCATCAGGTTTGGTCAGCTCGTCTATTTCACCTAATCGATTAGCGACGAAAGGTTTATAATCTCGTGCATCGCTCATGATCCATAGCAGGACCGTAGACGAATCAGTCCAAAAATAGCGTCTGTCGGGCTTTATTGTGTGCTCCTGCTCGATAGTAGCCGCTAATCTGCAGGCCAATACTGCTCCTTGAAGCTCTAGACGTGGCACTGATACAGGTCTTAGTGGGGCCACTCTACTCTTACTAGCTATGAGGGCTATAGTCGCACTTTCTTCGTGAACGATTCGCCAGTAGGCTACAGCGGCATAGGCTTGCGGTGAAGCGTCGCAGAATATATGTAGCTCACGTGCTAAAATAACATTTTGTGTGGCGAATGATTCTGCATTCAAATACCATCGCGGTATGCGTAGTGACTTGATCTTGTCAAAACACTCTAGCCATTTGCGCCACTTTGTGAACTCTTTGTCCTTGACATGTTCGTCCCATGAAATGCCGCTTCTCCATGTATCTTGTAACAGTATCCGAGACTTTATCGTTAACGGAGCAAGAAAGCCTTGAACATCGAAAATGGACATGACTACTCGTAACATTTCTCGTTTAGTCGGTCTTTGTAAACACTTGAGGATTTGTTCACTAATGCGCTTCATGGAAACATCAAAACTAAGCACATCGTCAACTGGAAACCAGTACAATCCTAGCGTTCTCTCGCCTTCGCTTGTTCCCTCGATATTGAACTTAACGGCGCTAGGGCCGAGATCACTCTCTGGTAAACTTTCGAGTACTTTCTTACTGTTACTGGTCCAGTTCCTGATTTCAAAGCCTCCCATTTTGTGAATATCTCTGACATCATTAACAAGCTGTACAGCTGCACTCTCAGTCTCAATGCTATCCATCAGATCATCTACATAATGATTTTGCACAATGCTTCTGACAGCACGGGGCATCTCCTTTTCATACAGCATGGCGTTTTTATTTTTCACATATTGTGCCACAAAAGGCGAGCAGCATGCGCCAAAAATAAGGGAATTCATAGCGAACTTCGTAGGTGGCTTTGTACTATTGATGTCGTCCTTCCAGAGAAAACGCAATGCATCTTGGTCCTCTTTTCTAATTTGGACCCTCAAAAACATATCTTTGATGTCGCCAGTGATCGCGACTTGGTGCTCTCTGAATCTTAATAGTACACCAAGCAGCGAAATGAGCAAATCTGGGCCTTGAAGTAGGTAATCATTCAGAGAATAACTTTGCGATTTGGCAGCGGCGTCAAATACAAGACGCAATTTCTTCTTGTTTGGATTATCAACACCAAAATGAGGTAAATACCAAAGTCGATCAGATGTCACATCGGGTTCTGAACAGGGGTGAGCATAATTGTTTTCAAACAGATGCTGTACCCTCTCTCTGTATCTAGCTTGAAAATCTGTGTTTATGCGCATCTTTTTCTCTACGCCTTGAAGACGACTAAACGCTGTGGGATATGAGTCTTTCATTTTAACGGTCTCATCCTTCCAGGGCAGTCCCACCTCCCAATGGTCACCAACTTGTTTAGAAGTATTTTCAATAATCTCTAAAGCTTTAACGTCCTCTGAACATTTTCGTGGGTTGACACTGACGCCAAGTGCATCAAGAGCATACGAACGCCTTACAAGATCATTGAGCTCATCTAGGCTGCATCCGTTTTCGCTGTCGTGATGTGATAAAAACAGCGTACAGGCATCAGTCAGTCCATGCGGTCGGCGTCTGTTTATTATTTTGCCGTGTACAGACCAGCCAAGAACGGTTCGAGTGGCGTTAGGATCACCCTCAATTATCTCTAATGGGGCTAAGAGATGGTAATTATCTTGCCCGATAATCATTGATGGCTTCATGGTATCAGAACACAGAATATCTTTGATACTTGACAGGTGCACATAGCGTTCAAGTTCTGTGTATTGACTCGGAAGATTAATCCCTTTAACCGTGCGTGCGACAATTTTATAGCGATCAGTATTTTTGCTTGATATCTCAAATTCAAGTAGTTCAGCTTTACAAATCAAAACACTGTTGTCCCAAGCGCCTCGCACATGTAAGCTTTCAGTGTGACCGGTTAATCCTACTTGGCTGGCCACTTTTTCATCTATCATCGTGATGGTGGAACCGTCGTCGAGAAGAGCATCAGTAACAACGTCACCATTGGGGCCATGGATCCGGACGCGAACATATTTGAGTAACACGTGAGAAGGTGTAGGAGAGTTTGACACAGCTGATATGTTCGCTACACAATCGTCAGGACTTTCAGTAATATTAGCGTTGACAGGCTTTTCTATTGCCTTAGCTGTTGGCCAATGCAAAATCTGGTGGTGCGGCAGTCCGCAATCATCAATGCTACATACTGGAGCTTCACAGGTGTTCTTGTCATGGTCGCTAACAAGACATTTTGGACATAGCCGGTTGCTGCGCACAAATGACCATCGTTCCTTCCGGAGGGCGCTCTTGAACTTAGGGCAATCAGTAACTATGTGATCGGAGCGCTTGTGACAAAAACGGCATTTTGAAGCTTCTTTCGTCTGTGCTAGTACAGTGTGAGGCCGCTGAAGGTTGGAGTGAGTAACAGGAACATCCAATTTATTTATAGACGTCTGTAGTAACGAAACGCCGACATTAGAAATCTTTTGCGCTTCAACTTCCAAAAATTCCGATAACTGTTCAAGTCGAGTCATATTTGAACTCTTTTCTCGATTTTCGTGGGCATAGTCGGCCCATCGGGTAATCAAACTGCATGGTAATTTCGATAAAATGACAGTAGTTAGCTCGGGACTCCTTAAATAATCATCTTGTTTTATAGCCTTCGTGGCAACTACGCAGTTTTTAATTTTTATAGAAAAAGAAACTATGTCATTGTGATATGACAGCGACAGTGACGGAAGTTTTTTCAATTGACTTACGATTTTTGTTATGATAATTTCAGGTCGACCAAATCGTAATTCCAAGGTTTTCATGATATTTTCAGCCGACACATCACCCATCAGGAGTGCAGAAACGCATTCTCTAGCTTCGCCTGTTAGACATTTTCGGAGGCGACAAACGTTTTCTATATTCGAAAATTGGCAAACCTTCGTCGACTCATCATAAGAATTCCTGAAGTTAACCCACTCCATCGGGTCTCCCTTGAAGAAAGGCAGCTCCTTAGGTGTCGCAATGCGACTCATTAATTTGTCTGCGGCGGTCATCTGCTTACAGCTATGGGTACAACCTACAGCAAGATCGTGTATCGCGTCAGCTAGCTTGATCTTGAGCAACTGGTGCTGACGAGGGTCGGTCATGTAGGGCAGGGCTTGAACAACACATATTTTGAGCAGCGGGGGCCGGGCAATGGTCATTTTGTGTCGCGGTAGGGGCTAGGTAGCGTTCATCTTGTGCAGTAGGGTCTGAGTAGCGCGCATTTTGTGTCGCGGTCGTACGACGAAGGGTTACATTCTGTTGCACCACCCAATCTTCCGTTCTTACTGCTGCGGATACTGATGAAACACTGGAACCCGCTCGGGAACGTCGTTCTTGTTGTTCTTCCAATTCTGCTAGGATTACACTCAGTTTTTTGTTCACGAGGTCTATTTGTGCTTGCATTTTTACCTCTTGCAGCTGAGCTTGCATTTTTACCTCCTGCAGATGCATTTTCGCTTCCTCTGCGGCGATCAGCAATCGTGATTTCTCCTCGGCCGCTTCAAATTCGAGTTGTTTTTAGCGCGCCTCTATTGAGATAACGGACATTTTGGAGCTGGCCGCTTTCGAAGACTTGCTTGATGGAAGGTTTTGCTGATCTATCTTTTGTGAGCCTGAAGGTGACGACATTTTTCTGCAAGCTTTTGCTCGTGTTATCATTTTGCGAAAAAAATATATTCCTCAGTCCTCGAGTCTTCAGTTTATGCTCGAAGGACCACGATGTTACTGATTGAGAGATGCTGGTTTAGGTTTCGAGGATTAAATAAGAAATATATTTTAGAATGAACTGGTGTATTAGCTGCTTTTACCGACATATAAAATCAAGTGACAAAAGACAAAGACAATCATATAAGTACTTTTTTATAGTCAACAGATGCTCTGTAATAAAAATAATAATAATATAATAAAAGTTTTATATTCACAACCCTTTTTACAATTTTGGTCATATTCTAAGGTGTACATAAACATAAAGTGACATAACAGGAAGATTGGACATCGGATCAACAATTTCTGGTTTAATTACGTAGGTACTGTAGCTAGGGCTTAAATTTAACAAATATGTATAAGTATCCCTGACTCCGAAACTAGGCAAAGCCTCTTCAGAGCCAGTGGTTCCTTCTTGGGCTCTTATCAGCTTTTACAATGTTAGGCAGTTAGGTAAACAAAAAATAAAATTTATAGGAAAGTTATACAAATCATAAAAATGTAAAAGGGTTATCCTAGGTACTGAATAGTATAATTATAAATCAAAAGATGTATGAAAAAGAGGTGTTGCCATGAGTGTGTGAGAGTACTCGTGTATGTAAGTTTGTGTCTGTGTGTGTGTGTGTTGTGTTCCTGGGTGTGTGTGTTGTGTTCCTGGGTGTGTGTGTGTGTGTGGGGGTGGAGGGGGGTAAATTCGTGAGAATGTATGTACAGGTATTATGTGAGGCTGTAATAGAAGGTGATGTGTTATGTTATGCGCCTTAGTAATTTTTCCGTTTCGTCGTATGTCAAATTTAGCAAGTGATTGGTAACTTTTTTTTTAGGTTAAATTGGTTTAATGTGTGTATATTTATTGATTTGTTCAAGCTGTTATATAGTTTGGATGCTAAAAAAGCGTATTGGCGTGTCGCGAAGCCTGTTTTAGTTTGGGTATAGTTACAAATGGGTTTCACGCTACGCGCTGTTCTATTTTTAGCGAGTGGAAGAGAGGCATGTTTTCTGACTATTGTTCGTAGGATGAAGAGTTTCCTTACAGTGAGACAATTGCAGTCTTTATACAGCGTCAGAGTTGGGTATCGTCGAGGTTTGTGGGTCATGACTTTTAATAAAGCCCTTTGCGCTCTTTCGAGGCCCAACACCGCGGTTTTGTCAGTGCCACCCCAAACGGGGATGCAATAGGAGAGAAAATAATCTCACCAATTATTCAGGATTTGCTTTTATTACTCTCTTTCCACTATGTAAGATCAAAATTAGAACATTGTAAGTCCTATTTTGTTCTAGAAAAAACATGATTGAACTAGTTTCAACCACTTTTCTTGTGAACGATGTTCAAAGTAAGGTAAGTGCACCTGTTGCGTGTCCCAGTCGCGTGAGACTGTCCCAAAAACACACAAATAATAGGTCACTGACTCCCCCATTACGTTAAATTACCTCAAACTGTGGGCGATGTAATATCTAAATGTTTTTGTGTAACGGCTTTTGATGGAATTACTCGAGCCGTGGCATTTAAATGTCGGTACTTACGGAGGTTATGTCAAAGTTAGGTAAATGTTAAATAATTTGGGTAGGAGTTTGGCAAAAATGTATAGTTTGATAGGGTGGGTGATTTCTGGGTGCTCTACTGTTAGTTAGTTAACTGCCGTACCTACTCAGAGATATTGAATGATTACTTGCGTCACTTAGAAAAGGTTTGACATACAAAATCTTCACAAAAGTGTCAAAATATTTACTAAGTAATGGCATAAGTAATCATTAAATATCTCTGAGTAGTTAGTGCAGTTAGTGTAAAGACTGCCTCCGTCACACTATCTATTCTTGAGATCATCAATTCACGAAAAATAGTTGTTTTTAAAATTTTAGTCCAACTCAAAATTAGTAAACTATTTAAAGGTACTTCTAATTAATGTCAATAATTTATATTGTCAAGGAGTCGGTCAATTCAAATTTCGTAATATCTATTACAGGAATCTTCCTGTAGAGGTAAATACTGGTATTCAGCTGGTTCATCCGGTTGGACTGGAAAACGACTCCAACACAGTTGGGAAAAGGTTAGGCAAATGATGATTCATATAGAGAAGAACGGGCAAGAAACATCTATCTATCTATATAAATAAAGAGAGAAGTCCTGACTGACTGACTGACTGATTGACACACAGCCCAAACCCTTGCACCTAGAAAGCTGAAATTTTGCACAGAGGTTCCCTTTATAATGTAGACAAGGAATAAGGAAAGATTTTTCGAAATTCAACCCCTAAGGGAGTTAAATAGGGGATGAAAGTTTGTATGGAAAATCGTCATTTTCACGTGGGCGAAGCCGCTGGCAAAAGCTAGTCATAAATACTTGTACATCTAATCCTATTGTTCGCCCTTTAAGCAAACAAAACACATATCCAACTTAACCATCATTCAAAAAAAACACAGCAATAACAGCTTTATATTAAATCCCTCACAAACACCTAAGATTTTATTAAATACTAGATTTACTCGCAAATCCCCGACCTGTGAACCAGAACACGTCCCTAATGCGATCGTACACAAAGCTAGATTACACAGACACTGCCAAACGGAAAAAACGGACCGAAGTAAGCGGAAAAAAACTGGCCAAGTGCCAGTCAGACTTGCACAAGAAGGGTTCCGTAAGAAAATGGCAAAAAAAAAACGTGTTTGTTGTATGGGAGCGCCCCTTACATATTTATTTTATTTTGTTTTTAGTATTTGTTGTTATAGCGGCAACATACATACATAATTTGTGAAAACTTCATCTGTCTAGCTGTCGCGGTTCTTGAGATACAGCCTGGTGACAGACAGACGGGCGGACAGACAGCGAAGACTTAGTACAGTGCGATCAAGTTATCTTGGCAGGTCTGAACATAGGCTCTGCGAACTTTTACGCATGTAAACTTGTGAAGAAAACTGTTATTGCCAGATAAACCAATACTTAAACGATCAGAAAATATCTAATTTAAACAGTGAGAAATACAAATAAAATAAATATCATAACACTTTTATACATTAGTTGTAACAAAATGACCTTCACGAAGTTCGGACCTGCCAAGATAATTTGATTGCACTGTAATAGGGTCCCGTTTTTACCCTTTGGGTACGGAACCATAAAAACGGACCGAGGTAAACGAGAAACGGAGATCAACATTGGCAGAGTTGTCAATGTAAATAAGTGACCTGTTGCGTTGAAATTTATTGGAACCTTGTTATTTTCAGCTAGTAATTCGAGTAAACTGGGTTTTATTTTCTCTGAATCTTGTTTTTTGGATTAAATTGGGTAAGTATTGATTATCTTGTGATTGAAACCCAGGTTTTATTTACATTGCGAGTGCTCTGGGTAGTGGTGTTACTTAATTGCAGAGTTATAAATGTTGGGAAACTAATAGATATTATCTATACTAATAAATAATTATAAAGAGGTAAAGTTTGTCTATCTATACTCTATACTAATATTATAAAGAGGTAAAGTTTGTGTGTATATTTGTTAAATTGTAAGGGGTAATCTCGGGATCTACTGAACCGATTTTAAAAATTCTTTCACAATAGAAAGCTACATTATTGCTGAGTGTCATAGGGTATATAAAAAACCGAAAAATAAAAAGGCTTTTACGTGGTAGTCCGTTTTGCA
This sequence comes from Diarsia mendica, assembly GCA_949316265.1. Classification (NCBI taxonomy): domain Eukaryota; kingdom Metazoa; phylum Arthropoda; class Insecta; order Lepidoptera; family Noctuidae; genus Diarsia; species Diarsia mendica. Next base: position 8,716,357 of record OX438899.1, on the reverse strand, counting down.
AAGTGAATCGGAGAAAAAAGCAAAGCTGCGGCGGGCGCGGGATGGTTTCGGGTTTAATTCGGTTCGCGTTCGTGCCCACTTCGGGAGAAAGGGGCGTGGCCTTTTACATCTGATCTGAGAGGTAGGTACCCGCGCGGCTCTGTCGCGTGGTCGGCTCCTTACGCAGCGGACGTCCCCGAAATTGAATTTTTCGAAACGTAATTAGCACACTTTCGACTAATTATGCCTAACGAAGTGGGCACGGGTCAGCTAGTTGATATATATTTTTACTGTCGTTTATGTGATGACGACTAAAAGTATGGAAAAATTACATACCTATTTATGCTGGGTCCACTCACAATAATGATAGAAAAAGAACAAAAAACTGACAAACTGTATGAAATAGTGTGTATGAAGGTTGATAATTATGGCTCTAGGAGTTGATTAGTGATATGATGAGTAAAAGAGAAGTATGAAAGAAGAAGACCAGCTGCGTTGACCCCTTATAAATTGGAATAAGGAAAGAAACATGATGATGATAAATAATAGAAAAAAACTGAAAAGAAAAAAACAAGCACATTTTAAATTAAACAAAACTTGGAAGCAGGCGGGGTCCATTCTATTTACATTTCATAATTTAATATTCAAATGAACCCCGCCTGCTTCCAAGTTTTCTTTAATTTAAAATGTGCTTGTTTTTTTCTTTTCAGTTTTTTCAGTCGGGTTTTTTAGTTTTTTAAATTAGTTTTGAGTGTATGTTCTTTCGTTGGTCGTGTAAAATTCTTCGCAGATGATTTAACTTTTGTGTTTGTTTATAGGATTTGTCACTTTTAATTACTTTATAACATATATGTGTTTTATATTTTTGTAATCTCCTTTTATAACCCTTCATTTTGATACCCTACTCGATGGAAAAAAATAATTTTAACTCTGTGATAATGGCCCCCGAAATCCGCTATTTTTCTGTTTTGTTTTTATTTTATTTTAATGTAGCCCAGTGACACTCGCGCCACCAAACCAATCTAACGACTTAAATTTCATTCAAATCCCTTCATCCGTTTAGGAGTTATGAGGGAACAAAGACACAGACTTACATACATATACGTCAAACACATAACCCTCCTTTTGGGCTTCGCCGCAGTCAGGTAAAAATAATGATGACGATTGTTATGATTAGTTTCCAATGATCTTTAAAATATCGAAAAACTGGATCAAGCTTTCTATAACTATAACTTTCAACCCAAGAACTTTAACAGTTGCCTAGCTTTATTGGTGGTGTTGCAGAAAAAGTATTACAACTGTACCCTTAGGAAAAAACAAAAACAAACAAACAAAGATGGTTACAAATAAGAGTTTATTCTCCCGACTTTCCTTGAACGACAAAAAACAAAATACGAACTCGAAGATCAAACGAACAGTGTGACCAACAAAGCGGCGGGTGTACCTGTAGAGTTAGGAGCACAAAAATGTTCCTTTTCTACATTTAGTTAAATTCGATTACTTAAATACATTCAAATACTCTTTACTCTTCCACTATTTTTTTCTGTTTAATTTGGACCAATACAGATGAATTCTTTCTCCAGAACTCGCCGACTTTCATAGTTGCGGTGGTTATCATTTCTTTCTTTCTTTCTTTCCTGCCTTACTTTGTGTCAGAGATTTAATGCCACCCGTGGGCCTTTGATTTGACTTTACGTGCCGTCGAAAAATATCTACTAGATAGGTATGCTGGTTTCCTCAATGTTTACCGACACCAAAGTAAATGATAATCATTATACAGAATACGCACATCATCATCTGCCTAGCCATTTACCAACTATGTAGGGGTCGGCTTCCAGTCTAACCGGATGCAGATATTTTACATGGAGCGACTGCCTATCTGACCTCCACAACCCAGTTAATACTAGGTAATACGATACTCTTTTTGGTAAGACTGGATGTCAGAATTTAAAGACACTGACTGCCTGTAACGACTGCCAAAGATATATATATATGGCAGCCGGTACCAACATCTTAACGTGCTTTCCGAGGCACGGAGGAAACTCGGTATGTCGGGCGGTCACCCATCCACAGACCGACCTAGGCATCAAGCACAGCTTTACCTCAAGACCGACCCGAGTGGCAGTTCTTATTAAGCCACGAGCTCCTCCTATAGAATACGCACATGAATCGTAAAAATTAAAAGTGTCAGAGATAACTAGGTTTTCAATGCTTTTCTACTTACCACGGCTAATTCTGGTTTTCAAGACTTGCAGTGGTTAGAAATAATATGGTTGAGTTGTCCTTACCAATTATAATCTACTCGTTATAAGTAGGGATTCCACAATAGAGATATGGAGAATAGAGATTGAGATTTGACGCATTGTTGACGCAGTGGCTGCACGATTGGACTGCTACGCTGCGTGTTGTGGGTTCGATCCCCGCCCGGAACAAATATTTGTCTTACCTACATTTAGTTGTTCTGGGCCTAGGTATTTGTGTATGTAAGTAGGTATAAATGTTACACGATACAGGTGAAATTCATAGATGGGGCAACGTTTAAAAAAAACAAAGTTTATAACAAGATAAAATTAAAATCAATACCAGCCTGCAAAAAATACTAATAAAAGTTACCAACTGTATACTTTTCTTGGCTTTTGACTGTACCCGAGTGTACACAGTCAACAGTAAAGTTGTTGATGTAAATAGAGTGACTTGTTGCGTGCGCCGCGTGCGTGTGAACATTCCCCGAAGGATTCCTTTGAAAGGAGGGTAGTTGTGTTTTTTGTGTTATTAGGGAGTTTAGTCATGTTTCGTTCGCTGTTGTCTTTAGTATTGTTTTAGTTTGCGTTTTGTCGCGTGAGAAAGGTCACAGGTGACATGAATGAAGAAGTAGATAGTTGTTCTTGTAAGGCATTTTAATTTGAATCTTTATTTGACGAATGCGTTTGAGGATAATAAAGATTAAAGAAACTTATCAAATACTAGCTTTTGCCCGCGACTTCGTCCGCGTGGAATAAAGACTTCCGGCAGAATTTGGGTTTTTCGCTTAGTTATCGCCTTTTCCACGGTCTATCGATTACGTGTGTAAACAAACATTAAAAAAAAGCAAATTGTCTCTCTTTGTAATATTAGTACTTACAACATACCTACAGATAAAACTCCCCTCCCGCACGCGCACCCCCGCCTTGGTGACGCTCACTTCGCAACGGGCCGTGCAGCAGAAATCGTAATATTTTAATTTCGCCATAACTTCAAAACCAAACGTCCAATTTTAATGATTTAAAGACCAAATATTATCTACATAAACTGTACTTAGTGATGAAATAATTTATTTTGATAAGGATTAATAGCATGAGTAAAATAAATGCGTTTAAATGTAGTCCAAAAAAAATTCAAGATTTTAGATAAAACAATGGTTGTTGCGCCTCACTCGACATAGATAAGTATAGTGTTTCGCGGACTTTTTTGTAGATATTTATAAGATCTATAATTAATTAGAACATTTTCAAAGATAGAATTTTATCTTTTTCTATCTTTTATAGTTTAGGCAGCGTACGCAAAATAAGTAACTTTTCTGGTTGATTTTTTACACCTTGTGTCCGAAAAACCCAAATATCTTACGGAATCCTATTTTTTCCAAAATAAAATTTCGCCTATGTTACTCGTGGTTAAAGAAGCTTTTGAATGGTGAAAGAATTTTTAAAAACGTTCCAGTAGTTTTTAAGCCTATTCAAACAAAGTTTTCCTCTTTATAATAAAAAAAAAAACTAGAAAAAACGTCTTTCTTATTTTTAGAAGGGTTATGAATAACTTGACTGCCTCGTCTAGTGGTCGCAAATACGATTGTTGAGCATGAGGGTTTGATTCACGAGTCAGACATTGTGTTGGCGGATTCTCCAGCTTGTGTGCAGCTGGTACCGCCCTGGGGTAATAATTTTTCGAAAGTCCCGTTTATTGGGGTTTTTCAACAAGAAGTTCTCAGTAGCAGCCACGGAGTCTGGAATCGTACCAATCCTTCGGGGATTACAGGCATGATGTTATTTTATTCCTTTACTAAATATAACATTATAAATCTAAACCTAATTGTAACGCTAAAATTACATAGTGTAATTAATAATAATAGCTACCTAGGTATCCAAAGCTAACAAAGCACCTCTATAAATAAATAATTCATTGAACCCAGCTACCTACCTACCTAGCTACCTAGGTAGTAGAAACCTTTTTCTAAGTTCAATGACCGCGCTATGAAACTGTTTATAAATTCAATTACCCTAGAGTAGTTTCAAAGAAATTTTAAGAAACTTTCAAAGATAAGCAACGTTTATAGAATTTTAAAAATATTTCTTAATAGTATTCACTCATTACATGTATAGAGATCGTGGCTTATTAATAACCGCCACTCGGTCCGACCTTGAGGTTAAGTCGCGCTTGCGTAGGTTGGTCTCAGTAGATGGGTGAACACCCATAACACACCAAGGGCTGCAGTCTCTACACTAATAACGACGCTGCGAATGTCGCTAAGTCGTAAAATCGTAAACTTTCTTTAATAGATTTTTTGCTTTATTTCAACAGCATAAGATTGAAAATCTATTAAAGAAAGTTTACGATTTTACGACTTAGCGACATTCGTAGCGTCGTTATTAGTGTAGAGACTGCAGCCCCAAGTTTCCTCCTTGCCTCGGAAAACACGTTAAGCTGTTGGTCTCAGCTGCCTCTCCTCACAACTTTGGCATCACCGCAGCGCACATACAAAAGAAAAATATTGGCAGTGGATCGGTTTGAGGGATCAGACCGGAATAACTCGCATCTTTGGTAGTCGTTTACTGGTATTCAGTGATATGAAAGTCTGAAAACTAATCTTATGAAAGAGTATCGTATTAGTCAGTATAGTCAGTTAGACTGAAAGCCGACACCAACATAGTTGGGAAAAGGCTAAGCACATGATGATGGTGTATACAGATGTATACATTTAAAAAAATTAACCCTTTATAAAATCTGCTAAGTACATTGTTTTAAAAGCCCTGAGTTTTTTTTTACATTTACATACACGAGGTGTAAAAACTCTTCTTCGAAATCCTTCAGTAAATTACTAAGTAATTAATATAATTTAATTTACACTTGGTCCGTGGGGTCCTACCGCTAAAAGGCTTTTTAAGGAAATTTCGAAAAGGTTGGTCGACGTCACAGGAGACCGAAGAGCTGGCAGCTACCTCGGACAAAGAATTAGTCTAGCTATTCAAAAGGGGAACGCTGCCAGTATCTTCGGAACCTTGCCTAAAGGGACTGACTCCTTTTAATAATATATTTTAGTTACTATGGTTTTTAGTTTTAGGTTCTTTGTTCTAGTATATATTTTGTTGTAAGTTCTACATTATAATATTTCTTGATATTTGTTAGTAAATTTAATCATGATTGTTTTCATTTAGAAGACATTAAAGTTGAGTACACCTTTTTTTTTTTGGATTTTACCACAAAAAGCTTTAACAGCTGTAAATAAAAATATATTTACAGTCTGGCTGGGTTAAGTAAGGGTTCTTTTTACCTAGAAATAACGTAGATATTTCTAAAAAATATCAGGTTTCACAAAATAAATGAAAATCTAAAAGGGCTTCTAGACATAGAATGAAAGGCTACACTCGTTTGGGTACATTTTACTTTCATGAGATTTATTATTTTGATTACGTAGCTAATGTTGTGATTTTAACACTGTGTTATGTAGTAATTGGAAGTGCCGTTTCCTGAAATTTTATAATTTAAACACTCCAAAATTAATTAATACGTTACAACCCACTTACCTGAACCCCGCTTTTCGGTTGTAAGCCGTACGTTCATCATCAGCCTATAATGTTCCCACTGCAGGGACTCAGGCCTCCTCTCTAGGAGAGGGATGGGCTATATAATCCACCACGCGGGCCCAGTGCGGATTGGCAGATGTCACATGTCTTCGAATTTTTGGTTCTAAGATATGCCGGTTTCCTCACGATGTTTTCCTTCACCGTTTTGAGAGCAGTGGTGATGGAATAAATTACACAAAGTAATGCGCCTGCCTGGGTTCGAACCCACAACCAACTGATCGTAAGTCGGGGCCGCCACCACTGGGCCACCACTGCTCTAGCCGTACGTTAAAATCATTTAATTTCTATACAGTGATTGACGAGTACTTAGATGTAAAGATGCAGCAACTTTTTCTGTCATCATCATCTGACTAGCCTTTTCCCAAATATGTTGGGGTCGACTTCCAGTCTAACCGGATGCAGCTGAATATCAGTATTTTACATGGAGCGACTGCCTATCTGACTTCCACAACCCAGTTTGTACACGGCAACAACGGCAACGGTAGCAACTTTTATTGTATTAGATTGTTATCGTATGTCGTTACGGACATAGTATTTTAGAAATCAAACTATTACGAAATAGGTATTATCTCAAAATAGAAACAGTTGTTTCACGAGAAAATCGGGTTAGCATTTTACTGCGTGTAACACGACACAGTACACTGATTAGCGAGGTTCTTCGTAAAGGACAGGTGCGTATAGTATTCGCAACTGGCTTGTGTGTATGACCAGATAAAGTTTTTTTTTTCTCTGTATTTTAGTACCTAATTCCTTGATGTTAGAACTATGAAACGTTGGAATTCTTAGGTTTATTTTCATTGACGGTTCTAACTTCGTTTAAATTCTTGCCCATTGCTTATTCGTATAATTTTTTTGCTTATGTAATTACTTAAGTTCAGGTGTTTACTTTGACTTGACTATAGATGCGGATGCTATTGCTAGAGCTACCCACTGTTGTTTAAAGTGTTATTTCTGCACGATTATTGTATTTTTTTTTTGTTATATTTTTTTTTTTGCATGCTGTGTCTATCGCACCATATTGTACACTATGCATGTATCTTTTTGTTGTATTACGTGAACAAACAGTGTAACAATTGTAGATAGGCCAATAAATAAATAAATAAAAATATACCAGATAAAAAAGGAATATGTAAGGATCGTAGAAGGTGGCGTTATGTAGTTTCCGCCTACCCCCATCGGAAAAGAGCTTGAGTTTATGCATGTATGTGTGTGTACATAACTATTAGTCCTCGTGGCTCTACTCACAGCAAACCGAATGACTAGGTACAGATAATACAAGAAACCAATATTCGCTTGAGAAGGTAAGATTTATTTATCATGCCACACATCCCTTTATTGACTTGACTGTAAGACTAGAATATCACGCCTTTAAACATGCGGGTTTGATGTGGCTACGTAATCATATTGTTTCCACCCGATAAACACTCAAGGAACTTATTGCGTGGCTCTGGAACATTGTTAACAAAATTAATGTATGGCATGGTACAGTCGAAGAAGCTAATAAGTATACAGCCAGCTAACTTTATTTACTTTTAAGACTATACCGAGACATTTAAAGACTAATGGCAAACGAAACAGCGTTTTACATCAGCCGCTTAATGTGAAACACTTGATAAAACAAAATTACAATCAATATTTTCAGTGTTATAGAATTATAAAGATCTCTACCCTGTATACTTATTAGCTTGTTCAACTGTACTACCGACCTACATATTTGTGCTCAGATTTCCTGTTAGAAAGTCCATAAAATTGCTCCTGACTTTACCCGTAAGTAGGTCGAAAAAGATTCTACTGACGGGAACGGATTGCCTTGTTGGTCTATGTGGTCGCAAGCGCTAATGAGCATGAGGTTCGATATCTGCGTCGGGCAAAGTGTTATTAGATTATTCATCTAGAATTTGTCAGTAGCAGCCACTAAATGTTTTTATGCACGGTTGATGGCAATATACGCGCCTCCTATTAGGTACATTAGATAAATAAACGTGACATGCAAAGTATGGGTGTACTATTAGATACACTCCTGTCATAACCTTTCGGGCACTACAGGCAAAATTTTATGTAATGTATGCTAAGTAGAATTACAAAATGTCTAGTTCTCGAATCAGTGAGTATCCGTCAAAGGCCTGCTCTTTGTTGTATCGCTTACCTTTTGTACTTGCGCATTGCTCAGTGCGTTTTGGCACGACTCCAAGACTCCAGTTCATTTACCCTACAGCCGATCTTCCGGATGCATCGCTGTGTAAGTATCCGTGTATATTGTGAGGTATTATTCTGAAAGTTATGTGATCGAGGAAACTCACACGGATGGTCACCATCAATCTAAAGACTGATTGATCTTGGTAAGCGCAGTTTAATCTTTAAGGTCGACCTGAGTGGCTGTTATTAGTTACCACGAGCTCCTCTTAATTCCTCATAACCGCTAATCAAATGTCGGTAAATAATATAATAACAAAAAGAAAAAATAAGAATAATTATATAAAAAAGAAGAAAAATAAAATAAAAAAATGAGACAAGCGTGCCATACTATTCCCAAACCACTGCAACTCCTGAAAGCTAGAATCAACAGTGGCAACCACCCGAAAATTGCCGAGACAATGAAGCTCGACGCAGTCTCAGAGAATCAATTAAACTGTCTTGGATCCCGCAACGAAATTCATCAGTTAATACACCTAACAATAATTTGACATAAACGACAATGGATATCCCACAGGGATATCCTAACGTCAATATGACGATCTTGGTCTTTCTAGGTAGGACATTAATACCGTCTTTCTAGTGTTAGGAATAGTGTAGGAATAGGGAAAATCATACGAGTAATTTACTCAACAGCCGTTTTATTTAGCTGTCTGTGACGAACTTGGTTCGAATATTTAATAAGAACTTTTTCGACTACGCTTCCCAAATTTTAAATCGAGGCTTATTGAATTTCAATACCCCAAATACTGCTGGGATTGGATAGTTTACGTCGAAAACGTTTTAAATGTTTACCGAGTGGTTTTAACCTCACGATTAATCTCAGATTCGCGGATTACTTCACGATTTCAAGTTTTGAGATTTATTGCCAATTTGGGAATATTAGCATTTCAGTTGCGTTGGGATCTTTGAATCTGATTCAGATTATTTCTTGGTTTGATAAATATTGATTTTCTTTGTATTATTTTGTTCAGGTCCAATTTGAAATCGTTTTTTCTGTCAGTTTTCCTTCACCGTTGTCAAAGGCATCTGGTGTAATGCGGATGGATATGCATATAAGGCCCTGCCCTAAGGGCAAGATTGAGGTCAAGAGCGAGCCTATCTCAAATAAAAAAAAAATGAATTGAATACATTACAGGTAGCCTGAAAGCGGCGCCGCGCCGGTGGTTTCAAAGTTGTGTGGTAATCGGTTATCATAGAATAGACATGTGGTGCGGAAGAATGAGGAAAATGTAGTGAGGAAATGGTTGAGTATGAATGTAGATTAGCTACAAGAGTAGAGGTAGACCAAAATAACAATAGATGAACTATGTGAAGGATGATATGGGTACAAAGGATTTGACTGCTGGGATGACAAGCAATACAGAAGTATGGATGAAGAAAACATACTGAAAAGGGCAGAAGAATGATGATGCCATCGAGGCGATAAGAAAAACATTAACTACAATAGGGTATTTCACCAATAAAATCTAATTAGTCCGTCAGATAGATTTCCAAAAAGAATGGACACGTAATTTTTACGTTTTTCACGTAAACGAAAGATAAAGACGATACAGTGCTGCTAAAAGTCGTCTCAAGTCGTGTGACGTCACAAGGTTAGTACGTTTTTACCCACTAAGTGACGTCAAAACCCTCCACTCATGATCTTTGACACGTTTTATTTTCGTCAATTTTTATTAATTTGAGAAAACAAAAAACACGTAAGTATGCAATATTTTTCGATAATCTAACAGACGGACTTTTTTTTTATTATAAATGGGCTTGCTCTTGACCTTAATCTTGCCCTAAGGGCAGAGATGATGTCGACGATGGAACGAGCTTACCCATCAGTAGAAGCCTGTTTACTCGCGACTTAAACAGATTTAACTACTACTACTAATTACTAACTAATTAGATTTTTTAGGTGAAATACCCTATTGCACATTGCAATAAACATATTGGTCCTCTAATTTCTCTTAACCGGTTACCCCAGTTTCAGTCAAATATGTACCCAAAATAACAACCCTCACTCAAAAGCAAACACGTTCCTTGTGCGAGCGATTGCTTTCACACAGCTTGTGAAAGTTAAATTCTAGTCCACTTTACGAGCATCGAGCAAACAGAATACTCCTGTTGAGTACAAAGTACACACGAGAGTTCTCTGACCGATTTCTAAAATTGGATTCGACATTTAGTTTACTAGGTCTTACTGGAGTACTGTTGCGTATCAACGGAAATACGGAGATTGGTTTCTTTGACAGGATGGTTAGGTAAACTGTTGGTGTAGATAATTTTGGAGTTTATTGAATTGTTTTAGAGTTTAAGTATGCAGAAAAGCTGATAATATATTAACTTCACTCAAGTTTATCATCCTTACCCTTTTGCTCAAATATTGTTGGGGTCGGCTTCCAATCTAACCAAATGCAGCTGAGTACCAGTATTCTATATGAAACGACTGTATACAACCCAGTAACTGGGTAATACCACAGAGTACGGACAGAGTATAAGCTTCATACAACTTCGTGAAATGACAAGCACGTGGGTCATGTGTGCGGGCCACGTGACCACGGGCCGCTTGTCGCGTACGCGGCGAGACTGGAAAAAACCAGTTTACGCTGTCACAGCCTGTGTACAATCTATGGGTCGCGCATACATGCCCCGCGTGCTTGTCATTTCACGAGGTTGTATGAAGCTTATACTCTAGTCTGTCCGTACTCTGTGGTAGTACGATACCTCTTGGTAAGACTTGATGTCAGACTTTCGGCTTTTGAGTACTCGTAACGCGGTCGTTACGAGCAGGCAAAGGCAGAAAGTCTGAGATCTTGTATGAAAAAAATCTAGGACCAATGGCTTAACGTGCTTTCCAAGGCACGGAAGAAACTCGGTATATATTGATGGTTACTCATTCTCAGACCTCGGCAGGTATGGCACAACACGGTATCATTGTTATTATTTACCCACGAGCTTTATTTACTAAGTGTAGGAATTCGTCGTTCGGCTTCGTCTTCTGGAAATTCCGTATTCCAATTTTGGGATTAAAATAGAATGAAATTCCTCCATACGTTAATACCAGCTAATAGTGAAGTTATTTTTAGCATGATTAATGTAAATCTGTACTATTTCATAAAAAACAGCCCTAGAAACAGCACAATGCTTTGAATAAACACAGAGTATTATATTTCGTGATTTACTTTGGTTACTATACATTCAAAGGTTGGTTTGAATACACTCTCCATATCATTGTATTTTCTATAGGGTATCCATTGTATTATGTTCCTTTAACAATACTATACTAAGTAATGACTCTTCACATTCTGTATTTTTATACCCTTTTGTTAATATTAATAAGGGTTCTTTTGCAGATTATGGACGAATTGTAACAACATTACAATAATTCTGAATATTATTTATGTCATGAGGTGAAAAAAAGTATGTGTGACTACTTTGGGCTCGATGAATATTGATGCAGTTTTCATTTTGATTCATACCATTTTTTGTGGAAGTTTTTTTAATAATTTTAGTTCCGTGCAACACGTATTTACGTGAATACCAGGTATTTCTCTGTAGCAGCAACGGACTCTAGATTTGTGCTCCGTCACTGGGCCTGCGTGGTGGATTACAGCCCATACCTCTCCTAGAGAAGAGGTCTGAGTCCCTGCAGTGGGAACATTATAGGCTGATGATGATGATGAACGTGTTTGATTAGGCTTGTATTACAAATTATTATTATGAGACTAGTGAAACAAACTGTTGAAATGTGGGTGTATAATAATTAGGTGTACTTTCTGATGAAATATAAAAATTCAAGATGAATAATAATAAACAATCTGCTTATTTAGTCTCCCTGAATGTCATCTTAATGCAAGATTACAAACTTCGAGTTTGTCGTTCCAACTGGTAATCAGTTGAGATTTGTTCAAGTGTTCAGTAATGCAATGCAATTTACTGAGATTTTCTATGATAAATGCAAACGTAACAGCTGGGAAGAGTTGAAGTTTTGTTAGCACTTTATAAGTTGATTTAGAAAGTTGTCTGTTTATAATGTAGTTTTATTTAAAGTAGGAAACGGTAGAGACTTCAGTTGGGAGCGGTTAGGTAGATTTAAATCTTCGCTTAGAATGTCCCTGTTGTTACAAATACAAATGTGGTTTTATTTGTTTTTTTTTTTTTGTTTTAGAATAGGAATTAGGGTTCCGAGCTAAATAATTAAAACCCTTGAATTTGTTAACAAAATCCGTTTCGAACAGGGAAGTCGTAATATTTTATAATAATCTCACGCAAACGAAGGTCATGGGCCAGCTAGTTACTTGATAATATTTAAATTGTTTGTTTAATAAAATTGTCAAAGCTCTAAACCATAACCAACTTCATCTGGCCATCCATTTCATTTCTGAATTCATCCAAGCGAATATTACTTCACACTATCTTTGTACCCAACACGCTTATAAAGGCCAACGGACACTAACACAACTAATTTATTGAGGCTAGTCATCACCCTGATTACGTCCAGTTAACTTGATTATGAGCTGACGGCTGATTGAAGGTGGTGATGACCCTATGTTAGTGAGGAGACGGCTGACAGTAAGTTTATGACTGCTGTTTACTAGCTGTTGTCGAACCAAGGTGGTGGAGATGGTGGGTTATGCGTGTTTGCTACAGTGTATTTACCTAAAAGGATATCCCAAACGGGCTGAGTCATGTCAGCGATGCAACACCGTACTTCTCGCGCATACTTGAGGAGGCCTGAAGACGCGGGCGAGCTCTAGCCGGGAATTGTGTTAGGTGCACTAGATCCCATGATTCCCGGTGCACTCTAGAGTCTGACAGACCTCTTCGCTCGCTCCAGGGCGTAGGACATCCATGCGGCTTTTCCAACCCGGAACACCCTGTCTACGATGCCGACCCCGTACCGTGCCTATAACTGTGCGTTAACCTTTAGTGTAATGCTTAAAACAATGGCTATTATCAAACTAATGCCGGTATCATGTTTGTGCAGAGCCCCCGAGGACTTCGCCCCAACAGGACGGAGGGCTGGTTGGGGCTACGCCCCGGTCGTCCGTCTCGCCGCCCGATCCTTCGCCGACGTTTCCAACGGTAATGTTGTGTTCTGTGGTAAGATTGCTTAGAAATTGTGCTGTCATTTTGAATGGATTGTTGAAGGTGAAATTTTCAAAACTACTTTAATTGGAAATTAATGGCTAGTAATGTATGTTTTTCATTGTAATGTGCATACGTTGTTCCGTAATTCGTCACATGCATTCGTTGTTGCAATATGCGTTGCTGCGTATACTTTCGTCGTCACAGTATTTGTTGTTACGAGTACAACCATTATGCACCATGTAATTCGACGTAGCATATTTCGAAATGACGCACTCAAAAATCATATTTCGCAATTGGAATCCCGATCTTTGAATTCAATCAACAGCCGAGTTTGCCAATCTTCGAGAGATCGAAACATAAGCAACCGTCAAAGACCTCGGATTGAGATCTAGATTTACTCTTAGGCATCGTTCACACCAAACGTATTGTCCGCCGCTGACTGTGAGCACACGTTACGCAGTTTATCGCTTTTCAATATACCGACTATTCACTATACGCTATTACGTAGATCCATAGAGACAGTGAGCATACTCACATTCGGCCGCGGACAATACGTTTGGTGTGAACGATGCCTTAGAGTTAGTACTCTTAGAAGCTATTGGTGTAAAAGTGTATTGCTCCAGTTGTTTCTACTTATATTATGTAGTACTTATTTGTTTATTTTAGCATTTATGTACACACTAGAGAGAACAAGGAAATATCGTAACATAACTAACAGTAGGTACTTGGTATTCTTCATGATCTTCATCACATTCCATTTAACTATTATCTACACAAGATTTGATTACTTATTATAGTTGCTCGTAGACGCTAATATTTCAATTATCCAAGTAAGTATTTATAATTATAGTAAGGCACTTTACATTCCCATCGGGGCTGCGGGTTGTTCGAAAGAGATTCCGTGGCCTCGACACATAGGGCTAATAAGGAACATCGGTGGTTTTTAGACAGTAGATGTCTGACACTCCCTACCGCTCTGCCCAGAGCATGAGGAGTCATTTTGATGATAAAAAACCCTCCATTAAAAAAAGCGATATACATTTGACACGGAACCTGTTCGGTTTCAAATTATAGTATTTTGGCGTGTATAACGGCCCGTTCACACATGGGAGTCCGTTTTACTGGTACGTTTTTATCGGATAGGAACGATATTGTTTACTGTGTACAGAATAATGTGCCATGTGTGAAGTCGCTCATACAACTTCAAAAACATACGCCATCGACGAAAAAAAACGTACACGATATAACGGAACAGTAAAACGGAGACATGTGTGAACCGGCCGTAAGCTCTATTTTGGACACACGTGTACGCTCGTCTTTTCCACACACGGAATAGGGTAGTCGACAAAAAAAAACTAATTAGTCCGTCAGATAGATTTCCAAAAAATATTGAACACGTATTTTTTCTTTTTTCACGTAAACAAAAAATGAAGACGATACAGTGCTTCGAAAAGTCGTGAAACGTCACAGCTTGGTCCAATTTTACCTAACTATGACGTCAAACGCCCCCTCTCCATGGTCTTTGACAAGCTTTATTTTCGTCAATTTTTATTAATTTGATAAAACAAAAAACACGTATCCAATATTTTTCAATAATCTGACTGACGGACTAAACAGAATCATATTTTTTTAAACGGTTTTATTTAGCTCACCCCGTTTGTTTTTTTCTTGGATCAAATTTAGTAATTCCACCCACTTCCAGTCAACCGATTAATCTGAAATTTTGTATACACTTTGGATTTTGGTGACAATACAATTATGTTTATTCATTATCATTATAAATTCAAGATGGCCGCCGCTACAAAATGGCGGATAATTTATGTTTTATTAATCCCATCATTATGGGTATCAAATGAAAGGGCTCAACAAGCAGAATACAATATACTATAAAAAATTGAAATCCAAGATGGCGGCCGCTACAAAATGGCGGATAATTTATTTATGTTTTATTAATCCCATCAATATGGGTATCAAATGAAAGGGCTCAACAAGCAGAATACAATATACTATAAAAAATTGAAATCCAAGATGGCGGCCGCTACAAAATGGCGGATAACGTAGGTTTTATCAATCCCATCAATATGGGTATCAAATGAAAGGGCTCAACAAGCAGAATACAATATACTATAAAAAATTGAAATACAAGATGGCGGCCGCTACAAAATGGCGGATAACGTAGGTTTTATCGATCCCATCAATATGGGTATCAAATGAAAGTGCTCAACCAGTATAATACAATATACTATATAAAATTAAAATCCAAGATGGCGGCCCCTTTAAACAGAATGCGAAATAAAAACTAAAAACTAGAAAATAAAAAAATAGGTAAAAAAACTTTTTAAGTTAAACGGTTTTATGTTAAACATACATTGCAATGTTTAAGATAAATGTACTAAAAACCAAAAAATAATAAAATAGAAAACCGTGGGGCACGTCAATTGTCTACAATCGTTGATTAAAATCATATTAATAATAATTAAGTCGATAATTTGTACCTAGACAATTGACGTGCCCCACGGTTTTCTATTTTATTATTTTTTGGTTTTTAGTACATTTATCTTAAACATTGCAATGTATGTTTAACATAAAACCGTTTAACTTAAAAAGTTTTTTTACCTATATTTTTTTTTAGTCGGTCGACTACCCCTATTCATGCGAGCGTTGATGCGCGCGCTGTTAGCTATCATTCTAAAACCACCGAACACGCCAGAATTTATGCGGGGTGTTTGATTCCAAACCCACAATCGTCTTTTTTTTTGGAAAATATCAGTTGTTTTATGCAAAAGTTCATAAGTTACACGGCCATTTATGGGACAGTTGTATTTTTCAATCACTGTACTGAATTAAAGGTTGCACGTGAATATTCTTACAATAATGTCGATTATAGGTATTATGAAAGTAAATACTAAATAAATTGGTGTAGGTACTTTGTTGTGTAATTTACTCGTACTTATGGGTTAGGTCACCTTTGCTAATACACTGATTCTATTGTTTGGAGTAATGAGATTTTAATTATTATTAGAGTTGTTGTAATATGACTCACGTAGGTGACTTTAGCGGCATACATCTGAGTTAACACCTAGGTGACACCACTTTGAACTCTTTCAATTCATAGTAAATTAGATACCTACGATGTGCAATCAGACATAGTACTTAAATTAGTTTTAAACGCGACTTATTTGACTTTTTTGACCTGTCTTTTCCAATTACTTGTAATGAAAATAGTGTTAAGGTCAAGTACTCACGGCAAACAATCAATCTATACAAAACAAGTTTATGTAGAACTCTCACTGTACGGTCAATCTGTAGAATGTGAGGCCATGTTATACTGGTAATGCAAGATAATAAAGAACGCTTTACTTAATTCAGGATCAAATGACAAAGACGTCTTTAAATATATCATTAATGGTCTGTACTAGTTTTATATCGTCGAAGTCAAAAGTATGGTTTATTCCCAGAGTAATCCACGGAGAGTTCCTAAAGTACTCCATGAAAAATATAATCTATACTAATATTATAAAGCTGAAGAGTTTGTTTGTTTGTTTGAACGCGATAAACTCTGGAACTACTGGTTGGATTTGAAAATTTTTTTTTGTGTCGGATAGTTCATTTATCGAGGAAGGTTATAGGCTATATAACATCACGCTACTACCAATAGGAGCGGAGCATAAATGAGAAATGTTGCAAAAACGGGAAAAGAAAATTCCTTTCTTAGAGCTTCCGTTGCGTGCGCTGCGAAAACGGTTTAAGTTACGAGAATATCATGTATGAAGTAATTATTCGTCTTTAAAAGTTCTAAAAAAAAGTCCGCGACAGCATCTGTCTATCTTTTAAGATTGACTCACTGTAACCATTTTTTACTATTAAAATGTTAGGTTAAAAATAATTATTTTTTTCGAAGCTTATTTAACCCATATGGTATTAATCTATATCTAAATAAATGTGTTCGTTAGAACGGAAATTTAATATAGAATATTTGTGCTCTTTATTCTATACAGTTTAAACAAATATCTTAGAAGATATCGCAATGTAAAAAAACCCGCGCGGAAAAATAATTACGCGGGTTGCGTCGCAATGTAGGTACGGGGGATTCTGGCTGGCCTCCGGGAAATTCAAATTCAAAATATTTACTGCATCATAATGTTTACAAGTACAGAGTGTTATAGTATTTAACAGTAAGAGATAGATTTTATAGTAATTCACACTTTAATATAATCTAAGCTAATCTAAACTATTGTAAAAAAGAGGAAAGATAAGATTTTATGTTTGTTACGATTTAGCTTAATTAATGTCGGATAGTCGATATATCGAGAAAGGTTATTTTTATTTTATTTTTATTTTTTATTTTATTTATTGGGGAAAACAAACAGTGACACATTACAAAAATATAAAATAACAATAATACAAGGATGAGCAAATGTGTTACCAACAACATTTTCCACAGAATACATAATAAAAAAATACAAGCTTTACAAATCATACAAAGATTTATGATCTAACTACAATCTAAAATCAAATTTTTTTATAAAGTTAAACTACTTATAGATATAAATATAAAACATTACAAGTTTCCTCCTCATAATAATATTTTAGAGCTAAGTGTTGTGAATGTTTGAATTTTTTGTTATTCAAAAATATACATTATAAAGTACCTAACTTGAAACATATTCTAATACATTTCTTTAGATCAAGGTATGCGAGCCTAACTAGTGCTAACCGATTAATTTTTTTAAAATAATGTTTTTAAATTTACCAGCAGAGAGAACAAACATGTCAACATCATGGAAAAGTTTGTTATAGTTGCCAGTAAGTCGCCGCAGAGGTGCCCGCAAACCCGCGTTATTATGACTCGAGCTAACGGCAAACGGCGGACGTGTGCGCACCCCGCGACACACTGTAGTTCTCGGAACTATGTAACTTATTTTATTTCTAATGTCTATACAGTCATAAACATTGTTACACAAATCAAACAAAAATACCGTATCCAAGAGTGTACGTCTAGATTTCAGATTAAGTAACTCATACTTTTTAAGTAAATCATTATATGATACAGATGTATGGAAACAACGGTAATGCATGGCTTTTATAAATTTTCTCTGGACCTTTTCAATTTGTTCTGAGTATTTATTGTAAAAGGGATTCCACACCGGCACTGCATATTCAAGCTGCGATCTGATCAGAGACTTATACAGATATAAATAGGTAGATGGGCGCTTAAAGTTCTTCGCAGATCTCATCACGAATCCATACATTCGATAGGCATGATTGACAACTTTATTAATGTGGTCATCAAGGTGAAGTTTATCGTCGAGGAAAATCCCGAGATCACGGACAAGCGATACCCTCGACAACAAAGTATCATCTAACGAATAATGGTACTTGAGAACATTTTTATTTTTCGTGAAACTGATGCAACAGCATTTGGATATACTTAGCTGCAGTTTATTACTCCTACAATATTCACTAAAACGATCCAAATCCTCCTGTAGTAATCGACTGTCTTGCAAATTTTTGATGGGCCTGTAAATCTTGAGGTCGTCAGCATAAAGTAAGACTTTAGAGTTTTTAAAACAAGACATGACGTCGTTTATAAATAGTATAAACAATAAAGGTCCCAAAATGGAGCCTTGAGGCACACCGGAAGTCACGTCAATAGTAGTGGCAGACCTGAAACCATTAATTACAACTCTTTGAGTTCTATTCGTGACGTATGAAGTAAACCATCGAAGTAAATCACCACGTATGCCGTTAAATGCTATTTTATTCAGAAGCAAATTATGATCAACCTTGTCGAATGCCTTCCGAAAATCTGTGTAAATGGCATCCACTTGAACACGAGAATCCATGTTGTTGAATAAGTAATCCGTAAAGGCCACCAAATTGGTTGTGGTTGATCGTTTCTTGACGAATCCGTGTTGTTGTTGGATAATGCTGTGATGCAGAACAGGGTATACTTTATCGTGGACTAACCTCTCGAAAAGCTTCGGCAAGGCTGACATAATGGATATGGGACGATAGTTCTCAACATCTTCCTTAGAGCCCGATTTATAAACTGGTGTTATGTTTGCGCTTTTCCACATCTTGGGGAAAATTCCTTGTGCTAGTGATCTATTAAACACAATGTGTAAAGGAGTACAAATATTTTCTGCAGTAGCTTTAAGAAAAGTAACTGGTAAGCCATCTGGACCTGGGCCTTTCGCTGGGTCTAAAGTTTTAAGGGCACTTAATATCTCTTCTTTACTCAACTCTATCCTACTAATAAGGGCATTGTGTTCAACAGATTCATCACACGATGGAACATTTCTTAAAGTTGGCTGTTCATAAACTGAATTAAAGAATGCAGAAAAAAAGTTACAAATTTCCTCGGGGTCATTGGTGCTTTTGTTTTTATATTTCATGTCCGAAGGGATCCCAGTAGAAGACTTTCGGTTAGCAATGTACGTCCAGAAATGTTTAACGTTATCGCGTATGCCGTCCTCTACAGAGTCCATGTACTTTTTATAACAGTTTGTGCATTCGTCATGAAACCTGGATCGGTATATAGAGAATTGTTCATAATCAGATATATTGTGATAGATCTTCCATCTAACCCAAGCCTTACCCTTGTTTTTATATATATGTATAAGGGATGGCGAAAACCAAATTGGGAATTTCGGAGATTTTGAATTTACCAGTGGAACATAAGATTTAATTAAGCCAAAAATGATATTATAAAATTTATTTATTGCAATATCTACCGATTGTTCTAACCCAATCAGCTCGTCCCAATTGATTTTGTTTAATTCCTCATTTATCTTCTCATAATCACCCTTAAAATAATTAAACTTTTTTAATGAATTTCGAGTCATGGTTTTTTGGGCAGATTTATACGGTATTAGTACACAAAAAGGTGGGTGATAATTATCTACTTGCAGCAAGAAGTCAGTGGGGGGGAACACAGAGCATTCATTGTTACTGATAGCCAGGTCCAATAATCTTCCACTCTGATTCTTAATAGTATTGTACTGATAGGCGTGAAGGTATGACATAAATACTCCAAGGTGTTCGCAAATAGAGGAATTGTCACTACAAATTAGTCCCGACGATGATACATTGTTATCACAGGGAGTCCAGTTCGCATCAGGCAGATTGTAATCACCCAAGAGGTAAAATTGCTCAACATTAGTGTCGTCAATTAAAGATTGCATGAGATCGAAGTATTGAACAAATACAGAATCAGACGTTCGAGGCGGTATGTAAGTAGCCCCGAAGATTAAGTACTTTCCCCTAGTTGGGCTGGGCAATTTTATAAGAACGTATTCCAAGTTTTCCTCTAGAGCTAGCCGAGGGCTAATCCTTACCGAGCACAACCCCTTCATTACCGCTATGAGGACGCCACCTCCGTCTTTTTTATTGGTGGCTGAACGGTCCCGGTCACACCTATGTACCATATAGCGAGAATCAATGAACTCGTTATCAAATATTTCAGGGATTAACCAGGTTTCTGTCAGTATTATAATATCATAACAGTGCGCCAGTATATTCATGTATAAAATATGCAGTTTAGTGCGGATCCCTCGACAATTCTGATAATAAATAACTAAATTATCCGCCATTGAAGTGGTATATTTCGCAATAAAATATCAGGCCAGCACTACACGTTTCACAATATAATAATTTAACCAAGCAATATATTTTTAAAAAACACTTATCATCATAATAACAAAGATACATTAAAAATATGCATTTCAATAACCTATACATATTATAGCCATCACAACGTAGTAAATGTAGTAATTGAGTTGACATTATGGCGACAAAGTTTACCATTTGATCTTTAGCACGATAAAATATGACGGTATAATATAATTTAATATTGACAAACGTAATGGTTCCTACCTTACATCTTAAAATAATAGCCAGAGGAAAAAAAGTAGTTATACATCTGCTGATTTCACACAACCAAAACAATAACAACATTACAAGCCTAATAGTGCTAAAATCTACTGTGTTTTTATATAAACAGTTACTATATTGAATGTGACTTGATCTTAGTGACGTCTTCTTGAGATCTAATTGCAAATGATTTTGCTCCTTCTTTTTCCCGTACGAGGATAGTTCCATGCTTAACCCATATAAACCGGTAATTGTTCGCTTTAGCAGCGTCTCGGCACTCACGAAATAACTTTTTGTTTTTCAGAGTGAGGTGTTCGTGCATATAGATAGGTATAGCCTTACCAGATAAGCCAATCTTTTCGGTGCTGAGTCCCTTATGCAAACGGTTTGCACTCAGGATATTATCCCTTATTATACGAGTAGTCAGTTTCACAATAATATTCTTGGGTTTGTCATTATCCCGATGGGCGTGTGGAACGCGGTGTATAGATGTAATGTCGCTCTGCTTTATATTACAATTTATAAAGGAACCAATGTTTATCATAATTGTAACCAAGTCTTCATTACGCCTTTCAGGGATATTACACAATTCAATGTTGCAGTTTCGGGCATTCTGTTCCAGGGTATCTATTTTAGATTCAAGTTCTGTTAACGTACGTTTAGATTCAGTGTTCATGCTCCCATGCATTTGTTTACCAAAATCAGAAACTTTTCTTGAGATATCTGACTGTTCGCCACTGATGAACTGGATTGATTGCTTTAGACAGTCAATTTCTTTCGTGACATCCACATATTTTGTGTCCATGTCAGAGATACGGTCTTTAATTAAAGATTGCTCGGCACGTAGTGATTGAAAGTCATTTTTAATATCTGCCATGACCTGCGTAAGCGCGGCCAGGTCTCCTTTGATAGAAACCACGTTGTCACATATCTGGTTAATATTACTCTCTAAATCACGCCTCCACTCATAAAGGGTACTCCTCATCTCAGTCGCCAATGTATTGATTGCTTGTAGTGGCATATTTAGTATACAGATATGATAAAAATATAGAATGTTCAACAAAAAAAATGATTCTGCAGTGGGTTTGAGCTTAAAAACTCGAAAAAAAATAATAATATCAAAATCCAAAAAGTTATATGTCGGCTCGGATTTGAACTCTCTTCACTTTGATTTAGAGGACAACTTCGCACTAACTTGTCACAACAACACTGCCGTCCAAACGAAAAGTGCAATAACTCGAGTTTTGCCCCAAATTGAGTTCAGTACATATTCGGAATCTGCAAAACGAGATCTACATATTTTTTTAAGACACTTTTTACGTATTTATGACGTAGCCGGTTTTAATACTAAGCATAACTGCAATAACTAGGTCGGTGCTTTATGGTTTACATATCAAGACCGAAATAACTATAGATAGGAATAACTTACTCAAGGTATTAAGTAGTTTTACTAACTATATCTGCAATAAGTTTGAGTTATTGCAGATATGATACGGAACCTTATTTACGCTATTAAATAATGTACTAACTATTTCTGCAATATGTAGAGTTATTGCATTTATAATTACCGTATTTCGTTACTGTGATTTTCATTTACAAGTTAAAAGTACAATAAGCTTGAATTATTGCAGTTATGTTAAGGAATATTATGCGAAGAATACTAAAATTTATGTAGTAAGTAGATTTATTGCATTTATTTGTAGGAAGATTAAACGAATACAGTATACCTACGCGAAATAAACTGCAATAAATTCACCATTTATTGCGTTTATAACTAGCACCAGGGGCTGAGGGGGTACGAGGATTTACAGAGACTCAAAATAACTTTGCTAGGACAGTTTTAGCTGATTGAACTGCTCTAAGTTATTTTGTACTAGATTACGTGGCCTCGGCGCAAGGGCAAAGAAGGAACATGGGTTCGGTTTTTAGTCAGTAGAAGTCTGACACGCCCCTTCGCTCTGCCCAAGAGCGGAGGGGGTCATTCGATGATTTTCCACCCACCAAAAAAAAAAAAAAAAAAGTTATAATACAAGTATATAAATTAATACTACGATTTCTATGTTCGTATTGATATAGTAATTATAAATGCTGTGATTATATATGACTGACTTTGATAGTCTCTAATTAAGAATAATTTTAAGTGTTTTGTTTACTACATCTATCTATATAAATAAAAAGAGAAGTCCTGACTGACTGACTGACTCATCAACGCCCCGCCCAAACCCTTTGTCCTAGAAAGCTGAAATTTTGCACAGAGGTTCCCTTTATAGTGTAGACAAGGAATAAGGAAGGATTTCAGGATTCAACCCCTAAGGGAGTTAAATAGGGGATGAAAGTTTGTAAGGAAAATCGTAATTTTCACGCGGGCGAAGCCGCTGGCAAAAGCTAGTTCATAATAAATGGAGGTGATTCCAGATGTTTATTCTTAAATTCTATATTTTAAGTTTAAAATTTTCAAATTGTATTGTTTATGATCAGCAATGATTGAGACCTAAGTATGATTAAATAAATAAACAACTTGTTTCCAACATAAAAGTTTATTAGTTCATGTTCTCTAAACATCTGCTAGTATATATTATATAGCAGGTATGTAATATATACCTCGGACTAATTTCAAATATAATAAATGGATTAACGAACTTACCTAGTGAAGTTTTATCCTTATTATATGAAGAACTAATTTCTTCATATAATAAGGAAAGAACTTCACTAGGTATGACACTCCCACCCTCCCAAGATTAACCGTTGATTAATTCTTCCCGTAGGTGGGTAACCTTGTACCACTGCTCTAAACTGAATGACAAGTAACAGCATTTGCCAGGTGCCGCTTTTATTTTTCATCTAAGATCTAAAAAATCGCGTCAAAGAGCACCAGAAGACGGCTGCTGTATTAATCTGGGGGTACGAGGAGATAGGCAAAGCCAAAATAGTGGAGCTTGATCGTAAGTATTTTTCACCGAAAAAATATACTAATAAAGTAAATTATGGTACTATGTGTTACATTTTACCTACTTCTCGTTGAGAAGTTCATACTGAGACTGATTCCCTCATCAAACAGTTGGAAGTGAGAGCTCAAGTTCATGCCGAGGAGCCAGAAGTTGTTCCAGTCGCTGATACTGATGATACAGAGGATATGGAGCTATCCAGCGACATTGTTTCTGCTTTAGGTCAGGTGATTGGCACTCAAAAGGACTATGGTGGTGACATACACCCTAACAAATTAACGATCATTGAAAACATTTTAACGAAATATTAGTATTAATAAAAATATACTTGTATTTTAACTTAGAGCAGTTTAATCAGCTAAAACTGCCCTAGCAAAGTTATTTTGAGTGGTAAACCATCCTGATTTTTTAAACACATCTGAACATAGATATAATGAGTAGACTTGGCTTTACCGAACACAGTTTCATAGTAGATCGGTGAGAGGAAGAAAAGTAAAGTTTTGCAAGCTTCTATTAATTCAGATTTGACATAAAATGTAACACCTCTGTTTTTCTAATAGTAGGTAACAAATTACAACTTCTTTGAATTAAACTGGTCTCTTACTAATGAAAACCGCAATAAATAAGAAAATTAATGCATCTTTGGTTAGGAAACAGTTCTTAAAAAATATATTCATTGCTACTTAAAAATGCATCATGTTGGTTTCCTAACCATTAGTGCAATAAATAGGTTACTTATTGCGGTTATGACTAGTAAACATTATTTCTAAATAGTAAAAATACTTAACATTATATAGTATTTATTGTTTTTAATAATGGAAATAAATGCGGGAACAAAGATTAAGGTATCACGTAATATTCTCTACATTGTTATCTATCATATAGTGAAAGCATCAAGTCGATATTATGTATAGTGATGGAGATACAGACAAAACAAAAAAAAAATCTTTAACCGCGTTTTTCTCGAAATCATGTTTAACCTAGTTATTGCACTTTTCGTTATGACGGCAGAACACGTGTTTTTAAAACTTGCTGGATTAAGTTTAACTCACTGATACTTGATAAGTTGTTAATGTTTAAACACAGTTCACTTTGACTCTTAGTTCGTAGCCGATAACTGATTAGTTTAGACTTATATTTATGTTTAAAGTAGTTTTACGAATTAAATATCGAGCAGCGCTTGTAAGTACAACTGTTCGCGACGGCGGCGCAAGGACGATGATGATGTTATAGCTATATTTATGTGACGCAGACGAAGTTGCGCGGGTCAGCTAGTAATACATATTTTTAATTACGAGTAGGTTTCATTTTATTCCAAGACAGTTCCCAAAGTACTCCACATTTTAACCCTCTGCGACTGACGTGTGATAGTCCAACAGACACCGCAAAATATTGTTTTAATATTCTCAGTAATATTTCAACAGCCAATCGTGTGAACTAACCCTAATGAAAACGGTCAGTAAATTTTGATTAGCATAATTAATTTTGACAACGGTGACGAATCTGACTGTATTCATGACGAAAATTGGCAATTCAAATTATTATGTTTAGGTGGTTAAAATTAATTAGTTTTAGGAGAAGCTGATGCAGGCTATCGAACTTGTTTATCTGAACATCACGATTTCCTTTCGCCAGGGACTTTTTGGATGTGTAAAGTTTTTTTTTTAATATTCGTTTTTCAAAATTATATTAACTTGTTTTATTATTAGCATTTTTGTCTAGTCAACAGGTGCTTTTCAATTTTTTATAACTTTTGCAATTTTTGCAAGTGGCTCTTGAATTTAGAAAAGAAATATATAATTTCTACTCTGAATCGAATGACACCTCATTCTTTATTTCTCGGAGGCGGAGAAAAAATTTTGACCCATGAAGCACTAATTGTTGATTAAACTAATTTGTTTTGTTCATTCTGCATGCTTACAAAGGTATAACTACCGCAAGTTAATCATACTGATATTTTTACAATATTTTCTTTGACGGTAAACCCTAGTTAAAATGATATTACCAGTAATTAAAGAAGACTTTGATAGATCGAAAGTCGTTGATTAATTTCTTTCAAAGATCTCCCACTTTATCTAAGCCCCGACCTCTATTAAAATGATGAAATACGAACATTCACATTTAAAGGAATTGACAAATCCAATCTCCGGTTCAGTAGAATCAAGAGTCTTTTCATTGATGTGCGCAATCTAAATACCGTAATTTGCAATTTTCCTTTAAAAGGCTTCCATTTCGTCTGACCCAATTTTTGATTTTATTTTTATTAACTTATTCTTACTGTGTGCTTTTATTTTGAACGTAATTTTCAGTTATATACATGATCTTTTTCATCTAGATCTAGATGAAGAATAAAAAGTAGACCATGTTAATTAATTTATTTATTTAATAAATGTAGGACATAAAGCTAAAAAACACAAAAAAAGAAACCATAGTCACCGGAAAGCTAATTACAAATTAAAACATGTAAATAAAATTATTATGTTTAAAACAGATACGGGGCGTGGAGATCGGCATAGTAGTATTGGTGCTAATCGTATGGATCGGGGCGATAGCACTGTTCTTCAACAGATGGGGGAAGATCAGGATGCTACTGCCATACCAGCCTGATTACAAACAGGAGCAACTGAAGGTAATAATAATCATTTTGCTGTTAATGCTGCAGTCTTTGTTATAGATCAGGTCAGAGTCATTCATGAAAATTATAAAGAAGTTGTAGTTGAAGAGTAAAGTGATTTTAATAATAATGTTGTTGACACTGATTAAAAACTTGTAGTTGAGATGTAAGAAGATCTGAATATAAGTGATGAAGTCGATGAAGACATCTTTAATAATAATGTCAAGGAAATTGAAACACCTAAGTAGTATCAGTTTTCCAAACAATAATTTGATATTTTTGTATGCCATTCGCTATAGAAATTCTAGAATTTAACAATAATAATAAAATAGCTTAAATAAGTAAACTAAAACTGAAGCTTAGTTCAGAAGTTTTTTAAGAATTGTAATTAAATAGACTTATAGAGTAATTTGTCTTTCATAAAATTGTTACTGTAGTTTATATGTGTTTTTACTTTATAGACATTTTTTTATGTAAAGAATCGTACAAGCAAATATAATTTCTACAGGTGGATCAGTGTACTTCTCATGTACCAACGTCGCTATAGGAATTCAATATGGTTTGTTCATAGCCCACGAAATTGCTACTTTATTAATATTCCCAGTAAGCTTAGATTCCTCTGCCGTAGTTATTATGACAAAGTATTTAGAAATGATCGCCGTGAATTGTTCAATTATTACCCAAATTTTATCTTTTGTGAAATCTATTTTGATATATATTTTTTTTGCCTTTTTTCCAAGTAAAAGATCTAATAAGTAACTAATTAGCTTTGTACCCTTGTTGAGAAAGTTGGACATTAAATAATTATTATTATTGTAGCTAGGTACTTCTAGACTCAATTTCCATTCAGCTTTGCTTGCAGTAAGCAAACTATCCTCTTTTGTGTTCATAGGAATGATCCTACATTTAATTTCATGTTTGGCTTAGTCGGTATTGCCAATTTCAAATTTTTGCATTGCAATTAGAGTTTAAATAATTTTGCCAAAAAAAAAATACAAACAGAATTTAAATATTATTTTACTTGCTAGACATTTTTCAATTAGTAAACTATGCCAGATTATCCAGGACGTTAAGGGCTATGAAATAACAAACATTTTTGTTAATAATTATAAAAAACAAACTTTTGGAATGTTTATTACCTCACCGTTAGGTCTCCTAAAGACATCATGAAACTTTCTGGTAACTCAAAAAACAGATTTAATGGTAGAGTAAAATGCTTTTTCGCTTGTCAGGTTCCTGGAAGCAGTGCATTAGCAGCTGCAGCAGCGGGAGGTACTTGTGGGGCTCATTCCGCGCCATCGGCGTGTTCGGTAAATGTAATTTCATTTTCCTCTATTTTTGTAGATATTTTATTGATTTTGCAATCAATACTGAGCTCTAATGCTTTAGTTTAAGCATCGAATCTCTGAAAATCTTTAGCATCTTATTTGTTGTCTTCTCAAAATTGATTGCGAAATCTCTTGTAGAATTTGTAGTTCTAAAAGTAATTTTAAAAGCTAAGCTCTTTCCAAATACTTCTCTCATCTAAACTTATATCATTCCTTTTTTGTACATCACATTTAAATTGTACAGAACTTACTACACTTATTTAAACCTAATTTTTTAATAAAATCCAATTTAAGTTTTTAGTTTTGGTAATTAAAATTAAATAACAAACTGGAATAGATCTAAGTTAGATTGATCAGACTTTTTACTAATCAATAATTTACGTTTTATGAGATTACATCTGAATAAACTTTTACATTATATTTAGTACGGAACATTTATATTTTCTAGAATTACTAAACGTTAACCGCCTTATTACAAAACGTAGTTAAACCTGGTTTAACTTAGACTTGGTTTATCTCGCATGACGTCTCACTTCAATAATATTCAAAAGAAAGTGACAGCATGCGAGATAAACCAGGTCTAAGGTAAACCAGGTTTAACTACCTTTTGTAATAAGGCGGCCATTGTTTATCAGATTATAGGTAGGTAGTGATAATAATGCACATTCCTTCACTTTGTAGTTCAAGTAAATGTACATGAACATACATTCTTACAATACACCATGAAATAAAATATATACTTACCTACTTACATAATTATAAATATTAATCTGATACAACTTCAAGGTACTTCGAGTAATATCACATTTCTCCATCTTTCAAGGCTTTGTACATTGTTAAAGTGTACTGATAAAAGATTTTTTTTACAAATATTATTTGTAAAAAAAATCTTTTCATCGTTGAAAATAATTCTCTTTTTTGCTAGACAACCTTAATTTCCAGCTAGTTTCGACGTTTTATTAGAGCTAGCAAAATACCATACAACCAAACTCAAGTTACTTACACCAGACTAATCCAACATTTACCTGTGGTACTTACTATTAAATCCAGTAAAAAAAACACTCGAGCAAAGATCGATGGATTACAGAATTATTCTGTAAAGATGGTGATACGTTGGTTAGAACACTGTAGTACAACAAGGCACAATAAAATTTTCTGATGGCGATTGTCTTATCGCCCACTAACTTAAAGTCACTTACTTTAATAACCACCGCTACAATAACTAAAATGTCATTAATGTCACATTTTAGTTATTGTAGATTTAAATTAAATGTCAAATACTAAGCTAATTTTACACTTTATTCAGCCTAGAGTCCTAGACCTACCTCAAACTTCATAATATTACTTACTATAAGTAATCGTTTTAGGAAACTTTTACTACCTATCTACCAAAATGTTGAGTATGGATAATTGTATGGTACTACGAAATGCCACGATGACAATTTTATTAGGTTAATACTACCCCTACTTTTTGTGATCAAAAGTATAGTCATTAGGTAATTCTACGTCTTAAGAATAGATAGAGGATGACCTTTACTTAAAGTAATGAATAAACTATCTCATAGTACTAGAACTGATATTATTTTGGGTGTATTGTGAATTAAGTTAAGATACTAGTTTGAAAATTTAGTTCGGTAAGGGTTAAAGGTTGCTTAATGATTATCCTCAAATCATTATACACCAAACCTTGTACACTTAATTATGAATGGTTCTTACTACCAGTAGTAAAACAGATTATTCTCAATTTTTACATGATTCTAAGCAAAAAACAAGTGGCATAACTTCTTCTAAGTAAACTCTTGAATAGTTTTGATGTTAGCACTGGTTAGACAAAGCACGACCTAAGCCCTGGGAGGTCTTACGGTGATACAACTAGTTAGAGGTAGTGCAGGTAAAACCCTGTTTATAGGGCCTCAACATCATCATCCCAGAAAGACGTCCACTGCTGGGCATAGACCTCCTCCAAATTTCGCCATATCGACGGGTCCCATGTGTCTCACATCCAGCAGTACTCCGTAAGTTTCACCAGGTCATCGGTCGTAAGGCTTAAGACTGTAAAAACTTAAGAAAATCAATAGGCATAGTTAGAAGTGTAGAAAATAGTAGTGGCAAAAATTCGGACTAACAAGCAACACTGCGGAACAAAAAATACGACGAGTTTGAATCAGATAAGTCCACTATCTTAACTCTATCATTGACTGCCAAGGTTAGTGAATTACATGGCTTGCAGCAAAACGAAGTGAAGCGTGATTCCTAACCGCAATGCAGCATTACTTTACTGAAGGTCAAAGCCAATCCTGCAGCTTGAAAAAGTTGAAACTTATGTGTAGCACTATAGGGCTTATTGTT
Source organism: Diarsia mendica (assembly GCA_949316265.1). Taxonomy (NCBI): domain Eukaryota; kingdom Metazoa; phylum Arthropoda; class Insecta; order Lepidoptera; family Noctuidae; genus Diarsia; species Diarsia mendica. Next base: position 8,686,158 of record OX438899.1, on the reverse strand, counting down.
TTTAAGCGTTGCGTGCTGTTTGATCTGGTTTATAAGGGTTAGATTTGATTGTTTTCATTTGTTAGTTTGTTTTTAAATAATTAGTTAAAAACAAAGGGATGCCGATAGAAACTCGGAGATCTCTGTGCTATGTAATGTTGTATCATAATGTATTAAATACATATTTGACCAACAAGATTAGTTATGGTGAAGAAGCTCGTGACTAAATAATAACACACAGTCGGATCATGCATCTACCTTCTATCTATCTATCTATATAAATAAAGAGAGAAGTCTTGACTGACTGACTGACTGACTCATCAACGCCCAGCCCAAACCCTTGGACCTAGAAAGCTGAAATTTTGCACAGAGGTTCCTTTTATAATGTAGACAAGGAATAAGAAAGGATTTTTCGAAATTCAACCCCTAAGGGAGTTAAATAGGGGATGAAAGTTTGTGTGGAAAATCGAAATTTTTGAAGTTAAACCGTCATCCACGCTGGCGAAGCTGTGGGCAAAAGCTAGTTAGGTATAATTGACGAGTTTCCTCCGTCTCCCGGAAAGCACGTTAGATACTGTATCTGTCTGTGGACGCGTTGAAATTGGCAGGACACACCGGGCCCATACGCCCATGAAACCCCACGACTTTTCAGCATTTGAGGCACTGAGACGTGGTTGTGCATAGGATGATTTTACCTTAATGTATTTTTATTACACGATTGAGTTTAAAAAATTACCGTGATTATAATCACGGTAAATTTTTATAAAATCATTTCGACACAATATAAAGTAAATAGGTACAACCTGCAAATAATTCAAATACCCAACCAACCACATACCATTATGAAATGTCGGATGCAGACAGACTCTATTTCACAAGCTCAACGATTAAACGTGCTTCCAGGAAACCTCTATAAAGCTCTATACACCGTGCTCTAGGCTTCGATGAATTCGAGTTTCTATCTGGAAACCGATGGAGGTAATAAAATATTCTAGGAATTTTGCTATAGGTACAGGTAATATTTAAAAGGAACTAGGAAACTGTTGGGGGTTTATTTGTTGCTGTTTAGAGTTGTTTCGTGAAATATTAAATGTAAGCTAACAATTTCCTTGCGAAGAGATTTTAGTTATGATTTTGTTTAAGTTAAGTTAAAAAAATATCGTGTATTAATGTTATGTGATAAATGATGCTTATCTTACAACTAGGATTTTACAATACCTTTTATGTCATTACTTTTAAACTATTATTAATACTCTAACCTAAGGATTATTGGTATCTTATATTGCTAAAATGTATGAATATTATCCAAATTTTAAGAAATACTTGTTACAAAACCAAAAAATCTAAAGCGGTGGCCATAAAATCACTTCTAAACAAATATCATAAAGAGGAAAGATCTGATTTTATATTTATTTGTTATTGTTTGTAAAAATTATTTCACCATTAGAAAACTGCTTCCTTACCGAGTATAACACAAACAAGGTTATAATAATATAATATTTAAAAAAAAAAACATGCGGAAGAAGTCGCGGGCGAAGCGCAAAATAAAATTATCATAATCGATCACTTTGGAAGTAAATACTGACAAAGACGTGATAGTACATCAAAACACTTAACTTCACCGTCTGAAAGTTCTCAAAGTGATCTTATTAATTTTATTGAGTGACGCCGACGGAAAGGAGTCGAACTGACTTCATAGCTTTCACCTCTTTGAAGCTGTTACGAAGTCGACCGCCAATTTACTTAAGTATAAACTTCGAGAGAAACCGTGAGAAAATGTTTTTCTTGGTTAGTCAATATTCTATGAAAATCATATTATTCGATACTTTATTTTAGTTTTAAGTCCCAAGTGATAGATGACTTGGCACCAACCGGGCACAAATTCAGACTCCGTGACTGCTGCTGATAAGTTCACATAAGAAAAACTCAATAACACGTTGCCCGACCCGCAAGTCGGACCCAGGACCTACTTAGCTGTCGTGCCCGCGACCACAAGATCACCGAAGCAGTTCTGATTATTACTTGGTTCTTGATCTCCTTCTGAAATCAACTAAGTATAATCTACTCGGTTATAAGACAAAGAATAAAAGTTATGGTACTTTTCACCCCATCCACATTCAAATAAACCAAATGCATCGCACGATGCCAACCGCTATTCAGCTTTTCATCCAACCAATATAAATAAATGGTTTCGAACAAAGTCGTTGAATCAATAATAGCCACTAAAATCTGTCGTTTCCATCCGGTACGTAAAATGGTGAATAAAACATTATTCTTATTCGAATTCCTTTTAGCGGAGACGGAAGTGAGCCTTAGTACTTTTAGTGGTCGTAAGCAAAACATGATAGGTCTTCGCAATCACGATCTTCTTGTCCCAACTTTACCACTTTAGGACTCGTACAGATAGGGACGTTTACGCGCGATATATTTTTGCCGCGGTTTGCGATCGACGACTATAATAATACAGATGAGATATTACCAGATTACTGGTAATATTATAAAATGGTGTTGTTGTTTATTAATTTTCCATAAACAATATAAAATGAAGTAGTCATCTAACAAATTGGGAAATAAAATGTCAGTTATTTTATTCATGTTTATGGGTGTCAAACGCTATCATTAGTTTGATCACTGAAAAATTACAGACGATACCAAGATTTTTCCAAACATAAAAACGCAAATCAATCGTTTCCTAGGTGAACAGCAGACACTTCTGTGTGCAGAGTTATGGACTCAAACTCGTAGCTTCGATACACTTTCAGCAAAAACATATAGCGCAGACATTTTCGATTTTGACGCACGAATATGACTTGAAAAACGAGCGTAAAATACTAGACAGAACGATTTGTTACTAGTAGAAAGTATTGGTTTACAATTTTCTACGTTTTGAGTCGTCTATCGCACGTAAATATGAATGTCGTTGACCCTCAGTCAAATCAAGACAAATAAAGACCTCCTGGACGCTAAATCGCCTGTCTGCAAAAGCCCTTAGGAATACGATAAACTCAGTTATAAAACGTGTTTTATATATTATACGGTATTATTTTGAGCAGACATTTTCAATTTTGACACACAAATTCTACCTGACAAGCGGGCGTATAACAGAACGATTGGTTGCTATTAAGAAGTATCGGATTACAATTTGCTACGTCTTGTCTCGTCTATCGCTCGTAAATAAATATGAATGTCGATGCCCCACAGTCAAATCAAGACAAATAGCTCTTGAACGCTAAATCGCCTCTATCTGCAAAAGCCCTTAGGAATACGATAAACTCAGTTATAAAACGTGTTTTATACGGCATTATATTGCACCGAGCTTCTCGTTTCAAATAAAACAAGCTTGGCAGATGTGTCTTTTTTCATTACTCCAGTCTGATGTGATTTGCAGCTTCTATTTTATTAGGGAGCCATAAAATTGGTGTTGATAGGACCGTTTGATTAGTTTGTTAGAACTCTAATTTTGGAAGATGTGGGTGGTAAGTTTAAGAGGTAGTTTTACTTTACTAGTTTAATCTTAAGATCTTGTTTCGTCTGTTCATATTGTGTATTGTTGTCTTTTGAACGACATTTTTATTTCTGTGTCCACTGCCTGCCTCGACCTCGTCGGTGATGTTTACCCTCAGGCATCTAGTTAGTGAGGATCTTCACCCATCTCTCAGAGACGTAGCCAGCTCACTCCTTCTTTAACTCGGTTAATTTAACTCCAACAACAGCTACTTGAATTATGGAGCGCAGTATCATAGTACTGCGCTCCATCGCCCTCTGGGAAATCTTAAGCTTGGAATTTAGATTTTTTTACTCTTATCTATAAATAAACTTTACAAACATCAATCACCAACAAAATATATTAACTTAACTAACAATAAACTATAAAAGGGCATCTAAAAACTCCTCCTCAACGGTGTCAGCTGGTATTGTGTTCAAGAGACTGATGCTGTTCATCATCATCAGCCTATAATATTCCCACTGCAGGGACTCAGGCCTCGTCTCTAACACAGAGATAGGCTATATAATCCACCACGTGGGCACAGTGCGGGCCGGCACAGATGCCGTTGCCATATTATAATCATTTTTAATCAGAAGATCTATTTTAGGGCCTCTCCCCCGTATGTAAGGTTACGCCATCCATAATTGAGTGAAAAGTTAAATGTACCTCAAAGTTTTCCTCGCTAGTAATGATAGCATCAATTAGAACTTTCTCGAACTTCAGTTGTTACCGTTGTTCGGGACATGATATAATTATTAGTTGAAGCAGCTACTTTGTTTGTTGGGCTTCAGGTAGAAAGGTATTGTGTGTGGATCAAATGGCATTTAGTAGTGAGGGCCCTAAAATGTAGCCTAGAATTTACCTGCGGGTTTTCCAAGAAGGGATCTTTTGTAGAGGTTTTAATTTAAGGTTATTAAGTTACTGGTCGTTGTTATTTTAGATATAAAAATACTGATTTTGTATTTAGAGCACATTGAATAACACACATTTAGCTTAGAAGGCTGACAACAAACGTCTTTAGTCAAAAAGTAGTTCTTCTATGAATTATTATGTCGCCTAAAAACTGAAGCGCCCTTTTTAACCGACTTCTAAAAAAAGAAGGAGGTTCTCAAGTCGGATGTTTTTTTTTTTATGTTTGTTCGGGCATAACTCCGTCGCTTGCTAACCGATTTGAAAAATTCTTTTTTTGTTGGAATGGGTATACTTCCCAAATGGTCCCATTTTTTTTTTTATCGAAATCGGACAAGCGGTTTTTGAAAAGTCAACAAAACTCAAAAAAAAACTACATTGTCCACATTATGACCCATGAACATGTGAACCACTAAAAAGTGAAAAATAAAAACTTTTTAACAAAAAATAAAACCGACTTAAAAAAAAAACAAAAATGTCAAAAATAAATCAGTTTCTGAAGTCGGTGGCAAAAAAATGAAATCAAACAAACAAAAGTCACCGACTTCAGAAACTGATTTATTTTTGACATTTTTGTTTTTTTTTTGAAGTCGGTTTTATTTTTTGTTAAAAAGTTTTTATATTTCACTAGCTTAGGGTTCACTATATTAATATAGCATAAATATAAAATCACACCTTTAATCCCTGGAAGGTTACCCAGGGGCAAATGATCGTGTACCACTATTTACATCTCATAGTAACCAGCATTTTGCTAGGACTTAAATGTTAATGAAATACACCTTTTGCTTACAATACAGTATATTGGTTGTAAGTGGTTATTTTTTTTCATGTAATAATCATACCGATTTCTGCTGTCGTGTATGGATCAGAATGTTGGGCCACAAAAGGGATAAATGAAAGGCAATTGCATGTGGCTGAGATGAGAATGCTAAGAGGGATGTGTGGTGTGACGCGAAAGGATAAAATAAGGAATGAGTACATAAGAGGAAGTCTGAAAGTGGCGCCAGTGAATGAAAAGTTGATTGGTAATCGATTGTCGTGGTATGGACATGTGATGCGAAGGAATGAAGGAAATGTTGTGAGGAAAATGTTGAGTATGAATGTAGATGGCTATAAAAGGAGAGGAAGGCCAAATAAACGATGGATGGACTGTGTGAAGCACTGACTGCACGGTTGGCGCAGTGGCTGAGCGATCGGACTGCTGCGCCGCGTGCCGCGGGTTCGATCCCCGCACGGAACAAGTATTTGTATGACCTACAGATAGTTGTTCCGGGTCTGGGTATTTGTGTATGTGAGTTTAAATGTTTGTAAACGCACCCACGATACAGGAGAAATTCCTAGTGTGGGGCAAAGTAAAAAAAACAAAAAGAAGGATGATATGGCTAGAAAGGAGGTGACTGCTGAGATGACGAGAAATAGGGAAGTATGGAAGAAGAAGACATGTTGCGCCGACCACAAATAAATTGGGATAAGGGCAGGAGAATGATGAATCATACCGATTTCCTCTATCAAAATTTTATTGAACATCGTTAAAAACATCCATGAAGCTCAAAACTCAAACACGAACAAAAGTTTCACAAGAACGTTGTAAGTACTAAGTTCTACTAATAAAATCTTCGACTTAAAACCTCGTTTATTCTTCCACTCTTTTGCTTTAGCTACTTAACTTAGGAGCTACGAGTGTCTGAGTTACCTACTCTTCTGGTGAAAACAACGAACGCTAGATTGATTTTTTATTTTAATAGATATATTTTCGTAGTCTCCTTCAACTTCAACATACTCGGAGTTAATTACAAAGAGTCCTTAGGCCCTGACACGTATGCGAGATGTAAACGTAACGATAGTAATGTACGTTGACGTTAAGTTCCACCAAAAACACCACCCGTTTTACTTGAGCGGGCCCCTAAAATACAGGTCCAGGCCTAGTTTGGGGGTCTGAATCTCATTTGTGACAATACACTTGCGTGACCCTTATTGTGAGTGTGCTTGTAACATGTATTTTTTAGTGTAAAATATTTTTTTAAATTAATTTAATTTAAATAAATATATTATTTTCATAATTTGACGACCTTTTTGTCACTAGGTTTTTTTTTAATATCCCATATTTAAATCCAAACTTAAATACCTTCAAAACGGGTGCTAATTAAACCGGCTTCTTTTTAATAGCATTATTTGCATCTAAAAATCTAACTTGCTTTCTAAATTACTAAGTCAGCCACAATTAACAAGCATCTAAATAATATTATCTTAGCCACAAGTTATCTTTTTCAAAGCCACTCTAAATACAACTCAGCATCGTGATTATTTTTTAGCATCTAAATTTGTAACATGAATTCAAACAGTAAACTTCTAAAATATATGATAATATGATAATATATGATATGGCATCAAAAAATATTCAATTAGCTTCTAATTTATTAACTCAGTACGTTTAAATTTAACTCATGCCACATTAACTGAGCATCAAAATTTAATTAAAATTGTCATCAAATATTATTTATAGCCACTAATAGTATGTATTAACTCCTGTCGTGTCATCGAATAGGCTTAAATATAGAAGTTCAGAGTACTTAATGACCTAAATATTGAAGTTCAGAGTATCGAATGTCCTAAAGATCGATTTTATTTACATGTTGTGCTACAAAAGTTATCGACAGAATCGCTTCAGAACTTCATTTTTATCGGAAAACTAGACAATAAATTGTGAAAACATTTCTGCAAGCAACTCGGAAGTAGCGCTCGCCGGCCGCTGCCGCGGCACCGCTCGCTTCGCTCGCTCGGCTCGCGCGCGTTTGGTCACAGTTTTAACCTAACCTAACCTATTTCCCTCAGTTTACAATAACGAATCATACAATCTGCCTGTGACTAGTCAATTAAACAATGGTAAAAACATTTCTGTAACTAATAGGTGTTTTTAACGTAAATATAATAATCTAAAGTGTATCAAAAGTTTACATTTCATGGCGCTCTCTGATTGGTGCAAGTGGCCGGTCGCTGTCGTCTCGCGCGCACGCGCCAAATCTTTCTGATGCTATTTTCACGATAAAAGAATGTGATGTATTATTTTACATGCGAATTTATAATAAATGATGTTGACTACGGTCGCTTCATTTATATTTTTTGAGGGCCTTGTGTTGAAGCTGTAAAATGTTAAATGGTGGTGAGATATAAATTCCGTGGCTGAGTTAGTAAATTAGGTGCCTATGTATAAATAACAAGGACCAGTTAATATAAATGTTGATCGTCACTTGATGCTTTTTATAGAATATTTAGTGGGCGTTGTAAAGAAGACGAATTAGTATATTAGAGGCTATATAATTTTCCCGTGGCTTAGTTATAAAATTAGAAGTTTGATCCTGTGGCCAATTAAAAAAACTGCGGCTTGTTTAATTATTTCTCCTTCAAAACTATGCATGTTTTATGGACCACATATTCTAGGACTTCTTGTATTATTTTTACTTGTAGAATATAACCCTAAAGTTATGAAATATAAAACAAAATACATTGTAAATATATTATGGACGATAGGTAGGTACTGAAAAAACTTTTATCTAAAATGCTGTAAGATAACAAAATTGTATTTTCGATACAAAATTCGACGAATTTACGTTACGTTTACATCACGCTTGAACTAGGGAGAACTGTACTCGATAGTACTTAAACATAATATTCCGAGAAAATAACCAATTAATTTTCATTTGAAACTCACTTTAATTTTTAAACTGGGTTGTACCAACAATATAAATATGCTTATTTTTGATACATTGTCCGTTTATACCTAGATTAAGAGCGTATGGTACCTCAAACGCGAGTTTTATAATGCGTAAAAGTATATGATTCACTGCAGTAATCAACATCAGAAAAATATATGATATTCTTCAGGATATATGCTAGTGCCATAGTGTTGTGAAAACATAATACAACTAACTTTGCTCGATAGAAAAAAATCGCGAAGATACCTCTAAAAATTTCTTTTAACGAGTAAAAACCATACTAAAATACATGTTATCGTTCTGATTTTTTTGTCAAATAATTCTACAAGCAACAAACTAAAGTCATAGTGTTTTACTTTTTTTTATTTAGTCCAATCAATAGATTTTTTGTTAATCGCAAAATACCACTAATTTCGCAATATTCGGCCGCAGCGAAAGATGTAACAACCGCTTTGTAGTGCAAGCTGATTAGAACTTTATTCTCACAGTATTACAAGCGATGTTTGAACCACCACAAATAGGGTTGCTAATCTGAGGTAGCATACGCTCTTAATAAAAATAATGGCTGAATGTTCATAAATGGATTTACAAGGAAAGGGAGATCAAGGTGTTATTAGGTTTTTCCATCAGGGTTTTTTCAGCAGCAGCTACGGAATTGGGATTTGTGCCCAGTTGATAGCAAATAGGCTAGCCCCCTTATTACTTGGGACCTAAACATACTTGACAAAATGTGAGTGTACTATTAGGGACACCTCTGCCCCTTTTTTTTTTGGTAGGTGGAAAATCATCGAATGACCCCCCCCCCCCCCCCCCCCGCTCTTGGGCAGAGCGAAGGGGAGTGTCAGACTTCTACTGACTAAAAACCGAACCCATGTTCCTACTTTGCCCTTGCGTCGAGGCCACGTAATCTAGTACAAAAATCCGCGGCCGGACACCTCTGCCTAACCCTTCGAGGATTACAGACATGAAGTGTTATATCTATATAAATAAAAAGAGAAGTCCTGACTGACTGACTGACTGACTCATCGACGCCCAGCCCAAACCCTTGGACCTAGAAAGCTGAAATTTTGCACAGAGGTTCCCTTTATAATGTAGACAAAGAATAAGGAAGGATTTTTCGAAATTCAACCCCTAAGGGATTTAAATAGGGTATGAAAGTTTGTATGGAAAATCGTCATTTTCACGCGGGCGAAGCCGCTGGCAAAAGCTAGTGTTATATAAGCCCATCAAAAATATTTGTCGTGCCTTTATATTATAAAAAGATTTGGTATTTTATCTACTTTTTAATTTCACAAGTCAATGAAAAAGCAATCATTCTGACAATATTCCACGTATTGGGTTTCATTGTAAACAGACGTCATGAAAAGTATGATGAGTTCATTAATATACTCATAAATTTTACCGTTATAATCACGAACACGTGTCTGAATTCCCACTGAACTCAAGTAACGCAACACTCAATGACGTTGATAACAACGTCATTGAGTTTTAGTTAGTTGAGTTTTGAAAATATTCCCAAATGATGTTTTCTGATAAAAATATGATAATAAATAAATCAATAATCAATAATATGATAATAATAATCTGTGAGAGTATCGAAAAATATTGGATACATATTTTTTGTTTTATTAAATCAATAAAAAAATACGAAGATCAAACGCGTTAAAGATTTGAGTGAAAAAATATCATACTAATGTCTTACAATATGATTGTAAGACAACTTCATTGTTTGTTTACGTGAAAAAAGAAAAAAAACATGTGTCCAATATTTTTTGAAAATCTGTCTCACGGACTAATTAAGTAGATTTTTTTTTTGTCAACTACCCTATTCCATTTTGAAATTCTCCGATGATGAAAAATGAATCTATAGGTATTTGAAAAACTACGCGTTCTCTTTATTTCTTTTTTTTTTAAAACGTTGCCACACACTAGGAATTTAACAAAACGTATTTACAAGACAGTTGTTATAGTGGGAACGCTGGGAGCTCAGCTGGGAGGTGATAACCTAGAAAGACATGTCATACACTGACCTTATTGGTGAGGTTCTTCAGAAGGGACAGGTGCGTAGTACTCGCAAAAGGCGTGGGTGTATGACACGATATATGAACGTGAACGAGGCAATAAGTGCATGAAAGGATCACCAGCATGTGGCGTTCTTTGGTTTCTGCCTACCCCCATGAGAAAAGACGTAAAGTATTGTAATAATTCAATACGAGAATTGAGACCATTTCATTAAGTTTAATGAAGATATTTTAAATTAGTCGTCGGCTTTCAGGTCGATCAAAGTGATAGGTGTTGAGTTTTTGATCAGGTAAATCTCATTAGCAGTTCGACTTTAGGCTTTCTACTCAGTTAATGGCAATAAACTCGCCTCTACAGACACAAAACATACTCCTTTGAGGATCATAGACGTGATGTGGTGTACCTAATAATAATAGTGGACCTGACGCACGTCGTCCTGCCCGGACAGCAGCGCCACCTACCAGGTCCAATTGTGAATCTAAGCCATTCTCGAATCCACTGGAACACATACAAAAAATTTCATCCAAATCGACCCAGAAAAAAGATATAATAAAGAATGTCAATCATTAGGACACACAAACTTTTATAAAAGTATTTTTTTATATTAAATTAGAGACTGAATGATCTAGGGATATACCTAGACCACATAAATAAACCATTACTAGCCAACAACTAGCATGCTAGCTTTGCCATTTGTTAATTCCATTAATATTTTTCTAGTATAGTACTTCTGCACAATTAATGTAAATAAACTATAAAATATCAAGCACGTAGCTCGCATACTTTTTCTCCCAAGTTGTAAAGGTTAATTGCCTATACTTGCAACTGGCGGTCGAGATTCCCGCTTCTTGTAAATGGTGCGATTAAATTGTGCACATCAGGCTGTTAAATTGTTTCGTAGACTGCACATTCTTAGCGAAAATCTTGGCATTCAATTTTTATTTCATCCCTCGTTGCAGAAAATAGGAGAAACTAATAAAATAAATAGTTTATGAGCGTGTGAAACTCAGTGGAACACCTTGAACTTTATAATTTGTTAGACTGCATAATATTTATGCCGTACTGTATTGGTTTTCAATTTCGCAAACTGTGTGTGATAATATTGTTTGAGGGGTAGGTAGGGGTAGGGGTAGGTTTGTATTGATACACTGTAACTATTTATTTAATCCATGATATTTCTTATCGACATTTATAACTGTCAGTGAGATACACTAAAAATAGTAGATTGTTACACTAGGGTCGAAAGGAATCAATTCCCATACGAGGTATTTAGACGCCCGCAGCGAAGCGAGGGCGGCTATAGTCCGAGTAGGAATTGATGTCTTTCACCCGTGTTAAGCACTACTCTACTTTTCATTTCGAATATAAGGAAAGTAAAAAATAGTAGTTTTTCTAAATTTTTTATTGAAAATAATAACATGGTACCTATTTAAAATTAATTGAGAAATTTGAACAATTTGTGAAATTTAAAGTTACATTTTCGTTTGGAATATTTACGCTGTTTGATATGTTATGTGTTTGGCTGTGCTGAATTTCTGTAAAAGTAGGAGACTCCATTATTTGATTAGACGGTGGAATCCATGGCGCAGACTCCCTTGAAGTAGTTGGTTGAGGCGAAGTGGGGCGTAAATTTATAGTCTCAGTTAATTTGTTTGAAATTTTAGTTTTATTTTGGACAGAATCCTCAATGTAGCCTTCCGCGACTGTGCTGGATTTCCATCCTCCATGTTTTTTTTAACATTGTCAAGTTTTCTTATCTGCTCGCCACTTCATAAAGTCATTGTATGTATTTAAGTATCTTTCCTTTGAAATTTCTGGCAAAAGATTTTCGATAACTGTTTTGGCTTCGTCTCTAACAGAATCTGGGGTCAACATTTCAGAATCACTTGAACTCATTTTTAATAAGCTATAACTACGTACTCTGTTCTATTACCGAGATTTCGAAAACGCTTAAATAGTTTGTATCCCGCCAAATTAAATAGTCTATTTAAAAATTTAAATATGGAACACACCGCGTCCCTGCCGCGGGCGAACCCGCTTAGTTTATTTTTTTTTTAATTCATACTGGCTGTTTAAACACTCACAACACCGCAGCTTTTTTTTGCGGCCGACCGCTGCACCAAAATTAGTTCTATTTTTAAAATTGCTTCCCTCCCTAGGGAGGGAAGCAATTACTATGAGTCTTTCCCGCCCTAAGGTGGGAAGTAGCATTTGTCACCCGCTACTCGGATCAAACCAACACTACTTTCCGAGTATGAGAAATGAAAAAATATTTTTCAAAATATTACTTTAGCACTTTGTCGGCGTAACTCATTTGTATATTCATGCTAAATTATTATACATAGCTTTCTAGAACTAAGAGTCTTTGAGATATAGTGCGGACGGACGGACATACAGACAATCAGACGGACATGGCGGAACTATAAGGGTTCCATATTGACTAAGGAACCCTAAAAATGTTGGTGCACTATATTAAGTACATTTTTCTGCCTAACCCTTTATTGATTACAGGCATGGATGTTATTACAATAACCCTGACAAAACAAACACCCAATAATATCCCACTAATGAGAAATCATTAGTATTCGTCGCCATTACTGTCAGCCACTAACGTACTAATTAGCGTGTCACTCTAAACCGATTGATCGTAATAGGTTTAGCCCTTGATTGAATAATTCAAACGCTACGAGAACCTAAATATCAAATAAACATTAGATTCCACAGAATTCTGCAATGTAATCGACATTTGAGAATCTTTTAGTTTGTTCTCGAAACTGTAGAACATTCTGGAAATGGTATAATTCATTTTAACGAGCTTTTATCTGGAGATTAATTTAGTATCTTGGAATCGAAATGACGTAAAAGTGAAAGGCAGTCGATTATTGGATTTTGACCCTTCTTTACAGTCTTCGAGTTTCAAGATGATAATAATATCGAATTTCTCGTCTGGTATGGAATCTAAAGATAGACTTCAATCAACGTTTTCCCTCATCGTGTTGATCAAAGATAAAAGGTTTATGTTCACGTGGAAGTGAAGTGGGCGAAACAAAGAGAAAAGATTTGTAGTGAAATTATTATTTTGTGTTTCACGTTTCAAAAGTCTATCATTTTGCCAGACACTTATTTAGTAACATAAATCCGTCTGATGACAAACTCTGTTTACTGAAATTGTTGTAGCTTGTTTTAGTGATCCGATTTAGTCAGTGTCAAAGAAGGGGGGTGGATTCCGGTCGGGGCTGCGGATTATCGAAAGATATAACGTTGCCTCGGCACAAGGGCGAGGAAGAAACATGGGTTGGTTTTTTGTCAGTAGAAGTCTGACACTCCCTTCCGCTTTGCCCAAGAGTGGGGGGGGGGGGGTTATTTGATGATTTTCCGCCCACAAAAAAAAGGGGGGGAAGGTAATATAGGGGATGGATAAATTGTGTAGAGAACGAGAGAAAAGAGTAAATGATGCCGTTAAGTCTGACAGGGGAAAACGCAAATAGAAAACTTGTTGTACTGACCCCAAGAAGAATGGATTACGGCCTCTGGGGTCTGGAGGGGTCCTTTATAATGTAAAGTAATATTGCTAATGGTTTTGACATGATTAGTGGTAATTTTGACATTATTTGATTTTGACATTTTCTGATTTTGACATTATTTAATTTTGACATTGTTTGATTTTGACATTATTTATTTTTGACATTTTCTGATTTTGACATTACTATTGCTGTTTGTTTTGACATTATTAATCATTATCAAAATTTTCTAAATGTGTGTGCCTACTAACTTTAGTGTTTAAGATGTGTACGTATTACTAACAAATTGGATTGTATGATCTGTTTAATAAATGATTATTATTATAAGGACATCATCTTCCGGAATGATTTGACGGCACGGTTGGCGCAGTGGCTAAGCGATTGGACTGCTGCGCTGCGTGTCGCGGGTTTGATCCCCGCACGTAACAAATATTTGTATGGCCTACAGATAGTTGTTTCGGGTCTGGGTATTTGTGTATGTGAGCTTAAATGTTTGTGAACGCACCCACGATACAGGAGAAATTCCTAGTGAGGGGCAACGTTTTTTATTTTAAATAAAAAAAAAAAAATGATGACGATTTTCGATGTCAATGTCGCTTATTGTGTTTGTGTGTATGATCCCTTGGTTCTTGATACTATGCGATGCAAGGCTTGATTCGGTTTTAACCGACATTTAATGAATGTTTTCTTATAAGGTGTGTATGTATGTCTTACACATTCATTCTAACTACTTTCCTACACATTACACATAATTATGACACAGTATGATACAATTTCGACTTTTTGAAACGGGTATCGAAGGACTCCATAGATTTATTATTCAATAATACCAACCAACTAAAACTCAACAGAATCCTATGAGAATAATAAATTAATTTTATTTACCCCACGTCACTTACACTCGGTCCGATAGGCTTTCTAAATAGTAGAGAGGTTCTCCCCCGAGACTAGCCTTCAAGGGACCGGGTATCGGTATCTGTCAGGAGTTACAGTCCGTTGTCCGTCTCTATTTGCTTAACTGAGCAATTGTTTGGGCCATTCTGTTTATTTTGTGAGCCTTTTGGCTATTTGTTGCATTGAGTTGGTTGAGAAAATTTGTATGGCATTAGGATAAGGATGCTTGGAATATGGTACTTAATTTGTTTTGGCGACTTTTATGAACGAAAGAAAAAATATATTTTTCATTGGGATAGATATCGAAAAAAAAAACAGACAAATCAAACAAATATTTTGTTAATACAACAGGAGGGACCAAAAAAAATGTTTACAGCTTGCAAGTCGTGACTGTGACAAACAGGTTACCACTCAGCATGATGCTGTGCTATGAGGGCACATAGCACAGTACTTGTTTCAGTGGTCAACCTAGAAAAAAACTAGGCATTATTTGCTGCTGGGCTAACTATCAGACTATAAAATAAGCAACACGTACAAATGAATAGGAGTTTACACTAACGGCAAGTAAGTACCAAAAAAATGGAATTATCTGTAATTGTTCGTTTTATTCGATTGTCTAAATCCATTCATTAACAAAACTTCAGTCTACAAGTCTTGCTAGCTTTGCAATTTAGATCACAGATTCTAATCAACGATAAAAAATCCAGTCACATTTTTCACGAGCCTAAATTCCAGTTCAAAAATGAAGAAATAATCGAACCTATAAAACTGGCGACCCTTTATAAATGAAGTAATACTTCTCGAAGGCCGAAGGTTTTCGCACTATCGAAAAAAAATCAGGCGAAGAGTGAGTCGGACTCACTTATGAAGGGTCGTGTGCCACAGAAAACAATATTTAAATCGAGTACTAAAGTCGAAATTAAAAAGTTTCTTGTATGAGTAATTGTATACCCACAATAAAGAAAGTACCTATAGACTGAAAATTTCAAGGTTCTACTATATTATTAGTTGAAAGGATATATTCCCTTAAAAGACAGACGGATAAACGGACGGACTGACAAAGCGACGAATCGAAGAAGCGGTCATCTTGAATGAGGAACTGTAGAGCCTTATAATAGGGTCCCGTTCGCACAGTCTGCTTACGGAACTCCAAAAAAACAATTTCATTCCGAATTCAAATAGCCTTGTAAGTACCAACGCATTGAAAGTGTTCGATGGCCACTCACATTTTGATATTTATATCAGTACGATTTTATCTTTATAAAAGGATTGAATGTCGATATCTTTTGATTTATATTGATACTTTGCAATATACATCGAGATACTTGACTTCGTAAAGTGGATTTTATGACAAAGAACAGAGATTGAACAAGAATGTTCGAGTAAAAATTGAAGTGGAAAATATTGAAAAGTTGGATAAAATGAATAAAAAAATAACGTGAAATCACGCCTCTAATCCCCGAAGGGTTATGTAGTGGTGTAGGTACACCCACATTTCACCAGACATGTTTAAGACCCATGTAATAGAGAGCATTTGTTGATGGCATCTGATGATGGCCATAGGCAGAAATCCAGACTCCGCGGTTGCTACTAAGAAATTCCTGATGAAAAACCTAGTAACAATTTGTCCGACCCGAGAACCGAACCCAGGAGCTCATGTTCAGCAGTCACAATAACGATCACTAGACCAAGTGCACCCAACTCTCGTTGTTTCGTCGTTTTGTTTGTTTTATGGATTTTAATCAGCATAAAAGTTGTGAATAAAACAGTGAATGATGTAGTTTTAAGTATACATTTAAATATGACAGCCAAAGACGAAACAAAAGAGAAAATTAAAATGGTGATTTGATTTAAAAATGAATGCGGCCACAAACTCTGGTAACTCTTGGAATCAAGAAAAAACACACAATTGTTACACAATGGTTTGGTTTATGATAAAATTTATTTTTGATTCCAACTCCAAAAAATAAAAAAATAAATCTATCAATCTTTACAGTTTCTTAAAAGTAACGCAATAAAGGAAGAAACTATAATTTTCACATACTTTCCAATATTATAACAGTTCAAACTAAGCTTATTATGTTAAATTTGCGTGACGGGGACTAATAAAATTAAGTCTAATTTATCGAAATTATACCTCGAATCCAATACAAAGCTTAAGTAGGGCGACTCACAAATTATGCAGAATAATTCACTAGAAATATTAAGGATGAATTAGTTAAAAATATCGTTTTGACGTAGTTTCTGACTTTTCCTAAGAGTACTATAAACGGAAAGAAATGGATTCGTTCTGGATTACTGTAGGTAATAAATAGTCATAATTATATTTACCAAAGTAAAACCTACCAAATCACGCTGAAATCATCATCATCATTATCTGCCTAGCCTTTTCCCAACTATGTAAGGGTCGGCTTCCAGTCTAACCGGATGCAGCTAAATACCAGTAAGTATTTTACATGGAGCGACTATCTGACCTCCACAAACCCATTATTACTGCTGGGTAATACAATTTTCTTCGGTAAGACTGGTTGTCAAACTTTAACGACTGCTGAAGAAAAATGGCAGCCGGAACCAGAAGGTTCGAAGGTTTGCACTCAGCATGTAATGGTTGGTCACACATTCACTGACCAACTTAACAAGCCTTAAAATTGACCCAAGCGGCAGTAATTATTAAACCACGAGCTCCTCATTACACAGCTAACATACTCTTTGACATAAAAGTCTCAAACCGTATCATATTATTCAAACGCTAAAAATAATCTAGACCCGAGCGCTGTGAAGCGAACCTACTCGAAGAATAACCCTCTTTCTATTTCACAATTTCATCCACACAATTACAAGGGTCCCTAAAGCGTGCTACAATTTTATTGACCCCATTTTGTTCATCGGATGTAGTCGGGAGGAAGTCTCTCAAGACAGGTATTAACTGGGCTAACTTTTATTTGCTTAGATCACGTGATTCATGTCCCGATTAATTTTGTGTTGGACGTGCCCTCTTGACCCTTTGACCCCGGTCAGGGGTTGGTACTATTTTGGTGACTTCGTTTCTCGTATCGGTGACGTCAGAAGATTTATTTTGACGTGTGGGGTTGTGGTGACAGCTTTAAGATTTCAAAGCTACGTAAGATCTACGTTAGGCCCACTAGACAATATACTGCTACGGTCGGAAGAAAGGTTTTTTGGATTTCCATGTAAGGTCTTCAGCCCTTTGTGTCGAGGCCGCGGTATCTCTTAGGTAGGAACATGGGTGGGTTTTAGTCAGTAGAAGTCTGACACTTCCTACCACTCTGCCCAGAGCAGGAGGAGTCAATTGATGATTTCCCACCTTCCACAAAAAAAGGCTTTTAGCCAAGAAGATTTCTTTCTTGTCAAATGCTTATATATTAGGCACAGTCCAGTATTGTATGTACCATGCCATACCGTGCATAGAAATGTAGTCTCTAGATTAATATAATATAAAGGTAGGTATATATTTATTTTTTTGGAAACCAAACAACTACTCACATAGACACATCTCTTAATCACCTGACATTACCTCTTTGTGATGATGAATCAATCAAACCTCATAATGATGTTGCGAAATCACCATTAGCGTAGGAGAACACTTCAAAGTATAGTTTTCATAATTAATACGTCAAAGCGTAGTAAATCCTAATTGGGAAGCTGAAGCAGTTTGAGAACTTAATTGTAGAACTTTAATCACGGCAACAAGTTACGTCGCACTGAAATATAATATGGAGCAAGGTTAGATTTAATTAAAAAATATGAAAACAGGTTCTAGGAAGAAACGTGCTGGTAAATTTTCACGTTCATTTCTTTGTAGGTACTATAATATAAGTTTAATTACACTGATTATTGTTATTTAACATTATGTCGCGTGCTCATGATTTGAGAACTAATAAATCTTTACAGGTATTCTTCACTTTCACCGGTATTTTGTTTCTAGTAGTATATGTATGGTATGTTAGTATATTTTTGTAGTAGCCTGTACCATTCCACGGTTAGGTAAAATACCTCCCCCAATTCCCCCAAAGTACCTTCTCGAACTAGCCCTTTTTTTTGGAGTGTTTGTATAATCATCAAATGACTCCTGAGCTCTGGATAGAGTGGTATGGAGTGTCAGACTTCTACTGACTAAAAACCACACACCTTTTGTGTCCAGGCCGCGGTATCTCTTTCGAACAATCCGTAGCCCCGACGGGCTCGTACCAGCCCTCTCTGTATAACGCTTCCAGATTGTCTCGCAACCTCTTTCTGAGCTGGCCAACCATCGTGTGACCCACCCAATCCCATTTTAACCTAGCTGCCTTTTTACTCCTTTTTGGTATTTCGAGACAATATAAAACAATTTTCGTAGTCGATAATAAATATGCCTAAGTACTACGTACATCCTGGCAACTCTCTATCATTCCAGACATTGTTTCAAAGCTGTGCGGACGATCGATCAAATAGTGTCATTTTCCCAAAGGACCTGTGTGTACACGTTTTCAAATCCAATCGAGGACAGGAAAAAGTAGGTGATATTCTAACTCTATCGTTAAAATACATAATATTATGCGACACAAAATTTTGCCTTTTGTTAGGGTCGGGAAATTATTAATTAATTACTCTTCCTACTCTGGACTTCAAATCAAATCAAATCAAAAATGTTTATTTGCAGAAAAATACATAAAAGTTATAAGGAAAGATCTTATAAATCCTAAGAAGTCACTGTATTCTGCCTGCAAGCAAGCGTGCAAATTATTTACTTTTATGTCATTATTATCAAATTAACATGCAATTAATATCATTATTTAATTATTATAAAATCAATTATTCATTCTTAATTCATCAATAACATTATTTTTTAAATTCCATAAATTCCTTAATGCTATAGAAACAATGATTTTGTAGTCAATCAGTTAATTTTTTCTTAAATAAAGTACCCTGCAACAATTTTAATTCATTCGGAATGTTATTATAAATCAGAATACACAAGTTAAACACATTTTTTTTATAAATATCTTTATGACTAGGGGGCTGATACAATAGGTTGCGAAACTTAATCCTTCTTTGTCTTGGAAGAACTTCACTACGTAAGTTGCTTAAAGTAATGCATGTGATTCTTGGTAAAAATGCAAATCTCTCTTATATACAAACAGGGTAGTGGAAGAATCTTACATTTTTGGAAGAGAGGTTTACAACTATCCAAGAACCATGCCTTATTTATAACCCGGATGCAACGTTTTTGGAGCTTGAAAACTCTGTCTACATCGGTCGAGTTGCCCCACATTATAATTCCATAGCTTAGGACAGATGACACATAGCCGTGATACGCCGAAAGAGCCGCTTCTACAGATACATTTTGCCTTAACTTTTTTAACGCAAATACGAACCTATTAAGTTTCTGACAAATATGTTCCACATGGCATTTCCAATTTAAATATTTATCTACGTTAAGTCCTAAAAATTTTAATTCATCTACTTGATGTACTTTTTCGCCTTTGCAAATAATGTCAAAAGATAATTGTTTAGTATTATATGAGTTAAATTGTATTAATTTCGTCTTATTAATGTTAATATTCAAATTATTACTTTCCATCCAATTTATTTCTGATAGGGTCTTTTCGGTGACTGATTTGTAGTCTTTTTTATCCTGACATTTTATAATAACTGTTGTATCATCTGCAAAAAGGATACATTTCTGCAAAGTGGCCTCCGGAAGATCATTTATATATAGCAAAAAAAGTAAAGGGCCGAGAATGCTACCTTGAGGTACACCACACTTATTTATTATTGCTCTTGATGTAAATTTTTGTTTAGTATATATTTTATCTGTTTTTTTTACAACTTTGGATATCTCAGTACACTGTTTCCTGTTTTTTAGATAGTATAACAAAGTGTCAGACTCTTACTCACTAAAATCCATCCGTATTCTTCTTAATGCCCTATGCGTTTTAGGACCAGGTGTCTCTTTCGAACGAATTTCGCAACATAAAAAATATTGTCTACCTTTTCTTACACTTAGTGCTACAATAGGTATTATACACCTGTTTAAGTCAATTTATTCTGCGTTTTCTTTATTTAGATCAAGGAGATTTGCACCCCTTTGTGTGTGTTTCCATAAATTGCAGGTCTTTTGACGCGGTTACAAAGCACGGTGCATATATTTTCTTAGTACCTATTCTAGATTTCACAATTGTTAGTTTTCGTTTAAGTGTTGGGGTTTTAAATGTTAGTTTTCGCTTGTTTTTCCACTTAACTGTCCAAATGGTCACGTGACCTAAAAAAAAAACATCGCAGATCTGTCCGTGGCCCGGTGCGGGTCACTTTTTCCTTCCGTGACATTTTGTATATCTGAAGCATGAAAGTTTGTTCGATCTCGCTCAAACTTGCACAGAGTCTAGAAGAATAAACAAGAACGACATTTTGTCTTTGTTCAACCTCGATTAATGATTTTAAGTGTCAAAAACAAGCGATTCTTTTTTAGGAAATGACGTCACGGCACGACGGCGCGTTTTGTTTTGCCTTTGAGATAAAAACCATAAATTGCGACCTAATTATGTTGCTTGATATATGTGACTTATTAAGTACTAGTGGATATAAAACAATAACATTTTGAAATAATGGTTTACTTTTATTAACATCGGCTAAACTGTCCACGGCCCGCACCGGGTCTCGGACGCTTGAACTGTCCGCGACCCGCTGTTAAAAACTATACTAAACCTTAAATAACCTGTTAGCTAATTTATTATCGATTCCAATGACATAACTGGAAGCGAGCTAACTAACGTAATTTCGGAGATATCGTCGTTTTAATGAGCCGCGCCGTTTTTTTTTTCAAAAAGGGGCGTGTCACGTGACACGTTTGACAGAAGCAGCCATATTGGAAAAGTGACCCGGTGCGGGCCGTGGACAGATGAGTGGATCATCATCTGCCTAGCCATTTCTCAACTATGTTGAGGTCAGCTACCAGATTTACCGGATTCAGATGAATACCAGTAGGTACCTACCTACTTTGCTTGTTTTGTACTTTATAATACAACACCTCTTTATTATAAGACTGGTTGTCAGAGTTTCTTTATCTAGAACTGCTAAATGGCTTACTTTCCGAGGCAGGGAGGAAACTCAATTATTATTATGAAGATCGACCCGAGTCACTATTAATATTTAGCCGCGAGCTTCTCGTTTGTTAGGCTCAAAATTAAGCACTAAAATACACCGTTCTGTTTCTGCTAAATTATTTTTGAAAATTATGGACACAGATATAAGGTTTAATCAGGTTTATGCTAAGAACCTAACCTGTCCATTTTTATTTAATTTCATAATTTGTTTGTCTTTTTGATTTTGTGGTGACAAGCGCGACTACTGAGCATGAGGTCTTGGATTTGATTCCCGGGTTTAGCGTAGTACTATTGTGTATCCATAAGTTATTTCTGAGTTCATCCACAACACAGCTTAAAGTTAATAAGATAAAATAAAAGAGTGCAAAATAAAACGAAGTTTCACGTCGACGATTTTATTAGTAGAAGTTAGTTTACACAACGTTCTTGTAAAACTTGCAAGTAATCTAGAATAATCTAATTAACTGCTGGAGTAAGCTTTTAATTGATCTTTGAGATTAAAGAAAGTTGTGAACGGTGGTCGATAAAATTATGTAAGCAAAAGGCCTAGAAGCGTTTTTGCCCAATTGGACGGAGAAAACCGCACAGAGGGATGAGTGGAAGGCTATGGGGGAGGCTTTTGCCCAGCAGTGGGACAATATAGGCTAAAAAAAAAAAAACAAAAGGTGTATTAACGGTTAAGTACTTAAAGATATTTGTGAAATGTGGGTGTACTATTCGGTGCACCTTTGCCTTACCCTACGGGGGACAAAGGCGACATGTTATAATGCTTTTTTTTTTGTTTGTTTATTTCATATTTCTGTTTATAGTTTATATAAATTCTTTGTGAGTTTTTCCTATAGGTATATGTAGGTTATTTTGGTTAGCCATTCTTTAAAGGCTTCTATTTGAAAATCAATGCAATCATTGCATTTAAATTCCTTCATTTCAAAATCCTTCGTTTCAAATCTCCCTCGTGTTGGTGCAAGAATATTCTCATATCAGTGTTCTCAGTTCAATACTTAGGGTCATAAAATCCAACATTCTCTAATAAGACCTCTGTTACATACATGATAGGGAGTACCCGCTCATGCAAGTGAACCTTGGTTCTAAGCCGTCCAAGGTTCGCTGTATAGTACACGAAGAACATAGTTGGCTTAGCGTTTTCATTTTACTAAGACTATAATACGAGTATTAAAAGGTACGTCTTCACAGACTGTTTTATGATACTCCTTGCAGTTAGCAAAGAGCTCAATTTCGTATTGGATCTTTATATTTTAAAACGAGCACTTCGTCTGCGACTTTGTCCGCGAATTTGGTGATACCTTGGCTAGTATGCATGCTATTAATATAATGTATAGCCAATAGCACCAACGAATATACAGTCTTTCTATCAGTGACATAAGTTTTAAAATTGGATTATGAGTTCCGGAGATTAACCCCTACATACAAACTCTTAAGAGCGTATGCTACCTCAGATTAGCAACCCTATTTGTGGTGGTTCAAACTTCGCTTGAAATCCTGTTAGAATAAAGTTCTAATCAGCTTGCACTACAAAGCGGTTGTTACGTCTTTCGCTGCGGCCGAATAGTGCGAAATTTGTGGTATTTTGCGATTTACAAAAACACTATTGATTGGACTAAAAAAGTAAAACACTATCACTTTAGTATGTTGCTTGCAGAATTATTTGGCTAAAAAAACAGAACGATGACATGTATTTTAGAATGGTTTTTACTCGAAAGAAATTTTTAGAGGTACCTTCGCGATTTTTTTCTATCGAGCAAAGTTACTTGTATTATGTTTTCACAACACTATAGCACTAGCATATGTCCTGAAGAATATCATATATTTTTCTGATGTTGATTACTGCAGTGAATCATATACTTTTACGCATTATAAAACTCGCGTTTGAGGTACCATAAGCTCTTAATGACTTGTTTGGTTAAAGACCTTATTTTTGTGTGTTGTATTTTATGCAGTTTATTTATTTCAAGCATGCTGCGCTCTAGTCCTCAGGGATAATAAGTATCCTTTATTTTAATCTAGGTTATACGAGTATCTAAACATTTGATGCAACTCTGTTCAACTGTTTTTGCGTCAAAGACTAACAAACATTCATCCCTAAATCAATCATCACGTGTCAATAGATTGAACCGAGCCGTCAATGTGCTTGGCAAACCTATAAGTGCACTAAATGCCAAAGTTTGTCGGAATAATGCATAGTGATTAATTAGTTGATTAACCACACCAGTATTGTGGCCGTAATATTTGTATGCTCATGTGCGAACGGTGACCCAATCAAGTTATTCAAAACCAGTTATGCGGATCTCTCATTGTATTGGATAATTATATTATATACAAAGCGATACCATGTTATACTGAAAATGTTGCGAAAATGCTTGTGAAATCCATAACCTCCTCGGTTGAAGAAATCGAATGAAAAAGTAAACCTATTCTTCTTCGGGAATTGCTTAACTCAGAAAGTTATCATCTTATCTTTTTAAATGCCCCAAATCCCTCACGCGTGTAAACTAAGCCTAACCTTTGTAAACATTTAAGGATTAGAGGCTTATTGCTGTAGCAGCCCCTATTGAAAACGTCATAGTCTTTAACAGTCGCAGCTAATTTGGTCTTATCGTGGCTTTTTTTGTGAAATTGGCTTTATTTGATTAATATTCTTTTTAACCGACTTCTAAAAAAGAAGGAGGTTCTCAATTCGGATGTTTGTATTTTTTTTTTTTTTTTTTGTTCGGGCATAACTCCGTCATTGCTAACCGATTTGAAAAATTATTTCTTTGTTGGAAAGGGTATACTTCCGAAATGGTCCCATACATTTTTTTTCGAAATCGGACAAGCGGTTGTTGAAAAATCAACAAAACTCAAAAAAACCAGTCTCTGAAGTCGGTGGCAAAAAAATGAAATCAAACAAACAAAAGTCACCGCCTTCAGAGACTGGTTTTTCTTCTAAATTTTATTTTTCACTTTTTTGTGTTTTTTTTTTGAAGTCGGTTTTATTTTTTTAAGTTATAATTATGGAATGATTTTAGGCATATACCATCGCAGCTAGTGCGAACTTGCCGCCATCTAGACTTTCAATATTCTTCCTCATATTCTTCAACAATCATGCGTTGAATGTTAGCTAAGTGCCATAAAATTCAAATCGTGGATATTAACCGCTTTTTTAACGTTTTCTGAAATTCAGACTCTGCAAAAAATATTTTGTACCTACGTCCTAACCAAAGCTATCGGCCACGCTAAAATGTAATCGGATTTCATAAGTTACCAATTTCTCCTGAAAAGCGTCATACCTTTGTCAACGTGACTACCAGTTCACGTTCAGGTTCGTCAAACAAAATGACACCACGTGGGTTTGCTTCGGTTAACCCATTTGAGCCCGCTGTCCCCATACTGCCTGAATGAGTTTGTAATAATTTTCTTGACACGAATATTCTCAAAAGTTAGTCTTTATTAAACTCAGGTCTGTTCACAGCCTTAGTTTCCACTCGTTTAAATAACTAAACACATTACGATTCAGCTTGATTTCTAGACCTATTATTTTCAGCCTAATCATTTGGAAAGACCATTTGACCTAAAAATAAAAAGCAGATTGGGTCACAGTATGAAACATAAAAAAGAAACGGTGACGTCATAACTGTCGGCAGCAACACATAAGGTGTTTACTTAAAGACTTTTGATAAATATGCTGACATGTTTACCGTGGAACTGAATTTAGGGCGATTTGTTTGCTTTTGTAGATTTCATTTTATGACTGTTCAGTAGTTTCCTTTTCGTCTTTTTAGCCGTGAAGTGATAGGTTGATTGTGTTGTCAGATGATTTTAACTTTTGTATTTTTTTCTGCGTCGTATGGCATGGATAAAAATAACTCCATAAATTTCTTCATCGTTATAAAATCCGAAATTCTCACGTGTTGAGCAAGCGTGGTGATCAATACTCATGCCTTCTTGAGAGAATGCATGAGCTCTGCTTCATATTAATAACTGTTTTCTCTTAGCTGTACTTACTTGTCAAAAATAGTAAAGGGCAAGAACGGAATGGCAAAGTTTGTAGTACACCTAGCCAGGAATTAAAACACATAAACAATCGGCAGGGTAGCTAATTCTTTTATTTTTACTCCTACGCTGTTTCTGCAGATTAGCCAGCAGTAGTAGCGGGTCTGTAATAGGCTGGTATTATGCATATTATTAAACATAAAAGTTATCCTAAGACGCCTTCTATTTCCTCAATATTGACGTCAAAACAAACGCACTGTTGACTAGAGCAGTCCAAGGCTGCTACTAGGAGCTGATCTATTATTAAAAATCCTACAGTCTAAGATTCAGAACTCACAGATTATCCGATAGAACATCTCACAAACGAACGGACATACAAACATAACGATAATGCAAATCCCTTTGACAGTTGATCACATTTTGCCTTTGAAACCCGATATAGCTCGACTTGCAACCAGTTTTGTCCTTACGAAATGCTTCGTTCGAGAATTGTGCCGTCATTATTTAGTAGCAAAATCCTAGCTCTAGGAAACAGAGTTTTATATAAAAGTTTAATAGTTAAAAGTTATATAGTTTTTAGTTTTAGTTTTACAGGCTTTGAGATCTTTGAGACTGTATTTATGGAATACGGGTCGAATTATTGTGATGCTATTCGATTTGTTGGTCTGAAAATTTGATACGTGAATTCCAGTCAAATAGATTTCAGATATCATAGAAAGGTCATTAGAGGAAATGCCATACAACAATGTGTTACCTGCGGAATCTCGGTATGTCACTCATCCACAGACCAACCAGTTGATAAGCGCGATTGAGATCAATTGTTGAGAAGATAGTTTTTCCGGATAGGTGATGTGTGAAGTCTTTGATGCGTGAGACGGGGTATCGATCTGGTATGGTGCCATGATAGAGTTGAGATCTGAAGATTGATCCAAGTGCATGTCATTATTTTGCCACGAGATCCTATATCGAGGAATATTTACGTAAACTATTTGGCTACCCAGCTGTAGCATCCCTTTTACAGAACTTTTCTCTAGTGAATTATGCTCAATTTTTGAATTTATTGTCTGGCATCTTTTGAATAAGATTGTGTCGTCATCCTTTATTTGCGGTCTTTCAACTTTCTTGAATATACAATATTCATTTGTTGTTTAAGTATGAGTCCGTTCTTTGATAATTGGTTTGTTTATGAAAGAAAATGTTGGATTTTTTTTTGTTTTCAACCGTGATAATTAACTTTGTATTAGAGCGTCTTTACATCTTCTGTCTTTTGAATTTTATGTTGTATTGACTTTTAATTAATATCGGTTATCTTCTTTTCAAAGCACTGAAACACCTTAAGAGCCAGGTATAAAAAAAATATTTGCTGTCACTGTTTACACTGGTTCTCTATAGTGTCACCTAACTTTTTAGGACTATAAAATTTATTATAAACAAACATTCGGAATAATACACATTAGGTAAAGCAATAGTTAGGACATATTCATCGATATTATGACAGAATACTTTTAGAACTAAAGATGTTAAACAAAATTTCGGCAATTTGAACATTATGGTTAATGAAGTTTATGGCAAACGTGTTATGGATAATGATTTTCGGACAAACAATTTTAGGAGAAGTAAGGGAGTACCGTTTACACTACTTCACAAAAAAAAAAGTTACTCTATTTTCTCCCACCTAGTTACATGTAAATTCTAGGAAACATCATTTATATTCCCACTTACTTTCATAGAAACCAACGCATCTCGATAAACGTTGGAATAAATCCAAACCGAGCCAGATTTAACAGTAATACCCCATTTAATCGTAAGTGTCTCCTTTTATTTCAAACAGTTAAACATTACGATTATGGGAGACAGAAATAGAACTATGAATGCATTGGGGAAAAGTTACGGCTTTTCAAATCGTATGAGATAGACACGTTTTTCTAGTTAGTATGTTGTTCGTGTTTTTCGGGAAATGGGTTGTTTTTATTGCTTTTCGTGAATACATAAACTTTTTGTGTTTATGAATGAACTAGCACTTCGCCTGCAACTATGTCCGGGAAAATTGCGATAGCTCGGGTGATATGTATGATATACTTTTAATTTTGTATTTTTTTGTAGTTCCTAAGATTGCCACATACATACAAACTTCCAAACTAGACCTCTCTATAAAACTAGATTAGTTCCTGGGTATTATTGTCATACAGGCGTTTGTATTTCCAATTCGTTTCAATGTTTTTCGTTGAAAAAATCGTTTGAGAAAATCTTTATTAATAAATTCCGGGCACTATTACGATCTTGTAGGGAAATGGAACTCGTAAAGGCATTTGATTTAATTTGAAATTTAAATTTACATTTCTTGATAGAAATCGTGTTTGAAGTGTGACTGTCTGTGACATTGCTCCTAATTATTAAGGAAAAATATCTTAGTTTTTATTCTGATGTTAAAATCACCATGAGCTATCGGTCCGCTTATAAACACATTTACGCCCGAATACTCGAACGTCACTCAATTTTAAGTTGCACTTAAATCTCGTGCTGTCTTTGTTACTTTAACGCAGAGTGACAGAGATACCACGAGTTTTGAGGGCTACTTATAATTGAGTGACGTTCGAGTATTCGGGCGTAAGTTTCTATTTTATGACTTGACAGCCCGACATGTTACCGTAATTAATAACGAGGCGATCTTTCTTATTTTAAACTGCATTGCAATACTTGACTTCCTAGAAAGGCATAATAAATCCTTTATTTAATGGGAAAGGGCCGAGACACAAGTGGCGGCCGGCAAGCCAAATGTGATGTTTCAAAGAAATTCTGTAAAAACATGCGTAATTTCTAAACGCAACTTACAAGAGCGGACCCACATCTGTTTGCAATAAACCCCGATCGCTCTAGGTAGAGACCCTTAAAACAATTGAGAAGTTTGGGCGGACACTGCGCTGAAAGAAACCCGTGGGAAGGAGTCGATGCAAGCCGTGTGTGCAGCGTGGTATTTGTGGGGATGACGAAGGGACAGTGGATTTGAGACCGTGGAAGGGCTCGGTTGTTGAAATTAGCGGAACTAAGTCAGGGTTACGTAAAGTCCTAGGACGTCCTAGATTAGACTCATGAAGTTAGGGTAGTCTTGGTACCAAGTCGTATATATCAGTGGAGTATCGTAAGAGAGTGATTAATATTTAATAAGTTAAATATAAGTAATAGTAGTAAGTCTAGTTAAAGTCAGTGACGATACGTGTAAGGAGAAAGCTGAGGCAGAGGCGATACTGGTAAAGTGTGAAGTATTCTGTAAGTGAGTTACAGACTTATCTATTTTAATAAACACCCGGTAAGTGTTTACTATTTATTACCTACTCTTGGCGTTACCGTTTGGCGGTAACACGGATATGCTGTTAATAATCATTTATTTTAGCGTGATGGAGCAACTGCTTATTTGATCACCATGTTTATTATTACCTCATGTATTATGAGTTTATCTCCAAATCCCTACCTTGGTAGATATCTGTCATAAGCGTTTGCTCAGGGAACGGAGAAAGCCAGCCGGTACACTCTTCACACACCCCATGCATACATGCACACTATACACTAATACACCCGACTATTAGACGAATGTTGACTATTATCTGACGCATAACAAATGGATGGCCGAACCGTATTATTCACATTTTGATTAGAACGAGCCTTATGGTTCAGTGGTAGATTTACCACTGAACCATAAGGCTCGTTATATGGTTCAGTGATTACTGAACCATATGGCAACGTAATATTATAGAATACAACTAATTATAAACAGTTGTGATCAGTAAATAATACCAACTTGTACTTTGAAATACGAATCCACCAAACGCTATATGATAGATACTGCTTCCTATAAAGGTCTAACCCAGAGACATTGCGTTGAGATTGTTGGCGCACATTTCCACATATCGGGGGTAGTCACCATTAAGTATGGGCCTGGAGATTGATAGCCACGTTCTAAGGAACACGATTAGGGACTGTGTCTCGTTAAATCCAACACCGGCCTATGGTATGGCCTATTCTGAATCGACACTATTTAGCGAGACACGCAAACTCGATGTTTTGGGGCAGATTAAGGAAATGTGAGGTGACGATAAAGATACCACTTCGGCGTCACCAATACAATCGCAATATGTTCTGCTACAGACCGAATCTACGGTGCGCTTGTGCAAGTTGTGTTGTTGTTATATAGTAATTGGGGTAATTTGCCGTAAGGGTGTCATTAAGTACGCGATTAAGTGAAAATACTGAAAACCTGTCTTCCTCAATGGTGGCTGGCCTCACAACCCACTGCCTTAGGATTGGGACAGACATGTAAGTAGTGCTTAGGAAACGTGATCTGTTAGAGTTCGTAGCAGTGTCCTTAGTAGGGCTATGCATTTAGGTCTAGCAGAAAGCGTACGCCGGCTGACGTTGTAAAGTGGTTCCATGGCGTAACATGGAACCACTTGCGTTCGCGAATCGGCATCTAATATTGTGGAAACAAATAAGTTAACGTTATAAATAATTTCTTAAGCGCAAGCGTAACGTTTCCCTTACCAACCCTTTTTATCTTATATAATATCTTTGATTCCTCTTGTCTTATTAGCTTCATACTTTACGATTGATTTGCCTTATTGGATTTGATATTACTCATGTATATTTCTAATTCAGAATTCCCATTAACTTCACCTTGCATCCCCTCTCAGTCTCTAGCTTTGAAAGCTGGGACTGGGCTGACCATAATTGGGAATTCAGTCCTCTCAGAATCGGTGGGCAGATGACCAAGTCTATGGTTGAGTCTGACAGACGAGCGCGTGGTGGGGCGCTTGCCTTTCCGAATATATTCCAAAACAAACGGAAACCGACTGTGAATACTAATATTACTATGATTTAAGAAAAACGAAAATTTTATCAGCCTGGGGTATTTTAGGAACAGTCACAGAAGTTACAGCAAAAGGTTCACTTTTACAAATTCTTACCACTGCACTAACAAAGGGATTTTATGGAAATTCGTAGAATTCTCAAATGTAGATTTTAGCAGTAGCCCACTTCAACCTAAAATGTCAAACGATTGCCTACAATTTGACATCTACCTCGGAGCTCCACGGTGTTTGAGCATTTTTTATTCGATATTTTTTTTCATAAGATTTTCTAGGGTCAATTTTTATTTACCAGGTGTTTCATTGTACCCTTCGAGCCTAAAGGGTAAAAAAATACAGACGAACAACCACAAGCAGAACAATATTATACTTAAGTTAGGTAGGTACGTAGTTTTACAACAATTTTAAAGAAACTACCCGCACCTCAACCTTACCCTTCAGGATTACAGGCATGATGTTACGAGTAGTAAGTGGCCTACAATAACCTTTACAACTTAATACTTTCACAGCATAAATTCCACTTAACAAATTAATCATTTAAGCACCTAAGTTAATTAAGTTAATTTGTCTAGCGCTTGATTAAGCCTTTTTATTACTGTGACGCCACGCGGTGGTATGAAACGGGTAATTTTTCATTAAAACTAAGTAAGGGCGTGCCCTTTCACTTTTCATGAATCAATTTTTCACCGAAGACTTTGAATCTAAATTGAAGCTGAAAATCGAAGGATTGGAAGATTCATTTGATTCGGTATCAAGTCATCATTTTGTTCAAAGAATTTCATGGAAGATTGAGAAAAGTAGTCAATAACAGAATGAGTTTGTGGAATTACAATAAGAAAAATCGTTCGCTCGTTTCAGAATTCGTAATTGTGATTCTTAACTATTTATGATTAATGTTTTGTTATTATTTTCAATTAATAATATTATATTTTCATGGCGTTTATTAAACAACAATTGATTGATTTATTTACTTTATCATTTATGTACCTGGTCTACACACTAGAGAGAACAAAATCGTAACAAAAAGTAGAGTACGAAGGCATAGCTTACTTCAAAAGAAATTATTATAGATTTTATTTATTGGTTGGAATAAGAGAAACTGGAAATAGTGTCAACAAGAGATGACGCTAAGAAAAATACAAAAAGTTAAACTTCGTACGTTGAAGAAAATGACACAAACATGCATTCGAATAATTTTGTTTATGTTTCGTTTAAGTTTTAAAAGCAATTAATACTGCAAGGCAAACGATTAGTTTTAATAAATAATTAGCCCATGTGCAATAATGTGCATACAACACACGCCAACCATTCATTATCAAGACTTATCAATTTTTACATCTATGATTATATTCCATTATTCATACTTTGATCTGTTATCACTGTTAACAGATCAAAGTATGAATTATTGTTAGAGACTATTTTCGAATGAATACTAAACGATAAGTTAAAAGGCAATGACAATGCAGTTCTATCCACATTATATTATGTCTATCTGTCCATTTGTCTGTATCTCATAGTGATAATCTCATTTTGACAATTCACAAGTCCGTTTATAGATCACGCCTGTAATTCCCGAAGGGTCCTATTTAATAGGGGATGAACCTATTGCCATCAAGCGGGGACAAATTCAGATTCCAATGTTGCTACTGGAAAATCCTGACGGAAAAACAGTCGCGCTTGCGACCACTAGACCACCAAAGCCAAAAAAGCAAATTTTTCAAAATGAAGCAATAAATAGCGAATATTCTTAAAACTCAATCGGAGCGTAGTTATTACAAAATATGTGTTATAATTTATGATGATAAAGATGAGAATTAGCACGAAACAGTTAAATAGAATTCGAATGAATTTCAATTAATCCAGTTCTGGGTATTTATGCCAATTCAATATGAACGGTTTTATCACGACAGTATCTGAATACTTGATTTATTTAAACCGAAGCGAAAACAAAAATAGCCTGTGTCCGTGATTTATAAATTAAATGACGGACAAATAATTATTAGGAAGCCTACAGCTTTGTGTATTATAATTATAGAAATGAAAATGGAAAATTAATTACAAAAGAAGCATCGGATTAACTAGCACAGACTTATTGACTCAGGTTTTAATTTTAAATTAAATTTTAATGTGCCTGTTTTGTGTCTACAGAAGGCATTATAATGGTTGCAAAATAAAAGTAAAGTACTGTAAAGTACTCTTACCGAAGCGGAAAGGCACTTGGTTTCACTGTCATTGCGATATTTTTTTGTTCTAGACATCCACACACACACACACACAGCACAGCACAGTGCACAGTGCACAGTGTTTTGATTACGTTATATTCAGTCCTATCATAAAACATGATTTTTCAACCAAAAAAAATGACGTAGAGTTAATTAGTTTGATGTACAGAATGCTTGGTTGATAGCTTCCAGAAGGGTCCGTTTACACATCCATACTATCCATACTTCCATACTTCCATACTATAATATTATAAATGCGAAAGTAACTCTGTCTGTCTGTCTGTCTGTTACTCTTTCACGCCTAAACGGCTGAACGGATTTTGATGAAATTTGGTACAGACATAGTTTGGAACTTGAGAAAGGACATAGGATAGTTTTTTTTTTTTTTTCTGCCGGAAGTCACTATACCACGCGAACGAAGTCGCGGGCAAAAGCTAGTCTTGTATAATTATCTATTCTTTTTTTTTTGTAAATCGCTGAACACATTAACAGAGATGAATTTCTGACATCTCGTAATAAGTGATGTTTTATCTCAAATTATCGCACCACTATGATTAAATGAATTATGTAACTCACGGCTTCGTTCCCGTTATGTCCCGTATGGAAATTAACAAACGAGAACGTTTAAATGTAGCCAATGACACTAGGAAAAATGTAAATTCCCGTTAGTGAAACTAAAAATCGGGATCGGATCATTCGTTTCGCAGATTAGCCCCTACTTACATAAATAAATGTTACCTCTTTATAATTAAGTATAGCCAAAGCGATAATATAATAACTATATTTCAACTTCATCATGACCTTTAAAAAGGAAGAAAAAATAATTAATAAAAAAATCAACCACGATCTTCATTCTACTCAGTGTTTACTGCCATTCAAATCCTGTTCCAGTACACATTTAATCCACTAAGCTTTAACAAATTCAAAGAACCTCCACACACGACAACAGGCTTGATCTTCATATAGAAATTCTAAGGAAAATCTTCAAGATTAAGACGACATACGACAAAGACGAAGACTACAATAGGATTTTAGTGTATTATAGTAGCCCTTTGTAGTAGCGTCACTTACTCGACTGAAGACCTACTTATTGATACGATGACAGTGTTGTGAAGTTGGAATAACGATACAAATACTGTTGTTTGCTACCGTACAACAGTATCTATAACAAAATCCTTATACCCTACTAGCTGATGCCCGCGGCTTCGTCCGCGTGGATTTCGGTTATCGCGACCAAAAGTAATATTTTCATCCCCCGATTTCAACAGTGTAGCATCATTTTCTTCGTACTTTTAGCTGTAACTATAAGAGAGAGGATTAATAAATCAATTGAGAAAGGGTAGATAGATGATGATGTTGCAACGTTTCTATTTGA
Source organism: Diarsia mendica (assembly GCA_949316265.1). Classification (NCBI taxonomy): domain Eukaryota; kingdom Metazoa; phylum Arthropoda; class Insecta; order Lepidoptera; family Noctuidae; genus Diarsia; species Diarsia mendica. The sequence continues at coordinate 8,652,084 of OX438899.1, read as the reverse complement.
GATAAAAAGTGACCCTGATACCACTGATACTATTGAACTGCATCACCCCACAGCTGGGCCAGACTACCAGTTTTTGAGTGTGGCCCTACACAAAATAAATATTTACACCATGAATCTGTCTTTTGCAAAAGTATAAAAGTTTTATTTCACCTCTAGGAATTTTCAAGATTTAACAATAAGTTGAGATTCATGCACTCTTGAAATCTTGAGCGTGCAATAAAATGTAGTGATTCGTTTCTCAGTCGCTTGAACGATAAGTTCAATCAGTAGGAAGATACGAGTCTATTGTGAAGGATCTTGAAGATATTCTGATATATTTTGAGATGTGGAAAATATAGTACAAAGAAAGGTGTGTGAGTTTATAAGGTCAATATCTACGCTACCCAAACATTTACCTAAATGCAAATGCTTTTCTCGTAGCTTTCATATTATTATACATTTTAGCATACAAATTAATCTGAATGGTATAATATCATTCAACACTATACCGCCGAGTTCACAAAACTATAATAACAACTATTCTTCAAAAATACAGAGACGCTAACAAATTTTGCAAAAACTGTATTAAATAACGGGCTTAAAGTAAAACCATAAAGATTTGCATGCCCCATTACATTTTTACCCACTACGAAGGATTGGTAAGGAGGATTATAAATGGATTATCTCACGTGTCACGTACAAGCTCATACGATTTAAAATGTCAGTCGCCATGTAGACCGAGAGCTATAGGGTTGTAAAAATACAACAGGAGAGTTAGCTCCTGTTGTATTTTTGAACAATATGTAATGTATTTATTTTTAACTTCACCCAATTTATTTTTGTTTTCCAGTGAGTTCAGATCCTATTGCTTTTAAATAAATTGAATACAAGGTCAGATTCTCTGCTATAACCACACTATTAATATATATTATACTATATGAATGTAGCATGTCACCAAATACTTCTATTTATTAAACAAATCCATGATAGTTATATCTATTTTGAAAATGGTGCGTAGAAACCAACCAACGAACCTATTTTACTTTGTTAATATAATCTACCAACGGATTTATTATAAAGATATTTAGTCTATGACAAAATACACGATGCGGTTAATACAATTGATACGTTTTACCCTATGAATAATACATTTGTTGTGCCATCATTTCTCAGTATTAAGCTGTTAATGTTGTTTCAATTATTCTAATCAATTCCGAGAACCCAATCAATCGACTCAATCCATGACTTACTAAACAATACTGTGAAAACAGATCCCTAACATAACAGTTACTGAACAAATAGTACATCGTAGATTGCTATTGTATTGTTCTATGAAGCTTAGAATTATTTGGCAAGTCTTATGAATGAGTACACAATTCATATGTGAATTCATATGTGATACATAATTCTTTTTTTGGTGATTATTGTCTGATGTATTCTATCACTTACATAATTCATGTCAAATACATTCTCATCCCACTACTGAATGTATGACGTCCCCTATATGTTATAACGTAGGTAGCGGGCATACAATAGTTGCTATATGTGCGTGTTGCTTAAATCGTGTCGTGCGCAGGACGTATGCTGTCTCCTGGACCGTTGCTTCCAATACCCGCGGCGGAGCGCCCGCGACTGCGGCTGTCAATTTGCATTGCTGCATGCCGTGCCAGACGACCAAAACCAGGGTAGCTAGCGGAGCCCTGCCCGCGCTAGATCGCGGGCATGCCCCCACTGCCAGTGCCGGTGTGCTGGTTGCGACCACCAAGTAAGCAGTAGCACGCTTACTAGTGTGTTACAAAGTCGCGTTGAGTTCACACATATTTCTGCTAAGCACGCTACTCACGTCGACGACGACACTTGCACCGGTTTCACGTCTTTTCATTCATTTTCTTTACGTCTTGCAGACGTCATCTCCAAATGTAGCTCCATATCACCAAAAGCGGGTTCTGAATCACAGTATAATGTTATTTCACAGGAAGATGCTGCTCCGTCTGACATTATTATTCAGAGACCCACTGAGGCATCCAGCGAAACAAATGTGGTCGCCCTATTTGCTACCGAGACGTATACAGCAAAGGTTTGATGACCCTTGGACCCAAATCCAAATATTTTTCAGCACTTTAGGTGACACATCACTAGTGAGAAGGATTGACACGAGGTCACATTGGAGTTGTTCGTTTGAAGATAGAAGTGTATAATAATAATATTGTAAATCGTCAAAGGTTAAAGTCACTTTGATCGACCTGTCCAGTGTTTTAACCTTTATTACCTTTGGATCAGAGAATGTTTCATGAAGAAACAAATAATGTTATTATACAAATAATCCACAATCGCACTTGCAGTGTTTTAGGTGTTCCAACACGTTTGTTCACTAAAATCCCGATTAAGCACGCTAGCATTTAAACAGCTTAAATGTTGCGAAAATGTTCATATTTTTGCAAGCAGTCTTTTGCACATTATTCCCGTTTTGTAAAGTGATCGTTTTTGTGTCCACTTGCTTTTGTTAAGCTCCCCACCACTAGAGTTACAATGACGTTATTCTAGGATCACGTCTAGCTAAACCTTTTTTTTTTGGTGGGTGGAAAATCATCAAATGACCCTCCCCGCTCTTGGGCATAGCGAAGGGGAGTGTCAGACTTCTACTGACTAAAAACCGAACCCATGTTCCTTCTTTGCCCTTGCGCCGAGGCCACGTCATCTAGTACAAAAATCCGCGGCCCCGACAGGGTCTAGCTAAACCTCTTTTCGCGAAAGGTTTATCGTTCAGCAGGCCAGCCATGACGTCATAATGCAGTATTGAATGGTGTTATGATGAAGAAATGGCGCTAGACGTGTACTTCAACACTGTCTCTTTCTCACACTGCAGTGACAATAAAATAATAATTCTTTAAGACGTCATTGTAACCCCCCAGGGCAAGTTTTAGTGAAGATTTACGCTAAGGAAGACTCATCTATCAAAATAAAAGAAAGAAAAAACATTATGGAAATAGAAATTAACCACTAGACGTTGGTAGTGCAACTAGCACTAGGTACAGTATCTTCTTAGAAGAAATAAGAAATTAGTTTTAAAATAATTGAAGTAATAGAATCCCTACACTATCTTAACCCCATCTCTGACTGTAACTCATGAACCAGTTCGAAAGAGCGAAACAAAAACAAGCGTCAAAAACCGCAGGTCAAAATAAGCATTGAGATACCCTAATGATATCTGGGGCGAAACAAGTTACTTATGTTTGCCAATAAAAGACAGTATTCAGGCAAAACGATGACAAACATTCAAAACCAGGTCACTCAAATAGAAACAGAACATACTCGTACGATGGAAACCAAACAAACGACCCAAAACTAACAGCCGCTTAACTATTCAAAAACATAAGCAGAACCATTAGAATGCGGCTTACCGTCCTAAATTGCATTGAACCGCTTTAAACCGTGCTTTAACAGTTGCCATTTTCCGGACAAAGGAAATATTAGCAACGTAACAAGCCTGCCTCATTTCCCGTGGTAAAATTTCAAGGGTCTGTGATCGATTCTCGTGGCCGTAAAGGCACTGTTCCAGTAGCTCATGACAAAGCTATGCTTGTTTAAGGCGTGTTTCCAGAGAGTCGCGCACCGAAGGATGTACGTAAAACAAGCCAGTACTTTTTTTTGGGACTATCCCTCCACACTATTCGCAAACCACTGTAACTCCTGAAAGTCAGAATAAATTGTCAACCACCAGAAAAGCTTAGAGACAATGAACCTCAACAAAGTCACAGAGAAAAACTTAACTTTGTCTTGAATCCCGCAACGAAATAATTAGAAAAGCGAAATAACGGAGTAGTAGGTAAAACATAATTTTTACTTTTATATAGCTAGTCACATGCTACCTAAGCTTAACCTGCAAGATCGGTTGAAGATATTATCTGCTTTAAAATTGAGTTGCAAGATTCCACCCGAACAAACATACTTGCAAGTTATATAAAAGCTTGTAAAAGAGAACAAAATGTTATTGGTTAGTTTCATCACCACAACATCCAATCCCATTATTCCAGCTACCTTACTCGTCAAAATACAAATGAAAACGTAGTTTTTCGCGCTTGTTTAACTTGGCTTTGTTTGAAACTGTCGATCCGCTGCGACCTACGGCCAGACTAGACTACGCACGGATGCGTGATAGTAAACAAATGAACACAATTGCGAACGTGGCTAGCTTACCTCTTCGTGCATATCCTGCACTGGACGGTCGACTTAATAATTTGTTCGTAAATCTAGTTTGAAGCCGAGTAAGTCCATTATAGGGGCGAAATTGCGAACCGTTTTCTGTTGACGGAAATGAGTGATGGATCAAAAATAAATGTTTTGTTAAGTTGCTGTAATCTTCCTTTGTTTTCATTCAAGTTTTTCTGGCGTTTCGCCAGCGTCTGCTGCTTTGTTTAAAAGGCTGTGTACATTAGGGAGCGCATGGGTGGATTTTCCGTTTTGTTAATTTTCGAGATTGAAGATTATTTCCTGAATCTATTGTCCTCATTTTATCTTTACCTAAAGCTACGCATATTAAATGAAACTTCTCGTAGTATTTCAATATGTATGCTCAGACTCAATTTTTTTTTTTTTTTTTTTTTTTCGATATGGCATCTCGCAGTTCAGTCTAGGAGACTGGCTTCTGCTTAACCGGGCAAATCCCTGTGGATGCCTTGAGTTTAAGGCCTCCAGCCAGGGGCAAATAACTTATATACTAAGTGACTAATCGCTGAGGGCACCCCCTGTGGGGTACGGACCTCGGCTTAGGACGTCACTATTAGAGGACAGCAAGGGGACAGGCTGGATCTGAGTTAAATTATTTAGGGGCTGGTTTAAAACTACTGGCTCAGCATCGCGGGCTGGCTCTAGCAAGGGTCGGGGGGGGCTTGAAACACGATTTCGCGACGACGGACCGCGGCGGCGCGGTCGGAAAGACGGGTATCTGTATCTGTTCTTTCTAAGAGTACTGGTTTCCCTACTGCTCTCTTGAATGATGGTGATAGGATCGTCGGGTGTGACAAGAGTATGCCGCGGACGGCGGATCATACTTATACGCGATGGATCGTATCGGGCGGCCGATGCGATTAACGGATTCCTATGTTTGACCGCGGTGTCAAAGAAGCGCTTGGAAAGGCGCTTCATGAACTGTTGTATGGTAGGTAATTTGAGGTCTATATGTAGACTGTTATTACGGACATACCAAGGAGCTCCGGTGATCTTACGGAGAAAACGGTTCTGCAAGGTCTGCATCCTGTGTATGTGTCGTGGGTGTGAGTGTGCAAATACGACACATGCGTATGTCATAATCGGTCTGATCACTGCGGTATAGAGCCGCATTTTGCCGTTAAGCGACAATTTGCTTTTTTTATTAAAATCAATTTTATTAAAATTCAATTTTATTAAAATTCCTTCCTATTTATATACTTGCATAACTACAGTAGCAAACCCCTTTAGCCCCAACAAAATAAACCTAAACTTCGCCATCTGATCACGACCAGATACCCCAATTCCAACAATATTTACCTGTCAAATTATATAACACTGGTCCGCGTAGTTTGCAATATACATGTCAGTTGCAGCCCTTACGTCAGTTGCAGTCCGTGCTCATTACACAACAAGACACTGTATATTTTTGAACAGTAGAACAACTACAAACAATTGTTGATAGAGGCTCTCGCACGTACTCCGCTACACGATCTTATAACCTAGTTATGTAGTGTCAGTATTTAATAGAGTAGTTGACTGACTAAAAAATATGATTCTGTTTAGTCCGTCTGTTAGATTATCGAAAAATATTGATTTGACGACACGGTTGGCGCAGTGGCTAAGCGATTGGACTGCTGCGCTCGGTGTCGCGGGTTCGATCCCCGCACGGAACAAGTATCTGTATGGCCTACAGATACTTGTTTCGGGTCTGGGCGTATTTGTGTATGTGGTTTTCAATGTTTGTAAACGCACCCACGATACAGGAGAAAATCGTAGTGTGGGGCAACGTTTTAAAAAAAACAAAACAAAAAAAAAACAAATTGGATAAGTACGTGTTTTTTTTATCAAATTAATAAAAAATCACGGAAATAAAATGTGTCAAACATCGTGAGTGGGGGCTGGTGACGTCACTTTCTGGTAAAAATGTACCAAACTGTGACGTCGCGCGACTTTTCGAACCACTGTATCGTCTTCATTTATTGTTTACGCGAAAAAAGAAAAACTACGTGTCCAATATTTTTTGGAAATCTATTTGACGGACTAATTAGATTTTTTTAGTCAACTACCCTATTGTCAGATAGTTAGTCGGCAGCTTAAGTATAGAAACAGACGCTTGTGGTTTGTGTAGTGAGCCACACTAATTGCCGAATGCACATAAAAACTAAATTATATACAAAAAGCCACCCTATTTTCCGTCGGAGATAGGCAGAAACTACAGATTACTGGTTATGTATAAGTTTTACTACAAGTATCTTATAAACCCTTCACAATCTTCGGGTAGGGCACACAAAAAGAGTAGAGGGTAGATCTAAAAAACTGCCAAGTTAAGCTACTGTTTCATCTTCGAACTGTAACCAAAAGCTTGATACCGAATCCTCTAAAGTTAGTAATTGAATTTCCTGTAAACTCCAAACAATGAACTAATAAGCGTGCTGGATCTATTTTAAAAGAGAAGAGTTAGACGGCCGTGCTGTATTATATAAAGTTATGAACAGTCAATTAAGATATGTTTTCGATAGGTTTTGTAAATTGAATTTCACGTTGTTTTAGTCTTGTATTTATGATAAACCTCGTTAGGTTAGAATAAGGGTAATACTTGATCTAGATTTAGGAAATTGGGAATACAGGAACGTGTTTTAGGATAAAAATATGTACGTGGTCGATAAGGTACCTATACTATTTTCTAAACTAACTCATTGTCAATTCACCTGCATGCATTAAACGAACGGTTGGTGCAGTGGCTGACAATTAGCGCTGCTCTGTGTGTCGCGGGTTCGATTCACGCATTTACAAATATTTGTATGACCTACAGATAGGGAAAATAGGCCCCATGTCTGGCTGTTTTGTATAAAGGGTGTAAAAGTACCCTAGTAGTTGATCTCCCCGTCTTTGCGATATTTTTTTTGTTCTAGACTACACCTGGGAACTCCCTAGTTACGGAGATTGAGATTGAGATTGATTGAGAGATGGTTCAAAGTACCAAATTTTACACTAGGTAGTTTTTTTATTTTTATATTTTTAATACTAGTTTTTCAGGTTATAAGTTTATTTAAATTACCTCAATGACCCGTTTACTATTCAAAGCATCTACTAGCACAATGTTTTAAGACTGCTACAGACTTTTACCCTAAAATGTGATATTTAACCCCAAGAAAAAATGTCGTTTCCCGGCAATAATTTTTGCGTAGGGGTACTTAGTCTGATGTACAAAATGCTTGGTTGATGGCATCGTCAAGGATTCGTTTACACCCTGTATATAAGTTTAAATTAATGTTTGACCTAAAACAGTTACAAATGTAAGTGGTTACTTAACTGTTAGAGGCTACAATAAACAACAATAAAGAGATTTATGTGGTAAGTAAATAAATAGAAACGGTCTCTTCCGTGGACTTGGCATTTCATTATTCTCAATATAATTTAACAGCTTGTGCAGAGTAAAATGTCACCTATCTTTTCTAACGACAAATAGCTAGGAAATAGCTTACGTTAAGAACCTGTTTCCGCTAGTTGACACTCCAATTTACCATGTTTACCATGTGTAGTTGTTGTTTGTACTGAACGCAAAAAACGATGAAGAAAGAGGGTAGACCGGTTTGTCTCATGAACATCCACCTCCATTGACTTCAGTTTATCCGTGATCATGGTGCTTGTAAAAGCGCCGAAATATCGGGAACTCGAAACAAAAAGTAAATAAATATCGTTTTAAATAATAAAAAGTGAAATGTGGATGCAAATGTTTTGGTTACACCTCTGCCGAACCTGTACAGGATTATAAGCTTGATAGTACATTGCAACGTAAATTAATATCTTTGAAGACAGAACAATTGTTATGACGACATTTTCCTTAAGCGTAAAATCCATTAATTAGTTTAATTACTCCTAAAAGTTTGCAGCCAAAATACGTGCGCTCTAAAATCATTTACCGAGAAATCTTAATAATGTTAATAAAGAATATAATATAATTACATTATTTAATACACTTATAAAAGTACATAATTTCCGTGAAATTCTCGGCATCCGACAATTTGTTGAATAATTTAGTGACGGAAGTATAACTTTAATGAGTCGTTTAGAACGTCCTTTATCGTCTGTAAAATTTTAATATTCATTTAGAATTCTGTTCGTGATTCTTAAACCTTTTGTCTTAAATTAATCCACGTAGCCTGGATTTGTGCCCAGTTGAAGGCAAAATGCTCACCACTTATCATGAGACTTACCTGCTACCAGCGTGTACAGAGAAGGTTTTCAGGAAGTTCGGAACTCCCTTGATCGACCTCTTCGCATCAGAAAGAGCGCATGTAGTTCACAACTATGTGTCGTTGGATCTGAACGACCATCAAGCTCTGTATCACAATGCCTTCTCCAGAGTGTGGGACTACCCACTGGCATGGGTATTTCCTCCACCTTATCTAATTCCCAAGGTGCTCTCCCACCTCAACCGTGCCATCCACTGGTGAGATGTATGTAACAAATGTAACAATGTATGTACTAACAGGTCCGCATAAAATAAATTAAGTAAGTAAATGAAGGCTCATTGCGATAAATAATGTTAGAAAAAGCCATCAATTTAACACGTGACATTTCAATGTACAATAGGGGATCGGACAGGGTCAAAATTATGATTATGTTTAGTCCGTAAGTTAGATTATCGAAAAATATTGAATACGTGTTTTTTGTTTTATCAAATCAATAAAAAATGACGAAGATAAAACGCGTCAAAGATCTTGAAGTGGGGCTTGAAACGTCACTTGTGTCGTCAAAATGTACTATCATATGACGTCACACGAGTTTTTGAAGCACTGTATCGTCTTCATTTTAAGTTTACGTGAAAAAAGAAAAAATACGTGTCCAATAATTTTTGGAAATCTATCTGACTGACTAATTAGTATTTGTTTAGGGAAATGATAAAACCGTGTTGTTATTTTATCTTCCTCCATGGTTTAATCAAATCCCTTAGGGAATTGACCAATTTCCTGTTTTCATCATATCACTGCGACATATATATAACATGTAAAGCTGACTGACTGAGGAGATACGCACAGGCCAAACCCTTAGGGCTAGTTACTTAAAATATTGCACACGTATTCCTCTTAAGACGTAGGTATCCACAAAGGACGGATTTTTCAAAATTCAACCCCCAATGGGGTGAAAAGGGATAGTTAGCGATAAACTAAGAAATCTATTAAATCAATTTTGACAGACTAGAGTAGCTTGATGTGCGGGGTCTGTACAATATGGTGACATTGGAAGGTTGAAAACTTTTTATCATTAATTTTGATGAACTCAAAAAGTAACAGACAAGCAGTTAAACCCTTTACCAAAGTAACATACATATACCATTATAACCATTTTATACTAAAAATAAACATACTTTTATTCACACAAATATTCACAAAACACGCATACACACGCCATAAATTCTAAAGAAAACATTAATTATAGAACTTTATAAAAAAACTTCACACGTTTATTTAAAAAAGCGTAAAGGTTACGTTTTTTGTAGGACAGAAATAACTAACCGTAACCGTAAACGCAGGTCAACCATCATTCGATGTAAATAAAGCCAGGTCACAGTAGACATAATGGAATTAACAACCAGTATTTCAACTAGGAACACAATGGTCGAAATTGAATCATACACATTAAAAAAAACTTTACACGGAAACTAAGCTTCAAGTAAAAATTTATGGATTACATTACAATTCGTAAAATGGTCGCAAAGTGAAAATTCTTAATATTAACTGCATCTGTGTCCATTTTAAGACTGTTGCCGTGATTCACATAATGATTCCCCCCTATAGTTACTCGTAAGCAGTTTAGGGCTGTTGCATCGAGACAAGTATTGTATACTTTACGTTTTATGTGTGTAAGTTGTAAAACATAACAAAAAGTTTGGTTAATAGTATGAGCTGTTTACTATTTAAATAAAAAATCATTTACTCATGCTTATGAACCTAACCATACGCATTAACAAAGAACACACAAGTCACCTGCAATTGATTTTTGACTTGTTCTTATCGTAAAGGTATCGATTTTAAAATTCATTTTCGGTTCAAATCGTTCGTATCGAAAAACGTCAAAACTTGTGCTAACACCTGAAAGCCTGTTAGTTTACTGTCTATCTCAACGCCAGGTGAACGGTGTTGAATAAAAAATTGAAATAAAACCATGGCCCACATTTCCATTGTAGAAGGCTGCACGCGACGATAATAGGTAAATAGGCAAATAATAAAAGTTTAAAACACCCTGAAGCGTTTAAGACATGTAAGGCAATGTAGATTTTTTTGATACTTTTTAATAGTGAAAGTTGAAAAGTTTTCACGTTAACATGTTAGTTGTTTACGGTTGTAAAGATCTTTTATTAAAATTGTTTACTGGAAATTGAGAACTTTCGTTTTACATTTTTGTATTCTAAGTTAGAGTATCTTCTACTGAAATTGTAATTAAGGTTCATGGGAAATAGAAGAGGATTTTAATGATATTATACGTTCATTAAAACATGGTTGTCCAAACCGAACGTAACGTTAGATAGTACTGTTTCATCGTAAAACTTAATAGTAAATCGAGGGAAACTAATAAAATTGATCCACTGTCCTTTATCTTTTTGCCAGTTGCAAGACACTTTTATAATACCCACGCCAATTTGACCCAAGGTGTCATTTTACCTAGTGATGAAAATCTCTGAATGATGAAAACTGTACATTGACTATTATCGTAGAAAAAGAGACAAAGTGAAAACAAAATTCAGGCTCTACAGCTGCCGTATTAAGGCATATTCCATATCATTACGATGATAGTTCAGCTGAATTAGTTTCGTATAGTTTGATTGGTTATTGTGCGTACCGCCTCTATCCGTTACTTGTCTTTAATCTTTTCTCACTTATGTTTTGACGCTACTATCCACACTGAAAAACATCAAAACGATTTTCCTTTGACTGCCACGAATTTAAATTCATACATTTCTTTAGACAAACACATTTGTATACACAGAACTTTACCTTCCAAAACTCATGAATCGCGTGTCGTACAATGACAAGTAGCCTCAAGGTTTAAGAATATTGCTAAGCAAAATTAAACCTTATGTCTTCAAGTTAAGGATAATTAAATTTGTGTGTTTTGAGTTATTTGAATGCGGAGTGTGTTTTCACTTTCAGTTTTGGGTTTGTTGATGGCACAAGTACCCACAGCATGTTTTTGTGATGATGTTCAGGTGTCACGCGAAGAAAAGCTCTCAATTATACATGTTATGGTTGTTTTTGCTTTAGCGATTACTTTGCGTTCAACAAAATCTTTACTTCTTTAGAGTTTTGGCTGTTATGACAGAAGTAAAAAAGGTCGAAGGTTAAACTAGTCTTAACGCAGGGGTACTTTATGACCCAATTTCTTGTAAAATAACAGATACCAAACCCGCGACATGCAGCGCAGCAGTCCATTGCTTGAGCTACTGCGCCAACCGTGCCATCTAGTATCTAGTAATGTCAGTACCGTGCCGTATTGTACATATTATCCAGTACTAACTGGGTTGTGGAGGTGCAAGAGAAAGGAGGAAATGTTGACAAAAAAGCGATTGCATTTAGTTACTGAAAGTTCAATAACATCCATTGATGATATTGAACTTTCATAAGCGTTTGGTTACGGCCATAAAACGAGTCGTATTCAAACATTTATGGAGTCTAGACTACAAGACAATTTATGTGGAATTGAATAGGAAAAAAAAAGTTAACACAGACACTAAACAAAACTTTGTTTTACACGATTTTCAATTAGATCAAGTACCATTTCTTTAATTACAAACTAGGTCATGGAAGTCAAATATTAAGTCGCTAAAAATGGACAGTTGCATCCGATTAGACTGGAAACCGAACTGGGAAGATAATGATGACACTGAATTCGTTATTTCTTCAAAAGAAAATAATATTCTTACCTAATGCATCGATTAAATTACCGGATACAAGCCAGACAGTTCACTTAAGCAGTTAAGAACATCCTAGGTAGAACTGAAAGATGACAATATTCACAAGAATAAAAAATAATCTTCCAACGTCTAAATTCAGGAATCTGATCATACACACTCAACTGACTTTTTTTAAGAACATCATCAATAGAATCAGATTTTGGAGCGTCACTAACGAAAAGTCGACCCACAGTAAAGTTCTCGCGAATTCACACCATATTTCCTTTTAAGTTCCAAAGCGATTTTTAGAGAATAACACAACTATACAGAGATTGAATCTATCTTGGTAAGTATTATGCGGGCCAACTTTAAACTTTCCTTGCGAAGTTATACCGCACCCGTAAAAGGATCTTGTTCAGAACTTGCTATCTTTATCCAATACGACGTTTTGTTTTTTACATTTTGTACAATCCTTTTTCAATGTTTCACATCTGTTTTCTATTTTATTCTTCACTTTAACTTTTTGTACTATTTTCTTCACTTACATTTTTACATCACACTTCGTTTTGAATTTGGATTTAACCATCTGATTTACATTTCTACGAAGATTTATACAATACAAAGTTGATTGATGTAACTATCCTATGTTGGTGTTACTAAAAATGTATAACCTTATCATTTCCTGGAAATAAAATAAGAGTACTATAATTATAATTTCTTCCTTTCTTTGTAAATGATGAAGACTTAATTTAGCTCTAATTGAACCACGTAGTTATTGAATTCGTTTACCGTTGATAAAAAAAAATTAACGCTCTTTTTCTGTCAGTCACCTTAAAATTACATAAAGATGTTTTTTAAACATTTAATGATACACGCATGTAATTTCTGGTGTAAACTTGACAGCAATTCTGAATATGTACTTATATGTATATAATATCTTCTTTCAATTGATCACTTTTACAGTAAATAACTCAAATACCTTCTTTCACTCACTGCGGATTGTTTTATACAATTGGAATGCTTTTAAGCACTACCTGTTCTGAATTTAATATTTTCACTTGTTCTTGTTGTTTTTTTCTAAATCTAGTTTTAGAGATGTTAGATCACGGAGTTGGACCAATCACAACACAGGTTTGACTTTTCCGTAGAAAAGGAAATTTGGGAAGTATCAAAAAATTTCTAAATGTTTTTTTCTCTGTTGCAGCATATGCGGTGGTCGCATACGCATACTCAGAGCTTGGAGTGTGAGGAGCGGTTGTTAGCCCGATGTAGCCGACCTCGGGTGAATTCGGCAATCTTCGTGTCAGCCGAGCCAGCTGGGGGCTTCCCAGGGTTTGATGCTGGCGAATTTCTGAGGCGACACGGCTCTCAGTCCAAACTTTGTCGCAAAGCCAGGTATGTAGACAATGTTCGCAAGTTTGTTTCTTATAGTCTACAGTCAGTATACACTTGGTAAAGTTCAAACGTGAATTTCTCGGGAAATAACGATTGCAACTTTGAGATATTATATTATGTATTATGACCTACTTAATAAAATATGAGTTATTTATATATCAGTGTTTGTTTTTACTTATCAGTGTTTCTGTTATTTATCAGTGTTTCTTTTTTGTCTATATTTTTAATAGTATCATGTAAGCATGGCCTATTGCGGGTTTCAATATGTCCCTCGTTTAAAATTACATACTGTATAATGTTCTGAAGTATAAATATTCCACTAAATCGGTAGCAAGCAAATTAAACTTCTTGTTGAAGCAAATTGTATTCACCCAAATATTAACTTACAGATCAGCTGACAACATACCCTTAACAGCGTTAAGCGACTCATCAGAGCGGCTGTGCAAGGGCAACCATCGTAGAGAGGACACCATCAATGAAGAAGCCAAATCAGATGACAGCATCTGTGGCAGTGTTGAAACTGTCAAACATTTCGGTCTACCGATCCTCTCAGTATCTGGCCCCTCGCCCCCAGACGAGGACTACGACCAGATAGATGAGTATCTGTAGCATTTTCACACCAGTTTTCAGCTGAAATATGTGCTGGAAAAGGTAAGGCCGCCATGGCCCAGCCCTGCACAAAGTCCTTAAGCTGATGACTAGACTAGCGTCGCACTGCACTGGACTATAAACTTTTTCCTTTTGTGATAGTGTGTGTTTTTGAATGAATGGTTCAGACTCTTCGGCATCGCAACGAATTTCAAAGACTTTCCGCTGAAGTTCTATTTGTGTGTCTTGTTGAGGGACCATAGCTTAGCGTGGTGTGTTTTTATTGATCCTAACATTGATATTTTTGTAACTAATCTCCCGTGTCTATTGAGTGTTAAGATCGCGATTAGACTTTTAATTCACCTTGATAGTGTAAGGACTGCACAATAACTTTACTAATAATATAACAGTGCCACTTTTAACTTTATTGGAAGTGTCTATAAAATTATTATAAGCAATCTCGATGTAAGTATCGTCTTAATCTAAATTATGATGTAAAAAATATTAATCTGCAGTGTCTTAGACTTCTTCATTTAATTTAGTTGCTAGTCCACTGTGAGTGTAATTATATGCATAAAATTTTGTATTGCATGTAGGTATGAAAACATTATGCATGTATTTAGTATAATTATGTAGCAGTAGAATCTATGAAATGATTTGAAGGTTGAACTTTGGTCCAATGAAATGTATTACCTGCACATGGTGTGTTAGAGAGTAAGATTGTATTGGTAAGGGATTCTGTATGATGGGAAGTTACTATAGCAGAGTTCTGTATCATACTTACTTAGTATAAATGTGTGTAAAATATTATATCAAGTATTTAGTCTGTTGTATTTATAAATCCTTTGACTCCGCCCACGTATCATTTTTCAAAAAGTTTTACGAATCTAAAATACAGCGAAAATCTAGAATTGTTATTTTCTGAGCACCTGTACCTATATATTTATTTTAAATGTCAATTAAATTTCAAAATGAACACCTATTTTGTTATAATTAATTCATATTTTTGTAAATAATTAGGAATATGGAAGGCACTAATTAAATAATCGATAAAATTAGTATAATATATTGTACTTAAACAACTGTTTGTTTTCTAAATGTATGATTCTGTACTGGTGATTGGGGACCAGATGGACAGATATGTCACAGTAGGCCTTATATCCAAATCACGGAGTTTTTCCAAATCCTATAATTAATATTTTGGAATAATAATATCTATTTCAAAGCTAAGACTATATTATTCCCTCCACTATTTATAGATTTTATCCTTCATACATTTTTGAATAGTAGTGTGATGCACAAATGTTAGTACTTTTGAGTTGTAATTGTTTCAAAATTATGAAATTCTTCAGAGATTGTTCATGTTACCTGAACTGAATCTCTACTGCAACCGATTATAAAAAGTAAGAGCGAAATTTTAAACCCTTTCATCGCAAAAAAACATGCATCTTGCTGTCGCACATCTTGTAGTTGTACCTTTTTTTATTTTGATACCTTTGAACCCGCTTGCACCATGTGTGTTAAACGTATTCAAATCTATATATAGTTCCACTTCTATCAACATTTTGAAGTTTACTAAAATGAATAATATTTTAATTACGTTTAACACAAAACTTGTTCAGTGAATTTTGGTGCAAGTGGACCGTAGTAAAAGAAAAACCCTCTTGTAAAAAAACCTTTCCTAAAAAGCAGTTAACATAATAATCGTTATAACATTACATAGTCGTCAATTTTAATCCCAAAATCGTAGAAATTACACGAAAATATAAAAGTTTCTGATAGATAATGTAGAATATTTATATCATAATATTCGTAAATGTACAGAGCTTAATTTTGTATTGGTTTCCGTTAGTCAATAATAATATAACTGTAGTAAGAGTATAATCTAGCATATTTTGTATTTGCAAAAAAAAACATAATAATAGAAGTATGGAAAATCTTACGAATATAAAAAAATTCTTAGTTCATAAACCAGCATAAATATGACATAGGAAGTATACATTAAAATATAATAGAGATAGATTTCGACGGTTGAACTTTAAAATATCAAAAAGGACTTCGGGCATTACGTGGCAATTTTCTTCCTAGTATCACAAAAGTGCGGCCAAAAATTATGGTCATACCCGCATAGTGCGTAAGACCCTACTAAGTGCTAAGCCCAAATTGAGTTATATAAATTCAAAATTCGAATGTTGCATCCTGTTCAATGTCCTTTTCGATGTTTCCAATATCCACCGTCAATGTATCTTATGAATCGATTACATAAATTCTAAAGTGTGTCATATCGCAAATCGATTCTGGTGTGTAGATTTTTACTGTAAATTAAACTTTAAGACCTGGTAAGAACATTGTTTTCATAATTCTGACTTGTTTATATATAAACAGGATTCTTCTGATGTTTTCAATCAAATCTGTGTATGATCGAAGTTGTCTTGTGCCAATATTTTATCGATGTTTCTCTGTTCCTTCATAATTTAAATTTTCTTTCTGCCATGATTTTTATAATTGCTAAAATTATCTTTTCTGTATTTAATCTGAGCTCGTTTACAGATGTTATCCAGAATTTGAATATAGAAAACAAATTCGATACCTTTTGTAATCGGTCTCAAAATAGAATCGATTTCGTTTTTTTTTATTACTCGCTTTGACGATGTTCTAAAATTATAAGATACTTATTATAAAGCTAAAGGTTTAGATGTTACACCACTAAATTATGTTGTAATTTAGAATATTAGCGTAGCTTTTACATGATAATAGAATGCATACCTTAAATAGAGTTTTACTAATTAAAATTGTACATATCTCTGAATGGTCACGATTGTTATAATTATAAATGCTCATAATTTTAATGTACATTATAAAAGGTCTATTAAGTATATTGTACAATTACTATTTACATCCTTACGTCTATTTACTATCACGATGAAATAAAATCTTAAAAATCTTATTTAATTTGTTTTATTATCCTTATTACCTAGTCTAACTCAAGGTTTGCCAAAGGGCGATGGAACGAAGCGTATTGGGTACTAGCTGACGCACGCAACTTCGTCTGCGTCACATAAATATAGCTATAACCTTTCTCGATATATCGACTATCCGACATTAATTAAGCTAAATCGTAACAAACAAAAAATCTTATCTTTCCTCTTTAATACAATAGTTTAGATTAGCTTAGATTATATTAAAGTGTGAATTACTATAAAATCTATCTCTTACTGTTAAATATACTATAACACTCTGTACTTGTAAGCATTATGATGCAGTAAATATTTTGAATTTGAATTTCCCGGAGGCCAGCCAGAATCCCCCGTACCTACATTGCGACGCAACCCGCGTAATTATTTTTCCGCGCGGGTATTTTTACATTGCGATATCTTCTAAGATATTTGTTTAAACTGTATAGAGTAAGGAGCACAAATATTCTATATTAAATTTCCGTTCTAACGAACACATTTATTTAGATATAGATTAATACCATATGGGTTAAATAAGCTTCGCAAAAAATAATTCTTTTTAACCTAACATTTTAATAGTAAAAAATGGTTACAGTGAGTCAATCTTAAAAGATAGACAGATGCTGTCGTGGACTTTTTTTTAGAACTTTTAAAGACGAATAATTACTTCATACATGATATTCTCGTAACTTAAACCGTTTTCGCAGCGCACGCAACGGAAGCTCTCAGAAAGGAATTTTCTTTTCCCGTTTTTGCAACATTTCTCATTTATGCTCCGCTCCTATTGGTAGTAGCGTGATGTTATATAGCCTATAACCTTCCTCGATAAATGAACTATCCGACACAAAAAGAATTTTTCAAATCCAACCAGTAGTTCCAGAGTTTATCGCGTTCAAACAAACAAACAAACAAACTCTTCAGCTTTATAATATTAGTATAGATAAAGCTCAGCGATAGAATCCGCCATACCACAATACGCTCAAAAGCTGGAATCGCTGATGTGGGAAAAAAGACTGCTGGCTAGAAGTGGGATTGGGCGGGCCATGTCTGTAGGATGGATCAAGACCGATGGGCGAAAGTCGTCACGCAGTGGATGCCAGAAGACGGGCGTCGTCGCCGAGGGAGGCCTAGAAGACGCTGGCGTGACGACCTAGAAGCGTTTCTGCCCAATTGGACGGAGAAAACCGCACAGAGGGATGAGTGGAAGGCTATGGGGGAGGCTTTTGCCCAGCAGTGGGACAATATAGGCTAAAAAAAAATAAAAATTGTCTAACATCGAACTCACCTAGATGAAACTAGAATAGATTTATTCCTTGTATCATGGATGTGTTTACAAGCATTCAACACAATACTCACATACACAAACAGCCAGACCCGGAACAACTACATGTAGGCCTGAAGCCTTGTTTCGCTTCGGGTTGTTCACAAGAGAAACCGCGGCCTCGACATTAAGGGTTAAGAAGGAACACGGGTGGTTTTTAGTCAGTGAAAGTCTGACATTCCCTTTCGCTCTTGCCCAAGAGCGGGAGGCGTTATTTGATGATTTTCAACCCAACAAAAAAAAAGCCTTGTTTCCACTAGGTAACGTTTGGCTCGCGACACGTCACATAAATAGTAGATTGTACACCAAGTGCATAAAACGCACCAATATGCGCGAGACGATTATCCATGCGATGCGAGCTTGCGAGCGAGGATGGATATAAAGTAGAGAGCAAAATGGGTTTTATGGACGAGTTTTACACTCTACTTTTCACTTCGATTGCGAGGAAATGAAACAGCAACTTGTAAATATTGTAAAAATAATTATGGTTCCCGCCAATTAACTTTTTTTTTTCAGTAGGAAACTTGACATAACACCTGACTTATGTCGTTACTCATACTGCTCAGTAATAAAAACATATTGAGCAAGCCTATTGCCATCAACTGATGTAATTAGGAGCAAGCCTATTGCCATCAACTGATGTAATTAGGGACAAGCCTATTGCCATCAACCGATGTAATTAGGAAAAGCCTATTGCCATCAACCAATCTTATTAGGAGCAAGCCTATTGCCATCAACCGATGTAATTAGGAGCAAGCCTATTGCCATCCACTGATTTAGGTAATTGAAAGCAAGCCTATTCCCATCAAATGATGTAATTAGGAGCAAACCTATTGCCATCAACCAACCTAATTAAGAGCAAGCCTATTGTCATCAAGCGATTTAGGTAATTGGGGGAACCCTATTCCCCTCAACTTTCCTTGTATTCGTAATGAAAAGCAGTAATCCCTTGTTCTTAGAATACTAACGAAACGAATTATATAAAGAGGTTATTCTGTGAAGTTGAAGTTGCTCGTGTGGCTGTTGGGCCGATTACCGTGGTCTTCGACGAATATTTTTCTTTATGCTCTAGGGCATAAAACGCGACTTTATGTCGCATACGCACGACATAAAGACGAATTTTAGAGCGAGAGAAGTGAAAAGCATATATTCAACCGGGTACCATCTATCTGGCAGAAACTTGATGCTCCGAAATTTATTTGGCATAACACACTTGACATATTCTTCTTTGAACGAATGTGTTTATGGCAGAACAATTATTTAATAGAATACTCATTTCGCAGAATGTTTAAATAGCCGAATTTTCAATGGCATACTTTTAAGATGGCAGAATTTTATTTGGTAGATTTTTATATGGTACTAGTGACCCGCCCCGGCTTCGCACGGGTACAAAAAAGGTATTAAAACCTTCCTCTTGAATCACTCTATCTATTAAAAAAAACCGCATCAAAATCCGTTGCGTAGTTTTAAAGATTTAAGCATACAGACAAACAAACAAATAAACAAACAAACAGACGCGACTTGTTTTATACTATGTAAGGATAACGACCGTCTCGCGAAAGTATCCTTTATGGGCGGCATGGGCACCGGGCCGTAGGCCGACGAAGGAGGCCGGCGGAGGCCCGGCACTTTGAGGACAGAAGATATTAGTGTTGGGTGCGCCAAAGTTCACCTAAAATTTCAACTCCGATAATTGGAAATCCGAAAATGTTCTTCCTAACATTTTTCATCCTAACAATCGCAATTCCTAACTTCTCTGTCTCTAATGTTTTAATTCCGAAGCATTCAACTTCATAATGTCAGTAGCAATAAACATCTATTACACTATTATTTGTTTTCCTACATTTTCTCAACATAACCATCTTTTACACTATTATTCAAAGTCATATCTTATTTGTTTATATTACTTTTTATTCATAATAATCAGTATTATAAAAGGTCCCATTAAAATAGGTGGACAAAAATTTAGAAATCATTCAGACCGCTAAAATAAGGACAATAGTAAAAAAATATAAAAAAAAGACATTAAAATACCTACTTTTATGGGATGAGTTTGTTCTAGAGTGCCGGCAATTTATTATTTTAAGTCAAAATAAAATTTTGTTTAGATGTCTTTAGTTAGGCTTACTAAACGCTGTGTTAAAATTTGTCCACCTATTTTAATGGGACCAATACTATGCAAAGATATCCATAGGTTAGGTTAGGTTAGCCGAGCGAGCGAAGCGAGCGGTGCCGCGGCAGCGGCCGGCGAGCGCTACCTCGAAATTGGTCGCGAAAATTTTCTAAGTATTTTTTTCATAGTGCCCCCAAGACGACACTCTGACCTGAATTTCATTCATTTATTTCATTTCAAGACAAAAATCAGTGAAACGACCTTTAATCATTCTTAACAGTTGTATGAGTGAAAATATTATGGTAATTATGTGTGGGAATAAAAGCGTTAGGAAAAAAAACAGTAGGAGTTTAAATATTTTACACTAATGATATTATGAATTACAATTTTCGGAAACATGAGTGTTATGAACATCGTCGGTAGCACTACAAATAGTATGAATGAAAACTTTAGGATGAAAAATTTTAGGAAGAGTGATCATTCGGATTACAAATCGTTAGGAAGAACAATTTCGGGTACTTAAAGAACTTTAGGTGAGCCAATATGGACCCATTAGTGTTATTTAATATGCGAGCGAAGCGAGCGCGCGTCATGGAGTACATGCGTTGCATGTAATATGAGTGACGTCATTATTATTATTAATAATTATTATTATTATTATTTTTGACATACCAACATTTAATGTTCTCAGCTAGAAATTTTAGCCGGGGTGAGCTGATAATAATAATTAATAATAATAATAATTATTATTATTGTATGTTACACGTGTATGAAATGAAATGCGTGCCAAAAGACGATTCTGATTATGAATTTTCGGCGAAATGATGGTTCTGGAAATGAAGTTTATGCTCAAAGATGATTCTGACTTACAAAATTATGCGTTTTGAATTTATGGTAAATGAGTGTATACCAAATGATTTTCTGCGAAATGAAGTTTCTGCCATCCACTGTTATGCAAAACAAAATTCGGGTATAAAAAAATCTGCTAAAAAAGGTAGACCCTATTCAACCCTTTCAATTTTACCTTTTAACTGTTTTTAAATTTAATTTTGAAACTCGTAACACCTGCATTATTTATCTTTGTGCAACACATTTTAATTTGACAAAAAGGTGGCAACATTTTCACGAGAAACTGCTGTTTTAACTGACCGCAATTTTATTCAATGCTGAATTTTTAATGGGTGGTCTTTTCACACTGAAATATTTATTGAACCATTTATAAACCCTGGCGAAGTGTTTATCTAATAAATAAATAGAGAAGTCCTGACTGACTGACTGACTGATTGACTGACTCATCAACGCCCAGCCCAAACCCTTGGACCTAGAAAGCTGAAATTTTGCACAGAGGTTCCCTTTATAATGTAGACAAGGAATAAGGAAGGATTTTTCGAAATTCAACCCCTAAGGAAGTTAAATAGGGGTTGAAAGTTTGTATGGAAAATCGTCATTTTCACGCGGGCGAAGCCGCTGGCAAAAGCTAGTTTGAAAATAATATCGTGAATGATTAATAAATTATAAAACTATGGAAAACCTATTTATAAGAAACTTAGTTATTTATGAGAAAGATGAAAAATACTTAAATTGTCATCATCAATTTCCTGCCTAACCCACTTTATTTAGTCAGTTGTGGGTGTTTCTTCAGTTACAGTTAAATCAAATCCTTTTCTATCCTGACTTACTTGCGTCTGAAGGTGGACGTAACCACTTTATTTAAAGGTGTTTGTGTGTGTCACCATTAAATAAGTGTATAAGTTTGTAAGGATGTGTTACTCATACAAGCAAAAACTACTGAATGGATTTTGATGACACACAGATAGTCTATATCCACGACTAACACATGGATATATTTTATCCCGATAGTACGATCTCATCGGTAAACTATCGAACTAGTGGGCATAAGCTAGTTCTTCATAAAAGCTAAAAATCTTGCCATCTCCAAACCAATCCACAACATTGTTCTACACAGTATTGCTTGTAAAATACATATTGACTTGTCCTATTTTGCATAACATTGTAACACATTGTTCGATGACAAAATCGTGATAGCGTTATCTTCCATACTAGAGGCAAAATATTGGTACTGACTTTCAGAAATAGTTCCATTATAGAGTATAGTTAGCAAAAAAGTGGGGGCTTACGCTTCTTCGCACTGAGTGTCCATGGAGATTTTTGCCCATTATTTTCTTTAAGGATCTACGCTTTGGAATGGGAATTACAGCACTTTTGCAAAATTATTATGCATTGTGGCTGTGACTGTATCTTTTTTTTGACATTCAAAATTGCCTGTTATTCTAAAATTCCAAAATTGTCTATTTGAGAATGAATGCTTTGAACATTTTCTTTCTTTAATCTCTGGCTAAAAATGCTTCATGTAGGTTTTGTTTCGTCTCGAAACAGTTTTATGTTTATTTTTTGTTTAATTTTTTTTTTTTTATTCGTGTTAGGTTAAGATGACACTGGGCTCAGCAGCGCTGTGCCCTCGTTGCAGCACTTGGTTCGGGTGATCTTTCGCTACCGACGGTGGTACAAACATTGATATAATAAAACCTTACCACAACCAAAGGTTTTATTATATCAATGGGTACAAACAATGCTTTCAAGCGAAAACGCGTGGAATGTCGTCTCCTCTTTTTGCGAGGAGGTGATGCATGCAAAGGAGGCAGCGGAGAGGGAAAGAGAGCATGCCTCTCACTCAACCCGCACCAGAAGGGTAGCGGGGCGTCGAAGGGCGCTTAACGATCTCCGGCCACCGTAAGGTGGGGCCTGCGGGTGGCAAAGTTAGGGCTGAGATGTCGCCCGACCAGCCAGGCCCAGAGAAGGGGCGCGCAGTGGACTCTGTGTGCTTTCATAGAGAACGTGCGGTTGCTGGCCGCACTTGGTGATGAGGCCCGCCCGAAAGGTGGACTGATACCAGTCGGGGGTGTGCGCGAATGTACTTGTATCTCCCGGGCCCCCGACACATGGTATTAATAGGAACAGTGGGTTTTTAGTCGGTTAGAGTCCGACATAACCCCCGCTCGCCCCAGGCGGAGGGTATCCATGAGGATTTTCCCACTCAAAAAAAACAAAAAAAGGATAAGATGACACAATTTGGTTCATAGCGTGGTTCTTTTTCATTTTATTGATATACTGGGTCGGCGACAAACTGCGTCGACTGGAACGCATCCTTTCCTTGAGGAATGGTGGTTGGGTGTGAAGTTGGCACCACCGCCATGAAGTTAGTCAAAAGCAGCATCCAACGCGTACGCACACGCTACCGCGCCGCGCCGCCGCCGATTTGCAGTGCTGTGTTTTCCGTTCTCAATTCAACTCCCTAAAATCAAAGTTCCCCTTTCATCTTCCTGAAAGACAGTGTTTTTTTACGTGACCTATGGACCTATATGTTTGGAGATGTTTGGTTTGTTTGTATGTTTGTTGTTTGTTTGTTTGTTTGTTTGTTTGTTTGTTTGGTCTGGAGATTCCCTGTGCTGTGCCGGCCAGCCCCTCGATTCCACCAAGCCAAGACCCTCGGACTGTGGCTGCGGGAAGGTTGAAGCGGGTAAGTCGCTGGACCCAATAAATTCCCCTTCAGGTTTCATTCAAATCTATCCACTTTTGACGGTCTTGCGTCATGGCTATGCAGTTTCTTCCGGCTATTTTACATCGTTTGATTACCTAGTCAACTATTATGGAATAAACTAACAGTTAATCAAGAGATTATTTATTAATCGAAACATGATTGGGAATATTTCAACACTCCTTCGACCTCCGTGCTAAGTAAAACACGTTAAGCTGTTGGTTCTGGCTGTATTTCGTAGAGTTTGACAGCCGTAAGGAGTAGTGCGAAGTTGTGGAGGTGAGGTAAGCAGTCGCTTCATTAAAGGGTATTCAGCTGGATCTGGTAAGACTGGAAGTCGAGCCCAGCGTAGTTGGAAAACAGCGAGGCAGAATGATGATCACATTTTTTGTAGATGCTCTACGATAAATGTTGATTTTAGTATTTTGTATAATAAAATCAACATTTAAATAAAAAAATTTTACGTGACCTATGGACCTATATGTTTGGAGATGTTTGGTTTGTTTGTATGTTTGTTGTTTGTTTGTTTGTTTGTTTGTTTGTTTGTTTGGTCTGGAGATTCCCTGTGCTGTGCCGGCCAGCCCCTCGATTCCACCAAGCCAAGACCCTCGGACTGTGGCTGCGGGAAGGTTGAAGCGGGTAAGTCGCTGGACCCAATAAATTCCCCTTCAGGTTTCATTCAAATCTATCCACTTTTGACGGTCTTGCGTCATGGCTATGCAGTTTCTTCCGGCTATTTTACATCGTTTGATTACCTAGTCAACTATTATGGAATAAACTAACAGTTAATCAAGAGATTATTTATTAATCGAAACATGATTGGGAATATTTCAACACTCCTTCGACCTCCGTGCTAAGTAAAACACGTTAAGCTGTTGGTTCTGGCTGTATTTCGTAGAGTTTGACAGCCGTAAGGAGTAGTGCGAAGTTGTGGAGGTGAGGTAAGCAGTCGCTTCATTAAAGGGTATTCAGCTGGATCTGGTAAGACTGGAAGTCGAGCCCAGCGTAGTTGGAAAACAGCGAGGCAGAATGATGATCACATTTTTTGTAGATGCTCTACGATAAATGTTGATTTTAGTATTTTGTATAATAAAATCAACATTTAAATAAAAAAATCGAATGCGCATAATAATACAACTTTGAACCGGTAATCGACTATTGTCGCTATGTTTACTCACTAGAAGAATCAAACATTGAATTTTTCCTATTTTTTTGTTTGAGCAATATTCGATGAAGTCGATTTCCGTGAAGCTTTTATTAGCACGTTAATACTTCATTAGTATCGATCTTCTGTAGTGTGGTTTGGAATAGAATTCGTGATTAGTTTACTTCTGTTTCATTATTTTTAGAAGCATAATAATTATAGGCTTTTTCGACGTTAGTAATAATTTATTTGATTTGTATGTGGAGAGGGAGGGGTAAGAGTATAGGAAGACCAAAGAAACGATGGATGGTCTGTGTAAAAGATACGGCTAGAAAAGAGGCGCCTGATGCAATGACGAGTAAAAGAGAAGTATGGAAGCAGAAGACATGCTGTACCGACCTCAAATGAATCGGGATAAGAGAGAATGGTGATGATGGATAGGATTTGTTAACTGTAATGCGGCCGCCACACTATGCTCCTCTCGCTGCTTATCGCTATTCTCCTCGCGCTGCCGCTATTTGCCGCGATGTGGCTCGCTCTGGCCACACTGCTCTACTCGCGCAATTAATCGCGACGCTCCCCACTTGTTATTTGCCTTTGGTGGACGATGAAACTGTGGCTGCGTGCGCGCTATGCATTTTTAGTATAGTTAATTGTATCAGTGTCATAAAAATAAATATACATCATCGTCATCGTCCTCGCCAACGGAGAGGGTGGATCACATGTATTCATCGCGCGATCATCGCGGAGCGGTGGGCAGGACGAGGAGCATGACGTGCGGCATGACGAGTAACGTTGGCACACTATGTCCCTGCCTCCTTTCCTCGCTACTTCCCATGCCACTCGTCAAGTGTGTGGCGGCCGCATAAAGATTGAACTACCTATCACCTTTCTCGTCTACTATCTTACAAGTATTTGTATGGCCTACAGATAGGCAACACAAATCGGGTCGTGTTTGTGTATGTGAGTTTCAATGTTTGTAAACGCACCCACGATACAGGAGAAATTCCTAGTGTGGGGCATCGTTTTTAAAAAAAAGAAAAAAAAATCAGTACCAAGCTTTGTATATACGCAAATATGTAGATACGGGCTAAGATTTCGTACGGTATGCAATATGACCCGCGCGTAAAAATGTACACATGCAGGAATGCTCAACGTAGCATCTTCACAAGATTCTGCGACCGCTCAGGCATGAGCCGATAGGTTGCAAACATTACAAACTACGCTTGTCTAACATTTATTGAGCTGATTGTCCCGATGGTCTAGTGGTCGCAAGCAAGACTACTGAATTCGATTCCCGGATCAGACAATTTTTTTTGGATTTTTCCATTAGGAATTTCTCGATGGAAGCCATGGAAGCATGATTTTTCTCAATCAATCTTTATCCTAATGCTTCAGTGATAAAGTTGAAGATCTATTTAAACAATTTGACAGATTGTAGTAGCGTGATGAGCTGGCGTCTATAGTGACAATATACCGTAACGTGCGTAAGTTGTGACACGATGACCTATTTAAACCAGTCTACAAGTTGAACGGAATGACAGTTGTTGAGCACGTACATTGTACGTTTATCTTTTGTTTATTTATCAGGCAGCCAAGTGGGTGGTGACATGGAAAGCGTTTTAGTTCGATAGTAGAGGGAACTTTATAGTTTCTTGAATTGTTACGGGTATATCGTTCTTTTTAGAGGTTGAATAGTTTTTGTAAGGTTTTTTCGTGGAATTTCATAAACGTATGTGCTTATTTTCAAAATGCAACCTAAGCGAGCAAGATATTAAGTGAAGTATAATTTGCGACACAGCACACGCACACACGCACACTCTGATGATGT
This sequence comes from Diarsia mendica, assembly GCA_949316265.1. Lineage (NCBI taxonomy): Eukaryota > Metazoa > Arthropoda > Insecta > Lepidoptera > Noctuidae > Diarsia > Diarsia mendica. Next base: position 8,625,100 of record OX438899.1, on the reverse strand, counting down.
TCTGTTGAAGTGGCCCCACTTCACGAGGTTAGAGTTATCTTCCTAGTTGAGTCCTAATTGACAGACACAGTTCAGGAACTTCTAGGTGAACCACATACCATAAGATACCTCTTATCCTGCCTCCTTTGCCCAGAAACATAAAGCCATAATAACCTCTGCACTGCTACAGCTGACGTCACTTAGGAGGTGACAAAGTTCTGGCCGAACAAAATATAAATATAATACTGTTATGACAGCGACACTAGCAAGCAGAAGAATAATATAACACTAGTTTGAACTAGTCAGCGGTCCTCAAGAACCGTTTAGGATGACATATGACCAAAAAAGATCGTCGACCACAAGATACACACGACTTACGACAGAAATAGAAAAGAACACGCCACCAATCACCATTACGACCTGCAGATCGCTGCAAAGAGAAAAGGTGTCTTTTGACGGAGGTTGCATCGCTTAAGGTTTTGAATGTGGCCTTAGTACGGAGCCCTTTTAAAAGTAGCACCCTGTTTTATTTATAGGTACGTTTAGATAACTTTATATCTGCATGGCTACTGTTAAACATAGGTTATTAGATTTTATATGCCTCATTAAAACATGCCTCTGACCAGCCCCTCGGTCATTAATTACCTACATCCCACATAACAATCACGTATAAAAATAACAAATTATCTAATAAAATATACATGAAACATTTATTTTAACAGCCTTATAAGGAAGCGTGCGGTCTATAAACTACTCATAATGGTTCCGTAACAACGCGTTTTAGTAATATAAGTCTGAAACTATAAGAGACCACCGATTTATGAGTTTTGTCACGAAGCTCTTGCAAACGATGCTATCAGTGTTGGAATCTGAACAAATTATACTGCATTGCGGTTCTATCAATCCATCCATACTATAATATTATAAATGCGAAAGTAACTCTGTCTGTCTGTCTGTCTGTTACTCTTTCACGCCTAAACGGCTGAACGGATTTTGATGAAATTTGGTACAGACATAGCTTGGAACATGAGAAAGGACATAGGATAGTTTTTTTACCCGACTGCGGCGAAGCCCAAAAGGAGGGTTATGTGTTTGACGTGTATGTATGTATGTATGTATGTCTGTTTCTTTGTTTCCTCATAACTTATAAACGGATGAACCGATTTGAATGAAATATACGTCGTTTGATTCGCCTTGATGGCGTGAGTGTTATAGGCTACATTAAAATTAAAAAACAAAGAAAAATGGCGGATTTTGGGGGCCAAATCGCGGAGTTCAAAATTTTTTTTTTCCAATATCATCGAGTAGGGTATCAAAATAAAGGGTTTTAAAAGGAGATTACAAAAATATAAAACACTTATATGTTTAAATGAAATTCAAAGTGAGAAATCCTATAAACAAGCACAAAAGTTAAATCATCTGCGAAGAATTTTACGCGACCAACGAAAGAACAAACACAAAAAAGAACTAAAAAGTTGGAAATAAAAAAAGTAGTTAAAAAACTAAAAAACCCGACTGAAAAAACTGAAAGGCAAAAAACAAGCACATTTTAAATTAAACAGAACTTGGAAGCAGGCGGGGTTCATTTGAATATTAAATTATGAAAAGAAAAAATGAAAAAAATAGAATGGACCCCGCCTGCTTCCAAGTTCTGTTTAATTTAAAATGTGCTTGTTTTTTGCCTTTCAGTTTTTTTTTTTTCGCGAGATAAACCAAAAATCTGCCGGAAGTCACTATTCCAAGCGAACGAAGTCGCGGGCAAAAGCTAGTTATTTTATATTTTTTGTAAGACCATTTTGCACTAATGAATAGTGCAAAAAAGTCTACGGGAACCATACAGTCTGGATTTCTTACCAAATCCAAAACTATGAGGAATAGCGAAAAGTATAGTCGAAGCAGTCTATAGAAATTTTCAGTAAAGTATTTTGACAGAGTAGGACAGGAGTTAGACTGTGAACGTTCATAAAAATCGGGAATGGTTTATACTTAATATATTTTTTTGACCCGTCAATAACTTAATGGCGTAGCTTAGGTTATCAATAGCAAGGCTTCGATTTATAGTTTTTTTTTAGTTCGGCCTTCTCTTGACCTCATCTTGTCGAAAACAGAGATGAGGTCGACGATGGAACAAGTTAACTCGCAATTAAAATAGATTAGGGTCGTTTGAGCTTGGGAACACCGCCGCAGGCAGGGAATGCCACTTCTTGGCTGTGCGCATAATAAAAGATGCAGCGAAGCACTTTGTGCGAATGTGTGGAATATCGACAAGGTACAGGTAATAACCTGCAGAATGTCTGGTTTCCCGATGGAGGAAGGGAGATGGTGGAGCTTTTGGGTACACTCTTCTTCGAAGTACTGTCTGTGACCGACAGACATGCAACTTTGCGCTGGTGGCCCAGATAATGTAGCTTGGCCACCAGCTTATGGTCACCAATAACCTCTTAGCTCTGCCCTCAATAGAGTCAAGTGTTGCGAGTTGGTATTTGGCTGAGCTATTTAGCCAAAGGTGACAACTGTTGGAGTGCCTCAAAAATACACCTCGAAAATAATCCAATTTATTAGCTTTAAGTATTATTTCATTACCCTTTAGCCAATGTCCAGCAGTGGACGTCTTTTGGCTGAAATGATGATGATTATTTCATTCGGTGTTATGTTTCTCTTTGTTCTTTCTATGTACTACTTTCACTTGCCAATTTTAACTCGTGCATCAAATAAAATTATAAATTAGTCTTGCTATTAAGTATTCTTCCAGTGACCCCCCGACATCTGTATAACAGCTGCAATACTCCATGCAGGACTGAAAATAATTAAAGTTTTCTCAAAGTGTGTGCCAATCAAGTCCAAGCGAGAAAACCATACCTACGTTACACGTTCTGAATTCATAGCCTCGTGTTTGTCAACAGCAGAAAGTTAGTTATAAAGTTTCACAAATGTCAACGTTTGTATTGCGTAATTAGTAAACTAAAGTCTGAGGCCCTTGCACGAGGTCGCAGTGTAAACGTGTAACGTAAATAAATATCGTAGTGTTTAGCTGCATGTGGTTACCTAAACTGAAAACTGACATAAAACATATTTGGGCAAGGCAAAGTTGATAATAATTATGACTAGGACACTCTTGAGGAGCTCAGAGGAGACCTCTGTATAGCTACCCCAGGAAAGTGCTTTAATAGGCGTTGTACAGTGTAGGGGCTCCACACAGATATTTAAGAGGAAACAGTGTCTTCTCTAATGCGAGCGAGGTAAAATTTCCACACTTCCCGGTCTGCTCCCCAAAGACTATTCGGCTTTTGAAGGTTACTCCCGAAAAGCAAAAAAAGGACCATTGTCTTTTTAAAAGAATCAAAAACAAACTGGCGTTAAATGAAAAGTCACAGCATTTTCACTGCACTGTTGTAACCGCACGTGTACTCGTTTGAAATCTCTTTTTTGTTCTGTTTCCCTAGTGTTAATAGTCAGCTCGCGTTTATGAAGTCTATTTGTAAGCATGAGCAATCCGAGAATAGAATCCGAGATTCTAAGGTTCGTTGATTCTGAACGTGTGTTTGTTTAAAATTATCTTATACTTACATATAAAAGGAGAGGACGAATATTTTAAGACCTAGAGTACTGCTACGAGTACACCCCGTTATTTCCACGAAGAGTTAAACCATTTTCTTTCATATTATATGAACAAGTTTGCTAAGAGTTTTAAAAAATAGCAAAAACGAAAAGAAATGTTGATTTTTCTGGTTAGCGTCTTCTCATTTTAATTTCTGCGAATTTGTTTATATGATTTTTTTTCACTAAATTGGTTCTCACATATGTACTGTTTATCGATCAGATATTTAAAATGTGTATGGCATTCAGAATCCTTAACAACATTTAATTAATTAATTTTTCATTATCTTAAAAGTTAATGACTAGTCGCAAAGACTTAATCGTCAACTGGCGAGCGCGAATCTCGCGAGCGCGCGCGAGTTGGCACTTTTCGATTTTGCCTACTTTTTTTGTCGTCAACTCGCGCGTCTATGTAAAGTACAGTCAAATAAAAAGAGATTGAAAACAAAAACTATTAACCCGTGAGAAGGCGCGCTATGAGCAATTGGGCTTATTCCACTTTTCCCCCCTGAGAAAATCCCCCTCAAGGGGGAAAACTGGACTCGGATGTAAAACATGTCCAGAAAGTCCCCTTGGCATTTTGAGTTATTCCACAAATCCCCCCTGAGAGAATACTTTGGGGTGGAAAACTGAACTCGAATGTAAAATCATTCCAAAAATCCCCCTTATCATTTTGAGTTATTCCACTTTTCCCCCCTAAGGTTACATTTTCAGACGGCATTGGCGTGGACAAGTAGGAGATGAGAAAAAAAGGATAGTAAAGTCCCACAAACTACCAGGACATCAGAAGTAGGCAGGAGGTATTGAAAACTGGAATTAAAGTTTTTTTTTTATAAAGCATAGGTGGTAAAGTCCCACAAACTACCAGGACACCAGAAGTAGGAAGGAGGTATTGAAACCTGGAATGAAAGTTTTTTTTTTTAAAAAGCATCAAATTTCATAAAGTTTCTTATACATTTATAGTAGGTAAGTACCTAACTAAATTAAATTTGTTATAACGTTTTTGTAGCTGACTATACATTAAAACATCAAATTATATAGACACGCGAGTTGACGACAAAAAAAGTAGGCAAAATCGAAAAGTGCCAACTCGCGCGCGCTCGCGAGATTCGCGCTCGCCAGTTGACGATTAAGTCGTCGCAAAACTTAAAAATAAATCAAACAAAAATGCAACACTCAAGATTATACCTAAATTCTTTTTTTTACATAAAAAAATGGTGAATGTTAACATAACATCATGCCTTTAATACCCGAAGCGTTAGGTAGAGGTGTAATTACTATTGATACACCACATTTCGCAAGCTATGCTAAAGTTCCTTATAAAGCAGGTGAGCAGATCCATAAACCGTTCACAAATCCAGATTTATTTATTAACTAGCTTTTGCCAGCGGCTTCACCCGCGTGAAAATGACGATTTTCCATACAAACTTTCATCCCTTATTTAACCCCCTTAGGGGTTGAATTTCGAAAAATCCTTCCTTATTCCTTGTCTACATTATAAAGGGAACCTCTGTGCAAAATTTCAGCATTCTAGGTCTAAGGGTTTGGGCTGGGCGTTGATGAGTCAGTCAGTCAGTCAGGACTTCTCTCTTTATCTAAATAGATAGAAGATTTATATACATAAATACTAAAAACAAAAAAATGATAAAACTTAAAAAAAAGTAGAAGAGCACAAAAGTACTGCTTATTTTTTAAGAAATTTCTTCCAGCAGACTTGCGATACTTAGTGACTGCTACCTCCTGATAAATTAAATTACTGATTGAAAAACCCAATTACACTTTGCTCGACCAGGGAATGCTATCACTAGACCAAAGATGCAGTTGGTAGTTGTTAACCTTCGGCATGCCTGGTAGGGTCCGTCAGACCCACCGGTGTACATGACCCATAGTACTTTTTTTAAATTCGATTTTCTCGCCTAACCGCACTTAATAGCTGGCCGTTATGAATTGCCAGGCACCCGCAGCCCACTACCTGAGACCAGAACGCACTCTCGTGGTAGTAGGATGTGCGTAAAGTTTTCCAATGTGCAATTTTCTTTCGGACCAGATCTCTGGAAACTGTTTATAGACTGAATATTGTTTAGTTATTTATAAGTATATAGAAGTGCCTTAGTCTGATTGAGATCTCTTTAGTTTTTAATAAGTAAAGTGTGTATAAAGAGTAACTAAGTTTAAAACGATTTAAAAACACTAGTTTAATTGGCATTATAATTATTATTAAAAGTTGGTGATTTGCAATATTTTTTTATTTTATTTTTTAACATACACCTCTAGTCAACATATTAGTACATTTAAATAACTTATTTATCAATAAATATTTTAGAATTTACAAGTTAAAAATCCGGGTCTGATAAACCCACCAGGCATAGGTACCGTGTAACTTTTAGTCACCAGGCATGCCGAAGGTTAAGACAATCAATTTAAAATCCTTTTCACACATCCTTTTAAACCTAGGCCATGTGTTCAGACCGTTTATTGTACAGCTCACTGAAACGTGATGTGAAAACCGATTGTCATTCAGCAAATAAATTGAGACAAACTTCTTTTTAAGCTATAAATCCTTCGTTTACTAGGTAGGGTCTAGTTTTTTTGGATTCGCAGGTAATAAAATAGAAACATTTTAGTGTGTTGTTGGGTATAAAGATAAAATACAGGCATATGGATTAAAGCACGAGAAGTCCACTAAATGTACGGAACATTAATTATTGAAATAAATTTTACGGTAGCTTTTAAGCTACATAACATCATCTCATTTTATCATTACTATATTCACTGGAGTGAAAATATCACTGGAAATGTGTCATCGACACTTAAAGAAGATAAAATCTAATTAATTCGTCAGAGCACCTGCCCCCTTCGTTACCATTATAAAAATAATGTATTGTTTAACTTAACTTTAACTTAAATTATTAAGTTAAATTATTAAACTTGTTTCAAAAAATCATGGACACATATTTTTCTTTTTTTACGTAAACAAAAGACGAAGACGAAACAGTGCTACGAAAAGTCGTGCAAAGTCGTTTGACGTCACAAAATTACTACTTCTTTACCCAGAAAGTGACGTCACAAGCCCCCACTCTTATGGTACAAGTTTGTAGCCGACTGCACTCAGCAGCAGCTGACGATGTGTCGCGGCGACACGACTGGTTTCTACGTATTTCTATGAAACTCCCTACGTAGTTAGCGACATGAAGCTAGCGACGCGACGCGTCGTCGAGCGGCAGACGCACGTGTCGTCCGACCGCAGATCAGTAGTGCCACTGACGCCGGAGCAACGACACGACACTAATAGTTATTTGCAGTCGGGTTCGAAATCATGACTGCAGCGACATGACGCGACGACTTGTCGTGACGACATGAAGTGACGACATGTCGTCTGCTGCTGCTGCGTGCAGTCGGCTACCAACTATTGTACCTTTATTTACCATTTACCACACTTTTATTTTTATTAAATTGATAAAATAAAAAAACACGTATCGTTTCGATAATCTAACAGACGAACTAATTAGATTTTTTTGGTGAAATACTCTATAAATTATCATCATACCACAGGCAATTTACACAATGCAAGATACCAAAAAAAAAAAAAAACACCTCAGATAAGGGTTACTGGCCTGTAAAACACCACAATATTTTATTTCAACGTTTTTACCGAGTTACATTACAATCCCTGATAAAACCAGAAAACCACTAAAACACATTCAATAAAAAGTGAAGTCCTTTCCAAATATAACAACGCCATACGGTATATGAAGTCTACCGAAACTCAGATATCGTATTCAAATCAACCCAAACTCATTGTTTGCAAAAGGGTCGGTTCCACTGATATAGTACCTACTCTTGACCTAGATAAGTCAAGAGCACCTATTTTTTGAGGGTGCTAAATTATCACGTTTCGGGTAGAGTAGTAAGTGTCAGACTCTTACTGACTAAAGCCCATTCGTGTTCCTTCTAATGCCCTTTGCGTTTAAGGGCCGAGGTGATTCTTCGTACAAATTCCGCAACCCTGGCAGACACAGGACCTATTGGACCCCGTCTACTATGCAAATCAAGAAACCTCCTTCGCGTTTTTTTTGTTAGTGTCATCTCGCATTATCACCTAGGAGGTTGTCGTCTTACCGGACTATCCGGTGCCTGGCCTGTAAGGGCTTACAGGACAGGCAAGAAGGGAAGGTTGTTAGGTTTTCCAACCTAACGGGAGGGCTCCAGTTAGGTTGAAAAACTTGTAAATTAAGTGACTACACGCTTCGTATCTGTGGGGAAAGAACATAGGCTTAGGTTAGGGGAGAACAACAAGGGGACACGCTGGATTGTAACGGACCTAATTGGCATGTCCTGCTTAAGCAGTTTATGAAGTACTTAACTTATTTCTAGACATTTATAGAAAAAAATCATAGAAAATGTCGTGAGGAAGGTGTTTAGTATGAATGTGAATGGATACAAGAGTAGAGGAAGAACAAAGAAACAATGGATGGACTGTGTTAAGAATGATATGGCAAGACGAATGAGATGGCGAGAAACAGCGAAGTATGGATGAAGAAGACAATCATGCTGCTCCGACCCCGAATGAATTGGTATGTTGATGATGATGAATCATAGTCTATTTTGTATAGTAACTAAATACTGCTTGTGACGTTATAATAGGTACCTACTCAAAAAATTTCAAGCTTGTAATCCATGAGGATACTTGCGTTATCCAGGCATATCTATGTCTGTGGTCCGTTTGCTGAATTTCAGCCGTCATCCGTTTCCTGACCATCATATTATTATATCTGTTGTATTTACCTTTTATTTGTCCGTCTGTTATACTCGTATTTGGGTCATTCGCAGACAATATGGACTTTAGAATTTGTTATCCATACCCGTGTGTACGTTCAACAAATAAAAACATACATAACATGCCACCGGTATTGCCCAAAGGGTGAGGCAGAGGTGTACTTATTATAACACCCACAATTCGCCATTTATGTCAATTGCCATCATTTGGAAACAAAAATATAGACTTCTTTGCTGGTACTGACAAATTCCAGGCGCAAAAACCTAAAAACATTTGACTATCATTAATTTATATAAGTATGTATTTATTGAGCAGTCGTGCTTGCGACTACAAGACAGTCATTTAATTTCATGTAAAAAAACAACCCAACAAAAAAAAGTAATGTCGACATTTTGTATAATTATCGTTTTGAAACGTGAGTGTGCCACATTTCCGATGGGAAAACATGGCATTTGTAAATTGGCACATATGTTTTACAATAATAACTTCCTTTAGAATTTCTTGCCAGAAATTATCAAACAAACGTGGAATCGTCAAAGTGAGAAAGCATGGAGAGTATACAGAGTGGATGGAGATTTAACAGTTCAATTGATTCATTTAATTTAGACACACAGATCCATAACATTGTTAGTACATTTAAAAAGATGTTAGTAAACAATTAATTTCTCAAAAACACATACAGACAAATACACACTCACAATACCAAATTGTGTCAAAATAAAAATCAATCTAACATGAAAATACAAATAAAAATGAAATGAAAGATGAGAGAAATTAAATTATTAGGTTTTTAATAATGAGTATATGGGTATGTGTATGTGCCAATCAAGCCTGACCCGCTGGTTTCAACTGTCAATTTATTATATTTATAGATCTTGGATTGCAGATAGCACTAAAACATAGCTTTACGTCCTCGGTTTATGTCGTCCTTAAACGAAGAATACAGCCATGATCTAATGGTTATCACCAAGCTAGTTTAATATTAAAACATAAGAATATTTTTTATAATCTAATAACTTTAAGTCGGAGTGAAATCATGCATCGTTACGTCTACGTTCATAAATTTTAGATTTTTCTATGAATTACATGTTTTTTAAGTGACTTCTAAAATAGAAGGTGGTTTTAATAATATGTATATTTCGCCTGCATCTTTTTTTCATGAATGGTCTATTGTGATTATGGGTCCGTTTTACCCTTTTTTGTATTTGGTAGAAGAAGCTTGCGTGATTGTTTCATATTAAATTTTAATAAGTTTGCTTCAGTAAGTACCTTAGTAAATCTATTGGTGCATTTCGAGTGCACGTAATAAACATAAAATTGGCCAAGAACTCCCAACTAAAACCTCCTTGGTTGGATTAAGGTATTTAGTTAAAGTCTACATAATGAATTTCGCAGACTTTATTTTACTTGATCAGTGGTTTTTAATTTAGGTGCTTTTTATTTTATTTTTCAAGCCATCTTGCCATTTTGAACAGTAGGTATTTAATGCAGTATATAAGCCTGATAAATATGTTTTACGACCTAGAAGCGTTTGTGACGAATTGGACGGAGAAAAACAAACAGAGGGAAGAATGGAAGGCTATGGGGGAGGACACTGTTATATATTCTAAGAAAAAGTTATAAACCGATATAAAAATTACCTCGTAGGTCTAGTGTTTGCAAGAACAATTACTGAGTACAAGTTCCTGTTTTCAATTTCAGACACAAGTTGAAAATTTATTTGGTGTTTATCATTGCATATTATTGTCACTACAACAGACATTCTTCACAGAAATCTTTCGACAAACTGATAAGCTTTCAAACTCGCAAGCTATACTTATACTTAGTCGTAAAACCCAGCGCAAACTTTTTCCTTAACAAATATTTTAGCAACATCTTACCGCTAAACAAGTCCAGGATGTCAACGATCTATCCGGGTTCATTTACAGTTCAAAAGCTTCATCGATACCCGGGAACTTAGCGATAATAATGAAAACTGTTTAGTTCGGTGAGCAACGAAAGTCTGTTAGCTAGCACTGCTAATTATATTAGTGTTGGTACCTACAAATGCAATTAATAGAGTAAGATCCCAGAGCAATCAGACATAACTTATTTTCACACGGATGAAACCTGAAGTTTTCAGTAGCGTCTCGTGTGCCTTGAATACCTACGCGCTTTGTGGAACTTGCCGAGTGACACCTGGGCAGGTACCAGGTGAGAAAGGTGACTAAAAATAAGAACTATTTTACTTAAATTCACATGGCTGATTTTTATATATGTCATGTAGAATATTATTTTAAAGTAATATCATATAGTGTCAGACACTTTTGATGGACCAGAGTTTTTGTCAGATGCTTTTAAGCTTGGATTTTGAAGCGCCTGACCGATATAGCATGGCAATATCCCGATCAATTAGCTTTAAGTATTAAATCATATGGAGTTTAGTATTATTTAAAGCGTCTGTAAAGCAATACGGCCGACGGAAAGTGTCTGGGAGTAGAAAATATACGTAAAAAAACAGCTTGGAGAAAATACGTGAAGTATTTTCTCCAAGCTGTTTTTTACGTAGGTATATTTTAGGAATTATCCTTAAAAATAAGTCGCAAATACTCCCAGACACTTTCCGTCGGCCGTATTGCTTAACAGACGCTTTAAATAATACTAAACTCCTAATGATTTAATACTTAAAGCTAATTGATCGGGATATTGCCATGCTATATCGGTCAGGCGCTTCAAAAACCAAGCTTAAAAGCGTCTGACAAAAACTCTGGTCCATCAAAAGTGTCTGACACTATATGATATTACTTTAAAATAATATTCTACATGACATATATAAAAATCAGCCATGTGAATTTAAGTTAAATAGTTCTTATTTTTAGTCACCTTTCTCACCTGGTACCTGCCCAGGTGTCACTCGGCAAGTTCCACAAAGCACGTAGGTATTCAAGGCACACGAGACGCTACTGAAAACTTCAGGTTTCATCCGTGTGAAAATAAGTTATGTCTGATTGCTCTTGGATCTTGGACTATAAGAAGGATGATAACAGAAATCATTTACTCTAAATCATGAAACTGACAGACTATTAGTAAGAGTCCCGTCAAACTCGGTTCAGACGTTTCAGAGACCGACCAAAAAAACTTTAAAAAAAATAGGTTTATTTGATAGGGTACCTATAATTTCTGTAATAAATGCCTATATAATTTAGAAAGCTGTTATGTTGAAAATATAATCTGAAACTTTAATTTAATATTAATTTGTATGGATAATACTCGTTTTACTGACCGTCCCGATGGCTCGTTTCTAGCAAATACCGCTCATATCTTGCAAATGCAAGTTGTAAGGTATCGTCGCTTGACATCGCAGCTTCGAGTACACACGGCTACACATCAAGCTATACAAAACCAGTTAATCTTGGCCTCGCTTTACTAGATCTTTTCGCACAATTAACGATCAGATTATACTGGTTTTGTATAGCTTGATGTGTAGCCGTGTGTACATATCTTTGTTGCCTTCAGAAGCCTTCGTGCAATTTGACGTGCTTTATTGTAACACTAGAAGGTGCTCAGTTGTTGGTTTTGGAGTTCATTGATGAAATTCAGTTTGGGGTCAACTTAATTTTGGGAATAGCGTTTGTTTAAGGTTCATTACCGGACCGATTACGCCGGGAAAAGGAGTGAGACAGGGATGTATTCTATCACCAATCCTCTTCAACATTTATGGCGAATACATTATCCGAAAAGCCTTAGAAGGATCTGAGGGAGGTATTTCTGTCGGTGGCGTAAAGATAAATAACCTGAGATACGCGGACGACACTACTCTTTTTGCGTCAACTGAGGCAGAACTCGCTGACCTATTCCGTAGAATGGAGTATGAGAGTGAACTGGTTGGACTCACTGTCAACAAATCGAAAACCAAAGTAATGGTGATTGATAGAACTGGTCAATTTTCAAAAACCGGAGAACTCTCGGATTTCGAATTTGTCAGTGATTTTATTTACCTGGGTGCTTTACTGTCTAATCAAGGAGGATGTGAACAGGAAATCAGAAGAAGGACACAGATGTCCAAAAATGCTATGAGCAAATTAACTCGCATCTGGCAAAATCGGAAAGTTTCTAATGTCACCAGGGTGAGACTAGTCCGGACATTGGTTTTCTCAATATCTCTATACGCATCAGAGACATGGACTATTAGAGCAAAAGACCGGGGAAAAATTGACGCTTTTGAGATGTGGTGTTGGAGAAGAATGCCCCGCATACCATGGACCGCGAAAATAACAAATAAGTCTATACTCGCTCGGCTCTACATAAAAACTAGACTATCAACGATGTGCTTCCAGCGTATTCTTGGGTATTTCGGTCACATTGCCCGTCGTCAACCAGATGACCTAGACAAATTAATCGTAGTGGGCAAGATCGAAGGAAAGAGACCCCGCGGCCGATCACCTAACCGTTGGTGTGACCAAGTTACTGCACTCACTGGACTCTCTGTTATAATACAACTGCTCTAAGGAAAGCCGAACATCGTGAGAAATGGAGACATAATATTGTACGAACTATGAAAGACTTTCATCAGGGACACGACCTTCAGTAATGAAGAACACAACTACAAAGAAGAAGGTTCATTAAAGGGTATCGATAGTGGTTCAATTTAAATACTGTTTTTTTTGCTGAAAACTATGATGATTAGGGAAACAGATTCTACGACTTAAGAAAACGATACAATGGCATGTTACTGCTGCAAGGATTTTGATAAGGTTTTGTTTTATTACGATTGATATCCGTTGTAATTTTTATAATATGAATGTTTGTAAATAGTGTAAGTAAATAATGTTACCATGCAATAACACAAACGGGCGGTACGGTTAAACACAATTTTTTGGGTGCGTTCACAAACATTTAAACTCACATACACAAATACCATCACTACACACACACAAATACTCACATACATTCAAAAATTCGAAGACATGTGACATCTGCCAATCCGCACTGGGCCCGCGTGGTGGATTATAGCCCATCCCTCTCCTAGAGAGGAGGCCTGAGTCCCTGCAGTGGGAACAATATAGGCTGATGATGATGATGATGACACAAATACCTAGACCCGGAACAACTATCTGTAGGTCATACAAATATTTGTTCCGTGCGGGGATCGAACCCGCGACACGCAGCGCAGCAGTCCATTGCTTGAGCCACTGCGCCAACCGTGCCGTCAAATTTTCTTTCTTCTTTCTTTCTTTCAATAAATATAAAATAAAAAATGCACCTCATAATAAATTGAAATGAATTTAGTAATAAACGTGCAGAAAGAACCAACATATGCCAAAACAGGAGAGATCAGACAACAAAAGCTTTAAAATGGAAACAAGAAAGACGGTGAACAATATAAACAATGCACTTTTCCATACATACGGGTTATCAGATCCAGTCTCCCTACGTCTACATCTGCATTTCTATTGAATACTTGTCACAGGTTTCTCGACGTTATTACACGATGCTGGCATCTTAGAATCTATTCCGCTCTGTCGATACGGTCATGCATTCATGATTTTGAACAAAACGATCAGTTTCAACGTTGCTTAGATGTGTTGAGAAATGTCTCCAGTTTTGTTCGAAAGCAAACTTAAAAGTTGTCATCCCGTCTTAAGCAGTTTTCGGTTAGAAAAGTGGTGTTTTATTTGACTTCGCAAAAATTACGGTGTTTTATCCAGTGAATAAAATTATGGAAGACTGGTGAAGCTTCATGTATTTTGAGACCCATATTTAAAGGTAGCTTTCATTACAGCAACTTAAACATAGTTGTAAACCGACTAAAGAGTAACAGAATGAGCTAGATAATATTGCCAGTAGATGGCGTTGGGTGAATTATCATAAAGGTTTTATAATTTTATATGGCAGTTCTGCGACAATAAATTATTTTCCTTTCTTTCTGTTTTATTTTCTTGTTTTGTAATCTTATGATAGCTTATTCAACTGCGTGAGCCTTTCATTGCATACCATTGAGCTAGCTGTGCTGACGGGCATCCGTATCCCACTATCTCCATATAGGGAAATGCAAAATTTAAGCTTTCTAGGTCCAAGGGTTTGGGTTGGGCGTTGATGACTCAGCCAGTCAGGACTTTTATTTTTAGATAATCATCAATCATCAACAGCCTATTAATGTTCCCACTGCTGGGACACAGACCTCCTCTCTTTTTGAGAAGGAATGGGCTTTAATCTACCACGCGGGCTCAGTGCGGATTGGTAGATGTCACATGTCTTCGAATTTTTTGGTTCTAACACATGCCGGTTTCCTCACGATGTTTTCCTGCACCGTTTTGAGAGCAGCGGTGATGAAATAAATTACACAAAGTAATGTGCCTGCCTGGGTTCGAACCCACGACCTACTGTTCGTAAGTCGGGGCCGCCACCACTGGGCCACCGCTGCTTTTTAGATAAAATAAAAAATAACTATTATTAGTATTGGAAAAAATATTTTGACGTTCGTTACGAATCTGGCTAAGCCCCATGAGAACCACGCAGTTCTGTATAATTTATAGGTGGTATCTCACACTATGTAATAGCTTTACCGAAGACCTGTCTTCGATAAAGCCAGTCTAACCAGTAAATGACTAATAGATTGAATCGTTGGTTAAAACAAAAATAAAATTCTAATCGATCCGATCACTTGAAGAAAAACTGTTAACAGAAACTACATACAGTATACTTTTTTTATTTTTTTTATTTAGCCTGTATTGTCCCACTCCTGAGCAAAGGCCTCCCCCCATTCCTTCCACTTTTTACGATGGTGAGCTTCTTCCCCCCAGTTGGTGGTATGAGTAAGTTGGTGAGTTGGGGTATACAGTATACTAGTAAGGTAAAATAATCAAAACAAACATGTTAATACATTTTTTATAAACACAATCTTTAAATTAAAATACTACCTCAGAAACCAGTTTGTAACTAACTACATTATCTAGTTGTATCTTAAAGATTATGCGAAACGCTCGTGATTTTATATGTATGATTTCTAATAAATTTATTTATTTAATCTAACAGTGATGTTACGTCATTTAATAACGTTGTTTTTAAGCTGTTCTGTTGTGACGAGTGAGCTGCTGAATTTGCGTGAAGGTGAGTTATTGTTGTGCGAATAGAAGTACAGTAGCGACTGGTGAGCACCCGCTCAGTAAACGGTAAACACCGCTGTCCTTACTGTCTAGCGAATCATTTTTGACCGACTTCCAAAAAGGAGGAGTTTCTCAATCAGTCGGTGGCAAAAAAAAACAAATCAAACAAACAAACCATCGACTTCAGAAGCTGATTTTTCTTTTGAAGTTTATTTTTCTTTTATTTTTTTTTACTTTTTTTGTGTTTTGGCAAGCCGTTTAAAAAAAAAATTTTGCAAAAAAAATTGCAAAATTTTTTTTTTCCTTGTTTAATTAAACGGCTCTCAAAATGTGAACAGTGTTAATAAATTAACTCGAATAGGTCAAGATCTCTTGTCAGAGAGACCAGTTCGTAGATGTATCGTTGTGAGTCAGTGTCGTACTTGACTATATCAATAACATTTTACAAACGTGTTATCGTCATAATTTACTGCCTCGTTGACCTAGTGGTCGCAAGTGCGACAGTAGTCACACACCTCATACACAGATGGTATGAGCGCGTGCTGGCGCTGCCTTATCTTTCGGGTATCATATACGTGATGTTATAATGTTACGTAGAACTATCAGTAAAAGGTAAGTTACTCATACGGTTTGGAAAGTCAGCAAGCTGAAGAGGCAATGGACTGGCCATGTGGGGGGAGCGCAGTGTTGAACGCCAGATGCATCGACCACAATAAAAAATGGCTGAACCAGACTTAATGTGGAATACGGAAAACAGAGTGGTGTAGCATAGCCCGGGACTATAGCACTAGATATAGACCTCTTCCGAGCTATGCCACACCACTCTCCTAAGAGTGGACTGACTTAAGAGAGGTCAGAGATGAGAGTGAGATGATGATGATGATCGATTGTTTTAAGGTAGTGGTCAAACGCGAACCTATCAATAATAAAAAAAAAAAAAAAAAAAAAAAAGGTAACTTATTTAACAGGGTCTACGTGCATGAGGAATGGTGTCTCCGGAAAGTGTGTCAACGTATACAACTGTTTGAGCAGTTACCTTGATTTTATGAATAAAGACTATGCACCGGTGAGTATACGTTATTATTATGAGAATAAAAACGGAAAATTATTCTCAAATCGATGCATGTATATCATATTATTATAAAATTATTAACACACTTGCAAATCTTTTATTATAGAAAAGCGTGTGGTGCTTAAATTACTTAATGTCAATTGTTATTATATTTTAATGTTAGATACTGTTAGAGGTAGTCGTTATGGAAATATCCTTGAAACACCCCCGGCTTTTCAACAATTAAAGTTTTATTTATTTATTTATTTTTTGCTTTTTAGTTAGCTTATTTTAAGTATAGCGTGTTTTTTTATCTTTTTTTATGTTGTACTTCTACGGTTAGGTAACGTATTATTATTACTTAAATAAATGCCAAAAAATGTTGGCGATATAAGTATTAACTTTATGCGCTAACAATGGCGTTCTCTCAGATCAAATGGCGTTCTAAACCTGCTTTCAAAACGGTGAAGGAAAACGTCACGTCGTGAAGAAACTGGCATGTCTGAGAACCAAAAATTCGATGACATATGACATCTACCAACCCGAACTGGGCACGCATAGTGGATTAAAGCCCAACCTTCTCCTAGACAGGCCTGAGTCCCTGCAGTGGGAACATTAATAGGTTGATGATGATTTTTTAAGTATTATCTATCACTGATTGCAGATCTGTTCTTATCGAGGGATTGAGCCAATTATATGCTGTACAGATTGTACTTTCAATGATACAAGGTAAAGTGACCATTGAAAAGGTGGTTATAGACACTTTTTGGTGATGGGTGGGACCTGGATGGATAAAATTCTCAATTTGAAATTTTTATCTGGTGTCGGATTATAGGTTTTTTTTGATGATCTCAAGTAGTTGCATTAAATAGCGGGTTTTTTGGGTATAGGTACAAAGTCTCTGGTATTTGACTTAATTTTTGTTTCTAGATGTTCATATAAGTTTTGAGTTAAGCTTACACGATTGCATATGAAGAAAAAATATCTTAGGTTGGCCCAAAATAATATAATTTTATTTATTACAGAAACAGTTACATAAATCGAAATTTGGGTATTCTTCGCAAAACCGGACAGAAAGCTCAGGACAGTAAGTATTATTAATATCATATGCTGTTAAAAGAAGCGTAAGCATTTTATAAAAGTAAAGTCTAGAATTCATTGCGACCTACCAGATGCAGATAAATACAAATATTTTTTCAGCGAGCCTTGTCTCGTTAGACAAGTTTTGTACCAAGATTTGTTTAGTTTTAAAATGTCCTTGTTTTTTTCTCTTACCAGTTTTTTAGCCCATTGTGTTACGGTGTCGCGGTATTTGCGAACAACCCATAGCACCACGTTTTACCCATTTTTTTTTTCATTGGTGGGAAATAAATAAATGATTCCTCCCGCTCTGGGTGGAGCGGAATTGAGTGTCAGTCTTATACTGACTAAAAACCACCCATATTCCTTCTTAGCCCTTTGTGCTGAGGCCGCGGTATCTAATACGAACAACCCGCATACGTTTTACTTCAACTACGTTTTACCTTTGTGTATTATATTTTTCTTAATTGATTGCAGAATGCATTGAATACATACACAGGCTCGACTACCCATGTAAACTTTGGCACTCTGCAACTATGACCAGACGTTACATTAACGACACAAACTGCAATGAAGTAAATATTAATCTAATGGGTTTCGCTGGAGGTGGAGTGGGAGGTACCGATGCTGAAAGAAAAGAGTTTCCACACATGGTAAATAATGTTTTTTTCGCTTTATAAATAAGAAGATCAGGGGTTACCGTCTTAAAGCAGTCCTAACTTATTTTTAATCCAGTGTGGATCGGTGTATAGTTTTCGGTGAAAATAATTTTCGAAGAATAGTATTTGGAAGAATCGTAGGGAAGCCGTGGAAAAGAGATGGCGCT
This sequence comes from Diarsia mendica, assembly GCA_949316265.1. Taxonomy (NCBI): domain Eukaryota; kingdom Metazoa; phylum Arthropoda; class Insecta; order Lepidoptera; family Noctuidae; genus Diarsia; species Diarsia mendica. Next base: position 8,606,705 of record OX438899.1, on the reverse strand, counting down.
AGGCTCCCGGGATAGTTCTGTCACGTTTCCACACTGGAAGAAGTTTAAGTTAAGACAGTTTTAAGATGTCATAGTAGGGCATCAGGTCTGTAGGCAGATATGACATTCATAATTTATTATGCTGTAGACTGAACGTTTATACCGCATTTTTTTTGAAAATGCATAAAGAAATTAGTGGAAGGTTATGAAAAAAAGTATTGGACTGCATGTAAAATAATGCCCAAGGCATTAAATGCCCCTTTGTATGGTCTTTACTTGTGCAGAAAGTTTGGAAAAGAAGCATGCAACGTCAACGAATTCTTATTTCGGTTTCTTCATTTAATTTTAATGATTAAATATTAATGATAATGAATGAAATTGTTTTTTTTTTGATAATATTGGAGATCTCTCTGAGTTATAAAACTAAAAAAACAGACTTATGTTTAACTCTCTTGATGGTTTTGTGGTCGCAAGCTCACAAGGTCGACTGCTGACTTGCCTGGTCAACCCAGGACCTGAGAATCGGACATTCCCAGGTCCTGGGAATTGGATAATCCCAGGTCGGTCAAAGTGTTATTCTGTTTATTCTTAAGGAATTTCTCAAGAACAGCCACGGAGTCTCTATTAGTGCCCGGCTGATGGCAATAGACTCGCCCCCCATTACATTGGACTTAAAAAATAACTGGCAAAATGTGGAAAGGGCTAAGAAGGAACATGGGTTCGGTTTTTAGTCAGTAGAAGTTTGACACTCCCCTTCGCTCTGCCCAAGAGCGGGGGGGGGGGGGGGGGGGTCATTTGATGATTTTCCACGCCCCAAAAAAAAAAGGGTAATGTAGAGGACATTACCCATCGAGGATTACAGTCGTGATGTATATTTCTTTCTTCAGGGTTTACTGGGATATGGTGACACTATAGCAACAGCTGACTGGTTCTGCGGAGGCTCTGTTATCAGTGAAAGGTTCATTCTCACTGCAGGTCACTGCTTATCAAGTCCCAGCTTGTAAGTACCTATGTATTTAATTGAAAAATTGAAAAACTTAAAATAAACATGCTTTTGTAACTAGTTAACAATTTTTTCTTTTTATAAGTTAGGAAAAAAAAATAATAATTAAAAAAAAAACATTTTTTCGGAGAAAACGTAAGGTGCTAGATGTCAATTATTTTATTGATAGCATATTGGGTAATTGGGTTAAACCGCAAAGTTTTTTTTTTACGAAATAATTTTATTGGAGTTTTTTCTTCTTTTAACTGCAAATATACGTTAATTGTATATTACAGAAAACAAAATTTCTTGGTATCACAATTGATGAACACTTCACCTGGAAAGATCATATTGATGAAATGTGTATAAAAATAAGTAGATTCGTTTTCGCCTTGAAAAAAGTTAAAGATGAGACCTCCAGACAAACTGCGTTAATGGTATATCACGCCTATGTTTGTTCCATCATCAGGTATGGTATCATTGTCTGGGGGAACTCTTCTGAAATAACTAGGGTTCTGTTAGCACAAAAAAAATGCATACGCACAATTTTTAATATGGACTGGACTGATTCTTGCAGACCAGTATATAAATCACATAATCTTCTGACAGTTCCCGAAATAGCTAAATTTGTCAAAACGAATTCTTCACTTTTTGAATGTAAAAACAATATCAATAAACGTACAGTTACACAGTACCTATTTATTAACAATGCCAGTACCTAGGATCGAATTATTCAGACGTAATTGTGTATACATGGCTCCACTCATCTTCAATTCCCTACCAAAGTTTATAACCGCTTTGATGCGACTCGCAATCAAAAAAATACATTATTGATGTCGAGCGCGCGCGACCTTGAGTGCGCCGGCGCACGCCGGCGCACGCCGTGCGTCCGGGCTCTTATCTTATTTTTTTGTTGACGTGTTATAAACAATAGACGCTTCGAAGTAATGTTTTTGTTCAAGCTTATGAGAGACCCTTTCAAGTGGTGGTGGTGGTGTTTGTTGACATTTCGTCTCAAATTTATTATATTAATTGGTAAACATTGACTAGGGTTGACAAAAAACATTATGTGAACTTTAAAAATTATTATTTCGAAAAGTAAATGGATACCATATATATTTTATGTGTTTTAATGCTGGAAGGGTTCTATTTACGTACGATAAAAAAAAAATAAAAAAATTATAGTACAAAAATATTAATTTACAGCTATTAGCCAACCAGGATTTATTGCCGACGGTGATTAATTTAATCACTTAAATTAAATAATTTATTACAACTATACTATTTCACGTAAATTAAAAATATTGCTACTATCTGAAAGATAATTTAATTATGTAACTTACATGTAAGTATTATGCTGATAGGTTTATACAATACAGTAAAATATGAAATTAATTAATTAAATGAAAAAATTGCACTCGACATTTTTTGTTTATTTTTTTTGTGAATTTCGAGTAAACAAAATACATAATTACGATGTTATTGTTTTTTACAAGAACCGCCCCTATGACGACCACCTGACCAAGAAATACTCTTTTTAATTAAATCTAATCAATTTTAATTATTTTTTTTTAAATATACTTTTGAACTTCGCGGGCCGCCATTTGTTTTTTTTCTAGGTTAGGTTTAACGAAACTTAAAATCTTAACTTAATTTACTATCTTCTGTATATGTTATTGCTGAAAACTATTGTCTAGTAAATATCCAATGTGATAACTATTACTTTGGATACGGAACTGGTCTTAAAATTTCTTATATTACGAAAGCATTCTGACAAAATTCTAACACCGTTACAAGCACCCGTAAAACCTCTCAGAAGTTAAAATATACTTACATTTAGGTTAAAATCCGGTTGCACACACATACACTGTATTATAATTAACCACTTAATCACTATTTTATTCAATAACACTCACTTAAAACTAATAAATTACTTGAAAATACACTCGAGCATCCGTCAACCGCGCGCGTCATTCATCGGATTTCAAAGACTGACATTCAACTTTTTTTTTTAAATCGAATTGACCATAAAGGTAAAGTGTTGTCGTGTTTTTATCATGCAGAATTTAATAAAGTATCGAGTAGAAAAGAGAAAAAGGATTGAAACTTCATGGGATAGAAGGAAACAGATATATTACGACGCCATGGAACGAGAAAGTACAATTGTGACTATAGTCACAACTTGGCGCTTCAGCTTACGGAACGGATTGGTACTATAGTCACAAAGGTGCGATCGGGCGGAAAAATGCATACGCACAATTTTTAATATGGACTGGACTGATTCTTGCAGACCAATAAATAAATCACATAATTCTGACAGTTCCTTGTATTTATATATACGAAATAGCTAAATTTGTCAAAACGAATTCTTCACTTTTTGAATGTAAAAACAATATCAATAAACGTACAGTTACACAGTATTTATTAACAATGCCAGTACCTAGGATCGAATTATTCAGACGTAATTGTGTATACATGGCTCCACTCATCTTCAATTCCCTACCAAAGTTTATAACTGATCTTCCGTACAGGAAATTCTGCAAAGTCCTGAAAAAGTGGCTTTGTTCACATAGTTTTTATTCCGTAGCAGAATTTTTAAAACTTTCCAACTGTAAGTCGTACCATTACCGGAATGCATTATAAAGTAAGGTACCTTAATTATAATTACCTATAAGATTTTGTATTTGTATATCTCAAAATATTATGTTATCTTTGATTTTCTCTGTGTTTATGTGAGTAATGTCTTTGTTTGGAAATTTTCTAAATAAAAATACTATTTTTGTAATCTTTGTTTTGTTCTCTCTCTGTTTATGTTAAAAATGTCTTTTGTTTTGTAATTTTCTATTGTTTAACAGCAAAATTTGTTATGTGCTGAGTGAAACTTAAACTTAGAAATGCACGTTATATCTAATTTAATTTGTTTTAAACCACGTACTTAATGTTTGCATGCCAACTTAATGGCGAAATGTGTGCACTACTTATTTATTATTTTACCATCTCTTTTACCACATTTGTTGCAAATAAATAATTTTGACTTTGACTTTGACTTTGAGAAGTAGCTTAACATTTCGTAATTTTATTTAATTGTTCAGAAGATTATTCTTTAAAATATTTCTTACTCTTCAATAACTTGTTAGTACCGGTCACAAGTAATATCTAACAAGTTTTTATTAAAAAACCTGCTTTAAAACTTTGAGAAGTGTTACACTACTTTTGTTGCTGATCATACCTTCACAGTTTTTGTGATTTTCAGAGGTCCAGTTAAATACGTAACTCTGGGTATACTAAAACGCTCAGACCCTCCTGAGCTATGGCAGATATACAACGTGAAGAGAAGGATCCCTCACCCGGAGTACAAGCCACCTTCCAAGTACCATGATATCGCCTTGCTCGAGACTGACACTGAGTGAGTTTGGAAACTGGGGTATGGTGAAGGGTTATATCAAGAAGAAGGTTGCAGACATAAGAAACAACTTATTGTATGGGCCTAAATGCCATGGAATACCTTTGTTGTTGATTAAAATTGGCATATATTATGCTTTTGTCGCACGCCTGTCTAGGGTACGACATAACATAAAATCGAATTGAAAATTTTCTCCTTTCTTGAAAGTCGGTTAAAAGTAAAACATAGCAGTCAATTTAGGCTAATATAGGACCTAGCCTGTAGGTATTATCCTAACAGTTTATTATTATTAATATGTGTATTTAGGTTAAAGTATTTATGTAAAGGTCTTTGTGACTTAAAAATAAATAAATTCTATTCTAATTGGATCATATCTGCAGTAGAGACAAAAAGAAGAAAAAACAATTGTAAAAGGCTTGAAAATCACATGTACGAGTGTTCATGTTTTGTCTACATATTTCAGGATCATCTTTAACAGCAATGTGCTTCCAGCCTGTGTTCATGCAACTGGTGAAGCAGAAAAGAACTTATTTGCCACTGGTTGGGGAGTACTGGGGTACAGAAGAGAGCTTGCTGATACGTTACAAGAAGTGAGAATTTTTCTCTTCCTTTAAACTTGTGGCTTCGTGCGTGTTGTGTACCTTGGTTGATTTGACTGGATGGTTGCAGTGGTGCAAAATAGTGGTTTATAAAAATTATAATAAATAATAGTATATTATTTTTCCCTTTGGGTTTAATTTTCATTTTAAGCAGACATAGATTATATAATGCTAAACCATTAAAATACCTGAAGGCTTAACTAAAGCTTACCTTTTTATTGTTACTCTGTATTGGCCCATTGCTGGACAAAGGTCTCCTCCAACTCCTTCCAAGTTAAGCTTGTGCCTTCTCGAACCAGCCGTCACGGTATGAGTCCAGATCGTTTTACCACCTCTTTCAGGGCCTTTTCCGGCAACCATCGTGTAAACAATCTTTCGCCTTGCATAAATAATTTTTCGCCATTGGTTCCATGGACAAAGTTGTTTAGTTCGTTGATCTGATGATGATCCAAAAATATGACTATGCATTTTTGAAACAGGCTGTTTATGGGTGAATTTAAACAAGAGATTTTTATGTGTCATTTCGGTGGATTTTTTTTATTTCAATGCTATCTACATATTTTTAATGACAAATAAAACTTTAGCCTATTTTATAACATTGTGCGTGAGTGGACATCAAATATCATCAAAAGTTACATAAATATTTAAGGATGAATTTTTAAGAGTCCACTGAAATGAAAGGTGTCTACCGAAATGATAAAAATTACCACCGAAATGATATACTGTGCATACTAATCTAACACGAGTTATAACAGCCACCGAAATGAAATTATTTTTGTCCTCATATCACTGAAATGATAAACTTACTTTTTTGGCGGGAAACCGCAAGACGTTGGGACCGGTGCGTTCGCGCCGAGAGCTTGAGCCGGACTGATCCGAAGTGAGGAAAGGTGAGGGGGGCGTAACAACGCAATGTTGACATGTCTATTCTACTAAAACTTACTATCCTCTGAAATGATAACTTTTTTCCAGACAAAAGTTAACTGCCTGTCAAATCCATGAGAAAGAAGATAAACAAACAAAAATAGTTTTATTTGATCGAATGTATTATAATTTAATGATTACAAAATCGATTTAAATCCATATTACGAATGTATTTGCAGGGGAAGGTATTTTATGAGCGGAATTGGGTTCAGGACAGGCCACTGTGATGATAGAATAACACTTTGTAATTTTTTTTTTCGTATATTAATGGGTAGAAATCAATTATTTTTTTGGTCAAGGTAGAGAAGTACTTACGCTGTTGAGAAAAAATATATAAAATTAAAAATTAGCACATTGCACTACCGTTCTCAGGTTTGCCGTGTATTTTTTTTGCTTGGGCAATTCACCCTTATGTGTTTTATGATACATCAAAATTTTTGCAGATAGAGGTTACCAAATACGAAAAAACCGACTGTTCAAAGTACTATCCTCCTCACAGACATCTGAAGAACGGATACGATCACTCTACGCAAATGTGCTACGGTGATAAAGAAGTATTAAGAGATACGTGTGAGGTATAGTAATTTTAGCAAAAGTAGTAAGTAGCAAGACTATATACCTCTAGTTACGGAGACATTGGGGGTCAAAGTTCTAAATTTGTCACAGCTGTTTTTCTAAATAAGTACTAGTATTTCAGGTTATTTTACTTAAATTACCTCCTTGACCTGTTTACTATTCAAAGCACCCACTAGCACAATGTTTTGCTGCACAATTGAGTTTTACCGTAAAATGTGATTTTTGATCCCAAAAAAAAATCAGCAATTTTTTTTTTCCTAGAGATACTTACGAGTAGTTTGATGTACAGAATGCTTGGTTGTCGGGTTCATGAAGGGTTAATTTACACCTAGAATTTATCTACATCTGGTATTACAGGTATAACGTAATGATATATCTCCTTTTGCCCAGGGTGACAGCGGTGGACCACTTCAGGACTTCAGAAACAAATATTTTGAAACATTATACTGCATAAAGACAGTGGTTGGTGTGACGTCATATGGCAGGCAATGTGGCATCTCTAACAGCCCTGGGATTTACACCAGGGTCATTTACTATATACCCTGGATAGAGAGCATCGTGTGGCCATAAATGGAAAAAAAAATGTCAAAAGCTGTGAAATAGTCAGAAGCCATAAAGATAACAAGATTTTCATCATCATCTGCCTTTTTCCAATCCTGCTGGGGTCGGCTACCAATCTAACGACATCTAGGTTACATGAAGCGACTGCCTGACCTCCACAACCCAGTTAAAAATAAAATAAAAAATAAAATAGCCTTTTATTTCTTGCATTTTACAATCTCATCACATATAAACTAATTTCTATTAATATTTTTTAGGTAAAAAAATGTAAATGGTTGCAAGAACCCCCCTTCAGGTGAAGGCCTCCTCCAAAGAATTCCATATGGATCTGTTTTGTGCTTTCTGCATCCACTGTGGGTCGACGATTTCTTTTATATCGTCTTCCCATCTTGTGTACGGTCTGCCTTTTTGGCGTTTTCCTATTGGGTCATTCCATGATGTGACTCTTCTGGTCCATCTGTCATCTCTTAGTCTTGCTACGTGTCCCGCCCACTTCCATTTGAGCTTTTTAGCGTAATTTAGAGCCTCTGTGACTTTTGATATGCTTCTGATTTTTGTGTGTCGAATTTTTTGAGTTTTTCTAATTTTTAGCATTTATTCATAGTTAAAAGAAAATGTAACTTAGTTGAAAATAAGTCGGCCGAAATCTTTTTTAACTACATCACCTATTTGATAGTTTCATTTAGGGTCTTAACTAATTTTATAATAAATAAAACGATAAAATAATAAAATTATTTAATTAAGTACCTTAACCCCACACAAATCACAATAACCACGGGTTTGACAAGACGGTTTAGTAGACATTGGACTTATCCGCGAAATGACCTGTACTCGTATAATTTTTTTTTTTAAACGTTGCCCCACACTAGGAATTTCTCCTGTATCGTGGGTGCGTTCACAAACATTTAAGTTCACATACACAAATACCCAGACCCGGAACAACTATCTGTAGGTATTACAAATATTTGTTCCGTGCGGGGATCGAACCCGCGACACGCAGCGCGGCATTGCCATTGCTTGAGCCACTGCGCCAACCGTGTCGTCAATTATAAAATTAATTGGAATTATATACTTATTCGCGATATGCCTCATACTGAATACGCTTTTGGTAAATAACTTGTTATTTTTTAGACTCATACGCAGAAAGACATAATATCCTAAAAAAGGCAGTAGGTATTTTTAAGAATAAGTACATATATTTGAATGCCAAAGTAGAGTTTAAAAGATAATTTCAGAAATCGACTGAGAGGGAACCGCCCGATCACTAAAAAAGTGGACCTAGTATTAAAACATTTGATTGAACGCCATCGCCTGTATAGGCCAGTAAACAGCAGTAACAGTAGTAGGGCAGTAGTCCAGTTAAGGCCACACGATGCTCTCTATCCAAGGTACGTAGTAGTTGACCCGGGTGTAAATCCCTGGACTAGGAGCGATGCCACATTGACTGCCGTAAGATGTCACTCCGGTGATAGTGAAGACGCAGTCCAATTCCTCCTTATAATCGTTCTGAAAGTACTGAAGTGGTCCACCGCTGTCACCCTATAAAATAAAAGAAGTCTGTATTCTTTATAATAGACCTACCACTAACGGAGACGTCTGAGGGAGATGTGCACTGTGGAGAATGTGTGGTGAAACGTTCCCGACCGAGCGGCGTCAGTCAATACGTACCACTCTACCTTCGTCTTGACCAGTTAAACAGACTGCCGTCTGAGGCAAGCAAAGAACTAGTCAAGTAGTTAGTTATATTTGACTTTTCATCTTCCTTCGAGTTTGAGTCATGCTACGATGGTTGTCATTCTAGCACGACATCCTATAGGTATTCTTGTTCCAAAATAAATTCAATAACCATCTACCACAAGAATTTGTGATAATGACAGTACCTCACACGTGTCTTTAAGAACTTCTTCGTCACCGTAGCACATTTGCGTGGTGTGGTTATATCCTTGCTTTAGATGTCTATGTGGGCCATAGAACTTAGCACATTTTTCTTGTTCGTATCTTGTAACAGAGACCTGCAAGAAATCAAATGTTTCATCTAGTATTTTTAACAGTGAATCGAGAGTAAAAGCAAACGAAATAACCTGAGGAATGTTTACTCACGCAGCAGTGAGCGAGGAACATAGACTTTTGGTTCAATTTATGATACTGATAAGTAAGTTAAAAACACAGTAGAAACGCAAGAAAAAAAAATATGGCAAAAGAAGAAGTGCTCTCCATGCAGAGACTACTATTTATTTTTCATAGTTACGCCCTTGCTCAGGTGTAGAACAAAACAAAAAACTCACAGTCTGTAAAGTGTCAGCTAGCTCCCTTTTGTAGCCCAACGCTCCCCAGCCAAGAGCAGAAGTAAAGTAATTCCCTGCCTCTCCAGCTGCGTGTAAACAAGCAGGTAACACTTGCCTACTGAAGATGATTCTGAAATGTTCAAAAGATGTTTTTGCTGAATTTTGGTTCAAATAGTGGTATTATCATCGGCACGATTCTTGAGCGCTGACGCAAAAGCGAGTTAATGGGTCCCTTTGGTGGTATGAAGTGAGACGCGGGGCGGGGAAAGTGCAGTGATTGGCCCGTGCGCATCGCGTCATAGCGGTCACTCGGGATTTGTTCTTTACTCCTGCTGCACTTACCTCACGACCAATCAATAATAAACGGGTGTGCGTTTTATTGTCATAAAGTGTACGATGCGCACAGCGATCCCCACTCTTCCGCCGAGCGCTCAACAACCGTGCCGGTAATTATAAGTCAAGCAATTAAGTAAATTTTGCCAAATACGTGTAAAATTCGCGTGTCTAGAGGAATCCAGTTGTTTAAAAGGGGGTCTATGGACGGTGAGCAATGGGCTAGCTCACCGTCCGTCCATCTTATGATGACAGGCCGCGTTGACGGCGCGTTTGTGTTCGCAAAGGCCGGTGCCTGCCGGGGTTGCGGGACTGTCCGAAAGAGCTACCAGAGCCCTGGACTACACCTGCGTACTAACAACGATCGACAGAAAATCCTACATAGCGCTATGAACATTATCCGCGACATAAGCCTTTAGAGGAGTTCCCGACTTACATATGTCGGGCAGTTAGCCCGCCGGACACAACATCCGTCCGGTCGGTATTTAATTTTATGACGCACAAGTTACCAGCGAGAAGCACAACATCCCGACAACAATCGGTTCAGATTTATGCTGTCATCACCTAGCAATGCCCTGCATTGCTGTTGCTAAGCCGAAGCTCAAACACTAAAGGCACCCCACCTTAAGCGCTATTGCTAAGACCTTCGTCTTAAGGCACCTCGAGATAGACGGGTTAAACAGACAACGGCGAGGACCTGCAAGACGGCAATCACAAAAAACAGCAACCAGTGGCCGCTAGTACACCAAACAAAACTCCCATTGAAAGATTCTCCCTTTTTACCCGACTGCGCAAAGCAAAGAAGGGTTATGTGTTTATCAGTCTATGTATGTATGTATGTATGTATGTATGTATGTATGTATGTATGTATGTTTGTTCCTATGTGGCATTGTAGAGGCCAAACGCCTTGGCCGATTTTGATGATCCGTACGTCAATCGATTCGTCTTGACCTCGCGAGTGTCACTAAAAACATTACAATAAACAATACTCACTATAGTAACAACTAGTCGCCATATTGTCAAAATGAAAAAAAAAAAAATTGACTCACCATGTCAAGTGGGGTATCGTTGAATAGGTATTTGAAAATGAATATTAGGTTTCCTTTATCATTTTTCATTTTATAAAACCGTTTATCAATGATACCACTACATGGTAAACTTTCACCACAAATGCTTCTAAACTCACTCAATATCAGTCTCGAGCAAGGCGATATCATGGTACTTGGAAGGTGGCTTGTACTCCGGGTGCGGGATTCTCCTCTTCACGTTGTATATTTGCCACAGCTCAGGAGGGTCTGAGCGTTTTAGTATCCCTAGCGTTGCGTATTTTACCGGACCTCTGAAAATATCAAATTTTTGAATCAAAGCTTTGTGGGCACCTTGGCAATCACTCTAGCCAATTAATGAGTGTGTTGTACCTGTCCGTACAACCGTCACCCGTCTTGTTTTTAAATATTGGTATAGCAGTGGTCTTCGTAAGCTCCCCGTTGAGAACTTCAATAATTTATTATTTATCGTGGGTGCGTTAACAAACATTTAAACTCACATACTCAAAGAGCGAAACCCGGAAGGACTATCTGCAGACCACACAAATATTTCAACAGGGATCGAACCCGCCACACGTAGCGCAGTAAACAATCGCTCAATCGCAACGCCAAAAATGCCATCGAATTGGACGATATAGCTTTATTTTTTGCTAATGATATCGATTCAATACAGGCTGGTGCTGACAATACGACAATAAATGAAACCACTGGTAGTTCTAGTTCATAGGAACATTTTTAAACTATCAAATAAATCCTAACACTGAAATCGTTGTCGTATCGTCAGCACCAACCTACCTAAACTTTGCCAAATTCCTTTTTTCCTTTTTTTTCACACGTTAATCGGTGCAAATTATTCCTAAAGTTAGTAGGGAAACCAATATTTGTTTGTAAATTGTATTGTATTTCGTTTACAGTTTTATGCTTTTTTTCTATTAGGATTTATTTGATAGTATAAAAAATGTTCCCATGAACTACCAGTAGTTTCATTTATTGTCGTATTGTCGGCACCATCCTGTATGTAATTGTGTTTGATTACATAACTGTGAAAAATAGCAACAAGCTCATAATGTAGGTACTTACAATACGGGACTAGACAAGCAATGACCAGCAGTGAGAATGAATCTTTCACTGATGACAGAGCCTCCGCAGAGCCAGGAAGCTGTTCTAACGTCGTTACCATAGCCCAGTAAAGCCTGAGAACAGAAATATATCACTGCGTGTTCCTTTTTAGGGTTCCGTACCTACCTAAAAAGGAAAAAACGGAATCCTTATAGGATCACTCGTGTCTGTGTGTCTGACCATCCCCCCCTCCCCCTTATACTAAAACTACTGAGCCTAAAATTCTGAAAAAAAAATAAAGAAATTAGTTCAACACGTATAGATTACAGGAAAACCTAACATATAGAAGAAGTCATAGTACGGAACCCTTCATGTACAAGTCCGACTTGCACTTGGCCAGTTTTTTCTCTTTTGGGCTGCCTATCTAGACGCACTTTGTTACGATTGTATCAAAAATATTAAAAAACCTCGAATGTTTACCATGATTTTTTTAAATGTGTTTATAAGCATTAAATGTGTTTTATCATAATAAAATTTCTTACCATGTGTGGAAATTCATCTCTTTTAGCGTCTCTGCCTCCGACTCCACCCCAACTAAAAGGTGTCCAAACATCTATTTTTACTTCATAGCAGTCTATGTCGGACTTGTAGACTCGCGTCATTGTAGCGTTCCAACGGTTTTTACAAGGGTAACCTAGTCGGTGTATGTAGTCAATGCATTCTGTAATAAATTTAAAGTGTTTAGGTTGGTACCTTCAACGTGTGACTACGGCTTTTCTTAATTTTTTTGTCGTAGTCGGGTTTTAGTTTTTTACTTTTTTTTATTTAAACAATTTTGGTGTTATTTTTTTTATTTACTCTTAACTTTTTGTCCGCTAGAGGGCGTGATTTTTAATTTGAGCAATATTTTGAAAATGTACAAGCGAGGCCCTTTCAAATGATACCAAACACGGCGTATTTATCTCTCTATTTTTATTTTTTAAGCCTTACTTTTTGTCCGCTAGAGGGCGCCAAATCGCTTTTTGTGACACGTCACGTAGCCTATGTTCAGCGGAAAATTAAGACGGTTCTAACGATACCTCATAATATGTCGGATCCTGGGATCGGTGGAGACAATCCCCCTTTTAACCGCTCAGGCCCGACTGGAACGATATCGTTCCAGTGAGAAAATTCCGTTGAGACCCGCTGGAACGATATCGTTCCAGTCGGGCGCAGCAAATTCAAACCTTATTTTTACGTAAAATAAGGCTCTAAATCGTTTGACAAAATTTGTGCCAAAGGGAAACTAGCCAGAGCTGTGTATGGCAGCAAGAAATTACTAAACATAAACCCGGAACACTTTTAAAAAAATATTGAGAGGCGCCATAGTGACGTTTGACAGTTGATGCAAAAAACGGTGTGGTAAAGTGTAGGTGTCGTAGTGTTTTTGTGTTTTGTGTTGAGTTTGTTTGTGAAACGTTGGTAAGTAAATGTTTATTAGGTTAGAAGTCCCTATTGCAACTTTGTAGATAATAATTTGCTTGACAATTCATATCCAAAATTATGTTTCGAGCCAACAAAATATCATAACAAAGATTTCGTCGTCGTCATTGAATGACCGAATTGAAAATATGAATTTGACTCCTTTTCATTGAAATAATGGTCTTGGAAACATTATTATCAACGTAAAATATAGTGATAAATCATTATATCGTGTATTCGAAGCAAATAATTTCGTATTTATTTATATTTCAAGGTTATTTCGCAATTCTAAAATGACAGTTCGCTAATAAGATTCTTATAAGAATTTTGAGTTGGAATCTTGTTAGTATAATGTATGTAGGTCTCCTAAAAAAACACTGTCATTAGATTACTTGTACATTTGTTATATTAGTTCTAAAGTTTCGTGTAAATTGATTCAGTAGTTTTACCAAAACAAAATAAGATACGCAACAAGTCGAGTCAGAGTCGAGGTCAGCGACCTCTGTCCTAACTATACGATATTTATAATTCTAAATAAGCTATAAGAGTTGTTTATATAATAATACATCGTCTAGCTCTTCAGAAACACGAAACTGTTTACCGTTTGAGATAAGAGATAATAGAACTCGAGCAATAAGCGTTTTAGTGAACACGGTCAGATGACGCATGCGATGACGTAATCACGTAACTAGGCGGTCCGTGAGGGAGTTGAGTTGGGATCTTATTAGAATAATGTATGTAGGTCTCCTAAAAAAACACTGTCACTATATTACTTGTACATTTGTTATATCAGTTCTAAAGTTTCGTGTAAATTGATTCAGTAGTTTTACCAAAACAAAATAAAATACGCAACAGGTCGAGTGGCGGCGAGATCTGTCCTAACTACGATATTTTTAATTCTAAATAAGCTATAAAAGAGTTGTTTATATAATAATACATCGTCTAGCTCTTCAGAAACACGAAACTGTTTACGGTTTGAGATAAGAGATAACAGAACTCGAGCAATAAGCGTTTTAGTGAACAAGGTCAGATGACGCATGCGATGACGTAACCAGGCGGTGCGGGAGGGGCAGGGGTCAATTATTTCGCGCGGCCACAGAGAGGTTAAGTACTCATTTTTTATTTTATCCATTCGCGTCACAGCACTCATCAAATTCAAATCGTTTATTTTCTTGAAATATACTGCACTTAAGGACTTATATATTGCACTTAAGGACGATCTCCCTTAGCATCTCGGTCACATGAAACATCCTGCATGCGTGTACTAGCAGTAATCTACTAAACATAAATAACTGTAGCAGTCTACTTACTGTCTTGAGCTTTATTTCCAGTCTTGTGAATAATACCGATATTTGGATTTATAACCATGTTCCTGTTAACAAAAAATATCGTTAAAAAAATGTTTAAACCCGCTACTCACCTTAACCACACCCTTTTGTTCATTTGTTAAAATCGCTAAGGTTATGAACACTGGTCTTCATGAACATGCAGCTTATATTATCCAGATGACATACATTAGATAGGCTACATTATATTCATAATCAGCTTGTAGGTTTTCCACAGCTAGAAGACGCCTGTAGCCTTTTTTCTTTTTGGGGGTGGGAAATTATCAAATGACGCCTTCGCTCTGGGCAGAGCGGTAGGGAGTGACAGACTTCTACTGACTAAAAACCACCCATGTTCCTTCTTAACCCTTTGTCTTGTGGAAGCGGTATCACTTTCGAACTACCCGTATCCCCGACGGGGGGCCTGTAGCTTCTACTCAGAAATAAGGAAGTCCACGTATTAACATGACACTGATTCATGTAAACAATTAAATCGTTACAAATACTTTTCTACTCGTACCTTGTATCATAGAAGGTACAGTCTGTGCAGCATATGATTGGCTCTTTTCCTCGCAATGAACATATCTGCAAATGAAAAAACATGTACAAACACTTTCCATGTTTAAATGGAACATTGAACAGTCCCGTGCATCTCGCATCCAGCGGGTCCCCGCAACCTACACCAAGTCACCGTTCCTAGTGGGAGGCCTTCCGACGTAACGTATTCCGGTTCGCGGTCGCCACTCCAGAACTTATCGACCCCATGACCGTTCTGCTAGCAATGTGCCCTGCCCATTGCAACTAATTCTGACAATTCTTCGGGCTATGTCGGTAACCTTGTAATAATATATTAGTAAGGATAACGAAAGGATAACGTGTTAACTTAAAGACCTCACCGGTGCATTGTTCCTGCTTGTTTCGTCAATGTATATGCTTAAACAATTATATATGCTCACGCACTTTCCGGAGACATTTTTGTTCATGCACGGAGACCCTGTAGACATTATAAATCATTGAACTTTGTATGTAAAGAATTAGGACTCGTGAGGACTGCCATGGGACAAGACCCTAACACAAACGTAAAATGGAACGAATTTTGGATTGAACATAATACAATAGAAGTGTAAACAATTTCAGTGCTCGTAACGGTAGACAAGCACTAAAGTTGTATATACGTAGCAATTAGTCCGGTCAAATTAGACCAAAAATAGGAGTAAGGTTACAATAATTCACAGGCAGCTGAAAATTGGTAGAACACAATTTTGTCTCGGCTATATTAAAACTTAACGTTTTGCTGAAAATAGCGAAAAGTCCGTTTTTGTGACTTTTGACATCGAGTAAGATTTTTCCGGGTGGATCGATGAGAACTTTTAAAGTTTTAACATATCATTTATAATGGTGTTTTGAAGAATCCTACCAATTTTGAGCTGGGTGGGAATTAATGTAACCTCGGATGTCTAATGAATAAAGGAATGACCGGACTAAATATTCAAAAATAATAAAATAGATACAGTCGTGAGAAAAAACCGTGGGACACGTCAATTGTAATTTCCGCAGCACGACAGTTCCGAATTGACGTGCCCCACGGTTTTTTCTCACGACTGTATCTATTTTATTATTTTTTGGTTTTTAGTACATTTATCTTAAACATTGCAATGTATGTTTAACATAAAACCGTTTAACTTAAAAAGTTTTTTTACCTATTTTTATTTTCTAGTTTTTAGCCGCCATCTTGGATTTTAATTTTATATAGTATATTGTATTCTGCTTGTTGAGCCCTTTCATTTGATACCCATATTGATGGGATTAATAAAACATAAATTATCCGCCATTTTGTAGCGGCGGCCATCTTGAATTTATAATGATAATGAATAAACATAATTGTATTGTCACCAAAATCCAAAGTGTATACAAAATTTCAGATTAATCGGTTGACAGGAAGAGGGTGAAATTTGAATTACTAAATTTGATCCAAGAATAAAACAAACGGGGTGAGCTAAATAAAACCGTTTAAAAATGAATTTGTCATGGAACTATGATTGCATCTCTATAAGATTTGATCTATATCCTATTACAAGGGTTCAGAAATACTATGTTTGTAACAACATAAAAAGAGATCATTTCCCTGTACATATTAATATAAAAAAAAAATTACATTAGTATTTATTTTTTAGGTAACCAACCATACACGTTAGTGCTCGTTACTGTACAACTATTCTAAAGTATTCTTTGTTCTTTTGCAAGATTATCAAAAATTAATAAAAAAAAACAATTATTATGTTATGTTTACCGCACCCGTTTATGCTAGGCTAGCAGACGGCCAGTTTTGCTGCTATTTAGTAGCTGTTCATTACGCCGCAGGGAAAAAAGTAAACACTTAGATTCTTAATAACCAAAATAATCACTAAAATTACACACCTTCAGGCAAATTCAACACCTCAAATGCCACACAAGAACTACTTAAGAACAAAAACACAAATAAAATTAAATGATATAACATTATACTAAAAAATAAATAAAAATATTAATAACACGAGCGTTCCACATTAACCTTTGAGAGGTAACTAAGCCAAAAAATATTTATAACGTGTTTACATATAAAAAAATGGGTTCGCAAACTGGTATAAATCATAGTAATTATACATAGTATCTAATCATATTATTTCCATGTGACCAGTTTGATCAATAATTATGTGCATAAGTGACGCATATCATATAAATGTTAACGTAGGTAATGTAAATATGACCGGTTATAAAATTGAAAAAACTCGATTCAATATCAGGATAACATTTTTAGCTACTCACTTTATTGATCAAATTATTTATGGGTGAATAGGTGTTCCCAGCGGCTTCGCCCGCTACAACTCGAAAATTATCCCATGGGAAGATAAAAACTATCCTATGTGTTAATCCAAGTCATAAACTACCTATACCTATCCAAATACGTTAGTAGTATTTTTCGTGAAAGAGTAACAAACATCCATCCATGCTTACACACTTTTGCGTTTATAATATTAGTAGGAATAAAAAAAGTCCAAGTGTGAGTCGCACTCGTACATGAAGGGTTCCGTACCATTGCAGTGGAGGATGCCCTATAATAGGGATCGTGTTTTTTTTTGTTTTATCGAATTAATGAAAATTGACGAAGATAAAACGCGTCAAAGATCAGGAGAGGGGGCTTTTGACGTTACTACGTGGTAAAAAATGTAGATCATCCATCCACCCATTTCACTCCTGTGCCATGTGTACAAGCTGTTCTCGAGGGTCATTACGAACCGTCTCGAACGCAGGTTTGATGACTTCCAGCCCCCCTAACAAGCCGGTTTCTGAAAAGGCTTCAGCACCATAGACCACATCCATACGCTCCGCCAGATTATACAGAAGACTGAGGAGTATAATCGGCCACTATGTCTAGCGTTTGTGGACTATGAAAAAGCCTTCGATTCCATCGAAACCTGGGCGGTGTTACAGACTCTTCAGCGGTGCCATATTGACTATTATATAGGTATATCGAAATGCTAAAGTGTTTGTATAGAAACGCCAGTTGAAAGATTCTGCTGGCGAAACGGAAATAAATGAATCGTCCTGTCGACGAACAGTCCAGTGGCGAATCGGTCTTAGGATGAAATGTCCATAGATGAAAGATTCTGCTGGCGAAACGGAAATAAATGACTCGTCCTGTTGACGAACAGTCCAGTGGCGAATCGGTCGTAGGAGAACGGTTGCGGATTCATATAACACAAAGCTTAGGGACCTCAGCAAGAACAACACAGGTGGGTCTTAAAATGAACATGGACAAGACGAAAGTTATGTCAAATGTCCGTGTTCCACCCGTACCAGTAATTGTTAGGAACGATACTCTCGAAGTTGTCGATTAACTATCGACAACTTGGAGAGTATCGTTCCTAACAATTACCGGTACGAGTATCGTTGTCTACCTTGGACAAACTGTTATACTAAGTAGATCAAACTTGGACAAAGAGGTCGCCCGAAGAATCCAACTCAAATTTGTCTAAAATTCCGCTGTCTTATGACGCGGGTCTATAACCACTGGGTGTTGCCAGTGATGACTTATGGCTCAGAGACGTGGTCCTTAACTGCTGGCCTCTTAGAGAAGCTCAGAATCACGCAACGAGCCATGGAGAGAGCTATGCTCGGAGTCTTTAAGCAATAAGATCCGAAATGAGGAAATCCGCCGAAGAACCAGGGTCACCGACATAGCTCTCAGGAAATGCAAGTTGAAGTGGCAATGGGCAGGCCACATCGCTCAAAGAACCGACAACCGATGGGGAAGGACGCTTCTCGAGTGGCGACCACGAATCGGAAGACGCAGCGTTGGTAGGCTCCCAGCGGGTAGACCGACGACATCGTGAGAGTCGCGGCAACCGGTGGATGCAAACTGCAGGCTGCCGTTCTGTATGGCGTTCTATGGGGGAGGCTTTTGTCCAGCAGCGGACGTCTTATGGCTGATGATGAGTACACTAAAAGGTAACGCCAAGTTAGTAGGGAAAAAGTTAAATAGAAAGGCAGATGATGGTATTTTTATCTTTTGCCTTTTTTAAAGTAAGAACTTACGCGGGATCAGACAAACAATGACCAGCAGTTAGAATGAAGCTTTCACTGATGGCAGTACTTCCGCACAGCCATTTGGCTGTAGCGACATCATAACCATATCCCAGCAAACCTTAGTAAAAGAAAATATATTTATTATTTTAAAATTCTATAACCAAATAAAAAAAAACTAACAAAATGAGTGTATAAATAAAGACTTAGAATTTTTGATTTTACTTTTTTTTTCGTCTCAACTCGCTTACAGATTTAAAGTACAGTAGTACTAATAAAAACGGGTTGAAAACTAAAAATAATGATTAGCTATTGCCCGAGGCTTTTTTACGATGCGTCCAGGTGTCCACCACCGCTGCACCGTCTCGTCAATAGTGGTGGACAGTGACACAACATTTTCAAAACAGCGACTCATTTTTTTAAACATGAGTATTCTCTCTGACCAACAATGATGAACAGTGACTCAATTTCCAGGTGGGGAAACGGGTAAAACCTACGCGGGTGTTGTTATAAGTTGGTGATGTAGCTGACAACCGGAATACCTCCTCAAATTGTTCCCATGTAGTAGCTGCCCTTCTGATGTCACAATGAGCTGCCCATCTTTGAAAGTCAGCGGTTTCTACTTTGAACTGCTGCGCTGTTACCTGCCAAGATTTTAGTAGCTTCATACAGCAGCTTCAAGCTGCCGGCTGACTTGTGAGAAATTGGGCAACACAGTGATCCGCCTCCAGCCATGTCCTGGCCAGCCACTCACGAACGGATGGAAAAAACTGGTGGAGGTGTCGGCCTCCTGCGAGTGATTTAATTTGTGCTCTAAAATCGCGGAGCTGGTCTGTGTAAAGGCCACATTGATATTTCCTACAAAAGAGCAATACCCACAATACACGGTCAAAATGTGTGGAACAGTAGATTTTTTACTGAAATATGTCGTAATTGATTGTGCCTCGATGTACCGTCCACCCTTTCTAATTTTCATGACACATTAATCAGTGATTTGCACTAAATATCAACAAAACACAGGACAGCAGACATCTTTCGTTTTAAGTGTAACCACTGCTTACCATGTGTGGAAACCCATCTCTGTCAGCATTCTCACCTCCAGATAGGAAGATGGCATTATAAGGTTGATGGTAACTGAACATGATCATTGTGACGTTATAATAATATTATAGTTCTTTGTACAATAATAGTCTGTTCTGCCTCAAAAGAACGCATAGTAGGTATGTATGTAGGTGCGGATTTAAAAAAAAAATACAACAAAACAAAAGGCAAATTTTAAGCTCAAGTGTCTCCTTGATATTTTCTCAGCAAACAGGTTTGGTAGCTTGGCAGTCATTGACCGTTCTGGCTAGGTCATTAGACACATTTTAATGTACTCACTGGTGCATAATCCTTGTCCACAAAATCAAGATTTAACTGCTCAAACAATCATAAATGCTGACGCGTGTACCAGAAACACCATTCCTCGCGCATGTAGAGCCTGTAAATACACATGAATCAGAATAACTTAACAATAACAACACAACTAAAAGACGTAACATCGTGAATCGTGCGTAAACGAGATCCCCACGAGCGTTCGACATAACGTTTAAGAATCAACTAACTAAAGCTACTAACTAAAAAAAGAAAAAAGAAAAGAAGAAGAAAGAACTGTGATCAAGTATCGGCAATAAAAATAAGGTAATACGATTGGAAAGGGTTGACTGCCCGGTTGTGAGGCGCTGGAATAACTTCCCCGTCGGGGCTGCAGGATGTCCACAGGATACCGCGGCCTCTACATATAGGGCTAAGAAGGAACGCGGGTGGTTTTTAGTCAGTAGAAGTCTGACACTCTTTTTCGCTCTGCCCAAGAGGTATTTGATGATTTTCCAACCAAAAAAATAACAGGCACTGGAATACCTCTCACGGATCTGTAACGTTTAATAAAAGATTTCGTTATTAATTCAATTCCTTTATTGCGATCCAAAATATACACTTACAGGTGATAAATGAAAACAAATAGAAACTGCAATAGAACCTGTTTCTAACAGCATATTTTTTAAAAAGTAGAAAGAGGAGGAGAAAAGATATTTTGTCTTTATCACAATTTTATTGGCGCAGTTGGTCCTCTGACACTCTTCAACCTATGGCTCCCTCATATATCTATGGCCACACGATGCTTTCTATCCAGGGTATGTAATGAGAGACCCTGGTGTAGACACCGGCACTACCAACGACGCCACACTGCCTGCCATATGATGTCACGCCTATTACTGTGTAGATGCAGAATAATTTTTCAACATAATTGCTATCGGTCGTTTGAAGAGGTCCGCCGCTGTCACCCTGTATAATAAAAAGATTATTATTTCATAAACGAGATCAAAAGCGTTAATTTTTTCAAATTGTCAAAAACAATTAGATGAAGCTACAATCACATTCATAAGGAACTGCAGGAACTAGGCAGCTACAGATAATTTTTTATCACTAATACCGGTGGTGATAGCAGTCACACTTGCAATTATTACCTTGTTAAATAGTACAAAATATAAGAAATTAAAGTCCAATCAAGAAGTGTTTTCAATCCAAGGAATTTTTCATCCTCAACTGAACTAGCCTAAACATCCATACAGGCACAAGAACATCCTTGATGTTGAAGATTTTTGAGTACGAATGTATGACTATCAGCGAAAAAGAAGACCAAAAATACGTTAGATGGACTGGGTGAATGCGGAAAATGGCTGTAAAGGCGGTGACTACTGAGATGACGAGTCTGTAATACAGATTTGTGATGATGAAGAATGATGATGGAGATGAATTTTATTACCTCACACGTGTCCTTTCGCTTATCACCATAACACATTTGCGTTGTGTGGTTATATCCGTTCTTCAAGTGCCTGTGAGGGGGGTAGTAGTTTGAACATTCATCTTCTCCATATCTTGATATCAACACCTATGGATAATAATCATTAATATTAGATTGTTTATCATTTTAAATAATGAACATTAAAGTAGTTAATGTAAGTCGTTACACAACTGGCACGTGGAGAGGTTGCTCTGAAATTCGTCATGTACTGGAACCGAAAATATACACACGACATCCACATGGCAGATGTTTTCGGCTTTATTTGGAGTATTGTTTCGTACTAGGGAGTACGAAACTCAAAGAAAGGAAGCCTGTATCCAAGCGGCTGCCGAGAACTATGTAGGCTATTTATGTAGTTGAATAGCATTCTTATTGAAATGGACTTCATTAAAAATAAGTTTTTTTTTTAATAATATCTTCTGAATATACTTTGCTCACTTTCTGTAAAGTGTCAGCTAGCTCCCTTCTATGGCCCAGAGCCCCCCAGCCAGTGGCATATAAGTAGTCACCTGCCTCACCAGTTGCATGAAGACAAGCTGGTAGCACTTGTCTACTGAAGGTAATCCTGAAATGTGATTTAGTTGAATAATTAATAAAAATGGTGACCGTTCAGTGGAAATAGTTCCGTGGTATTCAGCAGTATTCGCTTAGGCCCAGATTCAGAGACCACACTTTGACTTTATTACAACTTTACTACTTTTTTCTTTTGTAGGAAATTAGTTTAACACGAAGGACTACATTATTTAAACGCATAATAATGCAAAGTTTACTTTGAGGCCAAAGTCATGATTATCGACTACTTCGCCTTTACTAAGTAAAGAACAGCTTGAAGTAGATCTTTCCATCAAAGTAAAGTCAAAGTGTGGTCTCTGAATCTGGGCCTTAGACTGGAAGCCGACCCCATCATAGTTGAGAAAAAGCTTGCCATATTATTATTATAATGGTCTTTCCATGGATAAATTATAATTTGAAGCCTTATGTCTCGGAAAGATCGTTGGGCCATTGGCTCAGTTGGGTCATTGTCTCATTGAACGGGGAGTAATCTGATAGGCAGTCTTCCCACGTATCATGTAGCTGGTTATACAGGGAGTCGACACCAATTTAGCAGGTAAATAGCTAGACAAATAATGATATCATTACAACTCTTTATATATCATAGTATAATCTCAAAACATAAGTATATTGAAAACTAGCATAACTACTACAAACAGTAAAAGTAAGGTAAATAGTAATACAACTTCTTAACTCACTCGGTATCAGTCTCAAGCAGTGCGATGTCATGGTACTTTGAGGGTGGCTTATACTCCGGGTGAGGGATGCTCCTCTTTACATTGTAAATCTGCCATAGCTGAGGAGGGTCCGTACGCCTTAGTATACCTAGAGCTACGTACTTCACTGGGCCTCTGAAAATATTTTTTATTTATTGAACTCCTAACGTCAGACGTTATTTATCCCCCCCAAAAAATAGTCGTTTCCCAGCAATATTTTGGAGTTACTTAGTTTGATACACAGAATAGTTGGTTGTTACGAAGAGTCTGTTTACACCTTATATAAGTTACTACATTTAACAGCATCCAGTAGACTGGAAGCCGTCACCAAAAAAGGAGGGAAAAAGCTATATAGAAAAGCTGATAACGGTTTTGTTATCTTTCTTTGATTGTTTCTAAAGTAATCAACTTACATTCTTGGACTAGACAAACAATGTCCAGCAGTTAGAATGTATCTTTCACTGATGACAGTACCTCCGCACAGCCAGTCGGCTGTAGCGACATCCAAACCATATCCCAGCAAACCCTAATGAAAGAAAAAGTATAATAATAATAATAATAATTGTAAGTACTCAACAAAAAATTGCAGAATGGTCTGAAAAAGCTCTACACGGAAGACATCGAGCCTGCCTGAGCCAGCCAAACGTCGATAAAGTAAAGTCGAACGAATGGCTCAAACGAGGCGAATTGTTTCCCGAGACCGAGGGTTTTATGCTGGCCATACAAGATCAAATAATAGCTACACGTAACTTCAGAAAATACATCATAAAAGACCCAAACCAGCCGACTGACTTGTGCAGACATTGCAACAATGCCTCTGAAACTATACAACATATAACAGGAGCATGTAAATCACTCGCACAAACCGATTATAAACACCGCCATGACCAAGTTGCTGCCATCAT
Organism: Diarsia mendica; assembly: GCA_949316265.1. NCBI lineage: Eukaryota > Metazoa > Arthropoda > Insecta > Lepidoptera > Noctuidae > Diarsia > Diarsia mendica. The sequence continues at coordinate 8,582,594 of OX438899.1, read as the reverse complement.
ACACCAACAGTTATCATTTAAATATAAACTAGTTTCTGAAATGATACCGTATTATAAATATAAACCGGAATTAACATTAGAAAATAACGATACAAAAATCTACTGGGACCGAACTATAATAACTGATAAAACCATTCATTACAATAGACCCGACATTACCATCCACGACAAAACCAATAAAACAGCTTATCTGATAGACATAGCAATACCTAACTCACATAATATCCAAGCCACAATTTCCGAAAAACTCAGTAAGTACCAAGATCTTGCCATTGTAATTAAAACCCAATGGAATGTACAAACTGTTCATATAGTCCCCATTGTTCTCTCATCTACTGGTATTATACCAAAATCTCTCACACAAAGCCTCAACACTCTACAAATGCCTAATAACACACTCTACATGCTACAAAAAGCCACCATTCTCAACACCTGTCGAATCACCCGAAAGTTTCTGACTTCTTCTACATTATCATCCACTTTCTCTATCTAAATTACACCTTACATCCTTGGTTTCGACCCGCGTGTAAGGTTTCTTATGCTCTCTTAAATGAGAAGAAACAAAAAGAACCAATAATAATAATAATAATAATAATAATATTCCACAACTATCACACAACACCATCTAGTCCCAAGCTAAGCAGAGCTTGTGTTATGGGTACTAGACAACTGATAAACATACTTATATATTTCTAAATACATACATATTATAGATAAATTACACCCAGACACAGAACAAATGATCGTGCTCATCACACAAACATTTGTCCTGGGTGGGAATCGAACCCACAACCTCCGGCATAGCAGTTAGGGTCACTAACCACTAGACCAACAGGCCAGTCAAAAGTATATTATATTATTATTTATTTTATATTATTTATTATTTAATAAGCTATAGGTATTTCAAATCAAATCCCTACCCGTTCATCATCATTCTCTTGTCCATATCCCAATTCATTTGGGGTTCGCGCAGCTTGTCTTTTACTTCAATAATTCTCTGTTTCTCGTCATCAAATGCCTAACCGTTACTGATCTTAATTGTGTAGTCAAAAGTCAGAAATCGAAATCACAATCAATTGGTCTCAAAATTTTGTAACTTGTAACAATTGCTATTAGAAAAATACTACGCGCTGTATTTTTCCATTTCAGTTGCCATTCATTCTATGATTCTTCTTCTTCTTCCTGCCCATGGCCCATGTCATTTGGGGTCGGCGCAACACGTTTTTTCCTTCCATTCTGCCCTGTTAGTCGTCACGTTATCATTTATTCCTTTTTCCTTCACATCACCCCTCACACACTCCATCCATCTTTTCTTTGGTCTTCCTCTCCCTCTCCATCCATCCACATTTATATTCATAACTTTTTTAGTCACATGCGATTCATCCCTCCTCATCACGTGCCCATACCACAACAGTCGATTCCCTTTTTACTTTTCTGTAATTGGCGCAACTTTTAAACTTCCTCTGTTATACTATCATTCTATGATTATAGTATGATAAAAAACAGCAATTCCCTACAAAAATGCAATGCGTTTGCATTGAATACGTGATAATTAGGCGTCGGTGTTCCTTCTACCCTGTATATTTATTATTAGCTTTTGCCAGCAGCGGCTTCGCCCGCGTGAAAAAAAACGACTTTCCATACAAACTTTCATCCCCTATTTAACTTACTTAGGGGTTGAATTTCGAAAAATCCTTCCTTATTCCTTGTCTACATTATAAAGGAAACCTTGTGCAAAATTTCAGCTTTCAAGGTCCAAGCGGTCTAGGCGTTGATGAGTCAGTCAGTCAGTCAGTCAGGACTTCTCTTTTTATTTATAGGTATAGATTAGTCAGTCAACGGGCTGTCATTTGTATCAAATATACATTACAACTACTTACCATGTGTGGAAACTCTTCTCGTAAAGCATTGACGCCTCCGTATGCGCCGAACGAACTCGTAATTTCAATATCCACGTTATTGCAATTTTTGTCGGGATTGTGCACTCTTACCATTTTTGCTTTATGATTAGCCTTGCATGCGTATTCTAATTTGTGTATGTAGTCAATACATTCTGAAAGAGTTTTCATTTTATTTTATTTTTGTTATATTTGTTTTTTTTTTCGTATTTCTAATTGGAATACCAGGAAAAAGTTGCCTATAAATGACACTGCTTAATTTGAATCTTCGTAATTATAAATAATGCCATGCTCTAAATTTGTCTTCACGACTATCCAAAAAAAGTAGATTCTTTCTCTTCTTTTTTTTTTTCTTTCTTTTCTAATTATTACCTACTTTCTTAACATCCATACATTCATAACAACATTTTCGTGCGTAGCCACAATATTCTCTTTCAATTGAGCCCTATCACAAAATGTCGGGCAATCCCTATTTTATCACGAATTTTGCCTCTCCGTTAAAGAGCCAAAATATAGTATAACAATGAAATATTAAATTGAACAGTTAGTTAACAACAGTTTCAATAATATGTTATTGGAAAAAAAAACTATTTTAATCTAGTTTGTACTACTCTGAAAAAGAAGTGTGGGTCGTCCAGCGGCAAGATGGGCAGACGACATAGTTACCATCGGGGGAAAAACCTGGATGAGGCTGGCACAGGACCGTGGGGAATGGCACAGGAAAAGGGAGGCCTATACCCAGCAGTGGGTGAGTTCAGGCTGTGGATGATGATGATGATGTACTACTCTGTAGATCTTGAAAATACCCCCTTTTTTTGGAGACTTGGAGATTGGAAAATTATTAACATGACTCCTACCGCTCTGGGCGGAGTGGACACTCCCTGTGTCAGTCTCCAACTGACTAAAAACCACCCATGTTCCTTCCATAAAAAACTTTTACTTACTGTCTTGAATTTTGTGTCCAGTTTTGAGTATAATACCCACATTTTGATTCATGATTTTGTTTCTGTAAACAAAATAAAACACACATTAAATTTAAACACAGTACCTATTATAATGAAACCACTTTTATACAAATAAAATACTTTACTAATATCAAATCAACATAGAAATATTACAGTCTCGATAATACAATCAGTATAACTTCTAATTATAAGCAGTGATAACTTTAATATTTTAGCCTATTAGTCGTCTTACTAGGTCGATCGCCGTTTTTGAACTGACTCCACGATCCCCAAGTGTGTGGCTCGTCTCTCATTTTTCCCCCACCATGCTGTTATGTCAACGACATGGCGGTTGGCCGTGTTGCCAATCGAAATAAATAAAATCCCAGAACAAGAAATCATGACACTATGGCAATGCATATTGATTTTTAATAACTAGTACTCTGTGCCCATACCTTGTGTAATTGATATCACAGTCTGTACAGCATATTATTGGCTCTTTTCCTCGAAAAGAACAAATCTGGAATATAAAAATATGAAGCGATTAAAATATATGGCAGCACATCAAGCTGTATAAAAGCCCAGTTAATGACAATAGGCTTGTCTGCTATTTACATGGAACTTAAACATAACTGACAAAATGTGGGTGTATTAATAGGTACACCTCTGCCAAAACCTTCGAGGATTCCGAGGATAATTGGTTTTCGTGACTTCAGTTACGTCGACTATCTTCATTCTTCAAGAGCATACTTGGCTTTGTTCAAAATGGTGAAGGAAAACATCGTGAGGATACATACAGATGGCATCGCTTCGCATAGGTTTTCCGTACAGTGAGAAATCCTCATAAACTGGTTTTGTATAGCTTGATTGGCCGTAGCGTGTTTAAGTACGTAAGGTGTATTTTTGCTTACTCTGATATCAAATTTGAATAACTGCTTTACCTCATCCAGCATTCTCTCTACGTGACCAAACCATCTAATTAGACTCTTTGCAACCTTTGTCACTACATCTTCTTTTAACCGCAACGTTCTTATATAACCTCATTCCTCAATTTATCATTCAGAGTTACACTATACATGCTTCGCAAGGTCCATGATACTTACCGGAGAAACTCCTAGTGTGTGGCAACGTTTAAAAAAAAAATAATATATTAAATAGTTCTCTTAGTGTTAATAGCCTGTTCTTTGCACTCTTATAAGGACGCGTAGAACGTGTCACTATAAGGATGCCTTAAAAAAAACATGACTAAAATACAAGAAACAAAAAAAACGAATATCTCAGTGATATTTTCTCAGAAAACAGGTTTGTTAGCTTGGCAGTCATTAAAGCATGTTGGTAGGTCATTGAACACATTTTAATGTAGGTACTCACCGGTGCAAAATTCTTGTCTTCAATATCAAGATAACTGCTGAAACAATCATAAACACTGACACATTTTCCAAGGACACCATTCCTCATGCATGTGGTCCCTGAAAATACACACAGTTATTGTAAGCTTTCATCATCAAACAGCTATAGAAAGGCCTATAAGGTCTAGAGTTAGAAGTGTGGGCCTCTTGTATTGTCCTGTTTGTTTTGTCCAGCTCAACCCGTCATCTTCTACACGGTCAGCCGCATCGCCTTCTGGTCAAGTCAGCGCCACACAATGAGGAGGTGCCCGCGGGAGATAGATCGGGGAGTATATCGTCCGTCGACGCATTACAAGGCAATGAGGATATCTCCAAAGGAGTTTGGAGCCAGGAGGCGGGCTACCCTGGATAGGTTGCGAACGTCATACGTCGGTTTTTAGTGGGTGAAGGCCCCACATAATCCAACCGTCTTCCCAAACGGTGCGGTAGGTATGTGTTAGGCATTTTCACTGCTTAATAACAAAAGGGAGCCAAACAGTCCATTGAAAATACTTAATACGTGGCCAGTCCAGTCTCACTTCGGCTGAGCGGCTTTTCGACAGTAATATTTTTTTGATGACCCACCTTCTTGTAAATTCAACAGTTCAATGGTCACACCAAAACCACTTAAAAACAACAACACAATTAAATGTCGTAACATCGTGTATCGCGGTAAAACAAGATTCACACGAGCGTACTACATAACGAGTAAGATGGAACTAAGTAAGATTAAGTATCGGCAACATAAACTTGTTTTTTTAATGTAATTTTATTAGGGAAAAAAGTTCAAAACATCGAAATCAGCAAACGAAGTTATTTAAGTTGTCTGTTCACCTTCTAAGTTATTGGTTTTCTTGTAATTTATTCCTTGTCTGATTAATGATACGTGTACAGTCAAAAAGAATTAAGGTAAAGTGAGGTATCTAAAACGAATATTTTTCACTTACTGCCATACTCTTATTATATTTTCTTTTTCATAGTCTATAAGTATTGTGTCCTACTCCTAGGCAAAAGTCTTTCCATTCTCCCTTCAAACCAATGCATTATTGGACCATTTCAGGGCACCATAACTCACGAACATGATCAGTTCGTCACACCACCGTCGCCGCGGTCGACCTCGTCAGCAATGTCCAACCGTCAGTGAGAGTCATCCAGTGAGTGGCGATCCTTAACAACCTCTCTGGATGCATCTGTGTGACGTGGCCAGCCCGCTCTTTTTTTAGCTTTACTGTTTTGGAATTAGAATTTAATTTATTTGTAAGAATGCAGTTGTTCATTGTATGGTGTCGGTATTATAAAATAAGAAATTATAAAATGTAACTGAGGGTAGGAAGGTTACAAGGTGAAGGAAGGAAATAAAGTATTCAGTCGTTAACCTGAGCTGGTGTTTCATTGACATATAAGTTTTACATTCTTCTTCTTCTCTGTCGTCACACTCTTGGCACTCTTGACACTCTTGGAAGTTTTACATTAGGATTGTTAAAAGATTTCTTACATTCTACCATATTATCTGGTGTACAAAATATATTATGTTAGTTGTACAGTTTTGAATTAATCTTAATATAATATTTTTTTATTATAGTTATAATAGTTTTAACTCCAACAATATTTTTTTATTATCTAATTCGTAATGCCAATAAGCAGTTGTTAATTCAACTCTTTGATTGACTGTACCACTTCTAAACTTGTCTAGATACGTGCGAATCCGGTTGACCTTGACAACGTATATATTATGACAAGTCGTCTATGTCTAGAGCGCGTGACGTGAATATTGAAAAATCTAGCCTACACACCTCAAAGTAAAGCTCACTTTTCAATGCTTTTTATGTGAGAGGAGTCGGCGTCGAGTTTATGTTATGTACAAATACGAAGCCCGTAAAAATCATCTCCATTTTGTCTGAATATTCAGTTTTGTATTTGAGTAGCTTTATTTAGCAGGGAATATTTTGGGGAGGCCTTTGACCAACAGTGGGATATTCTTCTCCAATACACAACCGAACTAGAAGAGTTGGACTCACGTAAACTAAACCATGAATAGTTATCTAGATTAATGACCCACCTATTTTCTAGAGCCTTGTTGTGAGTACAATAAAATGTTTGTTCCTTGTTTTTAAATTGAATCCAAATCGTAACTTAAACTACACTTCTCTATGAACTACACATCCTATCATAAAGCCAAGAATTTTTGCACATGAACTGACACTCAATCGGATCAGCAAATCGGTACATAGTTACAAGTTTACAACAATGTTTTTGTCTGGCACAACTTTTGAAGTCGATAGAGTAATTTGATAACAAACAATATGGTATTGTAAACATGTAGTTTGGCTAAAACGAGAAAAATAAGTAACAAATTAAAGGGATACCTTGTGACATTGGCAGTCCATCTAAAAATTTGCGATCGACGCTAGGGAATGAACAACTACAGACTTTCACAAGTTATTGACTGTTTTACGTTACTCCGAAGTTCGAAATACCGATGTACGGTATACAGAATGTTCGTTACTCCGATGTACGATACTCCGAAAGTTGCTACTACGAAGTACGGTATTTAGAATGTTCGTTACTCCGATGTACGTTACTCCGATAGTTGCTTCTACGAAGTACGGTATTCAGAATGTTCGTTACTCCGATGTAGGTACGTTACTCCGAAAGTTGCTACTACGAAGTACGGTATTCAGAATGTTCGTTACTCCGATGTACGTTACTCCGAAAGTTGCTACTACGAAGTACGGTATTTAGAATGTTCGTTACTCCGATGTACGTTACTCCGATAGTTGCTTCTACGAAGTACGGTATTCAGAATGTTCGTTACTCCGATGTAGGTACGTTACTCCGAAAGTTGCTACTACGAAGTACGGTATTCAGAATGTTCGTTACTCCGATGTACGTTACTCCGAAAGTTGCTACTACGAAGTACGGTATTCAGAATGTTCGTTACTCCGATGTACAGTCGCCCACAAAAGTGCATGGATACCTTAGGGCCTATTTTTCTGTGAAGGTAGAAATCAAATTTTCGAAAATAATTAATAGATGGCGTTTGGTTTCTGCACAACTGTGATATTAAACTCTTCAATCGCCAGTGTCACTTGTAGGTGGCATAAGTTTTATTTCTGTTTCTACCTCACAGAAATTTTATTTGTAATTCCTACTTAAATAATAATAAGAAGTTACACCTTTAAAGTTTTTACTTTCCGCAATGACAATATCCGGATTACCCGGTGTCACCTGTAGGTGAAATAAAATGGAGGTAGATTTTTATAACTTAGTCTTAACTAAATGTAAACTATTCTGTTGAGATATAGAAAAATATGAACTTTGACTTGGGAATAGGTTAGGTAAGTAAGAAGTTAGGAAACACGTATTAGGTTGGATGTGAGAAGTTAAATGATAAAAAAAAAATACGAAAGAAACCATAAGGAATGTTTTCATTAAGCTAATAAGTGCGCATAGCATTCATCAAAAATATAATATTCGAGTTAGTAGTAGTTAGCAACAGGGATGAACGAAGACAAACAAAAAAACACACAAATTTTAGAGGTTTATTTCTTACAGTTTATTATTCAAAAACAGACATTTATTATCGTTCAACATTATTATATTATATAAAACTTCTTATTGAGGCCATAGCTTAAGTATTCGTTTCCAAAATCGGAAAGAGGATTGAAGCTTTTGTAACCTCAACAAAGACAAACAGGAGACCGGATTATTTTATCACAAAAGTGAAAAGTTAAATTAAATGAATTAAATAGGTAGGATAACAGCTATACAATTGCACAAAAACATACGAAAAGGTTCTTATGTAATGTAAAAAAAAAAAAATGTTTGACTTTTTTTAGTTATTAAAAATACGTAAGTCATAGGTTATAATAACAGTCAGTCGTAATAGGTTATAATAACCCGGTCTCCAGTTAATATAAAAAATAAGTACTAAAGTTAAGTAATATTATTTTCCCTTGTGGGTAGTTGTTACGAAAGGTGAAAAAATTTGTAGCTCTCGTTTTAAAAGAATTTTAATTACAAATAAGTATAATTTTACAATTTAGATGTACACATATACATGCTAATATAAGGTACCCACCAGTGTAGTGTTATCTCCAAAAACAGATCACTTAATATAACAAAACAACCAGCATTAAAATCATGGAGGCACTGAAGGTCGCAATGTCAGAAATGATGACACTGTTTCAAGACAGAATGGCAAACTTTGAGGCGGATTTGCAAAAGAATCCTTCGGGGACTACAAGCAGCACAGACACGTTGGTAACAGACTTCATTTCTTTCAAGAAGTTTGTACTTGATGCGTTAGGCTGTCTTCAGCAGCAGCTGGAGGCGTTGGCCCAGAGTCTCGACAACCTGGAGACGCGTGGGCGCCGGAAGATGGTGTTGTTGCATGGTGTCACCGAGCAGGCCAAGGAAGATACAGCACAGGTAGTCGCTGAGGTTGTACGATGTCATCTGAAGCTGACCGACTTCGCAGTTGCTGATATCAGGCGGTGCCATCGGATGGGCAGACAAACCGGTGCTAGCAAGCCCAGGCCCATTCTTTGCAAGCTGCGGGATGTTGGTGTCAGGGACAGTGTCTGGTTTGCTAAGACTAAGTTGAAGGGCACCGGTATTACAGTCTCAGAGTTCCTGACGAAATCGCGGCATCAGCTCTTCATGTCTGTGCGTGAGAGACTTGGCGAAACAAATTGCTGGACTAAGCAGGGCCTGATATATGTTCTTCGCACTGATGGATCCCGGCATCGAGTAAACTCACTAGATGACCTCAATAACATCGAGCAGGTCAGTGAAAGGGTCATGTCTCCCACCGCATCAGTAGTGTCTTCGTCGCCGTCTCCATCACCAGCACCGAAGAAGTTCCGACGTGCTGCCGCGAAAAAGAAGTAATGAAGCAGCACTTTTTAGATAGTGTCGCCGTCCGGGTAGCAGTTTTTGTTTATACTTCGTACCTTCCCTGTTAATTTGTCAAATATTACTATAATTTCTCTACCCTTCATCATCTCACATAATGTAAACTGTGTCTATATATTTTCTAGTTTTACATTGAGCTAAGAAATATGTTTTATTTCCGTTCATTCTCTCAGCTGTCAACTCATGACGTATGACAGGTACCATGAGTTCTAAGTTTTCGTTTAGAAACCGGCTGACAGTGTGCTTAATGTATTTATGTAGCTTTTTTCTGTATAAATTAATTATAATTTTGTGATTATATTATGATAATTCTATTTAATTTAGTTTTTGCATGTTATCTTACGACTTTTCTTCTTCATTTACTTTGGCATAAATATATGTAATAAGTGCCTTTCTGTTACCCGGGCGATGAAACTTTTATACGTTTTGTTTGTTGTATAGCTTTTTATATTCAGCACTCAACTGGCGGGTGGATTTAAATGGGGAGGAAAACTGCCTTTTTATCCCGCTTGGTGGCGTCTAGGCAACCGTACCTTGCTTTGACATAAGAACTGTCAAATCCTATACATTTTTTTGTAAACAAGACCAAACTTCTCGTTTTTTTATCAAGAATGCCTCAATGCAGTGCCTTAAATTGTAAAAACCGGGGAGTTCATCTGTTCCCCAAATGGGAAAGCGCTTTGCGGATTAAAAACTTCAGGGCAAGTGATACAGCAAGGTTATGTAGTTTGCACTTCAGAGAAAGTGATTATTTCGGAAGAAGTAATTAAACAGGTAAATTAAATGTGACTTATTTATTCTCCAAATACATGTATAAATATTTACACCATAGTCATTCTTACACATATGAAAAATTTCAGGTAATGAACCTTTGTCAAAGTTCCTTTCCTAAACATATTATGAACTGTCTTCTTCAAGATCAAAGTGGACTCCAAAATTTTGATTTCGATCGTATGCCTCCAACCTAGAGGAACACAAAAAATATAAGTTTGTTTTAACATAAAAAAAGAAGAAATATGAAAGATAACCTCAAATACTTAAAATGCCTACCTTTCAATCAAATCGACCTTTTTCCCAGCAGTCGACGCATTTCTTCGTCGAAGCTCAGTTCGAAGTTCTCTTAAAGATAACAGCGTGTACATTTTGTAAGGTAAATTCACAAAATAAACACATAAAATCGCAACCACACACTTGCTAAAAGACGTAAACAAGGTACAGTCGCTCGCAGCGCCATCTGTTCCTACCTTTTAGTGTGGCTCCCTATTGATTGCTTTTTTTATTTGTTTTATACTTATACATTTATATTAATTTAGTTTATTTACTTACGTTTATTTTTTATTTTTTTTTATTTTATTATCCTGGGTCGATGTCAATTAACAATGATGACAGCGACACCGAAAGTTCTTTGTCGGCTTGTAGCAGTGACAGCTTTGTCAGTTTTCCGTCCCTTGCTGACACGCTTGAATCTCAGTTTTCTGATGTACCTAAGAATTTTAATGTAGTCCATATAAATGCCCAAAGTATTCCGGCACATTATTCTGACATGCTAGCTAATTTAGACTGTAAGAACATCCATGCTATCCTTGTCTCGGAATCTTGGTTGAAGCCATGTCTCCCTTCAACTTCCTATTCCTTGCCGGGTTTTCAACTGATTAGAAATGATCGCGCGCGTGGCGGTGGTGGTGGTGTTGCCATATACCTTCGCCCACATATTCCTTTTTCAATTGTCGATATGTCTGCACAACCTCCTCCGCAGAACGCGGGCGAGCACCTCTTTGTAGAAGTAAACCTGAATCACGTGAAAGTCCTTCTAGGAGTTTATTACAGCCCTTCGTCACGGATAAATTTCTTTTCCTCCTTTGAAAAGATCCTTGAAAACCTTACACCCTCTTACAGTCATACAATAATCATGGGCGATTTTAATACTTGTTTATTAAAAATCGATTCCCGCTCTTCTTCTCTTCGATCAATAGTTCAGTCGTCTAATTTATCAATTCTCCCTTTAAGTGCCACACACCATTTCCCGAACTGCAATCCCTCACTTTTGGACCTTCTCATTGTTTCCTCTCCACAACATGCCAGCAAGCATGGTCAATGCTCAGCTGACATGTTTTCTTACCATGACCTAATATTTCTCTCCTACAAAATTCGCCCACCTAAGGCAAAGCCTAAAATTCTTTTGCAGCGCAATTTTGGTGGAATGAGGACAGAGGTTCTACGAAAAGATGCTGGCAGCATTGACTGGGCTCCTTTATTCAGTGTTGAGTCGATTGATGACAAAGTCAACCTGCTTACAGATAACCTTGTGCAGCTGTACGATGTTCACGCTCCAATACGTGCAGTAAAAATTAAACACCTTCCGGCTCCATGGATCACAGATGACATTAAAAAGATCATGCACAGGAAAGCTGTTACAAAAACTAAATTTAAGTGTCGGCCCTCGTCGAAGAACCGTGAGATCCTTGTTGATGCTCGCAATCGCTGCAATAAGGTGTGTAGAGATGCCCAACGACGCCATATCCATACCTCAGTTGAAAACGGAGATCCAGCTAAAGTTTGGAATTTTCTAAAATCCATGGGAGTTGGAAAATCACGCCAAGAATCGATTCCTAAAGACTTAGATATTGACCAACTAAACCAACACTTCTCATCTTCGCCCTACTGTAATGGGACTATGAAGGCAGCCACAGTGAACTATCTTTCTAACCTTCCAACTCCGGATCATCCCCCATTTGTCTTTAGTCAATTCTCTGATTGTGATGTTAAGAAGAGCGTTGATTCAATTACGTCAAATGCAGTTGGCAGTGATTGTGTAAGTCGGAAAATGATACTCCCTGTCCTCGACGAGATCCTTCCTATTCTATGGCATATCCTAAACTACTCTATATCCTACGGTGTCTTTCCTTCGATGTGGAAAGAGGCCAAAATCACCCCTTTACCCAAAAAATCGAATCCTACTTCCTTTTCAGAATACCGTCCTATCTCTATCTTGCCTTTTCTCTCCAAAGTCCTAGAACGCCTTGTCCACAATCAGCTCAGTGCATTTCTGTGTAAGAATAGCCTGCTAAATCCTTTCCAGTCTGGATTTCGTCCTGGTCACAGCACTGCTACGGCTCTAGTTAACGTTACCGATGACATACGTTTAGGCATGGAGAAAGGAAATCTGACAGTTCTCTGCTTATTGGATTTTAGTAATGCGTTCAACACTGTCGATTTCGATATCCTGCTTGGCATACTTCGCTCACTTAACATATCTCCAACGGCGATTGACTGGTTTCGTAGTTACCTGTATGGGCGCCGGCAACGTGTATGCATAGAAGGGTCTTGCTCTTCTTTGTGTTATACTTCTGCGGGTGTACCTCAGGGTGGCGTTTTATCTCCTTTACTCTTCGCAATTTTCATAAATTCTATTTCCACAAAACTTCTTTCTTCTTACCACCTTTATGCAGATGATCTGCAAATTTACCGGCAAGCTGCATCTTCAGATTTGGCTGATGCAATTGACATAATCAACAAGGACATGGTTTCAATCTGCGAGTGGAGTGAGGCTCATGGGTTACAGGTTAACCCGTTGAAGACTCAGGTCATTGTTGTTGGTAGCTCAAGGATGACCTCCAGGATAAACTGGTCGCAGCTTCCCCAGATTAAATTTAATGGAACTGCTATTCCGATCAGTGAGAAGGTCAAGAACCTTGGGGTTTGGATTGACAAGAATCTTTCCTGGGGTCCCCAGCTACAGGACGTAAGTCGCAAAATATTCGCATCTGCCAAGTCCCTGAGACGACTTCGGAACTTTCTTCCAACGGCTACTAAAACTGCGCTGGCTCAATCTCTTTTACTTCCCGTTCTTGACTACGCTGATGTCAGTTATCTCGATCTTACTGAGGCACAGCTAGATAAACTTGAGCGACTTCAAAACTGTTGCATAAGATTTATATTTGGCTTGCGCAAATATGATCACATTTCTGAATTTCGTACAAAGCTCAAGTGGCTTCCTATACGTCTTCGCCGGAATTCTCATATCCTGTTTCAGCTCTACAGTATTCTGTTCAATCCTACAACCCCCGCTTATCTTAAAGAACGTTTCAAGTTCCTTCATGACACACATAATAGATGTCTGAGGTCATCGGAAAACTTAAGATTAGAGATGCCGATGCATTCCACCAGTTTCTACGACAAGTCGTTCACAGTTCAAGCAGTACGGTTATGGAATGCCTTGCCAGTGTCTATAAGGCGGGCTCAATCTCTGCCAATTTTTAAAAGCATGATAAAGAAACTGTATCTGTCTCCGTAGGTTTAAATGTTTGTTAACTATTTTTAATTTAGTTCTTCGCACTTGTCTATAATGTAAATTTATATAAGTATGTATGTATGTTTTATGTATGTATATGTGTATATTTATTGTATATAATTATGTAAATGGTACACCACAGGCTACCTGCAGTATTGTTTCTCCTACTTCCATATATCCATCCAAAGGTTGTCTTTAAAAGATCGCTTTAAGCGATAAGACCGCCCATTGTGTCACCCCTTGTATAATGTTTTACTATTGTTTTTTTGTAATTTGGTGTACATAATAAAGAGTATTCTATCTATCTATCTATCTATTATTTTTAAGTATTATGAAATATAAATCCTGGATCGGCAACACTTATCTATCCCCACACGTTCACTGCAATATGACCAGCATATTGGACACACATAACCACTTGTTTATCACGTAATATTTCTACACCACAAACATAAGCGTCCGTGTTCACTGGACTTAAAAGTTACTCAAATCAAAGTTAACATGATCCAAAGCGAACTGTAATCTTGTCCTTTAATGGTTTTCTGTGGGCCAGGGTTTCACAACATGCCTCCTATAATGCAGCTCTTCACTTATAAGAGCACGACGGGCATTATCAACACTTGAGTCATATAAAGCAGCATAGTCGGTCATCGGCAGGAATCCATTTTCTTCATACTCTCATAACACGATTTGACGCTGTAATGGGTTTATGAGCCGTGGTCTACTAGTTCTTTGATGGTGTTGCAAAGATCCCTCGTCTTCAAATCGTCGTACCAATAGAACAACTGTTTTTCTCTGCAACAATAATTATAACAGAAATATAATAACACGCAATAATGATTATTTATTAAGTAGTAAAGACGTAACTAAAACATTTTTTTTTTCTTATAAAAATTTTGAAATCTAAACTACTTACGTTAACAATAAGATAAGTCGACAAGTTTCGAGTGTCGATAAGTTTTTGCCTTGATTTTGCAAATCAGTTATTTGAGCTCTTGTAAAGAAAACAATATTACAACTATTTACAACGCGTACTCATTTTGATGAAATAAGTTAATTCACCTAAATTAAAATAAAACTGAGCTAAACACACTCGAATGAGGTAATCGAAACAAACATAACGAACAATCAATTGAGCTTAGTCTTAACTCATCTAAATCTTCAATCTAATTATTTCTACTACCTACAAATTTATTTATGAATTCATATTCGAACTACCCTCAAGTTTGAAATCTAAAACATAGATAATTAAAATCAGATACCTAGTTATAAAATGATAATAATATTCAATTTAAACAAACATAGTAGGTAGTTAGGAATAAATTTATATAATAGAAATAATTGATTATAAATTATTTGAATGTAAAATACAGAAAAAGAAACTACATGAACATTTTATACAGCGTGAGCGCCCTCTAGTTAGTGTAGCATCAACAATATAATCAATGTTGCTAATCGAGTACTTATTTACGCCAGGTGGCATCATTTCTTGCTTCACACGGTATTTTTTCTGAACTTCCCATGCATTATTGTAGGCGATGGTACGTTACTCAGAAAGTTGCTTCTATGAAGTACTGTATGCAGAATGTTCGTTCTCACCAAGTACTGAACTTCGAAAGTTTGCTATGACCAATTACTCAATAATAATTGAGAATATTCCTCATCGAGAATCTAAGAGAGGATTTCGAATTAGTCGAGTATTATAAATAAACGTAGAAAAAAAAACAAAGTTCCAAATTTTTCACAGCTGTTTTTGTAAATACTAGTTTTTCAGGTTAAAACTTTACTTAAATTACCTCTATGACCCGTATACTATTCAAAGCATCCACTAGCACAATGTTTTTAACCGACTTCCCAAAAAGGAGGAGGTTATGTATGTACACCGATTACACTGCGATTTGTGATCCGATTTACGTGATTCTTTTTTAGTTTGATGCGGAGTAGTTGCCATTTGGTCCCATAAAAATTTAGCATGGTTTGGTCCAGTACTTTTCATTTTATGACCATTTTTTTATAATGTATAAACATTTTTCGTTCGATTTTTTATGTGTGTTCGCGAATAACTTCGTCGTTTATGAACCAATTTTGATGATTCTTTTTTTATTAGAACGGAGATATTTCAAGAGTGGTACCATGATATTGAAACCAGATCCTGGTGATGGAATCCCAGAGAAATCGAGGGCAACCCTCAAACATAGGCACGTATTACGTGTTTCGTGCTTTTTCTGACGCTATACAAGCATAGGTTTCATAGTAAATATCAATTCTATAAGATACACAACTAAAAATGAAAAAATAAAAAAACTTTTTTGCAAAAAAAAACAACCGACTTCAAAAACACCAAAAAGTGAAAAATAAACTTCAAAAGAAAAATCAGCTTCTGAAGTCGGTGACATTTGTTTGTTTGATTTTTCTTTTTTTGGTGTTTTTGAAGTCGGTTGTTTTTTTTTGCAAAAAAGTTTTTTTTATGCCTTGTGATCAGTGACTGTAGTTTCATTTTATTTGTTTTTCTCACATTATGAAGTGCCAGTAATGGTCTAATTAAAATAAATGCTTTGTGTCTGAGTTTTGCACGATGTCTGGTTAACAGTGCTAAAATTTTTATAAACCCGGTTTGTACGGGGGGCTGGGAATTGTCAAACCTTCGCGTGAGACGATTCGTGACGACTCTTGAAATACAACTTGTCGACATGGCTTAGGAGCGATTTGGGCCTATAATTATTCAGCCGGCGTTGAGTGTGGCGGGCTTGTCCCAAAAAGTAATTCATTACCTTTGGTTTCATTTTGTTAATATCACCGTGTACGACCCCTTTGACTATCAAAACGAAAATGTGCAACTCTGATCCTAAGATACAGACTACGTCTAGTTTGGGGATCACCGTTCTAATTGCTATGTTTATAATGTACTTGGTTATTAATAAATAATTTGAAATAAAACAATAAAAATAAAATTCAACCCTACGCCATTCCTTATGTACCTACGTATTGTACGTAATCGTAAAGTTTTGGAATTGTTCACAAACAGGTACTGGGGACAACTCGTTTGTTTACTGATTTAGACATACATAATTTTATTATCCTGAAGTTCGGCCTGGTTTGCATTTTCAATCCTAATCTATTTGAGGTCCACGCTGCATGTGCTAAGTAATTTGTGTGGTTATAGGTAAATAAATAAACATTTTATTAATTTATCGTTTAATTATGTTAAATGATTTGATGGAAAATGAAAGCAACTAAGTTTTTTGGATAAATTACTTTTTCCTTAACTTATGAACGTGATGAACGTGTGATAAACGCAACTTCTTCTCAAGATATTAATTAAACTGAATACAAGGTGCAATACAGACTAAAATTCGCAAGGGTGGAGGGGTAACTCTTATTGTGAAAAAGCTGGTAGTATAATGTTTGTTGAATGTTTATACTTTAATCGTAAGGTATAGCTAATTTAAGAAACAGCTTTTAAATGAATATGTTATTATATGTTGGAGTTCGGTTGGATTTTTACATATTGCCTATCATCCAATATTTCTACGACAATAAATAATTATTAATAAGTACGTTTTGAAATTTACGTTTTGCCAGGAATTACTTTCAATAGAAGATTTTGTTACTATTTCGTCCTAATCACTGTTTTGCTGTAGTTGGCGCAGCTGGTCCTTTGCCACTCTTCCACGTTATTAATCTATGGCCACACGATGCTTTCTATCCAGGGTATGTAGTGAATGACCCTGGTGTAGACACCGGCACTACCAGCGATGCCACACTGCCTGCCATATGATGTTACGCCGGTAACTGTGTAGATGCAGTGTAAACTGTTAACATAACTGTTGTGTAACGTTTGAAGAGGTCCACCGCTGTCACCCTGTAGAATAAAAAAAATAGTAAAAAGACACGTTGAAATATGATTATTATTTCATTAAGAAACGAAAGGGTGTACTTTCTCCCATTGGAGCTGCGGGTTGTTCGAAAGAGATACCGCGGCCTCAGCACAAGGGCTAAGAAGGAACATGGAAGGAGTTATTCGATGATTCCACCCACCAAAAAAAAAAAAAAAAGTACGAATGTGGGTGGGTGGCTATCAGTGAAGAAGAAGATGAAAAACTCGTTGGGTAGACTGTGTGAATGATGAAAAGGCAGTCACTGCTGAGATTATGAGTAATAGGCAAGTAAGGAAAAAGAAGACATACTTACTGCATCATCCCCAAATAAATATATTAATAATAATTGGGATAAACGAGGAATACATAATATTAGAAGGATGATGAAGATGAATTTAATTACCTCACACGTGTCCGTTCCTGACTCATCACCATAACACATTTGGATAGTGTGGTTATATCCGTTCTTCAAGTTTCTATGAGGTGGATAGTGTTTTGAACATTCATCTTCTGTATATCTGGATATCAGGATCTATGTATTATAGTTCATAATTATTTTATATAATAACATTACAACATGATATTTGTAGTAAAACGACTGAATGTGGAAAGACTGCTCTGAACGCGGTATGAATATATGTGAAACAGGCACGCTGGTTGCTAACAACAAATATTCTAGAACGGAAAATGCACTGACACAATGATATTCATAAATGTATTCGTCTGAAGGATTTTAGCCTACTCCCTCTCATAGATACGAAACCTGTATCTCAGCGCTACGAACAAAGTAGGCTGATTATGTGGTTAAGTTGCGGTCTTATTGAAATAGATTTCTTTTGAAACCAGCTTTTAATATATTTTCTGAATAAACTTTACTCACTGACTGTAAAGTGTCAGCTAGCTTTCTGTTAAGGCCCAGGGCTCCCCAGCCAGTGGCGTATAATTTTTCTTGTGCCTCTCCAGTTGCATGAAGACAAGCTGGTAGCACTTGTCTACTAAAGGTAATCCTGAAATGGGATTAAGTTGGATAATTACAAAAATAGTGACCATTTATGTTAGTCTGATGACTACATGATTTTAAGTTGATATTATGGTCGTTGAGTGTAAATAACTCCGTGGTATTCAACTGTATCGTAATTTAACGTAACATTTCTTTTTCGCTATTGTCCTACGTCAGTTTTAAAACATATAGGAAAAATGGATTAAATCTCGTGTAAACTAACATAATGTATAATCTAATGACATGCCCCTTCAAAGAATGTTTATTAAAATAGCTTAATTTCGACAAGCAGTTAAGCCCGTCACAGACGTAGCTATAATACATATTAACCACAAACGGGAACTATACTATAATATATATTTTGCCGTATTCGTCCTTGCAAGCCCACGGTTGTAAAGCTTATTTTCTGTACGGGATGTTCAAATGTTGAAATAACACTATAATTGATTTAGGTAGGTACCTAAATATAACCATATTATTAGAGTCGCGTAGAAAACAAAAGAGAACTCGTGGCGAATTTAATTTGTATCATGATTGATCATTGACAAAGTGTTTTAGAAGTTCTAGATTTGCATTTATCGAGCTCTATGAACTGATAAAAATTATTTAATAAAACGCGATACGGTTATGCACAAAAGCAATAGTTCAACAGGCGTTCGTTGAACAAATGGAACAGCCCGTATCTTCAAAATGTATACTAATATATACTAATATGCAAAAATATATATTAATATGGCAAAATATACCGAGATATACCTATTTGACGACATATTTTGGTGACGTCATAGAAATATATATATAAGGTCCCATTAAAATAGGTGGACAAAATTTGAGAAATAATTCAGACCACCAAAATAAGGACAATGGTAAAAAATGCATTTAAGTACCTACTCATAAAGGTCATGTTTGTTCTAGAGTGCCGGCAATTTATTATTAGGATATAATTTATTATAGCTACGTCTGTGACGGACTTTAAGGTAACATTGCATACAACTTCTTAACTCACTCAGTATCAGTCTCAAGCAGAAGGATGTCGTGGTACTGGGATGGTGGCTTGTACTCCGGGTGAGGGATTTTCCTCTTCACATTGTAAATCTGCCATAGCTGAGGAGGGTCCGAGCGCCTCAGTACACCTAAAGCTACGTACTTCACTGGGCCTCTGAAATATTTTTTTGTTTGTTTGAGTGCTAACGCGAAACGTTATTTATCCCCCAAATACCTAATTCGATTTCCATCAATAATTTTTCTTATCCATTAGTTTCTTGATTTGATGCACAGAATACTTGGTCATCGGCTTCGTGAATGATCCGTTTACATCTTGTATTGTATGGTACATTAGCTGCATCTAGAAGACTGGAAACCGACGCCAACTTAGTAGGGAAAAGGCTAAATAGAAATACAGACGATATTTTTCTAAAGTAATCAACTTACACTCTTGGACTAGACAAACAATGTCCAGCAGTTAGAATGTATCTTTCACTGATGACAGTACCTCCGCACAGCCAGTCGGCTGTAGCGACATCCAAACCATATCCCAGCAAACCCTAATGAAAGAAAATGTATTTATTATTTTAAAATTCAATTTTTTTTGTGGAAACGGATCCCGGGATCGGTGGAGACAGACCCTAGTTACGGAGATATTGGGGGTAAAGTTTAACATTTTTCAGAGCTGTTTGTTAAATACTAGTTTTTCAGGTTATAACATTACATTACCTCTATGACCCGTTTACTATTCAAATCATCCACTACCACAATGCTTTAAGAGTGCTACATTGAGGTTTAGTAAAATGTGATTTTGGACCCCCAAAAAAAATGGAAATAATAAGTCGAGCCACAGATTCTTTATTGGCCACGTGATCAAACTTATCGTGGCTTAGTTCTAATTTTATAACTAAGCCACGGGAAAATGAGATAGCCTTTAATAAACTAATTCGTCTTTTTTACAATGCCATCTTCGGCAAAATGAATAGGTCAATTATTTAGCAAGAACCTGTGTTTTGCGTTAACTATTGAATCATGGTTGGCACTCTTCTTTACCAACAGCAACCATTAAAGTAGATGGTCAACCTTAACCTTTAGTAAAAGAACCGTCATCGGGAGATTAAGATATTTAATTGCATTAAAAGTCGTTAAACCAATATTTTTTGTTTGTAATAATATTGATTGTGATCGAAGTTTGCTTGCCATAACTGTGTGAAAAGTAATAAAATTGATTTTTAACCCCCGACTTAAAAACGACGGGGTGTTATAAGTTTGACGTGTCTGTCTGTTTGTCTATGTGTGTGTATGTCTGTGGCACCGTAGCTCCCAAACGCACAATTATTTTTTTATTGAATTAAGTTCCGGGATTATTTCATAATGTTCAAAAGTAACCAAGACCCTGTTGGTGCTGCTACGTTATATGGTAACGCTTACCCTTTGACCAAGGATAAAGTCAACTCTTAGGCCATGTGGTCGGTTATATTTGATTCTAGTACTAGTGTTGTAGAAGGCAGTTTGGATTTTAGCAGAAGAGAGAGATCATTTATTTTATTCGAAAATGTAACAACTGCTCACCATGTGTGGAAACTCATCTCTGCGAGCATCCCTGCCTAAATACGCGACTGGGGAGGCGGTCAATAATAGTCGAAAATCCACTTCATTGCAGTTTTTGTCGGGATTGTGCCTTCTTGACATTTTCGTTTTACGCCTATCCTTGCATGGGTAATCTAATCTGTGTATGTATTCAATACATTCTGTAAAAACAAAGTGAAATAATTCACATTTATATCAAACTGACCTTGTTTTAAAGTACTTACCGTGTTCAACAAGGACTCCGAAATAAATATAAAACAAAATTATAAATTTTGAAAAAAAAAACCCACTACGGTAAAAATCTAATTGAAAAAGAATAAAATAACTCAAAATAAACATAACTAAGGAATATCCGTCGGGGGCTGCCTTTTCTATATGAAATTTAAACAAAAATTTAATCATACTCATTTAGTGTATTTTATGTCATCGTTAAACATTTACAATTTTCAATAATTGTATTCACGTCACTAGAAAACCTCCTTTGTTATGTTTATTTTAAGATATTGTATTCTTTTTCAATTAGATTTTTACCGTCGTAGGGCTTTTTTTCAAAATTTTTAATTTTGCTTAATTTTATTTCAGACTTTTTAGAAAGCATATACGAATTATAGGGAAGCTCGTCACCCACGAACTCATTCCTGAAATCCGCATTGAAATGAAATCAGACAATACGTTTTAATTTTAATAATATTGCGATATAATCGTTTCACACTAATATAGCAGCGCCCCCTAGTGAGTTAATATCACAAGACTTATCTTAGACCATGGTCTGCACGCATGGCATGCACCAATCAACTACGAAGCCATTGCTGACGAAAACCGCATTGAAATCGGACAATTCGTTTTAATATTATTGCAAGCACTAATATTGTAGCGCCCTCTAGTGAGTTACAGACGTAATTTTTATTATTTGGGAAGATGCATTAAGCTACCACGTACACATTGCTGAAAACAGAATTGTAATCGGACATTTCGTTTTGATTATATTGCAACATTGTTTTGCACTAATATTGTGGCGCCCCCTAGTGAGTTACAGCCATGACACCTGTCTAAGAACATGAACTCATCGAACACAAACCCGTTATTGAAAACCACATCAAAATCGGATCATTCGATTAGAAGACAGGTGGGAACATTACTTTGCACACACAAACATCTCTCACCCTAAACGCATATACCTGCTACGTTTCATCGTAGGTAAAAAACAATTACTTACTGTCTTGAGCTCTCTGTCCAGTTTTGTGTATAATACCCACATTTGGATTAATAACGAAGTTCCTGTAAACAAAATGCACACAATGAATAATTAACCATGCTTTAACTATGGAAATGAGAACACAATAAATGCTTGGTGATTTTGCCTAGTATCCAGTTCTCCGTGACCATACCTTGTGTTATTGAGAGTACAGTCTGTACAGCATATTATTGGCTCTTTTCCTCGAAAAGAACAAATCTGGAAGTAAAATATGAAGCGATTAAAATAGTTACGTAAACTCACGGAATAAATTCGTTGGCCACTGTAATGCGGGCGCCACACACTCGACGAGTGGTATGGGAAGTAGCGAGGAAAGGAGGCAGAGACATAGTGTGGCAACGTTACTCGTCATGCCGCACGTCATGCTCCTCGTCCTGCCCATCGCTCCCTATTTTGTCGGCTTTTGCGCGCGAGTCAAAGGGCCGGCAATACGAGCGCGAGTGGCTGGCCACATAATCGCGCGGTCGCAGTCCGCATCGAGCGCTCACGCAAGACGCACGCTTCATATGCATGTCCTCGCCAAGCGCCGTAGAATAAAGGGGTAGGGTAAAACGATAAAATGTTATTATTTATTGATTTGTTGTCTGCGGAGTCAATTATTTGGGATCCACAACACAAAAATCATCATTTGAAACATAAGATATGTTTATTTATTTGAAAGTTTGTTTTTAAAAGATAAACTTTGGCTTATTATTTTTAAATGACTTACGAAAAATGTAGGGTACGTATTTAGTTATAATTAATTATTGTTAAAATTACACTATCAAGAAATAGAGAAATATTAAGTAGTCGGACGGTAGGTCTACTATTTTATTAAATACCTATTAGGCCGGGATTATTTACCCACGCGTTGCCTGCACTTAAAGTCGGCTACTCGATTTTTTTTCTAATTTAATTATAATTTTGTAGGTACACGATGCTTGGGTGAGGCTTGGAGAAATAATGAAAATAGGAGTACATAAGAGTTGAAATCAAAAAAAAAAATCATTAATGGCATCTTTTAGACCATTACTCAATAAAAAAAAAGCTATGCTAAAATGCATAGCGCGCACGCTGCCAAAGTTTCGTCGTCCATTCTCCACCAAAGGCAAATGCCAAGTGAGGAGCGTCGCGATTAATTGCGCGATTATTTGCGCGAGTAGAGCAGTGTGTGGGCAGAGCGGGCAACATCGCGGCAAATAGCGGCAGCGCGAGGAGCAAAGCGATGAGCAGCGCAAGGAGCATAGTGTGGCGCCCGCATAAGGACTATTTTGCTTAATCAGATCTTTAATCTGAATAACTGCTTCACCAACGTTGTAAATGCCCTAGTGTCAATTTTACAGCATGTCTGTTGATACTTGAAATGCAACACTGTTTTCATCGTGATCATCATTTCAACCGAAAGATGTTCATTGCTGGACATAGGCCGCCCCCAAGTGTTGATGAATCCAGTACGTCTCGCAACCAGTGGAACCCCGCTGCTTTCACCTGGTCATCGTTCACCTAGAGGGAGCACCCTCTTTCGGTTCGCTGTCGTCACTCCAGATTTTTTCGGCCCTATCGGCCACCGGTTAAGTTTGTCACCCACTGATACATAAGTTTGGCAATTCTTCGTGCAACGTTAGTAACCGTGGTTCTCTTGTGGATATCTTTATTTCTGATTCGATCTCGCAAGGAAACTCCGAGCCTAGCCTTCGTCCATTTAATCACCCACCACAACCACCACTGGGCCACCGCTGCTCCCATTTATATGTATGTAATCTATCCCGTATCCCGTGTGTTGTCTTAAGACTCAGCACTAAATTGGATGATATGATTCCAGTCAACTTCTCAGAAGCTGTCTAGACGAGTATGATTCGACGAAACCGTTTGTCCATGGTACACATCGTATACAACTTCGAGTGTAGAGTCTCCGATCTTGATAGGAATTGATGTTAATTGGACATTAAACATGACCTTTGTTTTGTCGATATAATACATTTTAAGACAGACCACTCTTTAAAAAACTCTACTTAGGCCATCAAGCCTTGCATAGATGTCTTCCATGGCCTCGACCATGATCACAATATCGTCGGCAAACTAAAGGCGAGTGATGTACTTGCCATTGACGTGGTTGATGGTAACTGAACATTGTTCATAATGTTATTTGATCATTAAAACGTAATATTATAGTTATCTGTGCAATAATAGTCTGTTCTACCTAAAAGGACGCGAAGAAGGAGTGGATTTAAAACAAAACCACAATACAAAAAACAGAAAACTAAAGCTCGCATTTGTCTCCATGATATTTTCCTAGAAAACAGGTTTGGTAGCTTGGCAGTCATTAACCGGTCTAGAAACATTTTAATGTACTCACTGGTGCAAAATCCTTTTCCAAAAAATCAAGATAACTGCTCAAACAATCATAAATGCTGACGCATTTACCAGAAACACTATTCCTCGTGCATTTAGAGCCTGTAAATACACATTAATATTATAACATTGTAAGTCTTCATCATCAGTCTCATAGCTGGACAAAGGGCTATCTCCATTCCATCTACTTTTATCGGTCTACTGCTAGTGTGGATCATTTGTATTACACCGTTTGTTATGTCCAGCTCCTCACGCCATCTTTTAGGTACACGGCCAGTCGCGTAGTCTACTGGTTGAGTCAGGGCGCCACATAGTGAGGAGGTGCCAGCGACCAAGAGATCCTGGAGTTCGAGTGGCGATATCTCAGATGAGGCTGGTCATTGCACATTATGCTCACGGTGGTGTTTTATGTGGTTTGAAGCGCTGCATAACCAAACCGTATCCCTAGACGTTGTCGTATTCGTTAAGCATTTTCACCCATTAAAAAAAAAGAGGCGCCACACAGTTCATTGAGAATACAGTATACGTGGCCCGTCCAGCCCCACTTCAGCTTAACGGCATTTTGAGTAACGATGGTAATTTGTGTATGACCTACCTTCATCTAAATTCAACAGCTCACTGGTCACACCAGAACAACTTAAAAACCACAACACAATTAAATAACGTAACATCGTGAATCGTTGTAAAACAAGACGCACGCGAGTGTTTTATATAACATTTTAAATTCGACTAAGATATTCATTAATTATCAGCAATAAAACTTGTTATTTTTTTGTTAATAGTTTAACAATTTATCCTCAAACTAAAAAAAAATGCCAACGACCTGTCACAGAATGATTCAAAAAGATATCATCAAATTACCCCTCCCGCTCTTAGACAGAGCGAAAGGGAGTGTATAGACTTCTACTGACTAAAAACCACCCGTTCATTTTTTGCCCTTTATGTCGAGGTCGCGGTATCTCTTGTAACCCGCAGCTCCGACGGAACCTTGATTATCCTCAAACGGAAACACGTAACACTATTAACACGCTCACAAAATCACCCATGGACATTATTAATACACACTAATATACTCTCTCATACTTAGATCCATAGTTAATTTATTCGCATGTTTTGTTTCTCTTAGCTTGTTATTTGTTTTGTATACCTAATGTCGAAAATCTTTTCTAATTACAATAAGCGTTGGAATTGCCACATTTTTTATTAAAAGACCTACTTTTTTCCATTTAATTTTGTCCATGGAAGTGAAATGATTTCCAAGATACATCACCAGGGGTAGGTTATTTGCCTAGTTTGGAAGTTAGGCGTCCATAATAGTTCTCTGCAGCCTTTTATTTTATGTAGAACCCCGATGATGCTATATTTTAATTGAGACCAATAAACGATTAATACGGTTCCATATAGTAATGCATATACTTTAATAATTAAAGTATATGCATTACTACTTCGTCAGTATGGACATCAATTATTGATGTCCATACTGACGAAGTCGTAGGAAATCCGACGTAGAGATTGATTACCAAAGACTAACTAACGCCCGAATACTCGAACGTCACTCAATTTTAAGTTGCACTTAAATCTCGTGCTGTCTTTGTTACTTTAACGCAGAGTGACAGAGATAGCACGAGTTTTGAGGGCTACTTATAATTGAGTGACGTTCGAGTATTCGGGCGTAAGAAAGTTCGACTCTTTCTCAGTATATTCACTCACAAAAAAACAAACAGACTAGACGATCAACGCGAGCCAACACAGAACCTTGGTATGATGACAACACAGGCCGTCATCCTTACCGTTACAGGACTTGGTCTTAGGACCGGGCTACCATCACAGAATTTATTATTTCCTTTATTTATTTTCTAAAAAAGTGGTCCACTGATAACGGGAGCAGGGTCCAAGCAACCGGTAATTAGGGCACCAGAGACAGGAATCTCCTCACATTACGGGCCGTATCGAGAAGTACTGCCTTCTGAATCAAGCCCTTGATCCAACCACCAAGCAAAAGCTTTGAAAGATGTTGGTTCATGCTTTTGGCTATAAGGCCATTGGCCGTTACGACTATCGGCACAATGATAGCCGAGTTCACATGTCACTTATCGACAACCTCGTGTCATAAGTCCAGATATTTTATTTGTTTCTTCTCCTTAGGAATCGACCAATGCACCGAATCGTGCACTTTTTTGTCAACGTTTTAAAAGTACCTATGTAGGCCTATGTAGGTATGTATGTAAATAAAATTTAATGATTTGATTTTGCTAAGATACTAAGTAAAACACGCTAAGAGAAATAAAAACATGCAAATAAATTAACTATGGATCTAAGTCACTAACTCCTAATTATTACTACCTCTTCTATTACTAGTACTTCCTAGTAACTAGTCTCCTAACTCACTTGTGTTTGCTGTGCCCGACAGGGTCCATGTGATCTACTTATAATTGTAGCCTAAGTGTACATGTGGAATGCAGTAAAGTATTGAGTATTAAGTATGGGAGTATATAATGTGTTTGATGTGGAGTAGTGTGTCTATGGGTCCTTTTGGTGAGCTGGTAATGGTGTAATATGTGTATTTTTGGTGTCACGTACGCGTTACCTTTTGGGGATAATCAAGGTAAATTAGTCATCGTATGACGGTTCGTTTGCATTTGTTCTTAGTTTGAGGATAAATTGATATACATATTGTACCTACTACTGAATAAAAATAACAAATTTTATTGGTGATCAAATTAATGTAAAACTTAGATCAATTTAAAATGTTATGTAGAACGCTTGCGTGAATCTTGTATTACCACTATTCACGATGTTACATCATTTAATTGTGTTGTTGTTTTTAAGCTGTTGTTCCGGTGTGACCAGTGAGCTGTTAAATTTACAAGAAGGTATGTCATCCAACACAGATTACTCTCGAGATTACGCTCAAAAACCCGTTAAACTGATGGGATCGAACCCGCGATACGAAACAAATATTTGAATGGCCTACACATATTTATTTCGAGTCTGGGTGTTTGTTTTGTGTATGTAAGTTTAAATATTTGTAAACGCACCCACGATACAGGAGAAATTCAAAGTGTGGGGCAACGTTTAAAAAACAAAAAAACTGTGTGACGCGTTATGGGGCTTCAAACCACATAAAAATACCACCATGGGCTTAATGTGCGTCCAGCCTTTTTTTTTTTGGTGGGTGGAAAATCATCGAATAACCCCCCCCGCTCTTGGGCAGAGCGAAGGGGAGTGTCAGACTTCTACTGACTAAAAACCAAACCCATGTTCCTTCTTCGCCCTTGTGTCGGAGCCGCGTTATCCTTTCGACAAGCCACAGCCCCGACGGGGCGTTGTCCAGCCTCACCTGAGATATCGCTATCACGCATGAGAGCCCTGCAATTCGTCATCAATCAACTCCAGGATCTTTTGATCGCAGGCACCTCCTCACTATGTGGCGCCCTGACTCAACCGACTGACCGTGACAGAACAGGGATATCTATGTATCCCTGTTCCGTGGTATCTGGATGGAAATATGGTACTCACGGTTTTAGGGTAGGTAAGGGAAAAGCGTAATGTCTTCGATAGCACAGCTTTCTGGAGCACGTTGATTCAGCGAAAACCCACCAAGTATCACAAGATGATATGAGGAGGATCACACACACATTTCTATTTACAGTTTCTAGCTTGATTTTTGAGTCTTTTAATGGCGGGGACGGCAGCGCGGGCGCAGGGCAATTTCACGTGCGCTTGTTGTTGACGCTGAGGTAGGACTAGTAGATGAAGGAAGATGAGAGCGGGAGGAAGGGATTTGAATGAACGTCTGATCCTTCATTCTAACCAATGAGAGAAGAGTATAGCGTGTATAGTGTTACAAGTATGCCTTTTGTGATTTCCAAATTAGATAAATAGATATTAATAAAAATGCGGATAAATAATGTGAATGGCGCAGACAACTCCCCCGGACTAGAGGTTTTCCTCTATTAGAAACTTTATGAGAAAAAAAAACTTATGAATTTAAACTTAAATAGAGTTAAAGGGAATTTATACTATTTTATTGCGTAGGTAGGGGACAGAGCCGCACTACTGGGCGTATATAAGTACCGGAAGCAGTTCTAACCTTCACAGTTCTAATTATATTGTCCTTGCCAGGATAAGTCGCATCTATGACACCTAAAGGCCAACAAAGCGGATGAGCGTTGTTGTCTTTGATAACAACGATCGTACCTACTTCAACAGGCTTTGACGGTGTGTTCCACTTCTCCCGCTGTTGCAAGGAAGTGAGGTACTCCTGACTCCAACGGTGCCAGAAGGAATGAGTTATCTTATTAAGAAGCTGATAGCGCGATAAGCGATTGTCTGAAATGTCTGTGACATCTTCAGCAGGTAGAAATTTAAGCGGTGTTACGTTGAGAAAATGATTAGGCGTTAAAGCACTAATATCAGACGGGTCTGAGCTTAAAATACTTAGAGGTCGATTATTTAAAAGACATTCAATTTGAACGAGTACGGTACTAAACTCCTCGTATGTTAATACTTGAGAACCAATTACTTTAAAAAGATGAGTTTTGACACAACGAACATTAACTTCGCTGAGTCCATTAAAATGCGGACCGTAAGGCGGACTATGTTTAAATTGTACACGATGTTCTGATAACTGTTCACCTATGTAGTTTATATGAGATTTTGATTGAATTAATTCGTAAATTTCGTTCAATTTGCGCTTTGCGCCAATAAAGTTTGTGCCTCCATCACTATAAATCATAGCAACGGGACCTCTCCGAGAAATAAACCGTTTGAAAGCGGCGAGAAATAAATCTGAACTTAGGTCAGAGACTAACTCTAAGTGTACTGCCTTAGTTGTTAGACAGACAAACACACAAACGTAAGCTTTGTGGCTCTTAATTCCGCGTTTTCGGATATGCGTAACGTAGAACGGACCACAGTAGTCTACAGCGGTATTTACGAACGCTTTCACTTGTGACACACGGAAATCAGGTAAATCGCCCATAGGAGGGTAAGTATTTCGAGGTTTAATTTTAAAGCATTGATTACAACTATGTACGCGTTGTCTTATAATGTTACGAGCAGCTAAAATCCAGAATTTTTGTCTAATTATAGCTAATAAAAGAGCGGGACCCGTATGCAAATTACTTACATGATAAAAGTCAATTAAGAGTTGAGTAAAGCGTGATTTAGTTGGAATTAAAATGGGATGTTTTTGACCATAATCCAGTTTAGAATGAGTTAACCTTCCACCTACTCTGAGAATATTATTTGAATCCAGAAAGGGGTTGAGTTTAGCGAGACTTTTATTTTTAAAACGTTTATTAGATTTTAACGCGCTAATTTCTTCAGAGAAATATCTACCTTGTACGTAACGTATAAGGTGTATTTCCGCAGCATCCAAATCCGAAACGGTGATACAACCACGCGAATTGATTAACTTGCAGAAACGTAATATTAAAACTACGCTACGAAGTAAAATAGAATATTTAGAAATGCGATCAATTAAAGATTGAATAGGTTGTGAACCTTCTTGCGTTATTTTAACAGAGAGAACGATATTTTTAGTTTCCATTATTTCTGAATTGTTATTATTTAAATTGATTTTAAATGGTTTGATTGGCCACTGAGATAAGGGGAATGAAAACCAATGCGGAGCGTTAAACCAGAGCGTTAAATCTAATAATTGTTTAGGCGTTATAGGACGAGAAACTACGTCAGCGGGATTTTCAGTTCCATCTATGTGAAACCAATGTTTTGCGGGTAAATTTGAATTAATTTCAACAATGCGATTTGCGACAAAAGTATGAAATTTGTGCGAGGGCGAGTGGATCCAGGTGAGCGTGACTGTTGAATCAGAAAAAGCAAAGATTTTATTAATTTTACAGCGTTTACTTAAAACTTCTACAACTGAATTGATCAAGTTTGCTAAGAGAAGAGCCGCACATAGCTCGAGGCGAGCTAAGGGCGTATTTTTAAGCGGAGCGACGCGAGATTTAGAAGTTAATAAGAGGACTGATCCGCTATCTTCATCGTTAGAACTAACCCTTATGTAAACAGCGGCACCATAACAGCGCTCACTGGCGTCTGCGAACCCGAGGAGAGTGACATGAGAACCAGAGGTGATACCTACATGTCGCGGGAACTTTATTTTTTCGAGATAGGGAAGTTCTTTGTGAAACCGACTAAATTTATTTTCAATGTGAGCGGGTACAGGATCATCCCAATCAAGATCAAGTTTCCAGCATTCCTGAACTAACGTTTTCATGAATGCAGTAACTGGACCTATAAGACCTAAGGGGTCAAACAGCCGTGCGGTTGCTGATAAGACGGTACGTTTCGTACATTTAAGAGAATTACCATTTATTTTAAATTGAAAAAAGTCTTCTACTGGATTCCACTGCATACCTATAATTTTAGTATTATTATCCGCGTCAGCGTCAAACTCAATATTTTGCGGATTTAAATGAGTTGAAGGAATTTTATCTAACAGTTCGGAACTATTCGAGATCCATTTTACAAGGTGGAAACCGCCTGACCTGAACATGGTGACCATTTCTTGGTATGTCCGCTCAGCTATTTCAACGCCATCTAGCGAACATACGTAGTCATCCATATACATATGGTTTTCAGCCTCGTAAGCTGCGAGTGGGTATTTTTCCCGACTGTCAGATGCGAGTTGGCGAACTACTCGCATAGCTAAGTATGGTGAGCTTGAGACGCCGAAAGAAACGCGGTTAAATTCAAAAGTTGAAATTTCAGAATCTATATTGAATCTGTATAAAATGCGTTGAAATGCGTGATGATCAGCGGAAAGATTAAGTTGAAAATACATTTTTTCGATATCTGCAACTACAGCAACGGAAAACATGCGAAGATTAATTAATAAATCTAAAATGTTACTTTGTAGATTCGGGCCTACATAAAGGAGATCATTTAGTGATTTACCTGAGCTAGTTTTACAGCTAGCGTCAAGCACGATGCGAGTTTTACTAGACTGTTTATCCGGGCGGTAAACTGCACGGTGAGGGATATAGAAATGCGGGATAGTTAGAGAGGGGTCGTTGACCTTGGTTAAATAACCTTTGTCAAGATAATCTTGAAGCGTAGCGTTGTAATTAGTTCTGATCTCGGGATCAGAATCTAACTTTTTCTCCAAATTAAGGAGACGGCGCGTCGCCGTTGAGTGTGAATTTCCTAAGTCTATACACGGAGCCTTAAATGGTAGCTGCACTGTGTATCTACCTGTTTCATCGCGAGAATAAGTTGATTTAAATATTTGTTCACACGCCTGATCGTCAGGACTCATGTGAACCTTACTAGGGACGCTTTCGAGTTCCCAAAAGCGTTGCGTGAGCGTATTTAAGCGAAGCGTGCTAGCCGCACACAGAAAAGTTTGCTCGCTTTTATTTTTATTTATTTGAGCGGGGCGAGCGCGCGGAGTTACACTAGGTTGACAATCAGCCCGACCCATGGCTATGTAGCCAAGGGTGGTTTCTACGGCGACGACCGAGGAGCCAGGTAAAGTTACCTTTCCACTGCCCAACAAAAGCGGGAAAAGTTCATTGCCAAGGAGGCAATCTATCTCACCGGGAACGTGGAATGCGTCATCAGCCATAGGTAGATTGCGTAATGAAGCGAGATTTGAGATATCTATAGATATGTTGGGCAAGTCGTCTGTAATACGATTTAAAACCCGAGCGTGAATTTTATAATAGCAGCGGTGATCAAAGCGGGAAAATATTTTAAAAGTAGCAGTTCCAAACGAGGGTATTTTAGCGTGACCGATCCCAAAAATGGAAGATTTGTCAGGAGTAATTTCTAAGTTTAAACGTTTACAGCAAGCCTTTGTAATAAAATGACTCATTGAGCCGGTATCAAGGAAAACGCGCAGAGTATGAGGTTTATTATTATTATAAGCGTATACGGAAGCGGTGGGCAACAAAACAGTTGTATTATTTTCAACGCACGAGGTAGCCGAAGTCATTGACAAATGCGAAGCGCCTGAATGTACGCGCTCCGCGTGCGGCGTCGTCGTCGAGCCCACAGTGCTCACAGTCGCGGCAGCTAGCGAGGGCGAGGCGGGCGCGCGGGGCGCGGTTGCGAGCGGCGGCGTCGCGCTGCCGGCCGATGTGTTTACTTTAAAGTTACTTAAATGTATTAACGAATGATGTTTACGTTGGCAAATCGAACAAGTATTTGTTGACTTGCACATTTTAATATCATGAAATCCTAAACAGTTACGACAAAACTTATGTTTGTTTACTAGATCTAATCTTTCTTTTGCGTTTTGATTCATGAAATGAGAACATCTATAAAGTGGGTGTGAGTCAGGTGACGCACACACCTTGCAGGCACGCACGGAGGCGTCCTGGGTTGTGATCGCGAATGTTTGACTATTTTTATATTTATTAGAAGTGGATTTATTATTTTCACTATTATAATTACGGACTTTAGAGGGGTTAGATTGATTACTAAGTGCTATTATTTTACTTTGTTCTTTTAAGAATTGCGAAAGATGATCGAAAGTAGGTATTTCAATATGATTATGTGATCGTTCGAAAAGGTTAACGACCTCTTTATCAAGCTTGCTGAGTGCAATATCCGTTATTATAAAATCTGACAAATCCTTTATGTTTAAGCGCCGTAGGGCGGCTTGTGATGCATGGAACTGCTCAATAAATGTGTCTATAGATTGATAAGGCTTAAACTGAATCATTTGATGTAAGTACATGGAAGCTTGTACGCGGGTATCTTGGTATTTTTCTATTAAAGCATTCCAAATGAGTAGGTAATTATTAGCGGTAGGCGCGACGCCCGAACAAACAGTTAATGCCTTATCAGAGAGACACCCTATCAAGTATTGTACTTTCTCGGCGTCAGTTAGATGCGAATTATCATGAATAAGACTTTTAAAGTTTTCATGAAAAATTGTCCATTTGCTGGGCGTGCCGTCAAATGAAGCTAGTTTTAAAGGTGGCAATTTACGATTTAAAAACTCGAATTTACTACTGCTGTTTTCGTTATTTTGAGACCTGAGAAGGTTAGCCTCGATTGCTTTTATTTCACAATAAATTTCATCAAATGCTGCCAACGGCTGATAATTAATAGCTGATCCAGCTTCCAAGAGTGCTAAATTGTAAGCATCAAGCGTTTCAATAAAATTCGTCCTAATTTGATCAAGGGAATTAATCCTAGCTAGAAATTGAGATTTTAATGAACTATTTACTGAAACTTGTCGACCGAGGTCATAAATTGATTGCAGCATTTTGAATAAAATTTCCTTCTTAGATTCAAACAGAAGCACTTTTGAATCTTCTTCTGCGGAGCCATAAGATTCCTTATCGGACTCCTTGGATTTACCATGCTTTGAAGCCATTTTTATGCGTTGGGATAATGCCTATTCGAGTTAATAATCGTTAATAATAATACTTAAATGAGTGAATGTATGCGAAATATCGAGAATAAATTGGACTTGCCCGTGTGCGTTATGTGTTGAGAAAACCTGTGAAATATGTGTGCGATGACTAAAATATATTTATAATATTTTAGCAATAGAGTGTTTAGCGTGAAATAAGATGCGTATTTGAATAAATAACTTAGCGTTGATGAGATGTTAGCGGGAAATGCCTCGTGAGCGAGTCACGTAGGTTAGTGTAATGGCGGATGCGTGGATGAGTGTATTTTTATGCGAATAAATAGCTAAATGCGGTAAATATGATGCGTTTTTAAAGAAATAACTTAGCGTTGATGAGATGTTAGCGGAATGTGCCCTCGTGGGCTTGTCACATAGACGAGAGTAATAGCGGATGCGTATTTGAGCGTTTTTATGCGATTAAATAGATAAATGCGATAAATATGTTGTGTTTGATGAGTGTAGTGTATATGCGAAGTAATTTTTTGTTTTTTATTTGGAACGAAGGACCAGAACACTTGGATGGAAATATGGTACTCACGGTTTTAGGGTAGGTAAGGGAAAAGCGTAATGTCTTCGATAGCACAGCTTTCTGGAGCACGTTGATTCAGCGAAAACCCACCAAGTATCACAAGATGATATGAGGAGGATCACACACACATTTCTATTTACAGTTTCTAGCTTGATTTTTGAGTCTTTTAATGGCGGGGACGGCAGCGCGGGCGCAGGGCAATTTCACGTGCGCTTGTTGTTGACGCTGAGGTAGGACTAGTAGATGAAGGAAGATGAGAGCGGGAGGAAGGGATTTGAATGAACGTCTGATCCTTCATTCTAACCAATGAGAGAAGAGTATAGCGTGTATAGTGTTACAAGTATGCGTTTTGTGATTTCCAAATTAGATAAATAGATATTAATAAAAATGCGGATAAATAATGTGAATGGCGCAGACAGTATCTATTGCACATTTGTAGAAAATAGCAGTTGTGGCTATGTCCGTTGGTCAGACACTTAGTACTAGAAAGGTGTAATTTGGCTGAATATACAGATTAGTTATACCAAAAAAAAAATATAAAATAAAATCAATCACCCTTGACAGTTTTATGTGGTTCAGTTTTAGAATTATAAAATAATAAATACATTTTCTTTCATTAGGCTTTGCTTGGATATGGTTTTGATGTCGCTACAGCCGACTGGCTGTGCGGAGGTACTGTCATCAGTGAAAGATACATTCTAACTGCTGGACATTGTTTGTCTAGTCCAAGAGTGTAAGTTCATTATTTTAGAAACAAATCATCTGTATTTCTATTTAGCCTTTTCCCTACTTGGTTGGTGTCCTAGTTGCAGCTAAATGTAGTACTTTGTACAAGATGAAAACGAACCATCCATCAAGCCGATGACCAAGTATTCTGTGCATCAAACCAAGAAACTAATTAATGGAAAGAATTATTGATGGAAATCGAGTAATTTTTTTGGTGATAAATAACGTTTCGTGTTAGGACTCAAATAAACAATAAAATATTTCAGAGGCCCAGTGAAGTACGTAGCTCTAGGTGTACTGAAGCGTTCGGACCCTCCTCAGTTATGGCAGATTTACAATGTGAAGAGGAGAATCCCTCACCCGGAGTACAAGCCACCATCCCAGTACCACGACATCCTACTGCTTGAGACTGATACTGAGTGAGTTAAGAAGTTAATGTTACCACAACAGCCATTTCCAAGAATCTTTATTAAACTAGCTTAATTTCTACACGCAGTTATGCGTGTAGAAATTAAGCTAGTTTAATAAAGATTCTTGGAAGTGGCTTGTCATTTGATTATACAGTATGTTAGTTTACACGGGGGACATAATTTTTGAAACTAGCAATTGGCCATGCTTACATGATAATAATAAAAATATTACACATACCAAATATTTCGGAAAAGTCTCGCAACCCTTGCGCTTATCACAGAAAATGTGCGCCGACTTTTAGGTACAATCCATTTTCCCTTCATATTGTTTTAAAACTGAGATAGGAGAATGGCGGTAAAGAAACGTCTAATAGAGTGAGATCTGGAGAGCTTTCTGGCCATGGCATAATTACGTCACAAATTTAGGATATATGTAGTTCTTTTCACATGTTTGGGACGTGAATCGAATATTGAATACCCTCCTTCAATATGTCCCTCGATTAACATAACACACTGTTTAATATACAAGAGTTGTAATTATCATCACTTGCCTAGCCTTTTGCCGGTTGACTCTCAGTACAACCAGGGGCAGCTGCCAATTAGTATATTACATGGGTAGACAGTCTAAATGGCCTAACTGGACCAATGAACCAACGTGCTTTCCCAGATAAGCATCTATATTTATAATGGACGATCATTTTACCACGTAACGACCAATATCATCTGCCTAGCCTTTAGTCAACTCTGAGAGGGTTGACTTCCAGTCTATCCAGATACAGTTGAATACCACGGAATTATTTCCACTCAACGACCTTATTCCTAACTAATATTATAAATGCGAAAGTAACTCTGTCTGTCTGTCTGTCTTTGCTTCACGTCTAAACTACTGAACCGATTTGTGTGAAATTTGGTACAGACATAGTTTGGAACTTGAGAAAGGACATAGGATAGTTTTTTTTTTTTTTTTTCGCGAGATAAACCAAAAATCTGCCGGAAGTCACTATTCCATGCGAACGAAGTCGCGGGCAAAAGCTAGTATAATATAAATCACATTTCAGGATAACCTTTAGTAGACAAGTGCTACCAGCTTGTCTTCATGCAACTGGAGAGGCACGTGAGAAATTATACGCCACTGGCTGGGGAGCCCTAGGCCATAACAGAGAGCTAGCTGACACTTTACAGTCAGTGAGTAAAGTTTATTCAAGAAATATATTTATCGCTGGTTTCAAAATAAATCTATTTCAACAAGACCGCCACGTAACCACGTAATCAGCCTACATTGTTCCTAGCGCTGAGATACAGGCTTCCTATCTATGAGAGGGCTATAATCCTCCAGACGAATACATTAATTATGAATATCATTGTGTCAGTGCAATTTCCGTTCTAGAATATGTGTTGCTAGCAAACAGCGTGCCTGTTTCACAAATATTCTATACCGCGTTCAGAGCAGTCTTTCCACATTCAGTTGTT
Organism: Diarsia mendica; assembly: GCA_949316265.1. Classification (NCBI taxonomy): domain Eukaryota; kingdom Metazoa; phylum Arthropoda; class Insecta; order Lepidoptera; family Noctuidae; genus Diarsia; species Diarsia mendica. Next base: position 8,545,586 of record OX438899.1, on the reverse strand, counting down.
TTACTACAAATATCATGTTATATTGTTATTATTTGCTGAAAATGATTAATAATATAATTATGAACTATGATACTATAGGTCCTGATATCCAGATACACAGAAGACGAATGTTCAAAACACTATCCACCTCATAGAAACTTGAAGAACGGATATAACCACACTATCCAAATGTGTTACGGTGATGAGTCTGGAAGGGACACGTGTCAGGTAATAAAATTCATCTCTATCATCATTAGACCTCATTCATTCCAAGTTATTTGGGGATGACGCAGTATGTCAGTTTCTTCCTTACTTCTCTGTTACTCATCATTTCAGCAGTAACTGCATTTTCAGGCAATTTCATCATTCACACAGTCCATCCAACGAGTTTTTCATCTTCCCCATCACTGATAGCCGAGTGGCTATCAGTGATGGAGACTATGAAAAGCTGCTTGACTATGAATGTGAGTACGTTCGTTACTCAAACATCAAGTGATAATATTGCTAGCTGGAGTGAAGTACGGTACTTGAGAAAAAATATGTAGAGAATTCTCTAGAGATGTGTGCTTTGCTTTTTTAAACTTCAATGTTTTTACAGGTCCCAGCGACTGGGACTGTAGCTTCATTTTTTTCATACTACTTGAGAAAGTACATTCTTTCGTTTTGTTTATAAAACAATGGTCATATTTCAACGTGTCTTTTAACTATTTTTTTTTTATTATACAGGGTGACAGCGGCGGACCTCTTCAAACGTTACACAACAGTTATGTTAAAGGATTGCAATGCATCTACACAGTAACTGGCGTAACATCATACGGCAACTGGCAGTGTGGCGTCGCTGGTGGTTCCGGTGTCTACACCAGGGTCATTCATTACATACCCTGGATAGAGAGCATCGTGTGGCCATAGATGAATAACGTGGAAGAGTGGCAAAAGACCAGCTGCGCTAACTGCAACAAAACTGTGATTAGGACAAAATAGCAACGAAATCTTTTATTGAAAGTTTCTGGCAAGACATCAAAACGCACTTATTAAAAATTAATTATAAAGGATAATAAACTTAGCTCTAACTAAATTTATATTACATAATGGTTTTCTCCTTATTATTATTTTTTGTACTCTACCACAGTGCTGTCTAATTTGACCCTAAGGTTGACTGGTAGAGAATGCCTTGTGGCATTAAGTCCGCCTATGTACCACTCTTGTGCATGAAGTTTAAATAAATAAATAAATAAAAAATACTAATAACAATACTAATATTGATGGGTGAAGAGGGAGAGGAAGGCCAAAGAAAAGATGGATGGATTGTGTGAAGAATGATATGAATGAGAGAGGAGTAAATGCCACCTTGACGTCTAACAGGGAAGGACGAATGAAGAAAATGTGTTGCGCTGACCCCAAATAGAATGGGATAAGGGCACGAAGATGATGATGATGATGATGAAACAATACTGTAAAAATCTCAAACTGACCTCCAATCTATAGATAGATTGGAGGTCAGTTTGAGATTTTTTCTATTTATATAAATAAAAAGAGAAGTCCTGACTGACTGACTGACTCATCAACGCCCAGCCCAAACCCTTGGCCCTAGAAAGCTGAAATTTTGCACAGTGGTTTCCTTTATAATGTAGACAAGGAATAAGGAAGGATTTTTCGAAATTCTACCCCTAAGGTAGTTCAATAGGGGATGAAAGTTTGTATGAAAAATCGACATTTTCACGCGGGCGAAGTCGCTGGCAAAAGCTAGTAATTTTATAATAGCTGTTTTACGACTGTCTGTTGTTTCTTAAATTAGCAGTTCCTTACGATATAATTTGTGTAAACATTCAACAAACATAATACTACCAGTTTTTTACACTAAGAGTTACCCCTCCTCCCTTACGGTTTTTATTTTGTATTGCACCTTGTATTTAGGTGAAGTATTCTCTTGTAAGTTGCTTTTATTTAAGGAAAAAGTTGTTGTTCAGGTTAAGTTAAGGAAAAAGTAATTTAGCCAAATTTCACTTTTTTTCACCAAATCGTTTAAGAAAATAAAATAATAAAATGTTTATTTAATTACCTATACACAAATTACATAACAGATGCTGCCCGGGCCCCAAATAGACCATTATTGGCACGTATTTTATTGTACTCAAAACAAGGCTCTAGAAAATATGTGAATCATTCATCTAGATGGATCGATTTACGTGAGTCCAACTCTTCTAGGCAAATCAAATCAAAACATTTATTTGCATAGAATGTAGGTACAATACAATAATGTTGTTATAAAAATACAGTGAGCCGGGTACATTCTGCCTGAGTTTTGGCATGCAAAATTTAACAGATAGATTAATAATGTCAGTATCAATAATATTGTGACTTATCAAATAATTTAAAAGAGAATGAGTAACCTACTGTACCTACCTGTAATTCGAAATACATATTTTAACAAGTCATATGAAGCATATTTTAATAATGTCAATAATATTAGATTGCTGAAATGTCACAAACAGGTATAACAAAAACAATATATTAAGAATCACACAACTAATAAAAAATTTACTGTATCAAAAGTATTATAAGATTGTGAATAAATCTATGAAATAATAAAAAAGCAATTACAAATAAAATACAAATAAATGATTTTATGTCAAGTTCAGAGTAGATAAAAAAAAATGTCAATACTTGTAATTCTGTTGAAATGTCAATACTTATTAACTGTTGAAATGTCACACATAGGGTCATTCAAAAAATCACTTATCGAATAATAGGTAACATTAATGTATCAAAAAAGACTTGAGTTTATTTTTAAATTGATGGAGAGTGCAATTTTTAATGCTGTCTGGTAGTTTATTAAATATTATTGGACCCATGCAGAAAACACTCTTACTCAGTAATGCTGTTTTATAACCCCCGGTAACCAAGAGATTTTTATATTGACTTCTTAGGCCAATTGTGTATTGGTGTAGAATATCCCATTGTTGGTCAAAGGCCTCCCCAAAATATTCCCTGCTAAATAAAGTTACCCAAATACATAAAGAATATATAAATGAATATTCAGACAAATATGAGATGATAATTATTCATTCATCCAATTTGAGGTCAGCAATGTACGGACTCTCCTATCCATGGCGTCGAGTTCGGTCTGAGTCCATTTGAGTATTTTTTATTTTATTTTTTTTATATTAAATGGGCTTACTCTTGACCTCAATCTTGCCCTAAGGGCAGAGATGAGGTCGACGATGGAACGAGCTTACCCAGAAGAACCCTATTTACTCGCGACTTAAATAGATTGGGGTTATATGAACTCGGGAAGACCGACGCAGGCAGGGTGTGAGTATGCCGAAAGAGTACATTAAAACCGGCATGACCCCAACCGTTGAAGGCGCGCATCTTGAAAGAAGGCTATTTAAAACCTTCTTCAAGCGTCCGGAAAAGCGCTCCTTCATCGATTGTTTCATGTCAGCTACGGTAATGCCTTACGCTTCCGACATGCTTGATAGATCATCAACACAATCGCAAAAACATAATCAACTCAAATATTATTTAAAAAAACAAAGTTACTCTACCTAAATATGGCCCGAAGTTCTAGCATCTTGGTCTTACCATGGCGTATTGTATATACTCAATACTATCTGGGTTGCGCAGGTCATATGAATCATCACAGAGTGGAGAACGAATCATGCTATGGTATCAAACGCACAGAAAAAGTGAAGAGAACCGTTTGCTGCGTTGTGTCTGCCGTTCGTGGCGTGTATTAAATGTGGCGCTCGTTCGTGTATCAAATTCGTGGATTAATCGAGAGTTTACAGCAGTCGCATCATATAAAATTCTGATATTCAGCTGCATCCTTTAGACTGAAAGCTGACCCAAACATAGTATCCACTAATTGGTAGCTGGGTATTAATGTAATAAATAATTTAGTAACGATGCTTCTGTTTTGTAACCACTGTTTTGTACTACACCTACACGATACCGTTCATTAACCTTTGTTTCTCTCATCAAATTAATATTCTTCCTATTACTTTAGGGTTATAATGAGTTTTGACGTCATTAGGTAGGTAAGTGACGATGAGTATCTTTTTGTTTGTTTTGGTCGAATGACTTGTGTTACCATTTTGTGGGAGGGTGGGAAATCATCATAATAATTCTAGTGACATTATTCTACTGACTAAAAAAATACCCATGTTCCTTCTTAGCCCTTTGTGTTGAGACATTCGTCATTATTATCTTTCGACTACGACTTTTGGCTTAAGGAAAAACACAAGAAACCGTCACTTTTTATCTCTTGTCATTTTGTTTGGTGAACCGGAACGCTTAATCGTATCAACAGAGCAACAAGCCTTCCGGTTTTCCGAAATGAAAGTGACATATGACTGAAACGATCGCTTTATAATTATTAGGGCGACACCTTACGGTTATACGTACATCTAAAAATGTTTATAATATTTTTTATTGCTCAAGTCTAGTTTTATTATGCAAAATAACTTTTTCCACACAGCGATTTGGAACTTTTAGTTCTTTTTAGTTAAAGTACATACAAAAATCTTTCCAAATGTTGTTATTGGTTCCTAGGCCAGCTTCCATTAAATTTGGCCATCCTCCTTTTTAACAGTAGTCAAATAGCCAATTGTTCTACTTTTCTTTTCATTCTTCCACTGAAACATAATGAGGCTGGCTCGTCAAATTTATTCTTTTTGTGTCATCTAGTGGATACTTTTGTCTGCAATACATATTTCAGTGACCTCAGCGCGTAATGAGCTAGCTTGCGCTTATATAAACATCATTGTTTAGAACAGAGTGTACTCACAGTGCTTGTGTTCACTGACGATTGACCACTTTTAAACTTTATTACTTAGAGCATAAGGTTGAAACTATAGAAGAAAAACTTGACTAAAAACCACCCATGTTCCTTTTTAGCCCTTTGTGTTGAGGCCGTGGTATCTCTTTCGAATAACCCGCAGCCCCGACGGGAGTTCGACGTAGGTACCTTGACCGAAGAATGTCAATAAATATGAAAAAGTTTTTTGTCTAACACATTCAACTCTATTCTAGCGAGACATACATAGGGTCGAGAGCAAAAGCTTTACACACAACAGTGTTATCAAACACACCACAATTGCCACATGATGCGGGTTGGGTTTCGTCTACACGATCTGATAACTCCAGACACTATAGAAATAGCACTGATAATAGCTTAATGTACTCTAAAGCTTGGTACATGTCATAGTGGATTGTTGTGACTATAAAGACGGAGAACTCCATAATTTACAGTTCGTGTACTTACCTATATTTTGAACAAGCTTATGCCCGCAGCTTTGCCCGCGTAGTGTTCGGCATTGTCCCACGGGATCGTACTACCGGGATTTTATATCCCGGTAGTACGATGTATGGATCAACACATAGTATCCTATGTGTTGATCCAGGTTATGAACTGTCTGTGTGCCAAAGGACATTGCTCAAGTTTATATGAGGTTTGGTCCAAATGCTGCCCAGGAATGGGAGTACCTGCGCTGGGTTCCTGGCATTAAACTACGTCATTAGACAAAATATTTTTAGAATCCATCCCGGGGTTCCCACTTTTTTTTACCTATTTACTCTGATGAATTTATTTTTTCACATGGTGTTTTTTGACGCCTTTTGAAGATTTTTACACCCTTTAAGACCACAACGAAAGACATTTTGTATAAATGGACAGTTTTAATACTTATTCCGTATTGGAAGTGATAGAAAGGAACAAGAAAAACTGAAATGCCTTGTATTATTTATTTCAATTTCAATCATCATCATTTTCATCATCAATGTCTCTGTATGATGTACTGTCTAAAGAGAGGGCAGAGGTCTGATAGCAACTTGGTGCCTATTTTTTTCTTTTATTAAGTAGTGAAAAATGCCTAACGCATACCGCACCGTCCGCGTCCGGAGAGACGGTTTGGTTATATGGGGCTTGTAAAAACACTGCCGTGAGCTTACTGTCGCCTTGGCGGATGAGCCCCGAGAACTGCTACGCATGACGTTCGCGACCCATCCAGCATAGCCTGCCTCTGGGCTCCAGAATCCTGTGGCGATGTCTGGGCTCACCTAAAACCGCCACTACTCATAAGCGCCGTACAATGCGGCGACGACAGATTCCCAGTTCTATCGCCCGCTGGCACCTCCTAGGACGGTATCAGGGGCCCTACTATGACGTCTTGAAACATTCCTAACTTATTCTTAATCCAGTGTGGAAAAGAGATGGCGCTAGACACCCTGTATAGTTCTGTCACGTTTCCACAATGGATTAGGAGTAAGTTAGGAATGTTTTAAGACGTCATAGTAGGGGCCCAGGTCGTCATGGCGGCTCCTCCACCACCCTGTCCTCCTGCGACTGATCACGGAGACGGTGGAGTGCGTCAGGATGGAATGCACTCCGCCACCTCCATCTGCGAGATGACATCCTCGCAGAAGGACGCTAATGCCTTCCATGCCTCGCTATTGTACACCATGGCCTTGGCCACGCCGGTAAAGCGCACGCGAGAGCACGGCGCTTCACCACCCATGCAGGGCAATGCTCAAGAGTGTGAAGTACCATGTCCTCGCTGCAGTCGCCCTGGTGACACACGGGAATTGCCTCCCGTCTCGCTACTTTGTGCAGGTATTTGCCAAAGCAGCCATGCCCTGACAGCACTTGCATTAGACGGAAGGTTAACGTCCCATGTCACTTCCCTACCCACTCCTCCAGGAAACCTTCAGTGACCTGCACTAGGCGTCTCCTGCCTCACCCGCCATTTTCCCAGGGTATGGGTTTGGTCCTCCCTACACCACTTCATGACCACCTTCAGGCATCGGACGCCTGCTGCTCTCCACCTGCAGGTCTGCGTCACGCCGGTAGACTTCAGTGAGCACTTACGCCTCCGAATCCCACGAGGGTGTACCCTTACCGGGGCTCTGTATCCCCGAATCACCCCTGTTTACAGCCGTCTCTGACCACGTTTGGTCCGGTGCAAGCTGAGCAAAGTGCTCGCCGAAATATGTTACCAGGTCAAAGTATTTAATGCTTGCCCACACAGGTATCGTTGCAACACGATGGTGAGGTGTACGCAAGCCGGATGCTGGCGTCGGGGCACAAGAAATACCAGAGCCTCCATCTTCTTGAGAGCCACCTTGAGGCCCACCGCCCAGTGCCTCGATTTGTTACAAGTGAGACTGCAAACGGCCTGGACTCTGTTTAAAAAAGCTAACAGACCGTCGATTCCGACATTTTTGACATATTATGTCAAAAAATGAACATATAAAACTGTCCATTTACACAAATTGTCTTTAGTTGGGGTCCAAAAAGCGTAAAAATGTTAAAACACCGTCAAAAAATAAACATGTATAAACAATAATATCATCAAAATAAATCTTCAAAAAAAAATAGGAACCCCAGGATAGATTTTCAAAATATTTAGTATAATGACATAGAGTAGTGCCAGGAACCCAGCGCAGGTACTCCCATTCCTGGGCAGCATTTGGACCAAAGTTGGGCAATGTCCTTTCTTCCAAATCAAAAATTCAAAGGCATGTGACATCTACCAACCCGCACTGGGCCTGCGTGGTGGATTAAAGCCCATCCCTCTCCTAGAGAGGAAGCCTGAGTCCCTGCAGTGGGAACATTATAGGCTGATGATGATGATGTTGATCCTCAGTCAGTCAGCTTTGTCTTTTATTTAATACCTACAGATAATAAGCCTAGACCACCGATCCCCGATCCCCGCCTCATGGTCCTCCGCCGCCCTTTGGTTCCTATTTTATGTTACTGCGCAGCCTTCTGCACGAACTTCGGACCTGCCAAGATAATTTGAATGAGTAATATGACACTGATAGATATTCAACCCGAGTAAAAAAATAATTGAACACTTGTGTTAGAACACGGTATTGAGTACTAGGCGTAGGTGGATAGCTATTAAACAATAAAAATTAAAATATCTTCCTGTACCTATTCATAAATGAAATTAATTAAAAAATAAAACAATGTAAGAACACTTTTCTAAAACAAGGGTTCAATACAAAAAAAGAGTTTAATCATTTTGTGGATCAATTTCTGCAAAGGGTTCGTGGATCAAACTTTTCCTACTCAGTAAAATAGAAATAATCTTCTTAAGAGGGATTTTATTGTTGTAGTACATAGTAGGTTTACTCGACCTCGTGTGAGGACTTAAATCTAATAAGAATAATTTAAATCTTGTTTAGACTACCTTTACGCAAATATCGGTTACATACAAGTACAACCGTATTATTTCGGTTCGTTAAACAGTATTTGTTTTGTTATATTTGCTAGCACCTTTTTTGTTCGTATGAGACTTTTTTAGAGGTCGGGCGTTTGGATTTTTTTCCTTTGTGGTGTTATTCATGGCAGTTATACATACAAAAAAATCATATTTTCTTTATCTAAACATAAAATAATAACACGTTTGTAATACCCGAAAGGTTAGGTAGAGATTAACCTAACATTAAATTTACGAGCCTCATTTCATCAGTTACGTAAGCCATAGAAGATGTAGATGTACTAATTGACTGGCCTGTTGGTCTAGTGGTTAGTGACCCTAACTGCTATGCCGGAGGTCGTGGGTTCGATTCCCACCCAGGACAAATGTTTGTGTGATGAGCACGATCATTTGTTCTGTGTCTGGGTGTAATTTATCTATAATATGTATGTATTTAGAAATATATAAGTATGTTTATCAGTTGTCTAGTACCCATAACACAAGCTCTGCTTAGCTTGGGACTAGATGGCGTTGTGTGATAGTTGTGGAATATTATTATTATATTATTATTATTTAGGGAAAACATGTTCTGTTTCATAGCTCGTTGGCTAGTTTAAGCTACGTTAACGGGCCTTAGCCAAAGTCAGCGTAGCGTGTGTGTGTGTGTGTTGTGAAATATTTCATTTTCGTCAATCTGCATGAACTTCCTCACTATTCTGCAGGTGTTCAAAATCGCGGCTTTTTGGAGTGTAATGTAAATTGAGTCTTTGAGGTCTATTAGTTTAAGACTATGGTGGAGGTGGTTGGGTATAACACCCGTGGTGGAGACTACTATTGGTACCACGTACACTTTTTCTTGATTCCACATTCTAGTGACCTCTTCTTTCAAATCTGCATATTTACTAATTTTTTCACCTATTGTTTTTTGCAAGTTATGCGTGTTCGGGACTGCTATATCTATGAGGTATGTGATTTTATTAACTTTGTCTTGAAGAATTATGTCCGGTCTGTTGTAGTGAACAGTCCTGTCGGATAATATGCCGCGATCGTAAAAGATTTTGTGAGTGGTATTTTCTATAAATGGCTTCGGTACATACTTGTAATAAGGAGTGTTTGAGTCTTCAATGAGCTTATGTTTGAGTGCCAGATTTTGATGGATGATGTTTGCTACCTGATTGTGCCTGTGGGTATAATCTGTTTGTGTGAGTGTTGTGCAAGCTCCTGTGATATGTTGGATGGTCTCTGGTTGGCTGTGACATTTTCGGCATTTATCGTTAATTATCGTGGGGTCTTTTATGATGAATTTCCTATAATTTTTAGTAAATCCCGTAATTCTACCAAAGTTAGTTCGTATTGAATTGTTTTCTTTTCCCAGAAAACTACTGCAGGTTACCCAGAATAATGTACAGTCGCGAGCAAAAACACTAAAAAAGTTAAAACGCACTCGTAAAATTACTATTGCTACTTTGAGATATTATGACCTACTTAATGATAATATCCCTCTCAAAGAGAGGAGGCCTGTGTCCCGGTAGTGGGAACATTAATAGGCTGTTGATGATGATGATGATTATGATAATATGGGTTCCAAAATATTAGTTTCGTTGCGTAACATGACAATTAAATTAATAAAGTAGGTGCAAATTACTTCTAAACGTTGCTATGTGTAAATATATTGGCGCAGCCTGCTGACTGTACAGACGCTTGCACATCAAGCTACTACAATCTGTCCTATGGGCCTACCATACGCTCAAGCTTCACACTCTTGGTTCACACTTCACAGTATGTATCGCGCGTATGGTTGGTAAAACTGTATTACCATTACCAACCACACGCGCGATGTACTGTGTGCACCGTGTAATCGCGCAGGCAAGACTGTGGTTAAGTGTGAGCGTGTGGTAGGCGCATTAATTTAATAGATTAACAACTTTATCGCTGCTGTATTAGGTTCAAGGTTGATTGGGAGAATTTTCCAGTTTCCGGTGGATAGATAATTATGGTGGCGCCTGTACACACGGCTACACATCAAGCTATACAAAACCAGTTAATCTTGGCCTCACTTTACTAGATCTTTTCGCACAATGAACGATCAGATTATACTGGTTTTGTATAGCTTGATGTGTAGCCGTGTGTACGTCGTTCGAGTAGGTTTCCAATTAATGGCAGTTGGGATTATTTATTCATTCGTTAGTATTCTATTTTCATTCGTTCTATTGTTAGACAAATACAGATATCTAGATTATTGAAAGGTCGATAAGCATCTATTAATACATCACTAGTCTATTAATTGTTGTTCTGGAAAATATCGTTATGCTAGTTAGTAGGGATGAAATTGTGACGGACAAGTCAGGTATTATTATTATAATAATTATAATATCACGACTGTAATCTCTGTAGGGTTAGGTTAAGATGTATCCATTAGTACACCCATATTTTGCCAGTTATTTTTAAGCCCCATCTTAATAGAGGGCGAGCCTGTAGGCTTCAACTGGACACAAATCTAGTCTCCGTGGCTGCATCTTAGAAATTTCTGATGGAAGAACACAATAAACACTTTGCCCATCCTGGGAATCAACCATCGCGTTCATCATCATCATTTCAGTCGAAAGACGTCCACTGCTGGACATAGGCCTCCCCTAAGTGTCGCCACATTGACCGGTCCGTGCAGATCCGGATCCTCGCAATCTTCACCAGGTCATCGGTTCACCTAGTGGGTGTTCCAACGCAATATTACAACCGCGTTTGCGATCACTAAACCAAAGAGGTAGTCCGGAAAAGTGCTTCAAGTTACCGACATAGTTAGCAGATTAAGGAAGCTGCCCCTGCAGTTTTGACATTAGACAACGATAAAAATAGGTAGCCAAGTCGTATCGTTGACAAATTCCTATAATAGATTTTCAGCTTTATTTCAAAAGCATAAGATTGAAAATCTATTAAACTTTGACATCGATTAGAATTAACGACCGCTCTTTGTCGTAAATATTTTGTCGAGACTGCAGGCCCTGAAGTGGAAGTGGAAGTTAATCATAACTGGGGAAAATTTGGTGTGCTATTAGGTACACGTCTGCCTAACCCGTCGAGAATTCAAGCGTGGTGTTGTTTTATTTTTTGTTTTTCGAATTAAATCCTACAAAGAAATTTCGAAAATGTTCTGTTCAAATCGCATCGATCGCCCTGCACTAAAGCCACCACATAAGCCAGGAATAGTAACATCACTTTAATTACACAGATGTATCGGACAGCCAGCACACGTCAATACCGTGCAACACCATAGCTGTTGCAGCCTATAATGTTCCCACTGCAGGGACCCAGGCCGCCTTTCTAGGAGAGGGATGGGCTTTAATCCACCACGCGGGCCTAGTGCGGGTTGGTAGATGAAACATGTCTTCGAATTTTTTGGTCTTAAGACATGCTGATTTCCTCACGATGTTTTCCTTCACTGTTTTGAGAGATTCGAACCCACGTCTAACTGTCCGTAAGTCGGAGCCGCCACCACTGGGCCGCTACTGCACTCAAGTCAACATAAGCCAACATGAATCTAAATCGCTAGGAATAGAAACATCAATCTATTAACATAGTTGTATCGAACAGCCAGTACACGTCAATACAGTGCAACACCAAAGCTGTTGCCGACACAGCTCGTATCGGATCTTATCAATAGAGGCTGACGACTGCTTTGTTAGAGCTTGTCTGTGGTTACTTGTGTGTGGAGCTGTGTGTTTCCTGCTATGGTCTGTGTTATTGTGACGCTTCTGTGCATTGATTAGTAGAGCAGTGGGATTATTAATTTAAAGGCCGCAGGAGTAATGAGATTGAAAGAGACATCTAAACTGCGTTGAAGAACTGTCATAAACATAATATTGCTTTAATATATTGACACTAACAGCATTTGAACGCAGAGATACCGCAGCCTCGGGAAAAAACTAAATGTGGCACTCGGAGACTGCCGCGGTAAAGATATTGCCTGGCATTTTTTATAAACAGCAAATAATTAATTATTTAATTTGACAACCTCAGTTGACAACCTTGTTATTTTCCGTAACCATAGCATACCTGAAACTTGAAAATTTTCGTTACGGAATTTCTGGATTCGCTCTCCACGCTCAAGGCCCGCGATAGAAGCTATGCAATAGCTTAAAAAGGCTTAGAAGGAACATGGGTGGGTTGACTTCTACTTACTAAAAAACATTAGAAGTCTGACACTCCCTTCCACCCCGCCCAGAGCTGGAGAAGTCATTTAATGATTTCCTATCCGATCCACAAAAAAGGGGCCTACAATTTATCTTAACATTTTACTAAAATTGTTTGCAAAAAGTACCATCAGAAATATCCATAGATAAAATACATTCATTTGATAAAATACGTTATTTTAATTTTTTTAAACCAACTGTTCTTATACATAGTGCTTTGGTTAGGGTTATGCCACTTAGTTTTTCGCAAATCGTTAGGCTGTTTATGTGATGGTCACTTCGGTGAGAATTCCGTGCAAGAGTCGAAACCTTGCCTAAGTCCTATGTACATCCGCTTGTATATTTAAAAACAAACAACAGGGATTTTTTCATTAAAAAAATACAAAGACCGATCTTAATTATTATTAAAAAAAAAATACTCGAGGACAGATCATTAATAAACAAAAGGTGGACATCTTTGTTTTTTTGTATCACATCATTCAGGTTTGTCACAGTATTTTAATTAATCCAGATGTTTATATAAGTTAGATGAAAATAAGTAATTTTTTTGAAAATTGGTTTGTATTACATATCAACATTGTATTGAGCCCTCTCAATTAGATCGAATGTGTATATTTTATAATTTGTGTCATGTAATAGTAAGCTGGGCGGCATAAACTACCGAAAAGCCACGCTTTTAAAAGAAGAATAATCAAACTACAATAATAATAGTTTACAATTTTATGTACAACTAGCTGCTGCCCGCGACGTCGTCTGCGTGAACGCTATACAGCACCAAAAATACCTACGATTACACTTTTTTTAAAAATACCCGTTCACTCATTTACCCGTTTCTTCTTAACATTTCATATCTACAGAAAGTGCAGTAACAGAGTGAGAAGGTCTTTTGTAAAATTGACCTTCAAAAAGTGCTGATTTTCAGCCTGCTTTGAATAAAATTAAATGACTTTATGGTGATTCTCCTGAATTAAGTCATAAGTTGTGACTGAAGCAGATGGAGAAAACAATGAATAAGGAATACAAAATAGGGTAAAAATAACATACTTACAGGAATTTTCCATAAACAACAATAGTGGGTTGGCTATCCGCAGCCAAAATGTAAAGAGAGTCAGGACTGGTGACGCGGGAGCAAGCGACGTACAGCTGCCCGTGTGAGAAGCAGCTCGTCCTGAGGTCGACACCCGCTGCCCTCAGTGTTTGCCCCTGCGACTTATTGATGGTCATCGCGAAGCAAACACTCACGGGGAATTGTACGCCCTTGAACTGGATCGGGAAGTTATGAGGTATGAGTGGAATAAATACTGCCTCGCCGACTCCACAACCCGTGAGAATTTTCGCCTCAATGGTGTGTCTGTGGAGCGAGATGACTTTAAGGCGGGTCCCGTTACACAACTTCGAAGGAGATAGGTTCCGAAGAAGCATGATCGGGACACCGACCTTCAGCTTGATGGTAAGCGCTGGAAGTCTACTTGCTGACAGGGAGCTCAAAAATTCCACGGGATAATGTGTGGCGTCATCTTGCTAGACGACAGTGCTTATAGAGGTGTAGACCACTTCATTCCCCTCAATTTCCGAGATAATGTATTCGTTAATTGCCGTGTATTCGTTAATTGCCGCAGTCTGATCATATTGGGCGTTAAAATGGTACGCTCGCACACCCAAGAATTCTGCTGGTGCGGTATACGACTGATGTCCCCGTACACACAGCGAATGAGTTTTTCTAAGCTGGATACAACTCTACCGAAGTACAGAGAGACTCTGGAAGCGCCACCTGTCCACCTCTCTCCTCGCCGTCGCCAAGCCTTAAAAGGACATCGGAGAATTCTTGAGCACGTGCATTGCCGCCGTGCTGAGCTCTCATATAATGGTCAAGCGCAGTGTACTAACTCGTGACCACAACGAAGCATTCACTTCGTCAGTCTTCGATCCCCGCGTCACCACGGGCAGCGTGTGTCGGAAATCGCCACTGAACAGAACTGTGACACCACCCATCAAATGTTAGGTAGTTCTTGTGGATGTCCTGCAAAGTTCTGTCCTCGGCCTCAACTGTCTTCCTGTTGGCCATCGTACACTCATCACATACGATCAGAGAGCAATCCTTGAGCACTTGTCCCTTATCACTGTTACGTAACACACCATAAACAGGCGTATCGGCGCTTTCTAAATCGATGGGAATTTTAAACATGGCATGTGCTGTCTTGCCACGCGGAAGCAGTGTGGCAGCGATTCCCGACGACGCTACAGCAATGGTAATTTTGACTTGCCTCCTGACCTCTGCAAGTATGTCAGTGGTAACAAATGTTTTTCCTGTTCCACCAGGAGCATCCAAGAAAAACATTTTACCCTGGTTTTGCCCAACGCTTTCAAGGACGGTGTCATAAATTTGATTATGCTCTGAAGAGAACAAAGCGACATGGTAATTTCGTATGGTGGTCATTTCGCCCGGATCATAAATTGTCTCAGTGTTATAGGTACTCCCGATTTCCACGGTCTTGATGCGGTGCTGATTGGGAAGCTGGTAACCCATATTCGACCAGTGGATTGCCGCCGATAGAAATGACCACGTCTAGAAGTGAACTGAGACAGGTATTCAGCACGCGTTCATCACAGACAATCTCGATGAATTTTATAAGACATAGATAAAGCAGCTTAAAACTTATATAAACATTTTTTTTTTTAAATTGTCTTGCTCATCTCTGAAACGAATTAACCTCAGAACATAAAGAATTAACGATACAATGTTTAAGAAGAAAATGCACAACTCCATCTATGACTTTTATAAACAACTATTAACCTCGCCAACATCAATCAAATTTAAATTATATATAACCAAAAAGGACTTACACATGTAAGTCGACTTGATGTTTTTGAAATCCCATAGATGGCACTGCTTTAAATTGTCTTGATACTACAATTATAAAAATTATTGTGTTTATCGGCCTAGTTACTTATATTGCGTGATTTTTATAGTATGAAGCTAGCTTATAGTATGGTTAACATAATAACAATATTTAAATATACGTCGTTAGATTACACGTTGTTACAGAATGCGTTGAAGAAATAAAGGTTCACTGCTCGTTCCCTGTAGCTGATAGCGTGATAATATGTAGCCTATAGGTTGACCCGACTTCTTAGTAATATTCGTGCCAAATTTGAAGCAAATCCATGCAGTACTTTTTGAGTTTATCCCGGACATACATACAGACAAACAGACAAACAGACAAACAGACAGAAATTCTAAAAACTATATTTTTGGCTTCGGTATCGATTGTAGATCACACCCCAAGTATTCTTTTAAAAAAATATTCAATGTACAGTTTTGACTTTCCTACCATTTTATTATATGTATAGATTTTCAGCAGGCTAGTATTGCTAGTAGATTGTCCCAGATAAGACACCCTTTCTACAAAAAACTTAGAACACCTTGAAAGATTTTGTAAAACCTTCAAGCAGAAGGCATTACAATTTAATTATCTATTATTCGTTTATAACAAGTGGTGAAGGCTGTGCCTTACCCCTTGACATAGAAACAAATGCTCGGGGACCGTTCCTCTTTGTTAGAAGTATTCTGAAATCGTTCGATAAATCAATAGGGAGTGCAAGAAAGGGGCCTCCCCGAGCGACATATACTAGTCTACTACTTTCTGATACGTCCGGCGCACCCTGTACAATCGACTACTGTCGATTGGCTTATCCTTTCACCACGATGGCAAATATATCGACATGCTAAGAAGAAAGGACAGTTAGTTTTTCTATGCCTTTGCAATCTGCAGTTCACTATCAGGTTGTATTTTTGGAATCTAGTTGGCTATGAGTCGTTAAAAAATATGTAGAAATGGAAAAAAAAACATCCGAATTATCTAATTTATTTTTTATTCTTCTTCTACAAGTGTCTAGGAAAGTACGTTAAGCCGTTGGTGCCAGCAACTGCCAAAGTTTTCGGGACACTGCAAGTCAACGCTGCAAGTCAAGACTGCAAGCAGTCTTACCAAAGGGTCTTGGAGACAGCCTTTTTTGGGAGAATAAATAGCAACTTTAAATCATGTTGGAACCTTATTCTTTCCTTAGTTGAGGTAATTATAATTTTATCTTATATCACACACGACTGACGACTACCACGTTGATCGAGTGGTGGCCAGCACGGCTACTGAGCATGAGGTCGACTCCCGGGTCGGGTAAAGTGTTGTTGATTGTTCCATCAGGCATTTCTCAGTAGCAGCCACGGATTCAGTATTTGAGCACGGCTGATGGCCATAGACTCACCCCCTAGTATATAGTCCTCCTGACCGTTTTTCGGCCACGGCGGCCAATCCCAGCGGAGATTAGCCATCTGCGCGGGAGAAATTATAGTGCACAAGTGTGTGCGCAGGCACAAGTGCACTCTCTGTTCCCTTTTCTCTCATAGTCCGATGGGACGGCAATCCGACACGACCGGAGAGAGATCAGGCGCAGGACGAACGGGTTAACGTGCTTTCCGAGGCACGGGGGTATTATACCACCAACTTCCAAACTCCGGGCTACTACTGGGAAATTTCTAATGAAAAACCCAATAGCACTTTTTGGCCGACCCGGGAATCGAACCCAGGACCTCACGCTCTGCAGTATCGCTTGCGATCACTAGACCAACTGGGCAGTTAGGCAACGCCCCCTATTACATGGGACTTAAACATAACCTGACGAAATATAGTGTAATGTGAGGTCCACCTCTACCTAATCCTTTGAGAATAACAAAGCTTCATGTTGTATGTCATCAAAAACCATTTTCTTATGTGAATATTTCACCTGTTGTAAACGCTAGATATAACGAGTGACTTTAGAATTCATACATAGCATGAATGGTGGCCCTTCACGAATCCCTCCTTGGCAGTCCGCCAAGAGAAATGTAGGCTGAAAAGACTCACTTCATATTGTTAACATTTACCGGATTTCATTGTACGAAGGTCATAAGGTTTAGCGTTGCAAGTGATGTAGTTTTACACCGTCTTTGACCTTGGTTGCTTTCGATGTCAATGTTGTTTGTTTTTTATATATTATTGTGGGTTTCTGCGAGGGCTGATTCGAGGCGACACGAGAAAAGAGCACGAAAGGAATTGGGGGAGGCCTTTACCCAGCATTGTGACAGTACAGCAAATAAAAAAAACACAAATTATTATACAATAAAATGAGCATCACACAGATACAAAAGAATTGGAAACAAAGAATAAACTATAATAGTAATAATAATGGAAAAAAATCAATAATAGTTAAATCAGTAAGGTATCCAAAACTATTCCTTTAAGGACCTCTCTACGTAACCATTCGCCAATAGGCGTGTTACATGGTGTGTTTTATTTAACCAGTTATAATAATTATAAATAACCCTTTTCTTGCAGTCGGGTAATAAAACCGTACCCTTTATACCTGCAATGTTCATTATGAGGACTTCCTGCTTGTTTTCACACACGTTTGATCGACATAATTATTATGACTTCACATAGTCAAAATAAAACACTCTTGTAAACCAAACTCTATCACGCAAGAATTAAGGATGAAATTTGTGAGCTCATCAAAAAGCTAATTCACGAAAGCGTACATTACTCCTACGTATTAAAATAATAAAATTCGCAAGCTGGCTGTGTGCTTTTCATCAAGAAATAAATTGAATTTGTTTCATCACAAAAGGGGAATTTGAAGGGAATATAATTTGGTTAAACAAAAACAAGGTTTGTCTGTTACCTTTCTCACTTCGTTTTCAGTCATTTTCTTTTGTTAATTAAGTAGTCGGTTTTTCATAGTTATCTCAGTTAATCTGCTCTCAGATGACCTTTGTGAAGAATGGCGGCGGAATAATGCGACTAATTCTAATAAAGGTTCAGCTTGGTACTTTAGTAATTGCGACGACGATTCTGTAAGAAGAGTTTATTCTTGATTAAAAGTTGTTGAAGAATTTATTGTTAGCGGATTAATAATGCGACATCCCTTTACTAGACCTATTATAAAGTTCTTGGAGGAAAAAAAAATTAAGTTCAAAAATCTAAAACCCGACTACTAACAAAATCGCGGTCTTAAAAGTAGAAAACAAGAAAATAATTCTTGTCTGATATTCTTCTGAATACCTGATGCTCTTTCATGGCGTTCTCATTGATACAGAAGTCAGCTGCTGATTGCCATTAGCAAGGTGGCATGCGACTACGAAGAATATCAGACAAGAATTATTTTCTTGTTTTCTACTTTTATGACCGCGATTTTGTTAGTAGTCGGGTTTTAGATTTTTGAACTTAATTTTTTTATTTGAATTTTATTTTTGTGTGTACATAAACTATAATATAATACATATTTGTAATGTGCTCGCCAAGACCTTTCATTTGATACCAAACTTGCTATGATTATCTCAATTTAATATTTTTTGAGGTAAGTTTTTCACATTTCAATTCCGTCATAAAAAGAATTTATAAAATTTAAATAGCCTATGTCACCCGGGCTATTCTTGCGAATCTATTGACACCTAATTTATTAAAATCCGTTGAGTAGTTTAGGCGCTACGGTGGAACATACATACATACATATTTATTATTTATTTATTTATACATTACATACATATAGACTGCCAAAATCATTACCCTTCCTTTTGGCTTCGCCGTAGTCGGGTAAAAAAAAGATCGCCCAAAAGATATCAAACGCAATCTGTGCAACTATTAGTTTAACATACACGGCTTTTAATCCTCGAAGGGTTATTCAGAGCGGGGCTCCGGGATGATCACAGTATACCGCGGCCTCGACATAAATGGCTAAGAAGGAACATGTGGTTTTTAGTCAGCAGGAGCCTGACACTCCTTTTCGCTCTGTCCAAGAGCGGGAGGAGTTATTTGATGATTTTCCACCCCCCGAAAAAAAAAGGGTTATTCAGAGGTATAGGTATACCTCTGAATAACCCTTTTCCCTTTCTGACTGAATAGTACACCCACATTTCGTCAGTATATTATTATGCCTCATGTAATAGGGGACGAGTCTATTGCCATCAACGGGCGAAAACTCAGACTCCGTGGCGGCTACAGAAACGCAAAAAAAGGCCATTATCTCTTTGTCCATCCGGGAATCGAAACCAAGACCTCATAGTTAGCGTTTGCGTTCACTAGACCAACAAGGCCAAGTTACTCAGACTCGGAGTTAGTCAGACTATTATAATTGTGTATAATTTTCAAAATCAGGTGTAAATACACAATGACAAAAAAAAAAAAAAAAGGTCTACTACAACATAATTTCTATTACAAACTGTAGGTAATGACAATTAGAACACGTTTTCATGGGTAATGAGGCTCAGAACATGCTATTTTCCTTAAGTATAACAGACGCGTAATCTCTGATATGGCAAGAGTACCTACACTCTTGCATTACAATAAGACTGCGATAATGGAGAAGAAACGCAGCGTTTTGCAGTTTTTTAGACAATTACTTCATCCGAGTTTTGTTGTGTTAAATTCTTAGTGATACCGTCTGTCTGGGAAGAAGGCACCGTTGGTTCTCAGGTCTCGTCCCCATGGCATCTATTACTACTAGTCAAGGCCAGATAGTGCAGGCCTGCGTGACAAGGATAAGCCACACAAGCCCTACTAGTGTCACCGCCAAGTCATAAAAACTGTTTTTCATTACTCATACTCTGAAAGTAGGTCATAACATGCCAGCTTTCTGGTAGACCGGCTATTTTAAGGGCCCCAAAAGACAACTAAAATTCAACCAGTCCATCTGTAATGTAATCACTTCAAAGTGTTACCGCGACCTCTCACCACTATATCCTCTACGCTGTCTGGCCCCAGATTTACGGCAAAGGGACGTCCTTCCAACAGCTCGCAGGATTTAATTTACTTCCACAAAGACGTCGTTTTTCTTCGTTGATGTTCTACTCGGTGTTCGTAACACAATGTTGTGACGTCTTTTACTGATTTATTGTTCATGACATCGAAGTTATTAATTTTGTAATTATTTTTTTTGTAAAACTGTATTTTTGTGGCGTTTAAAATATGTTTTTGAAAAAAAATACAACCAACTTTTAAAAACACACAAATCGTCCACAATACTTGTTCTAAAGTAGGGTCATAAATTTTTCGTCAAAGAGTGACTGTGATTTTTACTTTGATTCATTGTTTTAGCCATTACTGTCGAAACCAGTTATTGCTCCTGTTTCCTACTGCTGAGCAAAGCTCCCCCGTGATCTCCAAATCCTTCGATCCAGGGCCAGTATGTGTTAGTTACATAACACATGCTGCGTTGACCCCAAATTAATTAGGATATGGGCAAAATAATCAATAAGACGATGAAGACACTCATGGAAAATGCAAACTAGGCCCAACTTCAAGTTTTGTAGATTCGACACCAACTTGTGTCACAGTCAAGCTTTGAAAAGTAAGCTGTACTTAGTGTTACTCAGGGTAGAATAGGGATGCCCGTCGGGGCTGCGGGTTGGTGACAAAGATACTGCGGCCTCGACATATAGGGCTAAGAAGGAACTATTTTTTGTAAATCTATCTGACGGACTAATTAGATTTTTTTTGTTAACTACCCTATTTACAATATTTATTTTTCATGTAGATCATGCCTTTAGTAACCGAGCAAAAAAAAGTTTTATTTTATTTTATTTTTTTATTTAATATTATGGGCTTACTCTTGACCTCAATCCTGCCCTACGGGCAGAGATGAGATCGACGATGGAACGAGCTTACCCAGAAGAAGCCTATTTACTCGCGACTTAAATTGATGATTGAAACCAGCTAGTCTATATCTCCTATATATATAAAAATGAAACCCGTTTTCCGTGAAAAACGGCTCGACGGATTTAGCTGAAAATTGGTAGGGAGGTAGCTAAGAACCAGGAGAAGGTTCTTTGGGTAGTAGGTAGGCTAGTAGGTAGGGTAGTAGGTAGGGTAGTAGGTAGAGTAGTAGGTAGGGTAGTAGGTAGGGTAGTAGGTAGGGTAGTAGGTAGGGTAGTAGGTAGGGTAGTAGGTAGGGTAGTAGGTAGGGTAGTAGGTAGGGTCGTAGGTAGGGTAGTAGGTAGGGTAGTAGTTAGGGTAGTACGTAGGGTAGTAGGTAGGGTAGTAGGTAGGGTAGTAGGTAGGGTAGTAGGTAGGGTAGTAGGTAGGGTAGTAGGTAGGGTAGTAGGTAGGGTCGTAGGTAGGGTAGTAGGTAGGGTAGTAGGTAGGATAGTAGTTAGGGTAGTAGGTAGGGTAGTAGGTAGGGTAGTAGTTAGGGTAGTACGTAGGGTAGTAGGTAGGGTAGTAGATAGGTAGGTAGGAAAAACGCATTGCAATGCATGCGCGGGTTTAGCTAGTTATTTATGAAACAGAAACTTATTTAAGAAACAGCTAGTTATTTATGTTAAATGTGAACTAAAGTCATGAATATTTCAGTCATCTTTGATGCTATAAAACTGCTGAAGTATGCTTCATTTAAATGAAAATGTTTCACAAACAGATTTTTAAATTCAATTTTTAAGTTTGTTTATTTGTGTTCTTCTGTGGTATAAAAAGCGTGATTTTAAATGTTGGAAATGTCACAAATAGCTGAGAAACATTTTGCTGTTTTGATAAAATATTCTGCAATGTTACTAAATGAAATTTACGAAATACTCCATATTTATTTATTTATTATTTTATTTTATTATTTTTAGGAAAGCTTACAGACTAATAACTATAATTATAACAATCATATATATATCAAGCTATATTGCTAGCTATATTGTGGGTAGATTTTTTTTTAGTCTCTTTCTGGTATAAGAATAAGAAAGGTGTGCATTTAGCGGCAGTAGTGTTGTGTTGTCGATGATTTAAATTCTGTCCAATCAGTAACTATGTACGCAGTGACTTTGATTGGATAGTTTTGTCGTTTCCTACATTCAAGTATTGAAGGCATCGTTGCAGGTGCATACCTAAATAATGGGCTAAACAGAAGATGTGGCGTAATATCTTATGACGGGATTAAGGCTTTTGAATATTAATTTTTCTTCAAACACCAGTACAAGTTTGAACAAAAATGTTTAGAGATGTACGAGTTCTAGGCTCCGTGTTTAATCTCAAGCTCCGAGACTGCCACCTGAGATATTCTTGATGGAAAACCACAATAAAATTTTGCGCGACCGGGTATCGAACCATCATGCTCAACAGTCGAGCTTGCGACCACTCGCCCATTGAGGCAGTCAAAACAGTATTACCTTATTGAAAATTTTGATCCGACTCAGTTTAAAACCGTCATCAAAACGGGTTAAGGGACATCTCGCCCACGAAAAATCTGTTTTGTGTGTCCACGAAAAATTAGGTTTTCGTGGCTTTGCTGATTTTTTTTTGTTGAAATAATTGTTATTAGATGCTATAATTTACAGATTTTTTTGATATTTAACTAACAAGTATTCGATTTTGTCGAAATATCCCTTAACTTTTTAGTAGGAGACATCTGACCCGTTTTACTAAACTGGTTCGGGCGAATCTACCCATGCACATTTCAAAAAGTAGACATCTGGCCTGCGGGCCAGATTTTTGATGGGCGAGATGTCCCTTAACCCATGAAAACGCGTAGACGTAGGAGAAGATTTTTCTAAACGTACTCGTTTTAACTTTGCGTTTTCTCTATATACCCTTTAATCAAACCAAGAATCACATAAAATGAGAACCAGACTCTCATCTTTCTTTACGATGCCGACTCAGATTTCCCCAGGAGGTTTCTTGGGAATGCACCATAAAAATCTATTATGGCCTAATTAAATGGCGCGAGTCATAACTTTTAGTACTCCACATACGGACCCAATAAAGACCACTATAACTGTGGGGATTGTGAATGAAATTGGGAGCCTTTTAGAGCCGTTTTATCGGCAATAATCTAGCCGCGTCTTTAGAATAAATAATTGAATTGGATTGGTTTCTGTGCATAGTGCTGATCGTAATTGATCTGATGCTGGTAAAGTGATATTGCGTTAGCGTTTAATCAGTTTAGGTATTGATTTAAAGTGTGGGGTTATGCTCGGCATTTTGTGACATTTTGTTTTACTAGCTTTTGCCCGCGGCTTCGCTTCGACAGGCCTTGTCGATGGCGGGTTCGTGTTCCACGCGCGCCTAAATGAGGTGCCAGCAACATTGAAGGGGCCTTCAAGGGCCGACGCCCGTCAGCGCTGCGGTTGTTTAAAAGAGATACCGCGGCCTTAGCACAAGGGCTAAGAAGGAACATGGATAGTTTTTATTCAGTAGAAGTCTGATACTCCCTACCGCTCTGCCCAGAGTGAGAGGATTCATTTGAGGATTTTCCACCCCCCAAATAAAAAACAACAAATTAATGTTATTAAAGATTTCTACCACTAACACCGTTCTATTTATTGAAAAATAATAGGCCTTCATTTTGTGGAAAGTTCCACCGAGTAAATATGTTGTACCCTATTTCCCAGATATAGTAACATCTGGCTGACCCGATTCTTTATCTTTAGATATACCTAACATAAGAAGCTTCCACATCAATTCCATTTCGAATTATATCGGCTACTCTCTTTTATTGTTACGTCTTTGTACGTTATTCGTTGTAAATATAATAATTATTAGCCTTTAATATTGACATCATCATCTATTTAGCCTTTTGAGCCTTAATAATGAATGCCTGATAAAAGGTAAGCCGCGCTTGCCTAGGTTGGTCTATGGATGGCTGACCACGCATAACATACCGAAATTCAAACTTGCCTCGCAAAGCACGTTAAGCTGTTGATCCCGGTTGCCATATCTTTGGCTGTCGTTACAAGTAGTCATGAGTGACCTGACATTCTGACAACCGTTCTTACCAAAGGGCGTCCTTACCAAGGGGGACCTAGTTTTACCCGAAAACCATCGGCTCGTACTAGGTTTAACCAAAAGTAAGTGGCTACACCTAGTTCTAACCGGCTAAAACTAGGTGTAGCCGCACTTCGGGTATTAGCCGTAACATCTACATTATAAAGGGAACGTCTGTGCAAAATTTCAGATTTCTAGGTCCAAGGGTTTGGGATGGGCGTTGATAAGTCAGTCAGTCAGTCAGGACTTCTCTTTTTATTTATATAGACTACTATTCAGCTGCACCCGGTTAGACTAGAACCCGACCCCAGTAGAATTGAAAAACGGCGAGGCGGATAATAATGTGTGATTATGAGTCCCCGTTTGACTAACCCACTATCTACATAGGTACTTAAGCCAAGGCTTTTAGACGATACAGTAAAACAAACCTAAACAGCGCAGCGCACTAAAGATAAAAAATCCCCAACTTTTAACCAGCCATGGGACTGGCCAAAAACGCCACAACATTTAAAACAAAAACAAAAAAGTATTCCAGTTCTCTTTGTGTCTCCGAATCATTTTTAAAATAGAGACAGTTCTTCTGACGCGGACGTTGAGTACAAGAGGTTTTTCATTTGTGTGAAACCTCGTTAGTACCTCTTAGAGGGCACTTCACGGAACCCTGCCTCGCGAGCAAAGTGACCTAAAAATTTTTATGCATATTTTTTGTGCGATTTGGTTTTTCAAAGGCTTTAATTTTAATTTGTATTTTGAAGTTGTCCAGGTTTCCTGAGCACTGATGAATGTTGAATGGAATAGATGGTTTTATTTGCATACAATCAGTCTATGCAAACTTTTATTCAACAAATATTTTATAACGTTACGCCTGTAATCCCGGAAGGGTTAGGCATAAGTGTACCGAATAATACCACCTAATGTCACCTGCTATGATTAAGTCCCATGTAACAGAAGGGCAAACCTATTGCTATCAACCTGGAACATAACCAGGTTCCGTAGCTGCTACTGAAATGGGAAAGCTCAATTAAGCACTTTGTCCGACCTAGGAATCGATTTCAAGACTTCATGCTCAGCAGTCGCGCTTGCGACCACTAAACCAATGAGACAGTCTCAAATATATATTATGAATTAGAGACATAAAGTTTCGTACAGTTTCTACCGTTACTAACTTAATCCTCCCAACGGTAGGTCAAGTGAATTTATAACTGATTATGAAGTATTTATGACAAAAAATATCGAATTCTATTACTTACCCAATTCTTTTATTACTTTCTACTTACATATCATTTACCCACAATGTAAACACTAAGTGCTTCAAACTTTTGGATTTTTAATCTCTTTCGGAAAATTGAAAAATTTTCATTTCGTGAAACTCAAACACAACATGTGCCTGAACCCTTCCGACCCTTTTCTCTTACCGACATTTCCCTTGTCCGTTAAGAAAAGCAGCTGACACACTCGACGAGCGTATTAGATGCTTATTTACCTTTACTTTAGTGGAATAATTCAGTACTTACTATTTAAGCGTTTATTTCTAGAACTGAAGATATCAGAACGTAAAAATGAGATGAGATGACTCTTTTCAATTATTGAGCATCTGCGGTCCCTGCCACATTTATTACGCCTGTCTTGAAAGTACGTGTTAAGGGTTTAACATCGATCATGCCTGGTGGAAAACAATGGAAGAGGTCTGAGATGGAACGCACGTGCCCAGAACATGTCTGATTACTCTTACCCCACTTGGCAATAAAAAAGTATTGAAAAATTGGAACATTTATACATCTGATCATACACGAGCAGAGCAATATAAAAAAAAGGAAACAGTGCAAATCGACACCTATCAACAGGAAAATAATATACATTTACCTCACGTACAGTTTAGGACCGCAAACAATCGTTGGGACATTGTGGCGTTCAACAGACGGACAATTAATATTATGTGAGGTGGTGTGATACGAGTTATAAATTTTTCTCTACAATCAAAAGTTTTTTTGGAGGAGACTGCTGAAATGACGAGAAATAGGGAAGTATGGAAGAAGAAGACATGTTGCGCCAACCCCAAATGAATTGGGATAAGGGCATGAGAATGATGATGATGATGAATCAAAAGTTTTTTTGGTATAAAAATAAACTCCTACATATTATGCTGTTTAAAAGAAATCTGGAACTCGTAGGATTTAATATGCGATTGCCAGTGGTTTGACCGTCGGACTACCAACCTCTAATTTTTTTGATTTATAAAAACGACGGCTTATAAAAACAAAATAAAAATGTTTGGACTGTGTCCCTGTCAAATTAAATATGTTTGGACTGTGTGTGTGTATTCTAAATTTATCTAGTTGTGTATGTCGAGAATCGAATTGAGTGGCGGGCTATTGAAAGTACCTATCACGTCACGATTGCTTTAGGCTGGCGGTGATGATGATGAAGTTATACAACTCATGCCTTTATAATTTGAGCTACCGGGTGTTTTTATTACTACCACAATAGTGGTTACAAAATTATTGAACCGTGATATTATTAACTGATAATTAAACGCTACCAAACTGAAAACAAACCAATCTCATCAAAAGTTATCAAAACGGCAATTTCTTATCCATATTTTACTATCAAATTCATCATTACACACAAAACCTCAAACGTATTTTGTTTAACTATCGACATATTCTGTTTAATTTTCATCTACCCGTAAAATTGCAGCGCGTCAATTTTCAGTAATTAAACAAAGTAACCGTTGTATGCTCATTTTAATTAATGGAAACCAACGTATGTACTCGTGTGTACACTGTGGAAGTCGTACAGAAAATGCAAACAACTGCGGTTTGTTCAAAGCGTTTGGTCAGTGCATTTTCGGTGGAAAATATGTTGATATATTGATTGGTGTGGTTTGGGCAATTTGACACTGAATGTGATATACAGACACACATAAAGCTATCCGAAGCTGTAAAATTTTCGTAATCAACCTTGAAACTAAAATACTTTAGCAATAAAGTTGAAAATCTATTAAAGGAAGATAAATGGTAGTAGCGTGATGTGCTGGCGTCTATCCGTCCATAAAAGAGAAACATTTGAGTAGAAAATTAGGTACCTACCAAGTAAATTATATGAAAGACTATGACAGACCAAAGAATTGATTTAAATTTGATGAGAGACGACTAAAAGATGGATGTCTCAAAGAAAAATCATTACGAGTATGTGCTGGTCATATAGCTGAATAATATTAAAAACAGAAGGGTTATAAATGCCGATATTTGCAATTTTATAAAAATAATATGATTCTTAATAAAAATAAAGGATATTTTGAAAAGAAACACGTTTTTTAACACTAAATTCATGAATTTTTTTAACGTTATTTAAAATGTACGTTATGTTTGTTTACCGTCAGTTGAAAATGGAATTGTTTTGTATGAAATATCGCTCGGAGCGATTTTCGTTGCATGTATTTATTGTTTGTCCATGCTTCCGGCTGCCTGCAGCAAAACTAAGTAAACGTTTTCATTTTATTGCATTTTCTTTTGTAGCAAATAATTATTTGAGTATCTGCTGTAGGTGTAAAAATGTTATATCGTCATTAATCATTACAGAACGTTGGTTAGCCACATAGGGTAAGGCAGACGTGTACCTATCCTTAAGAACGCTCATTCGCTAGTGTTCAAGCTTATGAACGCACCCTTCACTACGTCATCTTCATCAACCAATGATGACCACCTATCACGTCATGAAGAGCCTATTCGTTGGTTTGGAACCAATACCAACGATCCATGTATACGTTTAGCTTTTAAGTTTAACTACCATTTTTATACTCACTTCACTTTACGCTTTGTTCAAGAATAGATCACTTTTGATATTTCCGCATTTTATTGAATTAAAGAAGAAGTCACCCTGAATCCTATTATAGCTAGAAATAGCCAACATAATTTGGTCCTTCGAGCCGGATATCAGCGATCAAGAGTTTGGATATACGCTACGACGACGGTTGGGCATTGATCGACGCAAGATCCTCGTCAATCATCATCAGCAGCATCGCAGCGCATTTGGTGAGACGAGCCAACCAGAATATATCCAAGACCTGTCCTGTCCTGTCCATATCCCTGTGTGATCTCGGTTTTTTGTGCTAAATTCCAGTGTTGAGCCACCTCTGCGGGACCGCTACGTGTCGGTTGCCTACTTCACGTTCAAACCCTTTCAAGCAGAAACAGAAGCTTCAACCATCGCTTCAGCTACTGTGAATATTTTAATCGTGAGTACTTCCACACCATTCCAGAATGACTGACGCTAGGGAGAAGATTAGAGAGCTTAATAATAGAAGAGGTCACATCAAAAGAACTCTCACTAATTTTAAAAAACATGTAGAAGGTCTAGACGGTAACGTTTTATCTGTTAGGCAGCGTACAGAGTTGCAATTGCGTGTTACAGGCATTCAAGAACTATACTCGTTATTCGATGACGTTCAATATAAAATTGAAACATTAACGACGTCCGAAACAGATATTCCAAAAGCATTAGAAGAGCGAGATAGTTTTGATTCTGAATATTATTCAATATTAGCTAAAGCGCAATGTTTAATTAACAATGAAGATGAGGAAGCTGACAATTCAAATGCAATTGCTGTTAGTCACTCAGTTCAAAATTCTTCTGTTAAATTACCTACTATATCTCTGCCCGAATATGACGGTTCATACGAGCACTGGCTGGAGTATCGCGATATATTTCTATCCTTGGTTCACAATTGCCGATCTATTCCTAACATACAGAAATTTCACTACCTTAAATCATCGTTAAAAGGTTCTGCTCGTTTAGTTATCGATTCAGTAGAGTTTTCTGCAGATAACTACATTGTTGCATGGGAATTACTTCTCAATCGTTACGATAATTCTACACTTCTTGCTCAGAAGCACGTCAAATCTTTATTTTCTATGCCATCAGTCACAAAAGAATCATCGCCGCAGATAAGGAAACTTATTGACATAACCTTAAAAAATTTACGCGCTTTAAAGTTACTCGGCGAAAGCATCGAGCATTGGGACATATTAATTATACATATGGTTGTTTCCAAACTCGACCAAACTACTGAACGCGAGTGGGAGCAATATAAGAATTCCCTATCAATGACAGATGATTCCAAACGCATTACACTGGATAATTTAATGAAATTCCTTAGGCAGAAAGCAGATATGTTAGAAACACTTTCACATTCCGTCTCACACAGCTCACCCAAAGCCAATTCAACACAAAATAAACCTTCCAATTATTCTTCCACACAGAAAGTTAATTGTAACATATGTGACGATGTTGGGTTGCGTGGCGCAGGTTAATTAATAAAACCACGAACCCTGGTCAACATAAAAAATATATTTTGTAAAAATTAGGGGTGGTGTACGTTCACTGATCACACACTCAGTAGGCCTTCCTGTGGGGTGCACGTTACTGCCCTGTTAGCTGGCGTGGCGATGACCGCAGCGAGGTGCCACGCTGGATGACAGGGGTGAAGGTCGACAGGTGGTCGCGTCGACCCGGTGATCTGCTCGGCGAGGCCCACGTGGCAAGAATGGCCGACGTGGGAAGTCCGCTATGGCGCGCACGACAGGTACCAATACGGGCCCTTGTTGTGCAGGCGCTCAGAGAGTTGGTGGGAGTTCTTCCAACCGGAACTTTGGAGATGTTGAGGTGTTCCTCCAGTAGGAACCTGGGACCCTGGAACGTGACGTCCAGCGTGTCAAGAGATGGTAAAGCCATCTCCGCTGATTGCGACACCAAGCTAAGCAGAGCGAGCAGAACAAGTGCGCTAATGGAAGTGCCGGTGGGTTGTCACAATCAGACGGAGTTTACATGAAAATGAGAGTGGAAAAGTGACAGCACATTTTGGGTGTGAAGCACGAAGAGACCAAAATGTATTTAGCTGAAGGCAATTAGGTTAAAACAAACATAAATTAGCGTAGCAAAAAGTCGGAGAATAGAGGGAAAATAGGCTTACATGCTAAAATAACCTATAAGAAAAATACACACATGTTTATGCTGTTCAAGACACTTACCCAGTATGGGGGTTATGAAGACACTGAGTCTAACTGCACGATGGCAGAGAAAATATCTGAGATGGTAAAACATTACGCTCGAAACATGGCGAGAGGTGAGCACGTGTGACGGTCGCGAGCGCTCGCCCCTAGGGGCGCGGCGCCCGCGCCGAACACCGAATTCCAAAAAAGCACGTGCCAGCGACGCACGCCCTATTTAATGTCACTGTGGGGAACGAACTACTGTTGGTCGTTCACTCGCAACTAGTGAGGCGCGTGCGTGATGATGACATATTATGCGTATGAAACGGAAGATATTCTCGCACACTCACAGATCATAGAGATGCGCGAGTGCAACATATGTAATTTAGTAACATTACTAAACCACAGCACTACAAGATGTTATCTGTGGTATTGTGACGTCTGCGGTTCCGTCATTGACAGTTGATGTAAACAAATAGTGATAATGAAGTGTTTTTATTGTTGAATTTAGGTTTGTATGTTTTAAAATAGTTAAAAAGGAACGTACAACGTTACAGTACCCCGCCACTTGGTGAGGGTTTTTACCTCAGTAAAAATCCTTTACCTCTAATATACCTCTATCTGAATTACGACCCTTTTATTCTTCATCATTCATCCATCATATCTCTTATCCAAATTTCAAAACTAGCAGACCACCTTAACATGAGGTGAGTCCGCAACCTAACAAGTATGTAAGAGTTCCATGTCTGTATTCGACTTGGTACTCGCGCAAAACAGAAGGCAAAAAGAAAGTAAGAGAAGTCTACTGGGTTTATAAAATTGAAATAAAGAAAGGGAAAAAAAACTGGATGTAGGCTTATTTAAGGAGTATCCACCCGCTCCTGCATAGGCTTATTTAATGAGTTGCAAACCGCTCAGATGAAATTTATAAAAAAGGGGGGAAAAAAAATTGGATGTAGGCTTTTTTAAGGAGTATCCACCCGCTCCTGCAAAGGCTTATTTAATGAGTTGCAAACCGCTCAATATTTAAAGGTACCTAATAACGTACCGAGTTAGACGACTACCAATTCAGAGGTTCCGATTAAAGGCGGAGAGACCACGGGTAAGGCACAAGATAAAATCAGGTGAGCGTGGTTCTCCATCGGGGCTGAAATAGGTGAGCCGACTACTCCCATTCAGAGGTTCCGATTAAAGGCGGAGAGACCACGGGTAAGGCACAAGATAAAATCAAGTGAGCGTGGTTCTCCATCGGGGCTGAAATAGGAGGCGATAAGGTGGCGGATAAGGACACGTGTGAAGACACCGATGATGACATCAAGTGTGCATGTCTCCGCGGGAGGCTAAAAATTATACACTGTACTATGCAGTGACAAAAATATAAATTCAATTTAAAAAATTGAAAATCTAATTAAAAAAAATACACTGTACTATGCAGTGACAAAATATGAAAAGAGTTTAAAATTAAACCCTAAAAAAAAAATTGAAAGAAAAAAAAAATAACCGCAAGAATACTGGGAAGTGTTGAACAGCAATAAACAAGGAGTCCCTAATACTCCGAATGTTACAAAAAATAAACTAAAGTAACGCTTTGGTTGTTGTCCTAAAAAAAAAATATTAGAGACAAATAAAATAAAAGTTAACAAACAAGTAACAACAAGTAAGGCTAGGTGCAACTAATGTGTACGCGTTATCTAAGTGAAACCATGAGAAAAAGAAAAAAAAAATCTCAAAAAAAATTTTTTTTTTTTTCATTAACAAATTTTTGTTGCTGACTGTACTCAGAACCTATGTTGAGTAGCGACAAAAATTGTAAGAAATACCGATAAATAAAAACGGCAAAAACAAAAAAAACTAAATCTCAAATATGTCCAATGACTATTGTTTCCGACTGTACTCAATATGGAGACATAACAATATAACAGAAACAATAGTATGAAGTATTGAGTTATATTGACAGTTTAAAATAAAAGCTCAAATAATGTTCAATAACAATTAAAATTTTCTTGTTGACTGTACTCAACTATGGCACAATAACAACAAAAGAAAACTAAAAGTATGAAGTACTGAGATCTAAACTGCCAAAAAAAAAAAAATTTAAATTTACAATTAATTTATAGCAACTAATTTATGTTGCTGACTGTACTTACTCAACTATGGAGAAGTACCAGCCATTAAAAAAAAAAAAAAAATTGTTGAAAAACAAAAAAAAAATTATAAGTGGTAACTTATTTTGATGATGAGTGTACTAAGTCAAATATGTGAGAAGTACATGATCAACCAAAAAACAAAAGTACCTACTATGTTACTTTAAGTTAAAATTAAACAATTACAATAATAGGTTGGTAAGAAAAGGATTGTCCGTTGCACAACATTAGTTACCCCGATGAAATGTTTTAAAGTACAATTATTGTTACTCGGGTAAAAAGTTCAACGTACAAGTTGTAATACTTGTGTTATAAAATGTTATAGATTATTGTAATACAATTATTAAAATTGTTGATAAAGATAAAACAAGTTATGCACTTGCTTAATAAAATTGAATCTAAATTTTTTAATTGGCAAAATTTACCAGATAATTGATTCTAAGTTATAAAAAAATAAAAAAAATTGACACAAGAGCGATATTAATAAAAACACTGTTTGTGTCGCAAGTAGACAAGGGTGTTATGTCTAAAAATTAGCCAGTAATAGAAAACCCGGCAACCCAATCCCTTCAACCAGCTCACAGCAGAGCTGCTTACTGGAAGAAATAGGAATGAGTGTGGTACCTCCCCGGGGCGAGCCGTTACAATTGGCCCTACCACTATAAAAGAACGATGAAGTCGTTCTTAATAATAAAATTAACAATTTTATAATAAAGGTACAACCTACCAATAAAAATATTAAGGTAACACTATGTACACCTTAGTTGCTGTCAACCAACACGTTTTACAAAAAAAGACAACCACCAAAAAATACACCAACATAAAAAAAAAATTACCCACAAGTTAACCTAAAAGAGTGTGTGACCGTAAAACCACGTTTTGGGCGCCAATGTGACGATGTTGGGTTGCGTGGCGCAGGTTAATTAATAAAACCACGAACCCTGGTCAACATAAAAAATATATTTTGTAAAAATTAGGGGTGGTGTACGTTCACTGATCACACACTCAGTAGGCCTTCCTGTGGGGTGCACGTTACTGCCCTGTTAGCTGGCGTGGCGATGACCGCAGCGAGGTGCCACGCTGGATGACAGGGGTGAAGGTCGACAGGTGGTCGCGTCGACCCGGTGATCTGCTCGGCGAGGCCCACGTGGCAAGAATGGCCGACGTGGGAAGTCCGCTATGGCGCGCACGACAGGTACCAATACGGGCCCTTGTTGTGCAGGCGCTCAGAGAGTTGGTGGGAGTTCTTCCAACCGGAACTTTGGAGATGTTGAGGTGTTCCTCCAGTAGGAACCTGGGACCCTGGAACGTGACGTCCAGCGTGTCAAGAGATGGTAAAGCCATCTCCGCTGATTGCGACACCAAGCTAAGCAGAGCGAGCAGAACAAGTGCGCTAATGGAAGTGCCGGTGGGTTGTCACAATCAGACGGAGTTTACATGAAAATGAGAGTGGAAAAGTGACAGCACATTTTGGGTGTGAAGCACGAAGAGACCAAAATGTATTTAGCTGAAGGCAATTAGGTTAAAACAAACATAAATTAGCGTAGCAAAAAGTCGGAGAATAGAGGGAAAATAGGCTTACATGCTAAAATAACCTATAAGAAAAATACACACATGTTTATGCTGTTCAAGACACTTACCCAGTATGGGGGTTATGAAGACACTGAGTCTAACTGCACGATGGCAGAGAAAATATCTGAGATGGTAAAACATTACGCTCGAAACATGGCGAGAGGTGAGCACGTGTGACGGTCGCGAGCGCTCGCCCCTAGGGGCGCGGCGCCCGCGCCGAACACCGAATTCCAAAAAAGCACGTGCCAGCGACGCACGCCCTATTTAATGTCACTGTGGGGAACGAACTACTGTTGGTCGTTCACTCGCAACTAGTGAGGCGCGTGCGTGATGATGACATATTATGCGTATGAAACGGAAGATATTCTCGCACACTCACAGATCATAGAGATGCGCGAGTGCAACATATGTAATTTAGTAACATTACTAAACCACAGCACTACAAGATGTTATCTGTGGTATTGTGACGTCTGCGGTTCCGTCATTGACAGTTGATGTAAACAAATAGTGATAATGAAGTGTTTTTATTGTTGAATTTAGGTTTGTATGTTTTAAAATAGTTAAAAAGGAACGTACAACGTTACAGTAATGTGACGATAGGGAAGCACGTGTTACGGACGCGAGCGCTCGCCCCTAGGGGCGCGGCGCCCGCGCCGGACACGTGCTTCCCTATCGTCACATTGGCGCCCAACGTGGGGCCAATGTTGACAGGGGAATGTGACGATAATGGGTTGCGTGGCGCAGGTTAATTAATAAAACCACGAACCCTGGTCAACATAAAAATATATTTTGTAAAAATTAGGGGTGGTGTACGTTCACTGATCACACACTCAGTAGGCTTTCCTGTGGGGTGCACGTTACTGCCCTGTTAGCTGGCGTGGCGATGACCGCAGCGAGGTGCCACGCTGGATATCAGGGGTGAAGGCCGACAGGTGGTCGCGTCGACCCGGTGATCTGCTCGGCGAGGCCCACGTGGCAAGAATGGCCGACGTGGGAAGTCCGTTATGGCGCGCACGACAGGTACCAATACGGGCCCTTGTTGTGCAGGCGCTCAGAGAGTTGGTGGGAGTTCCTCCAACCGGAACTTTGGACCCCTATATGCGGGGATCCAGGACACCGAATTTAAATGCTCGATGGCAGAGAATTTGGTTGATTAGGTAATTAGCTGTTGTAGGACCGGATAATGGCGAGTTAAGACCCGTGTGAAATCACTGATGTAAATTAAAATCAGGTGAGACGTGTGACCGCTCTGATCCGGACCAATTTTCCTAATCAACCAAATTCTCTGCCATCGAGCATTTAACAGAGCTGCTTACTGGAAGAAATAGGAATGAGCGTGGTACCTCCCCGGGGCGAGCCGTTACTATAGACCCTACCACTATAACTACCTAACCTACCTACCTACTATTAATAATTAATTATTTTCCTACTAACTGTCTGCCTGCCTAATAACTCAATACCACTTACCTTGTTTAATATTGTTATTCCTGAGTACAGTCAACAGCAATAACTTGTCATTGATTGTCAATAGTGACTTATATTATAATTTTCAGAAAGTATTATTGTCATCTTTTCAGAATTTAATACTACAAACGTACACATTAGTTGCACCAATTTTTTTTTTAAATAGTAACTTTTCAACTTTAACTTTAACTTTTTTTTTTCAAAAAAAAAAAAATTTTTTTTTTTTTTTTCCTTTTATTAACTTAGCATTCTTCGCATCACACGGACAACAACCAAGACGTTAAATTTCAGGTTATTTTGTAACAGTCGGTGTAATTCACGCTCATAATACCTTGCTGATTGCTATCCAACGCTTACCATTCTTGCGGATTTCTTTTAAATAATTTAAACTCACTTTCAAATAACAACAAAACTTTAATTTTATTTTATTTTTTTTAACAAAATTCAATATGGCTTATCCAGTGAAATTCATGTCGCTGCAAAAAGCAGAGCTCGAATACGAAGTAGCTATCAGAGGAGAAACACCCGCCACTACTGTGCAGGAATTGCGGAAACAGATTGCAAAATGCGGACCAATGTTTCCTTCTGAGGACATTCTCACGAGTCCATTTGAAGCATCGGTAGATTTAAGTGGAGTTTTAGACGTTTTAACTAAGGCAGATACTAGTTTAGAATCAGCAACTACGGATAAACAAACAATACTCAAAATTCAAAATCTTTTAAATCATGCTTACCACAGATTAAATAGAATAACATGTGGAAGTAAAAACAAGGCGGAATACGATGAGTGTGTAAATCTATATAAGTCAATGGTGTTAAAATCAAGTGAGCTTCTTGCGTCAGCTTCGGACCCCTTATCACCAGTCAGCAATCAACCTCAAGCCACACAAAAATTGACTTCTCCAATTCACGTGTCGGTGTCATGTGATGGTGGTCAAAATAGATTTGCTAAATTAAAATTCGAGGGAAATTCTTGCGTTCGTTCCTTCTTACAGCGGGTAAATGAACTTTGTCTCGCCAAAGGAATACCAACGGATAAAATCCTCACTCACGCGACCGAGATTTTTACTGGCGGCGCGCTCCACTGGTACAGAAGCATTAGGGATTCAGTATCTAGCTGGGATGAACTTGCAAATTTATTAAAACGCGACTTTGATCAGTCAGACTATGATTATAGACTCTTAACTGAAATCAGAGCGCGAACCCAAGGGGAGTCAGAAAATATAGTAATCTACTTGTCGATAATGACAGGCTTGTTTTCGAGGTTGACAAAAGCACTATCGGAGGAAGACAAACTAGAACTTCTTCTTCATAACATTCGTCCTTGTTATGCTAACATCTTATCATCAGTTGCCGAAATAACATCAATCGAACAGCTGAGGTCTCTTTGTCGTAATTACGAAAACATACAATCGCGCCTAGCTCAATTCAGAGAACCACCAAGACCCTCATCAAATACTTTAGCACCCGAGTTTGCTTATTCAGGAAATCATACAGAAAATAAAGGAAATAGTAATTATAATAAAAAATTTAATCAGTTTAATAAAGGTAGTAGTAGTAATAATAATAATAAACCAGCTTCAAATAACGGCAACGATTCGTCCATATCCCCTAACTATGTTCATGCAATAGATAAAGGTTCACATAAAAAGATTCCTTATTGCCCTCGTTGTCGTAGTAACGAGCATGCTTACAGGAATTGTACGGTAAAGACGGATGAGATATTTTGTTTCGGCTGCGGACAGAAAAACGTTAAGCGTCCAGCATGCAAGAAATGTAGTAAGAGCAGTCCAGCTAAGAAAAAAAACGAATAACCGAGAATTGTGTCGTAAACAACTTTGACAGACAAGACTGGGAAAAATGGTTGCACACAGTTAAATGGTTTCACAAGTCTTTCAAAGTTCATACAATTCTCGATAGAAAAGATAACTTAGATGACAGACCTTACGTATCAGTGCATATAGAAGGAGTTCCAGCCACTGGACTCTTAGACTCAGGTTCGGCCGTCACAATTTTAGGCAATGGTGCTCATACGATTTTATTGAATCGGGGTATGTCTCTTATCACGGACGACTGCATTACGGTTAGGGCAGCAGGCGGACAAAATTTGCAAAGCATCGGTTACATACATATACCCGTTCACTTTGAAAACCAATTCCACATTCTCAAAGCTTTTGTAATACCAGATATCAAATCTAATCTCATTCTGGGTGTGGACTTCTGGCGGAAATTTGAATTGTGTCCCAAGTATGTTGGTAGTGTAATGATTTCAAACAACTCATTGGAAAATTGTACTCTAGAGAGCTGCAATCGTACCATAATTACGGGTTACAACAACTTAGAGGAATCACAAAAGCATTTGGCTGATAGTGTAATTAAACAGTTTGAAAACATTTCATCACAGCACAAGGGTCTCGGAGTAACCGATCTAATAACTCACCACATAGATACAGGTGACAGCCAACCAATTCGTCAGCGTTATTATCGACTATCTCCTGAAAAACAACGTATACTGGTAGAACAAGTGGGCGAGATGCTTTCCCTCGACGTAGTTGAGCCTTGCGAAAGTGCGTGGTCATCCCCTGTTCTTCTTGTCACTAAGAAAAACGGACAACCTCGATTTTGTTTAGATAGTCGAAAGCTAAATTCAGTCACTAAACGCGATGCTTACAACTTACCCTATATCTCAGAGATATTAGATAACCTCAGGGACGCGCGTTACCTCTCCAGCATAGATTTATCGAAAGCTTTTTGGCAGATTCCGATAGCTGAGGAGGACCGCGATAAAACAGCATTTTATGTTCCGGGCAGGGGCACCTTTCGCTTTAAAAGGACTGCTTTTGGTCTCACGAATGCCCCGGCCACTCAACAGCGTTTAGTTGACCTGCTGTTCGCTGAATTTGATCTTAAGGTTTTCGCATATTTAGATGATATAATAATAATTAATAGCGATTTCAATAGTCACGTAAACTTACTTTTACGGGTACTAGAAAAGCTTAAAAAAGCGAACTTAACAATTAACTTAGAGAAATGTAATTTTTTTAGTTCCCAATTAAAATACTTAGGCTACGTAGTTGATGCCTCAGGTTTGCGGACCGATCCTTCCAAAGTTGATGTTATACTAAATTATCCAGCACCAACCAATAAGAAGGAACTTAAACGTTTTCTAGGTACGGCGACCTGGTACAGACGTTTCGTTCCCAACTTCAGTACTATAGCTGGTCCCTTAAACAAATTAACATCAACAAAGAAGGGTACCCCACCTTTCAAATGGACCACGGAGGCCGACGCCGCTTTCCAGAAATTGAAGGAAAGTCTAGTGTCAGCTCCAGTCTTATCATGTCCAGATTACAATAAACCGTTTGAGGTGCATACGGATGCAAGCGATTTTGGCCTTGGAGCAATGCTCACCCAAACAATTGATGGAAAGGAACATCCAATCGCCTACATGAGTAAGTCATTGACCGGGGCTGAGAAAAATTACAGCATAACCGAACGCGAGACGCTGGCCGTCGTAACCGCCCTAGAATATTGGCGTTGTTACATCGAAAATGGTCAACAGTTCACTGTTTATACTGACCACAGCGCGCTCAAGTGGTTTCTCTCTATAAGCAATCCAACGGGTCGGTTAGCTCGTTGGGGAGTTCGTTTATCAGCGTTTAATTTTGTTCTCAAGCATCGGCGTGGCGTGGATAACGTCATACCAGATGCATTGTCTAGAATCGTCCCTATCAGTGCCATTAGTACTTCCAACTCTTATTTGGACACTAAAGACTCTTGGTACAGGAATATTTATGACGGTTGCTTAATTGACCCTACTAAATTTAAAAACTTCATAATTAAAAATAACACTTTATATAGATTATCGAAAAATAAACATAACTTAACTTCAGAATTCGCGTGGAAGGAGGTCGTGCCAACCGAATTACGTGAGCAAATCATTAATGAAAACCATTCAGTGCCCACGGCTGGTCATATGGGCATATTTAAAACATACCGTAGTCTTGCTTTACGCTACTACTGGCCAGGCATGTACCAGGCAGTGGTAAAATTCATAGGTACTTGCGACAAATGTTTAGCCTACAAGTCCCAAAATCACCAGACACTGGGAGAAATGGGTCGCCCAAAAGATTGTTCACGACCATTCCAAATGTTATCAATGGATCTTATGGGACCACTTCCAATTTCGCGAAAGCAAAATAGTTACATATTAGTAATAACATGTTGTTTTTCAAAATATTGCCTAATATATCCAATCAAAAGAGCTACCGCTGAGATCATTACCAAAATCTTAGAGGAATCGGTGTTTCTCGTTCACGGCATACCGCAAGCGATATTAATGGACAATGGTACCCAATTCACAGGGAAGGTCGCGGATGCCTTGTTCAAGAAATACGCAATTCCAAACGTTTTCTACACCCCAAAATATACCCCTCAGGTTAATTTGGTAGAACGATATAATAGAACGATAATAACGTGTATTTCAACTTATGTGGATGATGATCACAGATCCTGGGACTTATATATTCCTAAGGTGCAATTTGCCATGAACAGCTCCGTTAACGAGGCCACTGGATTTACTCCAGCTTTCCTGGTCTTCGGTCGCGAACTTGTAACTTGCGGTACTCATTACACGGACAACGACCTCGGCAACGAAATAGTGTTTTTGCCACGTGATGCCTACGCCGAAAACTTAGGATGCCTTTCTAGCGTTTTCGATACGGTGCAATCCAGACTATGGCAGGCTCATGTGAAGAACACCTCGCACTACAACTTGCGTCGAAAATTTGCCGAATTTAACGTTGGTGACGTGGTCATGAAACGCGCTTATTTCTTGAGTGACAAGGGGAACAGGTTCTCGAAAAAGTTAGCTCCAAAATTTATTAAGGCAAAAGTCATTGCCAAGAAATCACCATTGGTCTACGTTCTTCAAGATATGAAAGGCCGGCACTGGAGTAAATCCAGTGGCCTCGTTAACGGAGCTGTTCATGGCAAATTGCACCTTAGGAATATATAAGTCCCAGGATCTGTGATCATCATCCACATAAGTTGAAATACACGTTATTATCGTTCTATTATATCGTTCTACCAAATTAACCTGAGGGGTATATTTTGGGGTGTAGAAAACGTTTGGAATTGCGTATTTCTTGAACAAGGCATCCGCGACCTTCCCTGTGAATTGGGTACCATTGTCCATTAATATCGCTTGCGGTATGCCGTGAACGAGAAACACCGATTCCTCTAAGATTTTGGTAATGATCTCAGCGGTAGCTCTTTTGATTGGATATATTAGGCAATATTTTGAAAAACAACATGTTATTACTAATATGTAACTATTTTGCTTTCGCGAAATTGGAAGTGGTCCCATAAGATCCATTGATAACATTTGGAATGGTCGTGAACAATCTTTTGGGCGACCCATTTCTCCCAGTGTCTGGTGATTTTGGGACTTGTAGGCTAAACATTTGTCGCAAGTACCTATGAATTTTACCACTGCCTGGTACATGCCTGGCCAGTAGTAGCGTAAAGCAAGACTACGGTATGTTTTAAATATGCCCATATGACCAGCCGTGGGCACTGAATGGTTTTCATTAATGATTTGCTCACGTAATTCGGTTGGCACGACCTCCTTCCACGCGAATTCTGAAGTTAAGTTATGTTTATTTTTCGATAATCTATATAAAGTGTTATTTTTAATTATGAAGTTTTTAAATTTAGTAGGGTCAATTAAGCAACCGTCATAAATATTCCTGTACCAAGAGTCTTTAGTGTCCAAATAAGAGTTGGAAGTACTAATGGCACTGATAGGGACGATTCTAGACAATGCATCTGGTATGACGTTATCCACGCCACGCCGATGCTTGAGAACAAAATTAAACGCTGATAAACGAACTCCCCAACGAGCTAACCGACCCGTTGGATTGCTTATAGAGAGAAACCACTTGAGCGCGCTGTGGTCAGTATAAACAGTGAACTGTTGACCATTTTCGATGTAACAACGCCAATATTCTAGGGCGGTTACGACGGCCAGCGTCTCGCGTTCGGTTATGCTGTAATTTTTCTCAGCCCCGGTCAATGACTTACTCATGTAGGCGATTGGATGTTCCTTTCCATCAATTGTTTGGGTGAGCATTGCTCCAAGGCCAAAATCGCTTGCATCCGTATGCACCTCAAACGGTTTATTGTAATCTGGACATGATAAGACTGGAGCTGACACTAGACTTTCCTTCAATTTCTGGAAAGCGGCGTCGGCCTCCGTGGTCCATTTGAAAGGTGGGGTACCCTTCTTTGTTGATGTTAATTTGTTTAAGGGACCAGCTATAGTACTGAAGTTGGGAACGAAACGTCTGTACCAGGTCGCCGTACCTAGAAAACGTTTAAGTTCCTTCTTATTGGTTGGTGCTGGATAATTTAGTATAACATCAACTTTGGAAGGATCGGTCCGCAAACCTGAGGCATCAACTACGTAGCCTAAGTATTTTAATTGGGAACTAAAAAAATTACATTTCTCTAAGTTAATTGTTAAGTTCGCTTTTTTAAGCTTTTCTAGTACCCGTAAAAGTAAGTTTACGTGACTATTGAAATCGCTATTAATTATTATTATATCATCTAAATATGCGAAAACCTTAAGATCAAATTCAGCGAACAGCAGGTCAACTAAACGCTGTTGAGTGGCCGGGGCATTCGTGAGACCAAAAGCAGTCCTTTTAAAGCGAAAGGTGCCCCTGCCCGGAACATAAAATGCTGTTTTATCGCGGTCCTCCTCAGCTATCGGAATCTGCCA
This sequence comes from Diarsia mendica, assembly GCA_949316265.1. Classification (NCBI taxonomy): domain Eukaryota; kingdom Metazoa; phylum Arthropoda; class Insecta; order Lepidoptera; family Noctuidae; genus Diarsia; species Diarsia mendica. The sequence goes on along the minus strand of OX438899.1, from coordinate 8,503,488 downwards.
AAAAGCTTTCGATAAATCTATGCTGGAGAGGTAACGCGCGTCCCTGAGGTTATCTAATATCTCTGAGATATAGGGTAAGTTGTAAGCATCGCGTTTAGTGACTGAATTTAGCTTTCGACTATCTAAACAAAATCGAGGTTGTCCGTTTTTCTTAGTGACAAGAAGAACAGGGGATGACCACGCACTTTCGCAAGGCTCAACTACGTCGAGGGAAAGCATCTCGCCCACTTGTTCTACCAGTATACGTTGTTTTTCAGGAGATAGTCGATAATAACGCTGACGAATTGGTTGGCTGTCACCTGTATCTATGTGGTGAGTTATTAGATCGGTTACTCCGAGACCCTTGTGCTGTGATGAAATGTTTTCAAACTGTTTAATTACACTATCAGCCAAATGCTTTTGTGATTCCTCTAAGTTGTTGTAACCCGTAATTATGGTACGATTGCAGCTCTCTAGAGTACAATTTTCCAATGAGTTGTTTGAAATCATTACACTACCAACATACTTGGGACACAATTCAAATTTCCGCCAGAAGTCCACACCCAGAATGAGATTAGATTTGATATCTGGTATTACAAAAGCTTTGAGAATGTGGAATTGGTTTTCAAAGTGAACGGGTATATGTATGTAACCGATGCTTTGCAAATTTTGTCCGCCTGCTGCCCTAACCGTAATGCAGTCGTCCGTGATAAGAGACATACCCCGATTCAATAAAATCGTATGAGCACCATTGCCTAAAATTGTGACGGCCGAACCTGAGTCTAAGAGTCCAGTGGCTGGAACTCCTTCTATATGCACTGATACGTAAGGTCTGTCATCTAAGTTATCTTTTCTATCGAGAATTGTATGAACTTTGAAAGACTTGTGAAACCATTTAACTGTGTGCAACCATTTTTCCCAGTCTTGTCTGTCAAAGTTGTTTACGACACAATTCTCGGTTATTCGTTTTTTTTCTTAGCTGGACTGCTCTTACTACATTTCTTGCATGCTGGACGCTTAACGTTTTTCTGTCCGCAGCCGAAACAAAATATCTCATCCGTCTTTACCGTACAATTCCTGTAAGCATGCTCGTTACTACGACAACGAGGGCAATAAGGAATCTTTTTATGTGAACCTTTATCTATTGCATGAACATAGTTAGGGGATATGGACGAATCGTTGCCGTTATTTGAAGCTGGTTTATTATTATTATTACTACTACTACCTTTATTAAACTGATTAAATTTTTTATTATAATTACTATTTCCTTTATTTTCTGTATGATTTCCTGAATAAGCAAACTCGGGTGCTAAAGTATTTGATGAGGGTCTTGGTGGTTCTCTGAATTGAGCTAGGCGCGATTTTGCGAACTTTGCGAGAACTGTTTCCGTATCGGCCACACAGCTGACGAGTGTAGGTACGGTCCGTGCAGAAGGTGTGAGAAAAAACATAATTCGCTAATATGTGATATTGTGGTCGGGAGCCAAGAACACAACCGCCCGGTCGCCCTGCACTCGATAGCTGAGGTGCCGACCGCTGTGGACCTCCCCGCCTCTAGTTCCAACACGTCACACACACACGCACAGTCACAAAGTTATTCAATCCAGGTAAATGATGCTCACACAGACATAAACGCGCAATCGTCACCCGAGCATTATGAATCTGTGTTGTTATCTACTGCTCTAGTCGAAATACCTGATAAATTAGGTAAGTTACACCAAGTACGCGCAATTTTAGACAACGGCAGCGATAGATGTTTTATTACACAATCGTTATGTGACAAATTAAATGTGCAATTGATACAATCCACCCAAAATGTTCAAGGAGTAGCTAATTCCGTGACGCAGTGCACAAAATATTGCAACATAGAACTGCGTTCTTTGGATAAAACATTTGCCACATCTGTACAATGTTTAGTTTTACCCGGTATTACTTCTAATTTGCCAAACTTCACTTTGTCGCGGAAAAAGTTCAGTATACCCGACAATATTGTGTTAGCCGATCCCACATTCTATGAAAGCCAAAAAATTGATATTCTAATAGGCGCAAATCTGTTTTGGGACCTGCTGACTGAAGGAAAAATAAAACTAAATAATGGCCCTTACATTATTAACACAAAGTTAGGATGGATTATTTCAGGTTCTGTTCTAGACTACCCGCGAAAATCCAATCGTGTAAATTGTAATTTCACGCAATCTATAGATCTTCAATCTTTAGAAAAACAAGTCCGTAGCTTCTGGGAGCTCGAGGAGTTACCCATTGGCACCAAATCAGCTGACTCACGCAGCGACGATGAGCGTGCGTGCGAGGATCATTACCAGAATACCATGAAGCGCACAGCTGATGGTAGGTTCATCGTACGCATACCATTCAAATATGAACCTGACACGTTAGGTGATACATTCGCACAAGCTGAACGACGTTTTTATGCTTTGGAAAAACGGTTGGAACGTTATCCAGAATATAAAAAGATGTACACGGAATTTATAAACGAGTACGTAACTTTAGGTCATATGAGTCGTATCACCACATACGGAACCCCGCATTACTTCATGCCCCATCACGGCGTAGTTCGTCCTCATGCCACATCAACAAAACTGCGTGTTGTATTTAACGCAAGCGCAGCTTCAAGGTCAGGAAGGTCGTTAAATGACTTGCAGTTCGTCGGACCACCTATACAAGGTGACTTAATTTCTATTTTACTGCGATTCCGAGAGAACAAGTATGTAGCTTGCGCAGACATAGAAAAAATGTATAGGCAGGTGTTGATTGATAAGGAACAACGTGACCTTCAATTGATTTTATGGCGCGAAAACAAGTCGGGTCCCTTAGGTATTTACCAGTTAAACACGGTGACATATGGCACCGCGTCTGCACCGTTTCTTAGTTGCAGGTGTTTGAAACAACTAGCACAAGAATGTGACGATACTGATGTGGCACGAACGATTCGCGAAGACTTTTACGTTGATGACTTAATTTGTGGAAACAACGATAAAAGTAAATTAATTCAGATCTGTAATGATACCGCAAAAATTTTACGTACCGGGTGTTTTCCGCTCCGCAAGTGGGTATACAATTTCAATTCAGATTCCAGTAGTGTAGACATGCCTAACGACGCGAAAGATTTCTCAGTAGGTGAGCATGTACACAGCAAAACGTTAGGGTTGGGATGGTATCCACACTGTGACGAATTATATTTTCACACACAATTCGATTTTAACACCAAACCGATCACTAAACGCACAATATTATCAGGTGCATCACAAATTTACGACCCACTCGGTTTATTGAGTCCAGTCATTACACAAGCAAAGATATTGTTGCAAAAATGTTGGTTGCTAAAACTCGATTGGGATCAACCATTACCTGATGACGTCACGCAAGTCTGGAAACGGTTTGTTAATAATTTGTGTATGCTCAATAAAATTCGAGTACCTCGTTTTGTGATGTGCGAACACCCTGTAAACACTGAACTGCACATTTTTACCGACGCGTCACAAGCAGCCTATGGCACCTGCGCCTACGTACGTACGATTGATAACGCATCAACCGTCACAGTTCGATTACTATGCTCAAAGGGTAGGGTCGCATCTATAAAGCCTGTTATGACTGTACCTAGGCTCGAGCTGTGTGGGGCGCTGGTGGGTGCAAGATTATATGGAAAAATAAGGGATTCGCTGCGATCTAGTTTTGATAAAGTCGTATTCTGGACGGATTCCACTATCGTCTTAAGTTGGTTACATACTCCACCTAACATGCTAAAAACCTACGTCCAGAATAGGGCCGGGGAGATACAAGAATTGACAAAAGGCCATTCTTGGCGACATGTCAGTGGTATAGATAACCCCGCCGACTTAGTGTCACGAGGTCAAAATGTAGATGCACTGAACGTCAACAATTTATGGTGGTCAGGGCCACAATTTTTACAGGACCCTAAGTTTGATAGTTTAGATGAAGATACACACATACAAATATCGCCAGAAAACTTACCTGAACTCAAAAGTCACGACGCACACACACTTCTCACTCGTCAAACAACTGAAGAAAACTTATTTCCATTTTCCAGGTTTTCTCAGTATAACCGCATGCAGCGTGCCGCCGCTTATGTACTCCGCTTTATACATAACACGCGTTGTAAAGATGATCGGTGGAAGGGGCCGTTGAGTACATCTGAACTAAACAAGTCTACAATAACGCTCGCTAAGCTGTCGCAGCGTGAGTCATTCCCCGATGCGCGCGATTCACTTCTTAGAAAGGGACAAGTAAACAAAACACAAACTCACTTATCGAAGTTAGACTTGTTTATAGATGAAAATAAATTGATTCGAGTTGGAGGTCGTATACGAAACAGTCCTAATTTCGATTTTGATAAAAAACACCCCATATTGATCTCTGGTAAACATCAACTTTCATTGTTGTTATTCCGATACGAGCATAACCGGTTGATGCACGCAGGTCCGCAGATGTTATTGTTTACTATCAGGGAAGCGTGGTGGCCATTAGGTGGTAGAAATCTCGCACGTCAGACTTGTCATATGTGCGTAAAGTGTGTACGTATGCGAGGCAAAATAGTTATACCAAAAATGGCCGATTTACCAAAGGAAAGATTAGATTTCGGGTTCCCGTTTATACATTGCGGCGTAGATTACGCTGGGCCGTTGCTTGTATTGAACCGAAAGGGCAGGGGTGCTAGAACCGTAAAAGCATACGTTTGTTTATTTATATGTTTTGCGACGCGCGCGGTACATTTGGAATTAGTCAGCGATCTCACTTCGGAAGCATATTTATTAGCATTAAAACGTTTCATTTCACGCCGAGGTAAACCGGCTGAAATATTTTCTGACAATGGAAGGAACTTTGTTGGCTTAATGAATGATTTCAGCAAATTTCTTTCCAGTTGTTCTGATGATATAAAAGAGTACGCCACAGCTCAAAATATTAAATTTAAAATGATTCCTCCTTACGCCAGTCATTTTGGAGGCCTGTGGGAGGCCGGGGTTAAGAGTTGTAAACATCATTTGCGACGTGTGGTAGGCAATGCGCACTTAACGTTCGAGGAGCTCAGCACGGTGTTGACACAAGTCGAGGCCATCCTGAACTCCCGACCATTGACTCCTATGTCCACAGATCCGCATGACTATCTCCCTCTTAGCCCTGCTCATTTTCTGGTTGGCCGTCCGATGACTGCACCTGTCTGCGCCGACGTCACCGCCGTGCCTACACACCGCCTGACGCGCTACCAGAGGGTCGAACAAATCCGTCAGCACTTCTGGAGCCGCTGGTCTAAGGAGTACGTCTCAGAACTGCAGACCAGAGGCAAATGGAGAGAAAACCAAGATAGTCTGCAGAAGAACACGCTTGTTCTTATGAAGGATGACAATCAGCCTCCACTAAAATGGAGCTTAGGACGTATTGTCGACGTTTTTCCAGGCAAGGATGGAGTGGCCAGGGTTGCCGATATCCAAACCGCTTCTGGCATCGTACGACGAGCTTTTTCCAAGATCTGCCCTCTTCCAATTCAAGATGAGTAGCTGCAGCAGGATCGCCTTGTTGGAGTCACTTGAAAGTTACCACTTCCAAGGCCGGGGAGGATGTTCAAGCTTATGAACGCACCCTTCACTACGTCATCTTCATCAACCAATGATGACCACCTATCACGTCATGAAGAGCCTATTCGTTGGTTTGGAACCAATACCAACGATCCATGTATACGTTTAGCTTTTAAGTTTAACTACCATTTTTATACTCACTTCACTTTACGCTTTGTTCAAGAATAGATCACTTTTGATATTTCCGCATTTTATTGAATTAAAGAAGAAGTCACCCTGAATCCTATTATAGCTAGAAATAGCCAACAGCTAGTTATGTTTTAGTCCCATGTAACAAAGGGCGAGCCTATTGCCATCAGCCAGGCCCAAATCCCGACTCCGTGGCTGCTACTGAGAAATTCCTGATGGAATCGCCCAATAACACTCTACCCGACCTGGGAATCGCTATTTTTCTCCAAACCGTTAAAAGTCCTTTCACACTACTACGTTTGCCAAGAAAATAAATATAATATTCGATTTGCGAAACAAGCAAAAGCTTTTCCGTACTTTCTGAACTATTACAGTTCCGTGTTTGCTGGGAACAGTATTATTGAGAGTGACCTTAATAGGCTCTTTTCAATAAACAAGCAGTTTTTCGAGGAAAATTCTATTAAAATCGGTCGTACCCAATTTAAATAATATAATAAATACGAAAAATGTAAGCAAAAAAGGACATGTTTAAAAAATGTATTATTTTAAAAAAGCAAAATTAAAAATTTTGAGAAAACCCACGACTGTTAAAAATTAATTGAAAAAAGGATAAAATAACATAAAACACCCACCTTAAAAAAACCCAAGAATGTCCGTCGGGGCCTGCCATATGAACTAGTTTTGCAATGTTCAGCTCCCGACGGACATTCTTGGGTTTTTTTAAGGTGGGTGTTTTATGTTATTTTATCCTTTTTTCAATTAATTTTTAACAGTCGTGGGTTTTCTCAAAATTTTTAATTTTGCTTTTTATTTTATACTTTTTACTTTTATTTTTATTTTTTTATCTAAGAACATGCACCAATCAAACCTAAACCCATAACTGAAAACTGAATCAAAATCGGACTTGTAGTTTTGGAGAAAAATGGCAAATTTGATTTGCACAAAAAATGTTTGCTGCAGCGCCCCCTGGTGAATTGTCACCGTAACACCTATCTAAGAACATGCACCAATCAAACCCGAACCCATAACTGAAAACTGCATCAAAATCGGACTAGTAGTTTTGGAGAAAAATGGCAACATGTATTTGCACAAACACACAAACAAACAAACAAACAACCTCTCACCCCAAACGCATATACCGTCTCCGTTCCGTCGTGGGTAAAAAGATCATGAAACGGATTGAGAAGAAGCAATATATACATAAACTCACACCTTTTTCCCATGGGGTAGCCAGAAACCACAGGACGGCACAATATTTGAAAATAAAAATAATGTATTTATACACTCCAGTAATAAAGGCAATTAAATCACGGTATAAGCACTGTTGAAAGGTCTAGAAAAAGGTAAAATGCTTAATAGAAAATTAAATAGAATTGAAAGGTCTAGCGAAAAAAGTGGAATCAATGAGACCCTTGATTTGTTTAATCTTTTAACTAATGGAATTATCTGTGTTCCTTGTTGTTCTGGACTAGTTTTCTCTTTATTACTTAAGCGGGTAAATATTTAGTCAAATTTATGAGAGCTGTGCACCTGCACATCATTTCAGCCAAAAGACGTCCACTGCTGAACATAGGCCTCCTCCAGGCGTCGCCACATTGACCGGTCCCGTGCGTCTCTCATCCAGCGGATTCCTGCAACCTTGAACAGGTCATCGGTCCACCTAGTGGGAGGCCTTCCAACGCAACGTCTTCCGGTTCGCGGTCGCCATTCGAGAACTTTTTGGCCCCATCGGCCATCCGTTCTGCGAGCAATGTGCCCTGCCCATTGCCACTTAAGTCTGGCGATTTTTCGGGCTACGTCGGTAACCTTGGTTCTCATGCGGATGTCCTCATTTCTGATTCGATCACGCAAGGAAACTCCGAGCATAGCCCTCTCCATTGCCCTTTGGGTGACTTTGAGCTTTCTGATAAGGCCCATTGTGAGCGACCACGTTTCGGTCCCGTATGTAATCACTGGCAACACACACTGGTCATAGACTTTCGTCTTGAGACACTGGGGTAAGTTGGACGAGAAGATACCACGCAGCTTCCCGAACGCTGCCCAGCCGAGTCGGATTCGACGATTGACCTCTTTCTCGAAGTTAGATCTACCCAACTGGACCGTTTGTCCCAGGTAGACATAATCGTCCACAACTTCGAGCGTAGAGTCTCCGATCTTGATAGGAGTGGGTGTTACATGAACATTCGACATAACCTTGGTTTTGTCCATGTTCATTTTAAGACCCACTCTTTCAGAAGCTCTACTGAGGTCATCGAGCATTTTACTGAGGTCTTCCATGGTCTCAGCCATGACCACTATATCGTCGGCAAACCGAAGGTAAGTGATGTACTCGCCGTTGACATTGATGCCAAGTCCTTTCCAATCCAGAACCTTGAAGACATCCTCCAATGCAGCGGTGAACAGTTTCGGAGATATGACGTCTCCCTGTCTCACACCGCGCTGCAGAAGGATAGGTTCCGTGGTCTGGTTCTGAAGTCGGACTGACATGGTGGCGTTTTTGTACAAACACTTCAACACCTCGATGCACCTGCACAGCTTTCATAATAATATAATAATAATAATATTCCACAACTATCACACAACGCCATCTAGTCCCAAGCTAAGCAGAGCTTGTGTTATGGGTACTAGACAATATTGACAATTTAATTGCTTCGATGAAATCCTGAAAGGTGCAAGTGCTTGTGCACGATGAGAAGGACAGAAGGTGGTGCATATCCTATGCAGAGCTCCATACTGACAATTTGTCTGGGATGAGTCGAGAATACTCCGTTTTTCCAGATCATAATATTATTATCTGCAGCGGTTGATTTTTTTTTTAAATATGAAGTTAATTAAAACATATCAAAAGGTGACGTTTGAAAGGTATTTTTAAACAAAGCAAAGACATTGTTGTAAATAAAACACTTATAGACTCAGGATGGCCTATATCAGAATCTTCCATATTTTACGTGGGTCGAAACTCGAACAAAGTCACAAATTTAAGTCTTCAAATGATTTATTTCTTCTTGATTTAAAGATTAACAAAATAATACTCTAATTCACTTTAATTAGACACTGTTAATGATATTTCAACAAATCAAATTAAAACTGTTAAAGATGGCGTCGGAATTAAGCGATTCGTCAAGCGCGTGGTGCGTTGGCGGCTCTCGATTCGAAAGTGACCAAGATGGCCGCCCCGCTCCCGCCTGTGTGACGTTCCGCAAGGATGGCAGGTGACAGTTGACATCTGTCATGCTGCCATCCTGTCCCGACGTCGTCGACAGCTAACGTCAAATGTCAATCGCGCCGTCACGGCCGGACTGACATTCGACCGTCCTCGGGCGTAGATCTAACGTTGTCCTAAAACAGGCAATTTTATTATTTGATTAGCTGCTCGTCCAGCCTGACAAACAGCACAGCACTAATTCTAATAAACTTCAGAAGCAAGACATGAAACCATGCATCCCTTCGACCATCATGAATGATGGACCGGATGACATCTGACAAGCTCATTATGTTACCCAAACATAACCCGGACCGGACGAGTGTGTCCTTTCGACCAGCCCCAATGGCATGGACCGGACGGCACTGTCCCTTCGACCGGTTCACAGACAGGGTCTAGACAAGTGTGTCCCTTCGACCAGCCCCAATGGCATGGACCGGACGGCACTGTCCTTTCGACCGGTTCACAGACAGGGTCTAGACAAGTGTGTCCCTTCGACCAGCCCCAATGGCATGGACCGGACGGCACTGTCCTTTCGACCGGTTCACAGACAGGGTCTAGACAAGTGTGTCCCTTCGACCAGCCCCAATGGCATGGACCGGACGGCACTGTCCTTTCGACCAGTTTTAACACAGCATTTTAAATACAAAGAAACAGAAATATGGCATACCTATCAGTTACGGACAATCTTGCTCATTTTGAACTTCGACTTCATAAAGTACATCTAGTGTATCGGGATCAGAGTACACACTGAGTGTATCGGACCCGGCAGTAAGGGTTACCGAATTAGCCGAGACAGTGTCTGAGTCGCTGCCCAATTCATCTCTTATATTTGGGTCATCGCCTCCCAGAATTGGGCTTCGTGGCAGCATAACATCACTACTGGATTGTAATTGCTCCGCATCTTCCGGCGCCGTCTCGGCCTCCTCATCGTTCAACAAACTGGTAGTGACCTCAAGTAACCCAGCATGTCCCTGAGGTACTGCACGCAAATTCTCGTGTGCGTATTTATAAGTGCGGTGTGAACCACTTAAACTTTTAAGTTCGTATCGATCATTTCCTAATACGGAGGTTATAACGAACGGTCCCCTAAACTTCCTATCTAGTTTAGTTTGATTTCTTTCACTATTCTTGATAAAAACAAAATCGCCCTGAGTAAAGGGTTTAATGATAGCACGACCACGGTTAAACCGTAAGGTATCCGCCGCAGCTGCCTTTTGAATATTTTCCGACGCATTTTCTCGAATGGACTCTAAATCTAAACGGTTATTTCGCTCATCAGAATGTGAGGATATCTGGGACATACCTAATGACTCTGCACGTATCCCGAACATTAGTTCTGTAGGTGAGTACTTAGTAACAGCCGATTTTGTACTATTGAGTGCTAGTTGTATATTGCCTAACTCATCGCGCCATGTCTTATTAGGGTTGTTTTCGACTATCGTGAGCAAGCTTTTTAGTGTTCGCATAACTCGCTCAACTTGTCCGTTAGCCCTGCTCGAACCGGTTGCAATAAAATGCAGATCAATTTTATAATTCTTGCAAAAGTTTCTAAATTCGCTACTAATATAGCATCGGCCCTGATCAGCAATAACGCGTGTAGGGGCCCCAAAGAGGCAGACGGCCTTTTCTAGAGCACGCACCGCGCTACTTGCGTCTAGTGATACTGTGTGCTCTAGCAGGACATACTTAGTAAACGCGTCTATTATCACCGAACAATACTCTTTCCGGTCGCTCTTACCACTAAGTTTCCCGGTAAAGTCTATGTGGATTGTGTGCCATGGCACAGATAGTTTTGGGATCGAGTGTAACTGGACGGGTTGAGCGCCTGATGGTCCCTTGGACGCTTTGCAAACTATGCACGAATCAATAAACTTACGCACGCATTTGGACATTTGCGGAAACCAGTATTGTTCGTAGAGTTTATCTAGCGTCTTATCACTACCAAGGTGTTGAATTTCGTTATGGACGTGGTTGATAAGTGTCCAAATCAGAGAGCGTGGAACGACTGGTAACCAAGAGATAGTTTTGTTGCGCCCAACCTTTCTATACAGGATACCATCCCTAACATCGTAGGTATGTGCTACTGTTTCCGGGAAGTCACCGTTGTTATGCTTACTGATCAAGTCTTGAATTTCGCTATCGCGTTTTTGTTCAACTGAGAGCCATCCTTGATGCAACTCAACGAACTGTACAGGTTTAGTAGTAGGGGTTTGGGACGAAGACGCGCCAGCATCCGGCTGGAGGTTACGGGAAAAGAAGTCAGCATGTTCCATACCACGGCCCTCACGATATACGATCTCAAAGTCGTAGGCTTGTAGGAAAGCCCACCAACGATGCACGCGAGGCGTCAGATCAACCTTAGATTTTGATGCTTTGAGCGAATTGCAATCAGTGTAGACTACAAAATGTCGGCCGTACAAATAATGCCGAAAATGTTCTACCGCTCGTACGACAGCCAAGGTCTCTAATTCGTACGAGTGGTAGCGAGATTCTACCTCAGATGTACGCCGGCTAAAGTACTCCACAACATGGGGTAAGTTATTAGCTCTTTGTATAAGGATTGCACCATAACCTTCGGCACTCGCGTCCGTGTGCAACTCGACCGGCAATTCAGGATTAAAGATCGTTCTGGTTCCGAAGTTAGTATTTTAACTACATTGCTACGAATAGCTTCATGTTTGTCGGTCCAATTAATAGGTCCTTTTAATTTAGTTAAAGGGTACAACGGTCCAACAACATTTGTAAATCCGGGTATAAATTTCCTAAAATATGACGCGAGTCCGAGAAACTGACGAACCTGCGTAGCTGTACGTGGTGATGGTGATTCAACTAATGCCTGAATTTTACGGGAATTGGGTCTAATTTCCCCAGACTGTAAGGAATAACCTAGATAGTCTATTTTTCGTTTCATGAATTTGCACTTCTGAAGGTTAAATGAAAAACCTGCTGCAGTAAGGGCTTGTAAGGCCTCATCTAGGCGGTCCAAACCCTGCGAAATATTAGAGGAGTAACACAGTACATCGTCCATATAGATGAGAGGCCTGTCATTAAGGTGTTGCAGTGCTTTTGTGATACATCGCTGGAACACAGAAGGTGCATTGCGTAAACCGAAGGGCATCGCGAGATACTCATATTGGCCCTCCGGAGTTACGAATGCAGTCATCTCAACTGAATCAGGGTGAATTAATATTTGGTGAAATCCACTAGCCATATCTAATGAAGAAAAGTAGTTGGCACCACTGAGCTGGTCTATCTGTTCCTCGATGCGAGGCAAGGGATAGTGTTCGGGTTGTGTGTTGGAATTGAGTTCCCGATAATCCACGCACATTCTATCGGTATTGTCCTTTTTTTTTACTAGGAGTATCGGACTCGCAAAAGGGGAAGAACTCTCACGAATGATACCAGCATCTAATAATAGTTGTATTTTTTCGCGGACTATTTGCTTCTCTATAGGTGCTAGTCGATAGGGTGACCTTCGAACTATTTTATGAGGATCTATCAATTTAATGCTCATTTGCCCTGTAGTAACGCGCCTAGTAGGAATACCGTCTATGAAATAATCCGAATATTTACTAATTATTTTTGACAGCAACATTTTATCTTCTCCTTCTAAGTCAGTATCGATTGAAGAAATATCAAAAACTACCGATTTCGTTTCGCAAAAGTTAGTTCGCTCTTTGGTCTTAAATAAGAGTTTGTCGTTATCGATTGTCACACAAAAACCTTTATCTAAGATATCTCTACCTACAATAACCGGCACAGAAATTACTGTATCTGGAACGATGTGAAACAGAAGGTCAACTGAAGCATCTCCGATTTTTATAGTACTTAGAATTTGGCAAGTGCATTGTACGTCATCACCTCCGATACCAGTAAGATAAACTAGATTATTACGTGCAGTACCCGGAAACCGAAAGCGAAAACTTTCAGTTAAAAGGGAGCAAGATGATCCGCTATCAAATAAAAATGGAAATCTCTCACCAGCTGATGTCTCTAGCGTGGATCTAGACAGTTGATGGTCACAAAGGTTGACTTCCTTCCTCTCAGAATTCCCTCCATTCTTCTTATCTGGACAAGTCGTGGACGTGTGGCCAGGTTTTCCACACGTGTAGCAGGATACAGATGGCTTGTCTTGATTATTTGTAGGACTTGATTGATCACGGGGCTTCAATGATTTGGAGTCCTCCTTTCGCTTCTTACATTCAGCCTGTCGATGTCCTGGCAAGCCACACCAATGACACTTTCCAGGGAATCTAGAGTCTGTCATTCGAGGTCGCTTCGAATCGGGGTCTTGATTTCCATCACTGACGTCCAACCGTCGCTTTAGTGATATGCCGTTGAGGATCCGGAACAATTGAGCACGAGTAGTTATCACATGTGCTATCAACTCTCTACGTATCAAATTATCCTTTTGACATAGCACCGATATCACGAACCCAGTGATAACTTCCTCAGGTAGGTCAGTTTTTGGTATTCGCTCGATCAAGTTCCATAAGCGCATTGCAGACTCTGATGCGGTTTCTTTGACACCAATTTGAAATCGTAAAATGTCATCGAAATGATCCTGCATTAGTTTGGGCTTAGCAAATCTAGCTAGCAACGTTTCTTTAACTGCAGTCCATGTTAATTCCTTGAGATTCATTTTGGTCAAGTGGGTCGCTGCGCGACCTTTAAGCGCCTTAGTAAGTGCCATCAACAGGTTAACACCAACAAGATTTTTCGCCTGCACTATTACTTCTGTGACGTTACACCAGCCTTCAATGTCAGCTTCGGAATCATCAGGATCAAATTCGATTAGTTTTATAGTGTTGGTACTCACAGGAGTTGATGCTTGCGACATCGCAAATATCCGAGCGAACATTTCCTCCATGTTCGATAGTATTCTCGTTGCAGAGATGGTTTCTTCAGGCTGCGTGTTCCCTGTTTGTGGGTCGTGGGATCCCACTTCTGATATAGACTCAGGATGGCCTATATCAGAATCTTCCATATTTTACGTGGGTCGAAACTCGAACAAAGTCACAAATTTAAGTCTTCAAATGATTTATTTCTTCTTGATTTAAAGATTAACAAAATAATACTCTAATTCACTTTAATTAGACACTGTTAATGATATTTCAACAAATCAAATTAAAACTGTTAAAGATGGCGTCGGAATTAAGCGATTCGTCAAGCGCGTGGTGCGTTGGCGGCTCTCGATTCGAAAGTGACCAAGATGGCCGCCCCGCTCCCGCCTGTGTGACGTTCCGCAAGGATGGCAGGTGACAGTTGACATCTGTCATGCTGCCATCCTGTCCCGACGTCGTCGACAGCTAACGTCAAATGTCAATCGCGCCGTCACACTATTCAAAATGAACACAATACCTATCAAAACGTAGCAACGCTTCTTTTGCCGAAATACAGTCTGCGGGCTTAAAATAACAAAGGGAAATAAAATACAGAGCTTTATAAATCCTGGCTTCGCTATCACTCTATCCATTGGGTACAAAATTCAGTGCATATTTTTCGGTAACTGAGAACTCCTCTATGCATTTTTATATTCGACACTTTTTTCTGATAAAAATATGTTTTTTTTCATGCGATATGGTTTTTGTTTTGTATTTGCGATGGTTTATTAATAATTTTTACTAACGCTATTATTTCTCAAAAATTTAAATCATCAAAAACTCCTTTATTTTCAAAATGAAATTATTGTTACAAAATAACTTCAAAGAAACGATTCACTTACATTATCTTACGCTGATTGATCTTAAAAGAAAAGTTTACAATCTTTGACGGCTTTGGTTGAGCTCAAAGAAACAACTAACAATTCCCCTTCTTTGATGGAAGTTTCAGAAAAGTTCTCTTTAATATTCCATCAATCACAATTGTAGGTCAGAAATTAAATGAATCATCACCGGCAACCGAAAAGTTTTCTTATCGTTGCGTCATTGGGGAAGTGTCTGATTTCTTAGTGCATCTATTTCATCACCTGCCTAACCTTTTCCCAGACATGTTAAAGTTCCAGTCTAACTAACTGAACGACAGCTGTTTAGCTGAATATCAGTATTTAACCTGGAGCGATTGTCTATCTGACCTGCACACCCCAGTAAGCACTGGGTACTTTATGATACCCCTTGGTAAGACTGGTTTTCAGACTTTCGAACCGCCCTGTCTGTTATGATTGTCAAAGATTGGCAATGATGAAAAGTTCATCTATTTACGGTTTTGATTTGATCAGCCAACCACCGTGGCTTGGGCAAGTGAAAAATAAAAAATCAGCTTCTGAAGTTGGTGACTTTTGTTTGTTTGATTTCATGTTTTTGCCACCGACTTCTGAAGCTGATTTTTTATTTTTCACTTTTTTGTGTTTTATTTTTGTCGAAGTCGGTTTTATTTTTTGTAAAAAAGTTTTTATTTTTCACTTTTTAGTGGTTCACATGTGCTTACCCCTTCACAACGTACCGGCGTGATGTTATGTTATGAACTGGTGTAAACAATAGACAGTCATGAGATTTCAGCAATCCCAGTCCATTTGCTATCATTAATTGAGGAGTTCCGTTGTCTATCTCCGAAGTTCTTTATCAAATCTTCACCAAATAGTTTTTATAACCTTTGTAGTGAGTACAGGCGTGATATTATGTAGTGTGATGGCGTAAACAATGCTTCGATATGCTATAGCAACAATCGCGGTTAATCTGCTGTTATTTATTGAAGAGTTCCCCCGATTTCTACAAGATCCCATCATCAGATATTGAAATGGTGACAATGGGACCACACGGGAAGCACCAGCTTTCAAATGAAAAAAGAATCATGAGAATCAGTTCACCCAGTCGCAAGTTATGAGCTAAAAACATTTTAAAAAAAATACAGTCGAATTGATAACCTCCTCCTTTTTTTGAAGTCGGTTAATAAATAAACCTTGATATTTCTTCTAATCGCCATCATAAGCCTATAATGTTCCCGCTGCGGGGTCTCAGGCCTCCTCTCTAGGAGAGGGATGAAAGAAAGAAAGAAAGAAAGAAAGAAAGAAAAGTGTTTATAGGATTCCCAACAGGACAAAACAAATTTACAAAAAAATGACGATGATGATGATGGATGGGCTATAATCCACCACGAAGGCCCAGTGCGGGTTGGTAGATGTCGTGCACAAGTCTTCGAATTTTTTGGTTCTAAGACATACTTCTTTACGATATTTTCCTTCACCGTTTTGAAAGCAGTGGTGATGAAATAAATTACACAAATTAATGCGCCTGCCTGGGTTCGAACCAATGACTTAATATACTGTTCGTAAGACGGGGCTGCCACCACTGGGCCACTAATAAAAATACTTATTTCAAAGGTTTAGGGTAAACAAAATGAAAATGTTTAGGGAGATGTGTGGTGTTACGCGAATGGATAAAAACGGTTGTCTGTAAAGTCGGTTTACTGGCGATACTTGAACGTGACAACGTCATAAGAAAATACAGCACTTACATTGCTATAAACAAACAATTAACACGCCGTTGCTCTGGAACGACAATTAACACGCCGTTGCTATGGAACGCCTCAGAGCGAGGTAACGCCTCAGAGCGAGGTAACGACTCATGACGTCATCTTTTTTCGTTCGTGCAGCCGGCCATCGAATTATAAGACGTTATCATGTCAAAAATAAGAAAAAGTAGGTACATAAGAGGAAGTCTGAAAATGGTGCCGGTGACTGAAAAGTTGTGTGGAAATAGGTTGTCGTAGTATGGGCATGTGATGTGGAGGAATGAGGAAAATGTCGTGAGGAAGGTTTTGAATGTGAATGTGTATGGGTATAAGAGTAGAGGAAGACCAAAGAAACGATGGATGGACTGTGTTAAGAATGATATGGTAAGAAAGGAGGTGTCTCATGAGATATACGTTTTAAACTGACATGGTCACTGACATTACTATTAATACTATAAACGGGATATTTATCATGTTTACTTATTGTTTCGAGTTCCCGATATTTCGGCGCTGGTAAAAGCACCACGATCACGGATAAACTGAAGTCATTGCGGGTGGATGTTTATGAGCAGACAAATCGGTCTACCCTCTTTCTCGTTCGTTTTTTGTGCTCGGTACCACTACCATTGTCACTCACTACACGATTCTGTTCCCGACACACAAAACTCATTGTGTCCAAACATGGTAAACATGGTAAATAACCCAGGGTTTGTGTAAACATGGTAAATATCCCGTTTATAGTATCTATAGTAGTCTCATGAGATGACGAAAAACAGAGAGGTAAGGAAGAGGAACACATACTGCGTTGACCCCAAATGAATTGTGATAAGGGTAAGATAATGATGATGAGGGAAAACGAAAGATAAAAATAAAACACAAGATTATAGCAAGAACACCGATTTCTCTTTTCTTCACATGTTTCATTATTTACATAATAATATTATTTAGAAAAAACACAATGTTTCATACAACAAATATTATGTTTTTTGTTACAATTCCAGTCAACGTCGATATGGTATAACATAACTTGCTGCAATGTCCGACCAAAAAAACAATGAATTTGAAAACTGGGTTTGAAAAGCTGATCAGAGCCACTACTCCACATGCTTTTTGAAAACTATCTCTAAACCGAAGAGAAATGCACCTAATTCCCGGTTGATATATCATCAAATGACTCCTGCCACTCTGGGCAGAGTGGTAGGGAGTGTCAGACTTCTACTGACTATAAACCACGCATGTTCCCTCTTAGCCAGCGGTATCTCTTTTATGATATAGTATCCATAATGAGAGACAACGCTTCGTCTGAATTAAACGTTGTGTATCGCAGAACAACATTGCTAATAAGTGGGACAAAATAGGTTTAAAAAAAATAGATTTACCATATAGAAATTGCCAGTACTGTGTCTCGGAATTTAATTTGTCTAATTTGTTCTTTGACATTATATACTTTAACAGTAAAAGAACTTATAAAATCGAAATTTTAAATAAGTTTTGGCCCATTTACTAGGTATGGGCCACTTTTGGTCGGACACTGTAGTAATAGAATCACTTACATGTGTATTACAGAACACTGATTTAAATTTGTTTAAAAAATTGTGAATTACCTATCTATACATTTATATTGATAAAGACAAAAAACTCACGGGTATTTTTTATACAACAACACATCTCATTATTATAATAATTCTGGCTGTGCTTTCTTAAATGAAAATAGGTATTGAAAGAAAAACATATTTACCTGTCTTTAAAAAATATATAATGTTCATAAAAGTGGGAAAATATTACCATGCATTGGTAAATTATAACGACTCAGTACGACACAGATCTATGAGTCAAAAGGTTTTTTTTTTGTAAAAAGCCAGAATTAACCAGTTATCATCTATTTTGGAAAAGGGTCATACAGACAAAGATGAATTCACACAAATCACAACAACTATTGTGCCTTTATAATGTGTTTAGATACACAGTTAATAAATTATGTAGATTAACTATTAAAAATAAATGTTGAAAATGAGTAGCATGATCTAATACATAGAAATCAGAAAAAGTTTAAGAACTTAAAAACCATTTGTCTATGACGCATCTATCTATTTTCAGAATTGGAATGAATAATGGCAGATTATTTAAAATTAATGTATAAAATATTTCGGATATGTTTATTCCACTGAAGACGATAACATATATGAAGATTATAATTTCAAAACTGCTATCGAAGTAACAACAAACATCTCCATCTATATACAATATTATAAAAATACTTTCACGTCAGACAATTTGTATAACATCGAAAATACATTTAGACTGTTCATTTATTATGTCAGTGTCCGTATAAAAGTACATAGCATATGTGTAATATATATAAGAACTCCTCATACGACAGACAACAGTTTTAAGAAGATTATGATATACACATTCATGACAAAAAGGAGACTCGTGAACATCATCGTGGTTGGAATTTATCGAAAAACATAGAAAAAGACCTATCAATATCCATATATTTTCACACAAAATATTTTTTTCACAAGAAGTTTTACACACTTTATCTTTATCATACACCACTCGAACGCACTCATGAATAAATCTTCATCGTGTATTATTTATTAACAACAAGTGTATGAACCATATAAATTTCAATTTTTTATCTTATCATATAGTCAAAATGTCCGACATACAATGTCGATACGTACCAAACAGAGGACCAGCCCCTGAATTCATAAGAATACGAAGAAGTTTCCGAAGCGTCATTGATTTTAATACAATATTCATTGGCGAGTCTTCGTCATCGCCGCTAACTAATCTATGCTAGCTGTTTCTAGAAAACGGAGAAAAGCGCGTCATTAACCTCGAGTACCCCACCGTATAACAACGGCCGCGCTTAGAGGAGGTACTCTCATTGGTCCGGTCTATCAAATGATGTATTTGGAGTGCTTTCTACTTTTTTCAGTACTATTTTGAATGCAAAAGTGTGTTTCGGAGACACAGACGCTGGGCGAGGAGTCTGAGGTGAACGCGGTGGAGGTTCTGGTGGCATCTCAGATCTAGTCCTCGTGCGTCGAGGAGCTGGGAGATTCCGCATTACTGGAGCTGAGGATGGTCCTGCGACTGGCTCCTGTGGTCTTTGCGGAGAAAGTCTATTCGGAGTCAACCGCCCAGGTGACGGTTCTGGAGTTATTGGTGGTAACATCAACGGTGGAAGGTTAGCACATGGTGATCCACGAGAACCTCGACGTTCCTTCAATCCCATCTGCGGTGGCGGCGACATAGGCGCCTCATCATCCTCAGCCGCTGCAACAACGACCACTGGCTCTGTCCTCAGCAATGAAGGTCTCGATTCAAGTGTATCTGAAGCGATAGACCTCCTAAAATAGTTAAGTCCATTTTCTATCTCAGCTAGCGCACGCCTCACGAAGGGGAAATTATCCGATATCTCTGAAGTGGACTTGCGGACTGGAAACTCTGTTTCACTGTCTCGCTTCCTCGGTCTACATCGTTCGAACGTGGGGTCTCCTGACCCTCCCACCGTTTCAGAGACCTGTCTTGTTAGAGCTGCGTGTTTGACCGAATCCGATTTCGATCGAGGCTCCCTCGTTTTCGGCGTGGGGGAACGCCGATCGCCGAACTTTTTACTAGCAGCACGCTTAATAGAAGAGAATAGTCCGAGTTTTTCAGGGGGCTTGTCCGTGGGGGGTGCGGGAATGGGTTGTACAGGAGCTGAGGAAGGGCCAGGGATGGGTTCGGGAGGAGGACGGGGGAGGTTCCCCTCGCGTTAGTTGTGCCGAGAGTCTGACGACGGAACATCGCTCGAGCCGGTGGAGGAGAGGGTGGTGTTGGATCCGTAGGGGTCGAGCGAAGACTGCACGGACATGGAGCGGCCAGCGCGTCGGACTCGCGCTGGGGAGAGTTTGCCTGGATCTATGCTGGCCGGGTCTGCCTGCAACAACAGCGGTTTCAGCGCTCTATTCAATGCACTACTACTAAAGGCAATAGCATTATAGATCAAGAAGAATAGACACAATACATTAAAATACATGAAATGAAGAGTAGTTTTTAAGCAGTTTTATCTGATCATTTAGTATAAACAGCAAGTATTGAAGGATGAGCAAAAAGAGCCCTCCCGACATACATGTCTTGCGAAAAACTGAAGAAGATGAGAACCAGAGAAAAGCCTAAGCTCTCCTCTGCCATGGCAGACACATAAGCCCAATCTTGAACAAATAATTGAATATGTTTCGCAACAGCACCTGGTACGCCAGCGCGTTCATGATGATGGAGTATGGTACCAGGCCGAGGGGGTGGACCTCCCTCATCAGCACGTTAGCAGGGATCTTGTGGAACTGGATGTACTCCAGGAAGTTGCCGATGACTTCCTTCAAGATCATGTTCTGGTTCGTGTCGCAGTATTTCTTGCTCCACATCAGGGCAGCCTGGAAATGTTTGAGATGTATGGTTAGGAGTTTGTTATAAGATCTTCCCTTTTTATGAATTTATGAGCGTATATTTATGAAATGAGTTCACCTTTCTTGCTATTTATTATATTTTGGTTTTCAAAAGAATTATTTTCATCAATTATCCGGACCTTAAAATACCTCTATATCATAGGTAGGGTTTAAATAACTCTAAAAAAACAAACTATTAGAAAAGATGATTGTCAATAAAGCTAAAATGCAAAGTTTTTGTTACACTGCCGAATCCATGTGACAGTTTTCAACACAACACCAAAATATCAGCTGTATGACGTTCCCCCAATTTAGGTACAAGAGCAAGCCCATCTATAATAAAAAAAGGTACTAATTATTTTCTCTTTTGCTTAAAAGAAAGTATCTGGTAATGGGTTAGCTTTTAACATTCTTCATGATTCTAAAACGCCATCCTATCTGAGGGAACACTTTTTCCTACAGCCATCCTTCTGATGCGCCTTGCGTCGCATGTTTTTAATCTACTTAAATCCCTTCACACGCTACGGACTACAAAAATTACTTCCGCCTGACATAAGTGAATGCCAAACTGGGGGTCTAAATGTAAATGGATACTTTTGCAGATCATAATAGCATCATAATTTGCATTGCGTTAAAATTTACAAAAATGGTCAAGGAAATTCATAATATAATATATTAGGAACTGCGTCTGTGACCATTTTACGAATTTTAACGCAATTATGATCCTATTCTGATCTACTAAAGTGACCATTCTAAACACCCTGTTGTTATTTTCGAAAGAATAGTGAAATAACATTATATTAATTTTCATGTTTCCATTTTGTCATAGTTGTAAATTTTATAGATTTCTTTATAAAAAAGCACTGTTGTATTTACCTGAAACTTTGTAAACTCATCAGCTTTAAGTTCATCCCGTGCTAGTATTAGCCTCACAACATGCTGAGGCAGCAGCGTGAAGGATCCAAGGTTCAGCACTTCATTGCCATGCTCATCTACAAACTCCAACACCTGCAATTGAAACAATTTTTCGTTAGAAGAAATATAATATTTTTTGGACAAAAACTCGCTATTTTTTGTGTGTACGGTGACCAATCAAGCTATAAAAACCAGTTTATGTGGGTCTCTCAATGTATTGGAAATCTAAACATAGTGAAGCCATGTTGTACTGAATACCGGTATATAGCGGTATACTGTAATATTGTAATTTGTATCCGATCGATGGCGATGGGTTTGCCCCCTATTACATGGTATTTTTATTAAAAATAACTGGCAATCAATATAATATAATCCATCGGAGATTATAGGTGTGATTTTTTGAATGGATGTACTAGCAATTCTAACATTGCTGCATTTTTTGAGGTTTTCTGGAGTCTAAATCTTTTAATAGTAAAATACAATATTGAAGTCAAGTGGATTGTGACCTCAATCATCATTACCATAAGAGACTCTGAGCACTGCTAATAAAAGCTGGAGTTTTGCAATGATTCAGTAAAATGAAACTTCGTTGCTTCCTATTCAAAGAGTGCTGTCATGTGGTAGTCAGTGTGCAATTGACTGCTCAAGTCAATAATTTTAACATCTTTGTCTCTGTATTGAACCAAATACTTTTGAAGGCCTTTGGTTGCTTGTACACACAGCCACATCGTATGTTGTGTGATTGTTTGTTGTTTGTGGACACAGCGGCACAATGAGATGGCACCATAACGACACGGTGTCGTCGATGTACAATCACGGTCGTACATATTCGCTATGTGTACACATAATTACTAGCTAATTATGTGTACACATAGCGAAAAATATTCAATAGTTGCTAGATACGTGTACACATTTTAGTGCTCGTGGCAACTTTAAAAAAACACCAAAAAGAGAAAAATAAACTTCAGAAGAAAAATCAGCTTCTGAAGTCGGTGACATTTGTTTGTTTGATTTTATTTTTTTGCCACCGACTTCAGAAGCTGATTTTTCTTCTGAAGTTTATTTTTCTCTTTTTGGTGTTTTTGAAGTCGGTTGTTTTTTTTGCAAAAAAGTTTTTTTTATTTTTTCATTTTTAGTTGTAATAAGTACCTATATTATATCCTATACAAATATTTACTATGCATTTAACATTCAACCAAGAAACCTAACCCTTAACATTCAAGATTTCCCTATTTTTACTTTCAACTCTTAACCGTTGAGGAGTAGTATACCTTCCATTATCAGCTCATCAACATGAATACAAGTGATGACTGCTAGAGGCGAATACTTGAATAACGCCAGAAAAAGCACGAAAATTCATAAAACAACAAAAAAAATGTGTATTGTACACATCTGCATACCCCCTCAGAGCATACAGGCGTGATGTTACGTCATGAGAATTTATATTCAATAAACATCCAAGCGATTCCAGCAATTACGACAGATTTGCCGTCTATTTTTGAAGAGTTCCATTGTATATCTCCGAAGATCAGCACCAGATCTTCACCAAAAAAAATGGGACCACCTCAGGAGTATACTCTTTCAAATAAAAAAAGAATTTTGATGATCGGTCCACAAAATAATGGGGGAGAAATCAGGTAACATACATAAAAAAAAAATAAAAAAATACATATACACGAACATAGTAACCTCCTTTTTTGAAGTCGGTTAAAAAAAGCATAAAACTTATACCTATACCTTTTATGCTTTATATGTCTCTGTGTAGGTATAATAATAATCCTTGATTACTATACTTATTCGATGACATGTGACATCTGCCAACACGCACTGGGCCCGCGTGATAGATTATAGCCCATCCCTCTCCTAGAGAGGAGGCCTGAATCCCTGCAGCGGGAACATTTTAGGCTGATTATAATGATGACTGCTTATTAAACCCACCTTCTGCACAAGCGACTTGGTGCACTTGTACTGAATGTACCTCTCAGCTGACGCGAGGAGGGCACACACCGTGTCCACAGTGATGCAGCATTGCACGAAACCGGCGCAGGCGCGGCGGAGCTCGTCCAATCCGTAGTAATCAGCAGCGTTCATTACTCCTGAAATAATAACAATAATTTATTTGCAACTAGCTTTTGCCCGCGACTTCGTTGGCGTGGAATAGTGACTTCCGGGAGATTTTTGGTTTATCTCGCAAAAAAAAAAAAAAAAACTATCCTATGTCCTTTCTCAAGTTCCAAACTATGTCTGTACCAAATTTCATCAAAATCCGTTCAGCCGTTTAGGCGTGAAAGAGTAACAGACAGACAGAGTTACTTTCGCATTTATAATAGTAACTAGCTTTTGCCCGCGACTTCGTTCGCGTGGAATAGTGACTTCCGGCAGATTTTTGGTTTATCTCGCGAAAAAAAAAAAAAAAACTATCCTATGTCCTTTCTCAAGTTCCAAACTATGTCTGTACCAAATTTCATCAAAATCCGTTCAGCCGTTTAGGCGTGAAAGAGTAACAGACAGACAGACAGAGTTACTTTCGCATTTATAATATTAGTATGGAAGTTTGGATGACCCAATCTAGGTTATCATCTATCACCATACCAAATTTCATCAAAATCCGTTCAGCCGTTTAGGTGTGAAAGAGCAAAAGTCCCAACAAAAACGACTAAAAATCACTAACTCAATTTAGTTATCTGCCTACTGCCTACCCCCTAAGAACGATGGCGTGATTATTTATAGCCTATGACCATTTCTAGGTTATCATCTATCACCATACCAAATTTCATCAAAATCCGTTCAGCCGTTTAGGCGTGAAAGAGTAACAGACAGACAGACAGACAGAGAGACAGACAGACAGACAGAGTTACTTTCGCATTTATAATATTATTATATATTATATATTATATATATTATATATTATATAATATTATATAATTATATATTATATTATATTATATATTATATAATATATAATATATATATATATATATATATAGTAATATAGTAATATAGTATATATATATAGTATATAGTATGGATAATAGTAAAATAGTAAATAGTAATTATAGTTATAGTAATAGTATAAGTATATATAGTATAATATAGTATATAATTATAGTATATAGTATAGTATGGATGGATGGATAAAAAGGTGTACATTTGAATAACATTAGGTTACAAACAGATGGAGACGTTATACACTATAATTATGTTTGGAGACTCTAGCACACTTGCTAAGTTGTAATTGAAGGAATAGTAACATTATAGAAAAGTGAACTATATTTAGTGGCTCGGTAGGTCTATTTTATATTAAGTACAAGATATCGATAGTCATACGTTGATAACTCGAAACCCACATTTTTTCACAAAAGGATTTTTATACACCAAACATTTTTAAATTAACACTAGAAATTTTGACGTCAAACGTGAATCTAATCATCATGATTCTCTTGCCCTTATCATAATTCATTTGGGGTCGGCGCAGCATGTCTTATTCTTCCTTACTCGTCATCTCATCAGATTCCTACAGTCCATCTATCGTAACTTTGGTCTTCCTCTTTTCTTTTAGCCATCCACATTCATACTCAAGACTGTCCCCACGACATCTTCCTCATTTCCCGCATCACTTGCCCATATCACAGCACCAATAACCACAGAACTTTTCAGTCACCGGCGCCACTTTTTGACGGCACGGTTGGCGCAGTGGCTAAGCGATTGGACTGCTGCGTTGCGTGTCGCGGGTTCGATCCCCGCACGGAATAAATATTTGTATGACCTGCAGATAGTTGTTTCGGGTCTGGGTATTTGTGTATGTGAGTTTATATGTTTGTGAACGCACCCACGATACAGGAGAAATTCCTAGTGTGGGGCAACGTTTTTAAAAAAAAAAATATATCTATACTAATATTATAAAGCTGAAGAGTTTGTTTGTTTGTTTGTTTGTTTGAACGCGATAAACTCTGGAACTACTGGTTGGATTTGAAAAATTCTTTTTGTGTTGGATAGTTCATTTATCGAGGAAGGTTATAGGCTATATAACATCACGCTACTACCAATAGGAGCGGAGCATAAATGAGAAATGTTGCAAAAACGGGAAAAGGAAATTCCCTTCTGAGAGCTTCCGTTGCGTGCGCTGCGAAAACGGTTTAAGTTACGAGAATATCATGTATGAAGTAATTATTTGTCTTTAAAAGTTCTAAAAAAAAGTCCCCGACAGCATCTGTCTATCTTTTAAGATTGACTCACTGTAACCATTTTTTACTATTAAAATGTTAGGTTAAAAAGAATTATTTTTTGCGAAGCTTATTTAACCCATATGGTATTTATATCTAAATAAATGTGTTCGTTAGAACGGAAATTTAATATAGAATATTTGTGCTCTTTACTCTATACAGTTTAAACAAATATCTTAGAAGATATCGCAATGTAAAAATACCCGCGCGGAAAAATAATTACGCGGGTTGCGTCGCAATGTAGGTACGGGGGATTCTGGATGGCCTCCGGAAAATTCAAATTCAAAATATTTACTGCATCATAATGTACAGTACAGAGTGTTATAGTTATAGTATATTTAACAGTAAGAGATAGATTTTTTAGTAATTCACACTTTAATATAATCTAAGCTAATCTAAACCATCTAAACTATTGTAATAAAGAGGAAAGATAAGATTTTTTGTTTGTTACGATTTAGCTTAATTAATGTCGAATAGTCGATATATCGAGAAAGGTTATAGCTATATTTATGTGACGCAGACGAAGTTGCGCGGGTCAGCTAGTATATTATAAAGAGGTAAAGTTTGTGTGTCTGTATATTTGTTAAATTGTAAGGGGTAATCTCGGGATCTACTTAACCGATTTTAAAAATTCTTTCACCAATAGAAAGCCACATTATTGCTGAGTGTCGTAGGCTACTTTTTATCTCTGTATTCCCACGGGAACGGGATCTACGCGGGTGAAACCGCGGGACGTCCGCTAGATTAAGACAAGAGAAGGTTGTAGGATTGAACAGAAAGATAAACAGAGTGGTCTGCCACTTGTTCGGGGGCTGCGAGTTGTTCGAAAGAGATACCGCGGCCTCGGACACAAAGCACTAAGAAGGAACATGAGTGGTTTTTAGTCAGTAGAAGTCTGACACGCCCTACCACTCCGCATAGATTGGGAGGGGTCATTTCATGATTTTCCACCCTCCAAAAAAATTAAATATGAGCAGAGGTAGGTACCAGTAAAATAATTGCAGAAGTTTGATTACAATGAAACTGTCTACTACCTACTTAGTGTTACTAACTGTTTCAGGTGCAAAGTTAAGTATTAAAATTCTATGTCAAGCGTATTATTAGTGTACTAAAACAACTTCCACCAAAAATACACACAAACATCTTGACTTACAGTATAGAACTGCCCACTGCCTACTGTAAGTAACCCTTTGTTCCGTTCATCGCATCTTTATACGTCCGAGTAAATATTGAGAGTTATTTTTAGCTGCGAAAGTATACAGTCGGAGGGAGTATGAAGCGTAAATAAAAGACCCTCTCTTCTAATTCTGCTTGAGGGATTAAAAAAATCCTTTAGGGCTGCGGGTTGTTTAAAAAGGATACCGCGGCCTCGACACAAATTGCTAAGAAGAAACATGGGTGGTTTTTAGTCAGTAAAAGTCTGACACTCCCTTCTGCTCTGCCCAGAGCGGGAGGAAACATATTTTAATGATTTCCTGATTTCCACAAAAAAAAGGTTTAAAAAATCCGGCAAAAGCACCGACGACGGTTCCGACAAACTTATAGTATGTCAACGGTTTGTTCATAATGAATTTCATACCTCTGCAGGGTAGTCGCCTACTGTCACTCATTCAACGTTGACTAATTGGACGATTACAAAAAGCTTCCCAAATACCATTTCAAATTCAATAAATTACGTCCCAGTTACCAAAATTACTCAAAAACATTTATAATGAAAACCATAATTGCTTTTCTTATACGAAATATTTGCATTTCATACACGAATAATGTTTTAAAAATAAACTCAAACCAAACAAGTCATCATATTATATTATTTTGCGTGGGCAGTAATAATAGCTACCTACGCAAAATGACAAATACACGGCTATTCATAGTTCAGATTGCTTTCAGGAAAAAAGTAATCTGAACCAAGAATGCAGTAGGCGGTAACTCATATTATAGCATAATTAGATGGGTGAAACCGTATTCGAACTGAAATATTGGAATAGCCTAATAATAGATCAAAACGTTTGAAGGGTGAAATATGAAATCATTTTTAGGGTTTAAAACAACTAAAAACACTAAACAACTTCCAATTCAAAAAAGCTGTTATTGACTGGCTCGAACATTACGATTATGACGAATCCGAAAATCTATTTGGCAGCATTACATAAGACCATACACCTATCATACATACACACTCACACACACACACACACACACATCCTCACATACACATTCACCTCATTTACCCACACTTTACACAGAACGCCCACTGCGTTCAAATCTTGTAAAATGTGTATTCCCGTGTTATTATTACTTTTTGTTGTCTTTTTTTTTTTTTTTTTTCTCTCTCTCTTTAATTTTTTTATTGTAAACAATTTTAATGCATGCATGAAACCTTTTTGTATCACAATTTTGTCTATCGCCTTTTTATTATGTTCTTTGTAAATTGAGAGGTCTGGCTCTTGTGATACAGGTATTCCTAGTACAAGAGCCAGAGCTACACTGATGTTTGTGAGAAATTATTTTGTCAATAAAGATTTTTATTATTATTATTTATTATTATTATTATTTACGCCATTTCGGTGTTAGACTGTAATAATACATTACATCACACCACGCATGTAAAACCAGTATATATTATTATTATATAAATAAAAAGAGAAGTCCTGACTGACTGACTGATTGACTGACTGACTGACTGACTCATCAACGCCCAGCCCAAACGCTTGGACCTAGAAAGCTGAAATTTTGCACAAAGTTTCCCTTTATAATGTAGACAAGGAATAAGGAAATTCAACCCCTAAGGTAGTTAAATAGGGGATTAAAGTTTGTATGGAAAATCGTCATATTCAAGCGGGCGAAGCCGCTGGCAAAAGCTAGTTATTAAATAAATTGGAACATGCAAACAGAGCTTGAAAAGGATTATCCTTACAAGTAGCAGAGTGCTGTGAAGCGAATTAGTTGTCATATGTCTGTGTTTGTTGTCCGCAGTTTATAACTGACTGCAAAACTAAGATAAACTCAAACAAAAACTTTGTAGACTGCGTGTGACAAAGGCAAGAAACAAAAGCAAAATGCGGCAAAAGTATCCGATGTTTTTCTTTTTTCTTTCATCATATTTTGCTGGGGTAGACTCTTATTTAGGTCTAAATTTATTATGAGTTAGTACAAAAAGTATAGCATAAAAGATTCCAAGATTCCAGATTGCCAGGGTTGCGGATTTTTCTTGTAAGAGTCACCGCGGCCAGGTGTGAGTCAGTAAGTGTCACTCCCTTCTACACCACCCTGAAAGGGACTCATTTGATGATATTCCATCTTAAAAAAACGGGATACTAAGATTTGGTTACTAAATGGGGAATTTGAATTACTAATATAGAGTAGAATGCTTAAATCATAGATTAACAACTTATCAGCATCAGATATTATTCAGAACCGCATGTTAAAGTAATTAATGTGGAAACTCCCACTGGTATAAGTTAATTCATCATATTAATGTAACATTGCTAATCAACCAACATCCGATGTTTCGTAGCTAACATTATTAAATCTTAAATAAGTCATGTATAATTTGGAAAATTACGCTTTATGTAATTAATTAATTGTGTTATTTAAGTGAGACAATTTTGCTCCATTTTACCTGATTACCGTAAATCGGGGTTAATTTGATCAAAATTGAACTTAGACGGTCCATATCTTTGGAAGTGGGTGAAAAAAAAATACAACAAAAAAGTCTAGTAATCGGTTTTTTAGGGTTCCGTAGTCAACTAGGAACCCTTATAGTTTCGCCATGTCTGTCCGTCCGTCCGTCCGTCCGTCCGTCCGTCCGTCATCGCTTAATCTCTGTGACCGTTAGTACTAGAAAGCTGAAATTTGGTTCCAATATGTGCATCAATCGCGCCGACAAAGTGGTAAAATAAAAATTGGAAAAAAATGTTTTATAAAAAAAAAAAAAAAAAACATTTATTGCAGGCAATGAACCCATAATTTCACACAATTACAATACAATAATAAAATAATAATTAAACTTGGAAATCATAATTTAAATTAAGAGCATAAAAATTAGATTAAATCAAATTGCATCAAGTTATAATATCACATCACAAAAATAAAAACCATTACAATAAAAAATACATTCATTTCATTTCAATCATTAGGTATTAAAGGTGGTATTTCATTAGGTATTCAATTCGTAATAGATTATTTATGGAAACTCCGTTCCAAAACAATACAACTGTTATTACTAACTACAGATCACAAATACTAAATTTACAGCAGTCATACACAGCCCTGACAATCTCATTATCTGTACTCCTTATACGGACCATAAATGAGGCAGCCCTTTTCCTCATTACCGCATAGAAATCGGCAACCCTATTCTCGGCGAACATGCCAGACGCACTACACCGCCACGCGTTGTTGTACTGCACGCGTATTGCGTGGTAAGTTCGCTTTTTGTAGTCTTTCCATAGGTAGCAGGTGTAGAACGACTGACAGTATGCCACGAATAGAGTGACCTTTGCAGCCTTGCTGCACCGAGAGAATCGACGAGCCAAGATGTTGCTTACTGCAGCAATGGATCTCTTTTGCCGTTCCATGTCATTGTCATCTGTAAGATTATCGTTTAAGATATGACCCAAATATTTAAAACTCGATACGATGTTTAACTGCGAGCCGGCAAGAGTTATTACTGGGGTAAAGCAACTCGTTTTGTCGTGCCTAAAGATCATGACTTCTGTCTTTTTTACATTGTAAGTTAGCCCGTGACTTGCAGCGTATTTTTCGCATATTGCTAACAATGTTCGTAAGCCCTCTGCAGAGGGGCTCAGCAGGACCATATCGTCAGCGTAACTCAAGTTGTTAGCTGGCTCATTACACATGTGACAGCCGACACCCGACCTGCTGAGCTCCTCTATCAGTCCGTTGACATACAGATTAAACAATGTCGGTGATGTTAGTCCACCTTGTCTTACGCCACATTTAAGAGTGTATTCCTTAGGAAAGCTGCCAGTGCCCCATTTCACTACATTGGTCTGAGAACCGTACCAGTATTTCAACATGCCCAGTATGTCACGTGGAATGCCCGCCTCTTCCATTTTTGTCAATAATAAATCATAATCTAAAGTATCAAATGCCCGACTGATATCAAGAAAGCAGGCATAAACAGTGGTGTTTCTGGCTTTATAATATTTAACTGTATTTTTTAGTGCAAATATGGCCATGTCCGTTGAAAGACCGGCGCGGAACCCAAACTGAGCATTATTTAACTTTATGCACTTAAGTAGTTCAGGGTGCAACAGCCGCTCGAAAATTTTCGAGAAGACTGTTGCAAGAGATATAGGCCGATAATTTTTTAAATCGGAAGCATTGGTAGCCCCGTTTTTAAACAGTGGAATCACGATTGTTCTCATAAGGTTTTTAGGTAAATAACAGTGTGATAAACATAGGAAAAATTAGCAAGTATTTCATGCAACAGTTTACCGCCGTACAACACATGTTCCACGCTCAGACCGTCGTGCCCAGGTGACTTACCTCTTTTCATATTAAATTTTTAACACATTCAAACACCATAAAAGGAGTTATAGATACGCTTGTACTAGATAGTGAG
Source organism: Diarsia mendica (assembly GCA_949316265.1). Lineage (NCBI taxonomy): Eukaryota > Metazoa > Arthropoda > Insecta > Lepidoptera > Noctuidae > Diarsia > Diarsia mendica. The sequence continues at coordinate 8,471,953 of OX438899.1, read as the reverse complement.
TCACTGGCTCGGCAATCCGCGCGCGATGAGTCACGCAGCGACGACGGGCCGTCTCCCTTATCACCTGCCGCTTGAAATTGCTGAGCAAACATCTCGGCTATTTCGCAGGTGTCGCGGCTATTGTTTACTGGGGCAGGTATGGTGGGCTTAAATGACAGTTTATTTGTGGATTTCCAAAATTTTCCAAAATCATGTTTTGATCTATGCTCTGCAATGATATCCATTTGGATCTGTTTTTCATTATTTTGACACTATTTTATTTTATTTTTAAACTTTTTCCTAGTAAGACACATGTTGTCGTATACTACGCCCTGCTTAGGCCTACCGTGTAGCAACCATAGTTGAAATGCTAAACGAGCTTGCGCATGTAAATCTTTGATATGGTAATTCCAGCCTATAATGCGTCTCTTTTTATTACTTTTCTTATCAATGCCAGAGTAAGAGAGACTAGCTGCTTTACAGAGACAATTCGTAATTTCCGTGTACATTTGGTCTATTACAATCAAGTGTTCTTGATTACTACACGGAATGCCGTTACAGTTTATGTTAAAAAAGTCACCATTTAAGTTATTAATAAATTTATTACAGTAGGCTGTGTATGACGCGATTTCTACATTATTTCTCTGCCCCCAGACCACTTTATTGTTTACATAATTTTCTAAAACTATTTTTGGAACAATTATCGACATGTCACAGTCTATTGCTAAAGGGTAGTGGTCCGACCACGACACATCAGCAATAACACTCGCGTTTTTTACCATTTTATATGCTGCCGACGTCACCACACAGTGGTCAAGCCAGCTACATGTACCATGGGCCTCGCTCAGGAAAGTAAATGTATTGGAAGACTCACCGAGAATGTTGACGTCGGCACAAACCCAATCTTGATCCTTACAATAACTAGACAGGGGCTTTATTAGGGTAATACGTAAAGTGGGAAGTGATTTTTTTTTAATTTCAACCCTAACGTGTGATATATTGTTGGAAAGGTATTTAAAAATGAATAGGGGTTTACTAAGATCATTTTTTGATAATGTCAATAATTTCGGAAATAATCGCTCCAAAAGGAAAAAACAATGCGTCCCCCCCCCCCCCTCTAACTTTTGAACCATAAGTTTAGAAAATATGAAAAAAATCTGAAAAGTAGAACTTTATAAGGACTTTCTAGGAAAATCATTTTGAACTTGGATGGAAACAACAGATGGAAACAGCAGTTAACCAATATAATTTGGTCCCTGAATCGTATGAGCGCCTATACAATCCAGAGGTCAAGTTTCATTGGCCCGTAGAAGAAATTGTATAATATAGCATACCGTTTTGGTACGGAACCCTTCATGTGCGAGTCCGACTTGCACTTGGCCAGTTTTATAAATTTCGATTCCTGTAAAAAAAAGTTTTAAAAAAATAGCTTGATTTTGGGAAAAAAAATAAAAACGGTCTGATCAAAGTTATACGTAAGATGGGGTTACTTTGATATCCCCCCATTTTATTGCGTAACTACACGTTTCGCAATAAAATGTACGTAGTAAACCCAATTATAATGCCAATCAAATTTAAAAAAATCAAAATCGACCCGCGGAAAAATAAATATTGTCATTTTTGTCATAATATGAGGTTACTTTGATCTAGTAAGTCATGAAATAAAGAACATTTCTTTGTTAAAAAAATGTTGTTAACAGAATTTTAGCTTAAAATCAGTCCTTTTTATTTATTTTCATTAAAACTAATCCCTTAAAAAAAAACTACCAAATTGCATATTGTTTTACGCAACTCGCCATTTTACAAGAAATGGAAGTTTCAATCAAAGTCATCCCGAGAATCAAAGTAACCCCGGTTAATGGTACTTCTTGAGATGGACTGGGCATACACTAAGAAGCATCAAGGTGAAATGGATCAAAATTGTCACAGATTGGGATCCCAGAGACGGGAAAAGGAAAAAGAACACAGAAGATGACCAAAAATTAACAGTGGGTCCCAATTGAAGAAGTCGCTTGTAATAGAAATCAATGGAAAATGTTAGAGGAAACCTTTGCACACACTGAGCTCAAAGATAATACTCCTAATTCGATTTAAGGTGGATGTTCCAGATAACCCGCGAAATTCAAATTTTCTTTAGTTTTTAGCGATTTGCAGGCCAGTGCTAGGGCGTATATTAGTGAAAATATGATTCGCGGCTGTAAGACGTATGCAGTTACAGAATTATAATCATCAAAATCATCATTACAACCCACCAAGTTTATGTAACTGTCAAGAATGACCTTTTGATGAAATACTCGTTCTGTAACTGCATACGTCTTACAGCGGCCGCGAATTATATTTTCACTAACATACAACCTAGATTGCTAAAAATTTAATAAAAATTGAATTTTGCGGGCTACCCTGGAACATCAACCTTAAGTCGGCGCAGCATGTCTTGTTCTTCCGTACTGACTTCTACATTACTCGTCATCTCATGAGACCTTTACACAGTGTCCATCCATGTCCACAGTCCATCCATCGTTTTTTTGGTCTTCCCCTACTGTTACATGCATACATGCATCACACTAAGAAAACTGGTACTAGACAACTCTGCATGGAGTAAGCAGAGTTGTCTGTTGTAGTTGTTTGGTAAATAAAGACGTAATTTTATATGATTAAAATCTGATATTTTGTAAAGTATTTCTCTGATAGGAAGCTCTAAGTATCCAGTATCGAAAGTTGCAAACTTCGATAATTAAACAAGGGAGCCTTGTTTGCGAGTTATTGAGAGAATTTGCGCGAAAATTATTACAAAATATCTTGGAATATTTGCTTCAGCCAGCGAGTTCATTAATGCTCCAAGTAATTTGAATCTCTTTAATAAAGTTTCAATTATTTTCATATTTTGTTCTAAGATATAACAACAGTTTTTCATCAACGTTAAAAATGAAATTGTGATTGGATATTGTGTTCGCGTTTATTGTTAAAATATTGAGAGAGAAAATACTGTGCCAATTAATTGTGAATCAGAGTATCGCAATTCAAAGTAAAATAATAAAGCATTTTATACCTGAATAACTGGAATCAATGAGAGGTAAAAGAAATATCGTGAACAAGCTAGGAGGTCTTTATTATGCAGTGCAGAAACAACAGGGTCCTCTTATTAAGGCAAAAGCGATCCCAAGCGATACATAAGCGGCTTCGACATAAATGGCCAAGAAGGAACATGGGTGGTTTTTAGTCAGTAGAAGTCTGACATTCCCTTTCGCTCTACTTAAGAGCGGGAGGGGTTATTTGATGATTTTCCTCCCACCAAAAAAAAAAAGGGATACATAAGTATTATAGAAAACACTAGATACTATTTCTAAAACATGAAAGAATACGTTGCTCCACTTTAAAGAAGTGGGTGTCTAAAAAGCATTGCCTTGTAAAATGGAAAACAGACCAAACTTCAATATCTCACAGACAACAAATAAAAGCGTGGGTGCAGACATTCCTGTTCCTCTAAATATAGACAGACGGAAATTCACTACGCCCACTTCCTGTGCGAAATAAAACACAGTTCGTGGCAACAGATTACTTGTAAATTACATTAGGCGTTGTCAAAGGATGTGTGTTGTTTCCGACAATAAGTCACCAAGGAAAAAAAACTTTCGTCTTATTACATGTTGTGTCCACCGTTTTTGTTTGTAGTGTTTAATTAAAATAAGTAATGATGATAATGGATACAAAAAATGTAAAGGACTGTCCAATCGCTCCAATCCTCTGATTTCCATAATAAACGATCGAGTAGATCGTCACATTGTGTGACAAAATACAAACATCCCCATTATTATCGCCATTAACAACGCCTACAGGAATTCTGTATGTCTGAAAGAATTCTGTATTGTGAAATTTATGTCCTAGGAACGATCACAGTCAAAAAGACTTTATTTCTGTCTAATCCTTCGGGGAAAAACGTGTTATGTTATTTAACACTGCTTAGTTAAAGGAAGAAGCTTTCATCTTAAATCATCATCATTTTTTTGTCCATATCCCAATTATCCTTTCCACCCTTATTTCACGAATATCAAAGGTTTCACCTCCTTAATTATCCACAAAAGGTATTTGAAAGCCAAGCCTCGAATTAATCAATATCTAATCCCTCCACATAATATCCATACGGTTATTAATTCCACTATCAAATAGTGACCTTTCCGAGTTAATAAATAGATAATATCAGAACAACAGCTGATAAAGGTATGGCTTATCATATTCCTGATTAATTTACGTGATTTTGTATGGATACTTGTTATTTTGTCTGTTGCCATGGCAACGGCCTTGGTTTTGGGTATCAGGATACTTTACACGAGGATAAGAGGTTACGTGTTGGTGGAGTATCTTGAATATTATTTTAGGTTTGCTCATAATTTTTAACAAGTGGCAATGTTTTCTGAGCCCTCAACCACGGACGCTAATTTTATTAACACAAATTGAACGGAATGACTATAGTTGTAATTAGCACAGTGTCGCAGTTATTCATCTTAGTGACATAACCTTTCAAGATATCATAAAGGAAGTAAGGTTCAAAAGCCATAAAAAACAACCTTATCCATAATCTAATATCGGGCTTTCAATGACGCATTTCACATTATTGAAAATATAAGGGAACCATTATTAACACTATATTTTTAGTCTAGCAAAATTTATGTTTGGTGGATTATTCATAATCAGGGGTTGAGGGGTGATAAAACATTTCGTCACGTTTTTCATTACTTCTCAAATATTCCTTAGGTTCTCGGATAATAGTGTTGTTTACTATCAGATTAAAACAAAAATAAAAGTAGAGTTTCGGAAACTATCTCCTACATCAAAAAGTTTTATTGTTTTTTCAGTTTCTTAAAGGTCCTAATCCCAAAACTCCCTCGTTAGTCCATTCCGATCCGGTTCCGATTTCTCAAATGCTTTTAATACCGTCAGTCACGAAGAAAAGGACTTCGTCCATCCTCTCTTATTGCTTGGTCACTCAGGAGGTTCTAGCGTGGTTTTCTTCCTACTATTGGGAGCGTCAGCAATCTGTTCTTGCTGGTGACTCTAACTTCAGCTGGTGTGATCTGGAAACTGGCGTCCCTCAAGGCGGCATTTTATCCCCACTTTTGGTTTCTATCTTTATTGATCTTAGATTACTGCCGAGTTTCAGTGTCTGTATCTTTACGCTGACGATTTACAGCTTTACTGTTAGGCGGGCGTTGCCGGTTTGTCTGGTGATTTGATATCCCTTTCCCTTCTTTTCACTAAGACTCTTCGTTCCGCCAATAATCGTCTTCTTCTTTATCCTTCCAATCGTTCTGGCTTTATAAAATATTCTTCGTATAAAAAAAAACATCTTTCTTTTTCGTCCAGGTGGTCTTCATTTGGAATGAACTCCCTCAGGATATCAGGACAGTAAACACGATTGTTTACTGTCCTGATATCCTGAGGGAGTTTACACATTCACAAGAAGGTATAGAATCGACTCAAAAATATATTTCATGTATAACATAACATAAACTCACGCCCTTCAAGTTGGCAAATCACTAAAGCTTCTTGTAAAGCTTTTATTTACTCTTACTTAAAAGCAAAATGTAAAAGGCTTACATTTAATAAAATCAAGTAAGCACCTTCAAACATTTATTTTAAGAAAGGGTTTACAAAGAATAAAACCAACGTCACGCAAATCTAACGTCGCCGCCTATCTGACACATCGCCTTCTGTCATACGCATGCGCGTCTTTCGCGCATGGCATGCAAGCTTTGATGCGCCGAGGAGCAAGGCTGTCGCGTTACAGGCTCCCCCTCTAGTTCAAACACTACGTCCTCGCGTTTGGACTAGGACAAAACAAAAACTAAAACGAAACTATAACTCTGAGAATTTTAAGATTTACGCGGGCGGCCTCTCTTCCGCTTTTCTTGCAAAGGGTTTTGCATCTGCCCGATAAAAGGCGTAAGTTGAGAGGCATGATATTTTCCTAATATCTCCCCATTGACACGCTCAAGACTATAAATCGTACTACTTAAGATTTCGCGTATCTTGTACGGTCCGTCACGCCTAGGAATAAATTTTGGAGTTTGCCCTCGACCAGTATCATTAGACCCTTGGGTTTTGAGTAACACCAAATCACCCACCTTATAATCGGGTGCAGTCCGGCGATGTTCGTCCGCGTACTTCTTCTGAGTCTCCTGCGCCTTCTCATGTACGTCCCTTGCATCTATTAGAACATTTGACAGACGCTTAAGAAAAGGCGTCACGTTAGCTATAAACTTATCACTATCTACAATAGCGCGCATGTCGTTAACGACATCTGCGGGCGCACGCAATTCACGCCCGAATGTTATCATAGCAGGCGAATAACCTGTGCTATTAGTCACGGCAGAATTCATGGCAAACCTTACGGCCGCCAGGTGAATATCCCACGTTGAGTGTTCCTTACCTACGTGGATGGCAATCTGCGGTTTCAGGTCACGATTTTTGCGTTCAACGGGGTTCGCTTCAGGGTGATAATATGGAGTCAGCGCTTGGTCGATACCAAAGACGAAACACACCTGCTGCATAATTTCACTTATGAACTGTACTCCGTTGTCGCTGATCATTCTCCGAGGAACACCGTATCGCAAGAAAACCTCATTTACCAGGATTTCGGCGCAGTCCAGACTAGTTGCGCTCTTCAAAGGGAATAATTCTACCCAACGTGAACAAACGTCTTCAACAATCAGGATCCACTTGTTACCTGACTTAGTCTGCGGAAGTGGTCCGAAAAGGTCTACAGCAACGACTTCGAACCGCTGCGTCACGGCCGGTGACTGAACCAGCCCAGACGGTTTACGAGTGTCTACTTTGTACCTTTGACAAGGGACACATTCCTTAACATAATCGGTGACGAACGTCCTCATACCCGGCCAGTAATATCGTGAAACGATACGCTGCAAGGTACGCTCGACGCCTAGGTGACCGGCAGTGGGAGCGTCGTGGTAGTCAGCGAGAACCTTGCTTCTTTCACTTGACGGTACCACTAGACAAGCATCGTCGTTTTCACTCGACTCCGGTCCATACCTATAAAGTACACCGTCGGAGATGACGTAGCCGCGATCGGCCCACGCTCTCCCCCTAAATGGTTCGTCCAATGCCTCAAGATCGTTTATAATCTTGCGGACATCGGGGTCCTCCAACTGGGTTGCACGATAATCACGAGCACCTCTAGTCGGAACGTCAACTACAGTTCGGCAAAGGTCGCAATCTGCTTCGATAGTACAGGCTGGTCGCGAGAGGGTATCGGCGATCACGTTGGAGTTACCAGGGGTGTACTCAATGCGTAAGTTATATGACTGTAGAGTCAATGCCCACCTGGTCAAGCGTCCATTCGGTGATTTGACGTTCATCAACCACTTCAATGGCTGATGATCCGACTTCACGATGATCTCAGCGCCTTCTATGTAGCCGCGGAATTTGGTTACCGCCCACACTACCGCTAAGGCTTCCCTCTCTGTAGTGGAGTAGTTCCGTTCAGCTTGGTTTAACAGACGGCTAGCATATTCGATGGGGCGCTCATCGGGCCCCTCCCCCTGCATTAGAACTGCCCCAAGACAATAGCCACTACTGTCTGTCCTGAGGGCAAACGGTAGGGTCTCGTCAGCCTGACGTAATATAGGTGCAGACACAAGCAGTTGCTTTATACTGTCAAACGCAGACTGCTGATCACAGGACCAATGCCAAGTACTATTCTTCTTTAAAAGTGAAGTCAATGGCCTCGCTATTTCGGCATAGTTAGGCATGAAACGCCTGAACCAACTAGAAGTCTGCAGGAAGCACTTTAAATGAGTGTGATTCTTAGGGGCAGGCATATTGTTAATGGCAGCCGTCTTACCAGGATCAACCTGGATACCACCGGGAACAATGAGATGCCCTAAGAACTTGACAGAATCCCGGGCGAAATAACTTTTCTCGCGATTGATCCTTAAGTTAAATAGTTCAAGCCGGTCAAACACAGCTTCAAGGTCCTTAAGATGCTGATCAAAGCTGTCTGACAGGATGATCAGATCATCTAAATAACATAGGAGGGACACGTCTTGAAGATTTGACCTGAATCTATCCATCATCCGCTGAAAGGTGGCGCCAGAATTACGTAGGCCCATCGGCATCCGCTTAAAACGGTATGTGCCGAACGGTGTGACAAACGCTGTCTTGTCCCGATCCTCTGGAGCTACGGCAACCTGGAAGTAACCTGATCGAAGGTCCAAAGTTGACATGAAGTTGCTGGTTTTGGCCGCGTGGAGAACATCGTCTATCCTCGGAAGTGGATATCTATCTGGCTCTGTGACTGCATTCAATTTACGGTAGTCAATGCAAAGTCGCATACCTCCGTCCTTTTTGGTCACCAAGACTACATTGGCTGCCCATGGAGACTCACACTCTTCTATCACGTCAGTACCCAACAGCTTGTCTAACTCCTTCTCTAATATCAGCCTTTTGGCTGGTGACAAACGGTAGGGGGGAGAAGCTATTGGTTCTTGTTTCTCTCCTACCTTGATATGATGTGTCGCGAAAATCGTAGGCTCGCCGTCAGCAGCGAAGCGGTCGGCTTTCTTAGCAATCAGATTGTTCAGCTGAGTACGCTGCTCGGCTGACAATTGCATACTCTCGTCCTCTCTCAAAAACAGCTGAGTTGCCTCCATGCATGGAGCTTCCGCATAATTCGACGACACATGACTATGAGTTTGAACAAAATCGTACCTGCTTTTGGGATCATCAACAAAACTCCAACACAACTGAGGCAAGTTAAGTACAATACCAGCATCAGTAATAAAGTCACGACCCAAAAGAGTTCTCGAATCTGCCCCAACAATAGTTAAGAACGTGGTCAACACATCGCGCCCCTGTATCTTCACGTTACACTTACCGCTGAGAACCGTGCGCGCAGTTCTCGATCCATCGCCCAGAGTGACGGGGCGTTGAGTTTCTACAAACTCGGTACCAGCATCCATCAATACTCGATGAAGCGACGGGCTGGCAAGGCAATGCGAAGCACCTGTGTCAATAAAAACTACACCCTCGGAATGTTAACCAAGGGCCAACACTGGTCGGGGACAATACCCACACCAAAAATAGCTACAGGCTCTGCCGACCCCCTGTGATTCGACACATAACTCGATAAATATTCGACCCGATCAAAACTATCGGATTCGGAAAATGTCGAATTCGACTTTTTCATGGTATTCGACATTATTTCCGAGTAACCAGAATAGGAACGTTTTCCAGAATACGCCTCTTTGTCAAAATGACTAAAATATGGCCTATCAAAAGAATGTTCGGAATGAAAATAATGCGACTCACAATCTCGTTCGTGGATAGGCAGATAGCTATTAATTTCAATCGAATTAAATGATGATGTACCTTTAGTTTTAATGCTTTTACTACTTTGCGAGCATTTATCGCATTTTGACCTTACAACGCCTTGTTGGCCGCAACCTTATCAAAACAAACCTTTGTTATTGTTTTTAGTATTTTTATTACTAGCGTTCGAATGTATATTGGGAATAGTGTTTGAGCTAGTGGGGGCATCGTGTGGTAAGACGACACATACATACCATTAGACATTAGACATTTACATACCATTTTTACGCAAATGTATCTCTAATAGAATCTCTAACATAGTTTGTACATACAGCAATTGTGTTTGGTGCGTATCCTGTTCCTTTTAATGAATTGAATTTTAGGGAGGGAGTATGTTTTAATACAATTTCCGTCCCGGTTGCGGTAGTAGCAAATGTACTTACCTTAATGTTTCATTTATACGTAGAAAGATTCTGGTCTTACAGGTAAACATATTGTAAAGTAGCTCTTGCTTGCGGCTTTGCTCCTATTAAGAACAGAAATTAAAACATGCGAACATTAAATGTGTGCATATCTCACTTCATACAGAGGAGGCCGGACCCTGCAGTGGGTGATATCTTACTTTAGTGAAAGAATTTTTGAAAACGTATTAGTTTTTTTTAATTGTGGACTAACCCGCACAAATATTTTCGTTCGACGAGCGAGTAACTCTCTCCATATATAAGAGCTTTCGTGAAGTGTTCACAACCGCACCGGCTGACAAGCACCTGTTTCACGCAGACCTGGCTTAATTGCATACGAGAGAGCTATTATCGTTCAGACCGCATACAATTAAGTCATGTTATCGTAAATTATGAGATATAATTCATCACCACTGCTCTCAAAACGGAGAAGGAAAACTCTCCTACAGTGGAGGCCTGAGTCCCTGCAGTGGGAACATTATAGGCTTATACACTACTACTATATACTTCAGAATATTTTGCAGTTTTTAAACTGACTTATAAAAATAGGAGGTAGTAAAAGTTAGGTAGGTTTAAAAAAAAATTGTTTATCTGTGTAACTAAATTAATGTTTAAAATCTATAAAATTAGGGTTGGAAGTCAAATAGACCTTATTTATAAATTCTTTGTTTACCTTTACTTTATTTCGTTGTATTCATCTTTCACGGTTTCAGCTTATTTCATCACCTGCCTAGTCTTTTCCCAACTTGGGGTCAGCTTCCAGTATAATACTATACATGGGGCGACTACATAACTGATGTCCACAACTCAATGAGTATTCTTCTTAGCGTGTCGATGACAATTCAAATTGAGTCGGTCCAAAATTTTGCGACGAGTTCGGCACTTTCAGTAGCCTAAGAAGAATAAGTATTGGAAAATATGATACCCCAAAGGGTAAGACCGGTTGTCAGATTTTCGAGCTACTGACTACCTGAAGAGACTGTCAGAGATCTCGACGCCTCGTTCGATCCTTAAACCAAAAACACTATCAGAAACAGAATTCACTGAAGGTTTCTCAAACAAAATTGAGAGTTTATTTGCAAACTGTCAACATTTGACACCCTTCCTGTATACCCCTGTAGTATTCATTCAAAACCTATTTCGGGATCCTATTAATGTTTTACGTTCACTTTTTAGAAAAGGTTTGAAAATGAAATTGCATTGAGTTTGACAAGGGATGAAAAGTTTTGAATGAAAGTAATAATATGTCTGGCCTTTACATTTCAATGTTCTATTGAACGGAGCTATTACACAATGAAATTGGCTGTTTCTCGAACCAAACAATTCACTAAGGTTAGTGAGTGTGAAATTCATGAATATTGGAAATTAATTCCTGGAAATTCATGATACGCTTTAGTGATTTCCTTAAAGCTTATCGCTAAACCACAGTTTGGGATGAAATTTGCCAATTACCCGGTATCTAACTAACCCTGTAGTTTAATTAGTAAAATTGTTAAACCTTTTAAATTGATCTGCAACGAGCAAAAATATTTATCTACTTTGTCTTACTTTCAAAGTAGAAATGTAGCTTCATCGTATTAAAAATAGAGACTACAAGTAGAGGAAGTAAGATAGTTGTCATCAAAACTTGAATTTAATTACGTATTGTGTTTTTTTTTCTACAGTTATTCGCAAATGTACGGGGTCACAGTAGACCGAGGAAAAATGTACGGAACTAATAAAAAAATCCTTTACAGAACATCGTGATGGTACGTGTAGTGAAAATCCTGGTAAACACAAAATGTTCACACACTTCACACAAACACCCAAACTTGAAGCAAATATTTGTAGGAGCTGCGAAAATTTGACCCTTTGTGTCATTCGGGGTCGTCTTCAAAGTAAGAACCCTTTTAACAAAATCTACCTAAACTATGTGCTGACCTACATAAGGAGTGAGGTATAATTATAAACGATAGTAAGTCTGTAGAATACCAATAAACTCTGAAAACAACATGGACGCACGCAATTGGTATTCTGCGTTGGAAACTAATAAAAATTCAATTTACGCCAACGTTAAACTTGATTTTCTTTTCAGCTGAAGTTTTTAATACAGGTATCGATTTTTCCGACTCGTAATAAATTCCACTCGACCACGCTTGAGTCGACTCATTGTTGATAAATCGGAAATTGAATCGAGTTCGCGTTTTTGTTTTCTTGTTGAATGGTCAGGATTAAATACTTTTTGGACCTCGCTCGATTTTTTTATTTTCATCAACGTAATGAAATTTCCAGCAGCCGGTTGCTACCAAATTAAATTGACTTTCTATGTTATGTTAATTGAGTTTTCCGACATAAATTCATATGAACTAATTAATTTTAGGACTGGAGTTATACCCACGCACAACTTTCGCAGTATTTCATCAGAACATCAAAACTGAAGTTCGTTTACCGTATAAAATAACCAAATAATTATGTACTAATATTGAGAAATCCCATTTTAACTAATAACTTTTCTCAGAACTCGAGACCTACTGTGATTTGTGAAATTTCATCCAGTAAATACTTTGATAGACTAATAACTTCGTACTTAAATACAGACGATTCGATCGCTCGTCGTTCTTGAGATAAACAATTTATTTTCTTTCCACCCTTTGAGTACTGTTCAAATATTTTATTACAGTTTTCCCTGTTCCAATATTTGACGACGTTATAAATCAAATTTGAATCTTAAAAGAGTTATAAGGTTTGACTGATCGAGATAGAAGACAAGCTGCACCTACCCTAAAGAATTTGGAGTAAAGACAAGTGGAATAAGTGTGGGAAGACTTACCAAGCAGTGTCCTAGGTTGCAGAGTCACGCATCCAGTGTGAATGTACTCAATCAGTTGGCGAAACACATCAGGCTCGAACTCTTCAATGATCAATGTCTGATGCTGCTGCGATGAAGGCTGTCACAAAATGAATACAAGTTACTTTTAAAAAGGAAAATAAAAATAATATTGGCGAGGTTCTGTACCAAACAGCTACAAACTAAATAATTCGTAATCTAGAAACTCGTCGTATTCTAAGTAATATGCATTTAGATGCAAAAATGTATGAAATAAATTAAAATATGTTTCAAACTGTATTCACAAAAGTTTCAAATGAGTTTGTATCTGGTACAGAACCTACATGATGCCAGTTTGAAATTTTATACCAAATCGTATTACACATTATGTACATTTTATACAGTGCTTTTATAAACAACTTAAGAATTAAGTGCCTTATAAAATCAATCATGAACGTAACTGAAAGTAGTTTAAGAGGCACAAGAGATTGTGTTTAACATAATCGAATGTTCAATAAAATAATGTTCTTGTTAATCTTGAACTTCAAGTGGAAAAAATCAGAAAAGTTAAAACCTAAACAAAAAATATTTTAATACAGATTTACATTCGAGTTCAGTTTTCCACCCCAAAGTATTCTCTCAGGGGGGATTTGTGGAATAACTCAAAATGCCAAGGGGACTTTCTGGACATGTTTTACATCCGAGTCCAGTTTTCCCCCCTGAGGGGGATTTTCTCAAGGGGAAAAGTGGAATAAGCCATAAATTTATACGACGTAAAAATCGACACCAAAGAATGTGAAAAAATTGATTCGTGGACGTGGAAGAATGAAAACGTCAAGCATGCTGTATAGTGAACTCATCTAACTTCGTGATAAAGGCATTTGTAGAAGTATAAAAATAACGTACTAACTAAGTATCAAATATCACAGAATTAGATGAGTTCACCCTATACACAAAATTTGGATTAATCAAAAATAACGGGTGGAATTAAAAGTGGAAATGAGACAACATCGATTTACTTACCTTGTCGAAAATGAGAAAATATCAACATTAACATGCAACACAACATTAATTAATTGTGACGCAAAAACCTAATTTAATAAAATTTTAATTGAAAAAGATTTCAATTTCATCAGACGGAATCCTATCTACATTGTGTATTTAAAAGTGAAAATTTATACAATATGAACACCGAGTAAGTACTCAAATCGATAAAAGTGAGTCCCCTATAACACCGTTAATTTTGTTTTTACCTCTTGAATTGGTGCCAATTGCTGCGCGAAAGTCGATCTCTGAAGGGAACACAGTAAAAATTTAACGTTAACATTAATATTTCTCTATGCTGCTGCAATTTCTAGGAACATTTTCCACTTTGAAAGTAGGTACGTTTCTATTTCGCAGAAGTTTATTACGCAAATATGATTTTGCAAAGGATTTATCTTTTGACAAAAGTTTTCCGCATTCGTGCATTTGTCATGAAGTTAGTCGGGCTCAAGTAATGAGAAGAGTCCTTTTGAATATAGAAATATTTTGTAGTTCATATGGGTAGGTAGGTATATGTGGGAGAGAGGATGAACCAATACGGTTCGAGGGCTTCTTTGTGCATACTGAAGTCTCATTTGCAATGGAATGTATTTATAACGAGAAAGAAGCTCAAAGGTTTCTGGAAATATTTCACGATCCACATTAACACATGTCATTTAATGAAAGGAGCATTTATTTAAATGTACAACAAGTTGCATTTATTTGCGTTATAATAACATTAGATTTAATCAATGATTTAAGATAAAGAGTAAGAGATAATTATGCAACTCATTGAACTCAACAACGAATAATCAGGACTTTTAACATAGCTTAAGAAAAGGTAATTGACAATGATGATTTTAAGTTAAGGGACGCCAATAAGGGAGGTTCAACATTTACATTCTCTTGCAGTCCAACATGTATTCATAAAATATGGAAACATCTCCTTTACCTGCTGAGCGGCGTTTTGAAGGTTTAGCAGGGGTTCCGAAGATCTTTTCAAGAACAGCCGTAGTTTGTTCTCCCTCGGAGCTGGTTCCTTCTTTCGTTGAGGACTGGGAGCTTGGTAGAGCATCTTTTGGAATACTCTGCAGACAGCAAAAAATATTTAACTACACTTGCGAAATCAAATTCTAGAAATTATTCGAGTAATTAGTGGGCCCAATATTTACCCTTGTTGTACTCCTAATCTAACTTGCGAGTCTTTCATGTATCCACGGTTTAACAAATCATTTATTAGATACTAACTTAATCAATTGATTCTGCTTTCTACCAGTGAGCAGAGATGGAGATAATATTTTGTTTGCAAATAACCTCTCTATTATTTTGGATTCATTAGTTTATCTAACACTAAAAAGTCAGTTACCATTAAATGGTAACTGAAATTTTTGAAAATTTTTCAATTTGTTATAAATAATCACTTTTTACCGACCTATCTTTTTTAAAGAAAGAAGAAGATCTATACCTTTTCAAACGATTCACTTCTCGGCCACATTATTTACAGTAATATTATAAAAGTTTATTCAATGCTTGGTCAGATATGCAAAGTGTCCAGAGGGTAACATGGGTTACAAAGGAAAACTTAACAATAATGTCAGCTATGTGAGGAACTTCTTGTCCAAAACCTTTATGAGCAGCATTCCTTTCATTTTTTGTTTCAGAAATGTTGTAATAAAGTCCGTTATTTATTTAAATAAATTTAATAAAGGAATTTGAAAAGGGTTAAAGAGAATTACTTGTTGAAGGTCAAGGATATCGGTCTAAACATCATCAATTTGAGCAGCCGTTGAGAAATTCTTCTCGTGATTTCATAATTGTGACTTTTGCTTATATGGTTTAGTTTTGATTGGAAACAGCATTATATTATGACCTAAATTAATTGTTATTACAAAACGTTCACCTACGTTACCGCGACGTAACGTTTTGTAAAAAGATAGTTTTTGAAAGAACACACACATTTTATTTAAACAAAGGTACTACCAATTAGAATACACTAAACTATTACTACTACTATTAATTGAGACTCTATTTTGTATCCGATTCAGTAATGTACGCATAAATTGAAGAGTACTGAAAACAAAAGATTTAATTCCTTGACAAGTCTGTTAATGTACTTCTATTAAAAATTATGACGTAGCTATTCTAGAAGTTCGTGGCGATATACAAAAAAAACATTAACAATAGCCATACCTGCTCCTTGCAGCCAGTACGGCCTTGACAGCACACACTGGCTCCCTGGTATCCCCCACGAGAAACGTGACGTCACACAGCTCGGGCATCGAGGCGAGGAACTTCATGTCCTCAGCCAGCCCTGACTTGTTCTCGAAGGTGCTGAGGTCCGGCTCTGCCTCCATGGCCGCTAGCGCCCCGCTTCGCATTGACGACTGCAGATAAATAAAAACTGGTTATTGACGAACGTTTGGTAGAATAGGTGGCAAATTTAGGTGCGAGTCGTTTAAAGGACAAGAAACTTGAGGTCTAGACCCAGACCGGAGACGGACAGCCAGATGGGTGAATAAAACTATCAAAATTGTGTACCTTCAATTATTTTACCCCATATTCCCACTGCTGGGCTTATTTTATTATTTGAAAATATAGGAGCATAGTATGTATTCTGAGCACAACATCATGACTATCTGTTACGATTTCACCATTACCCTTTGGTTACGGAACCGTAAATAAACACCTCATGTTAATAATTTACCAGCATCAAATTATTATTTTTTAAAGTTCTAGGATTTATACGGAAGGATAAACTCTACATGTTCTGAAAAGATTCAGGAATAATGTTAACAAAATGTCTAATATAACAGATTTCTATATAAAACTCAGCACTTTGTTTGTGTCTCGTGAAATAAAAATGTTGAAGAAAGCACATAGTTTATTTAAGATGTTAGTAAAATTGGTAATATCAAAGTTAGTTTTGAAAACCTGGGGAGTAAGTCTGTTAGATAGTTTCGATGAAATAATGTTTAGACATGACCTACTACACTACATCTTTTAAAACAATACCAAATAAGTACCTTCTTTAAAATAAAAATTGTCAGCCAAATTATATTACTTGTTACTTTGCTCATACAATTAATGAGTAATTGAGTATCAGTGATGGGTGGATTTACGTGGCATACCGCATTCGGCCTGTAGCGGTCAGATCGACAAGTCAGTAGTCCAAGTAAAATAGGTATTGGTATGCAGCTGCAGCTAGTTAGATTGGACGCCGATCCCAACATTTTGGGTAAAGTCTATGTAGATGATGACACTATTCACAAAAAAGCATATTCTGACAACTAAAACAACTTTAACAACATTGTATGACTGCTTTTGCGGCGAGTACCGTATGCAAAATCACTCATTAAAATGTGTAGTAAATTAACATCCAGAAAATGAAGAGAATTTATTCAACCAAAATACTTGTAATTGAAAACCAGGCGTTCTAGTTAAATTACATCGAGTTATATTCGTATGTCGAAATACTTTATTGGATTTTATTTTTGCTGAATACGTGTAGTTTTCCTTTGAAAAGTAAAACTAACGAAGCAAAATGGATGAATGAACTTTGACTTCTCTTCAAATAGGATTGCGAGCTGTAAACTAACGGCTATCGTGAGAAAAACGTTTTTTTTTTAATTCGGACATGAAACATTTTTGATAAACAATTTTTTGAAAAATTCTTATTTGGTCCATTATAAAAAATGTTGCTTGAAACATTCTTTCACCTTTATAACCAGAATGAAACAGTTTTCAGGAAAACAAACATGTCTGCCTTTCATTTCTGAACCCTTTGAAGATGTTAAATAATAATAATATAATTTTAATTGAGTTAATACTAAAAGGTTCCGAAGAGTTTAATAAGGAGTTACGACGTTCAGCAATTAGTGAAGATTTCCGAACCGGTATTACGGTAGATCAAAACGAAGGTTTTGATAAAGTAGAACTACCAGGTGGAAGAAGATTAACTTTTCCGACAGATTAATTAGGATTTGCTAAGAAATGTTAAAGAAATGGTACTCGTAGATTAAAATGTCATGTTAAGAGACGCTCATAAGCCGGTAATACCATGATAACTTTAAAGATTATTTCAGTGTTTATGTTTCATTAAAAGTTCTCCTTTTAATGATTTGACTTGAACTTTAACTGTGTAAAGTATAAATAATTTCATTAAAATTTGATATTATTGTGAATGTGAGAACTATACGGTTTTTTTTTTCTATCATTTGGATTTAACGATTATAATAATTGGTTACTGTAACACCGACTGCAAGTGCGGCGCTCTGGATCAAATAATAGTCAAAGACAAAACATTGGCCTCATCCAGTAAAAAAAAATACGTGATAAACCGTTTGAATAAATAAACATCATTTATTTTGAAAATAGTTCGTACGAAGCGTTTTGCTAAGTCTTTCATTATTCGTACAGCCAAAGAGTGGAACACCCTGCCTGCGTCGGTTTTCCCGAGTTCATATAACCCCAATCTATTTAAGTCGCGAGTAAATAGGCTTCTTCTGGGTAAGCTCGTTCCATCGTCGACTTCATCTCTGTCCTTAGGGCAAGATTGAGGTCAAGAGTAAGCCCATATTAAATAAAAAAAAAAATAGTTTTCAATCGCTGATAGATTTGAAAAACAGAAGGCAACATGGAGGATCATAAAAATGCTCATGTTTTTTTTTACAAAAACTGTCAAAATAAATTTTGATTCTGAAGTCAGCTTTATTTTTCTTTTGAAGTCAGTCGCCTATAAAAAGCAGCAACTGATTATCTTGTCAACGTTAAGTTAAAAATGCTTTCAAAGAGTAATTCCGTCTGGCGATGAGTTACCAAAAATAATACCGGAATTTCTGTCAATAATTTATTTTCTTATTCTTTTCGAACCAGTTTCCAGTTTCGACTGGAAACTGTTTCTGCTTCGGCGAATGAGTAACCATTTTATACATGGAGCAACTGCCTATATGCCATGACTGGGTAGAAGCATACCCTTCGGCAAGACTAGTGAATGGTGCGCTGCGGGTTGTTTGCAAAAGATACCGCGGCCTCGATATAAAGGGCTAAGACGGAACATGGGTGGTTTTCAGTCAGTCGAAATCTGGAATTTCCTTTCGCTCTGCCCAAGAGCGGGAGGGATTATTTGATGATTTCCCAACAACCAAAAAGACCAGTGAACGGTGATAGTACCGCTGGTAAGACTGGTTGTCTGGTTGTCAAACTTTTGAGTCTCTATACTCACCCGTAATGACTTTCAACATCCAAATTGCAACAAGCACCAAAATGGCCTAATGCGCTGTCCAAAGAATGGAAGGGACTTCATTCATGGGTATGAAATGGATGTGCACCCATCCACAGACTGACTTTGACAAGCACTGCTTAGCCTTGAATATCGACCCATGCGGCTGTTATTATTAAGCCAAGAGCTTTTCAATGTACGTACGTAAGGTAACCTTACGTACGTACATTGAAAAGCTCTTGGCTTACCTTACTAAGGTTATGTTATCAATATATATTTTAGAAGTGATGCAAAAATAGACTTCCAGACCTCGTATAAGTCACGTTTCTCGTTCAGAAGGTATCATAAATAATACTCAAGTTATGATAAATTGCGAAATACGAGAGGGATGGGTATATCATTACCTACCCTTATGATTTGCAAGATGGGCGATTTCGTGCTCGTTTGCCTAAGTGGAGTTCGGTCCTTGAAATATATGGAGTTCGGATATTACGAGTATAGGCAAGTCATTATATATATTTTTTAGTAACATTTCAGGGTCACAGATTTTGTTGATGAAGATATCAAAGATACTGAACGTGTAACGAATGTTGCGTGAAAATTAGAGACGAAGTCGATTTGAATAAAAAGGTTCGATGAACCACATTACATAATTACCGGATCAGTAAATTTTAGATCATGCAATAATTGAATACGAAAGATATATGTTTTTGAGGTAGATACAAATTATTAACGATATTAACTAGAGTATTTCTTAAATAGTGGAAAAGTTTTAAAAGACATAGTAATATTATATGGAACTTGACGTTTGATAGAAAATTGGCATCAAACTCCTTGGCTAGAAGCTAAGTGGAAACAGCAACGGCGGCGTCACCCTCTTGGGCATGATACCTACCAGTTTACATCGTTGAGGAAGAGAATTATATGCAATTTTTTTACTTATTGCTGGTTTTTTTTTTAGTTTTTATAAATTAATCAGTATTAGTATGCGGGTTTCAAAATGTCCCTCGTTTAAACTTACATACAAATGCACATGCAAACTTATTGATTAACGTAGTGAATGGTCTCATTAACTGCTGTGTTTAGGTAAATCAGAACTTTCATGAGAATGTGACGAAATTGTTTTTTTTTAATTGTATTTAGTTAAGCTCACCTGCATTAAAGCAATATTGTAATGCAGATGTCTTTCAATTTTACTGTACAATATAGTCAATATTAATTTTTAAACTCATCATTTAGGTACTTAGTTACTATTAAACTAAAGTCCAACTTTTATTTCATAAAGGATTATGAATTTAGTTGGAACGAACCTGTAATTAAAATTTCATTTCGCACTTTAAAATCGTTAAAAGCAAATTGTTGATCAGTGTAAAAATATGATTTTGAAATTGATTAAGATATTTTATACGTACTTAAAGATTCAATAAATTGAAACTGTTACAATCTAAAAATAGGAAAGTTCTCGATGAAACTGAAAGACAGTTGAGTGATCTCGAGATTCAATTCAATGAATTTGAAACAAGACTTGAACAATACTTGAATGGATCTTGTCCTTCTACTTGTAAGAGTTACTTAAGTGTTTGATCTTAGCCATAGGTATGTAGTGAAAAGGTTCCAAGCTTTTGAAGTGGAGACATAATGATCAAGTCAAAAATAATTACTTTTGAAAGTCAAAGTCTCTAATTTCTTATTCCTGATTTCTGAATTGAGCAATTTTAGTTTAGAACCTTCCTAACTCTGCTTACCTCTAAGATTATTTATTTTAAGTCCCACATTATGCTGAGGGAATCACTTTAATTTAAGTGTTAGTAGTAGTAACTAGTTATCTATTCAAATCAGAAACCAGCAGCAAAAGGTATGCATAATCATGATAGCAAATAATCAAAAAAGTTTGTAAAACATTTAATGCTACTAAAAAAATTAAAACAATATGCAAATAAATACACCGAAAAGCTTTGAAAACTTTTGGCAGCATAAATTAAAAACAAAAAATAACTTCATTATTTACAAAAAAAAATAAGTACTCACTTCATCTAAACTAAAATGTCTGGTTATAGTGATATCCATTTTGATGACGTTCTAAAAATCTATGACGATACTGAAAAAATATTTTAAATATTCTGCCAGATACGGTAGCAACGACCGGTTCGCGCGGCGCCGGACTGCGACTGACGGAAAATAGGAAATGGAAGTGACGCCTGCCTTCAAGCGGAATGAATTGGTGTGGTCCAAGTTAAAAAGGATTTTTTCTAGTTGCATCATATTTTTTTTGAAATATAATATACATTTTCACAATTTTAAAAACATAAGCCCAGTGTCGGTATTCCATGTTATTAGTTTTTTATGTTCACGTCTTGCTTCTATATACAATAAAAATATTTCCTAGATCAAGGAATAAAGTAAAGCTATAGGTAAAGTAATAAGTACCTAAACTTACTTGAATATAATTTTGATTAGGTCTTGGAGTTTTACATTATATTCTTTCTGAGCAAAGAAGACGACGGTTCACTGGGTCTAATTGTAATTTAAGTTTGATATATTATTATTAAATAAAATATATAAATCAGTAATAGCCATACTATAGCTTATTAGCCAGCACTTACTCATAATAATTTACAAAGATGTACGAGTAAGAGGTAGTAAATATGCACTTTCATTTTAAATATTATTATTTTAAATTATTTGATAATTTTTGTTTTTCATTCGCCATTCTATTATTGTATTCTAAGTGGAATGAATCAAAAGTCAAGAATAAATTCAATAGTGAACTTATTCATCGATGTCGGGTTTCGGCACTCGATCCTTTTATAGTCATTTATTTTCCGAATGCTCCAAAATTGAAATAATCCAATGAACGTGCACTCAAGAAAAAGAAAGGGAAGAATATCAGCCTAGCAGTAAAATTATAAACACCAAAACGAAAGGAACTTTTAATAAAGCAAAGTATTTTGATTTTTTAAATTAGACTTCAAATTAACTTAATGACATTTGGATGTACATAATTTGTTTTTTTTTTTAATTTATTGACATTCTGGATGTATGTTCTTATGTGTTTTTGTCATTTTATTGACATTCTGGATGTATTTGTTTTTTTTTTTCATTTAATTAACATTTTGTATGTAAGTACTTGTTTCATTTCTCAATTTGTTAACATTTGTTATTAATTTTCTTTTGACATTTTAAAACTTAATTTGTTAACATTGTAGTGTGGTGTGATAATTGCGGCTTTTTTCAAATTTAATTTATTGAAATTTTGTATGTTTTTGTTTCTACATTATAATCGGTTGATACAGGATGAGCATGTTGACATTTTTAGTTTAATGTTTTTGATATTTATTTTAATCATTTTTATTTTTGCCTAATTTCGAATTGAATCTTTTGAATAATAAGCTTTTTATTTTATTTTTCTTTTAATACTTACTTTTTTTTTGGGGTGAAAACGTCACTTTTACGGTAAAACTCAAAACATTTTTCATTCATTCAGCGCTCTCAAAACATTGTGCTGGTGGATGCTTTAAATAGTAAACGGTGGAGTCATGGAGATAATTTAAGTAAAGCTATAACCAGAATAACTAGTATTAAAAAAAAAACAGCTGTGAAGTTTGACCCATTATCTCCGTAACTAGAGGGTTCCCAGGTAAGGTCTAAACAAAACAAATAAAAATATATCGCAGTGACGGAGTGAACAAGTGCCTTTCGTTAAGGATACTTTTACACCTTTTTGGTCTTATCTCAAAGCAAAAGCCGTCATTTCACAATTAAACCACTTTTGGATTCCGCTAAACGTGCTCGTGGCTATAAGAGATTCTAAAGACTAACTTCTTGCGACATCTACAATTTCAAAGACGCCAACAACTTCTTTAATAACAAGTACATAAAGAAAAACGCTTTAAGACCAGTTCCTTTGGCAACGGAAGTAGTAGGAGCAACGGGAATTTCCTCAAAGAAAATAGGATGTCGTTCCTCGTTGCTTTGAAGTTTGTTTCTTTGACTTTTCTCCGCTTCAAAGCAAGAGAGTTCTACTGAGTTCAGCTTTTAGCTCTTTGAAAGCTCGTTTCGATATTGGTTTTGATTTATTGGAAAAATAATGAGGTTCATATAACGTAACATTCACGCCTTTAATCCCTGGAGGGTTACGCAGAGGTGTACCCATTAGTGCACCCACATTTCACTAGTTATGTTTAAGTCCCATGTAATAGGGGCGTACCTTGGCTGATGATATTCGTGTATGGGAACGAAATTCATATAAATAAAAAGAGAAGTCCTGACTGACTGACTGACTCATCAACACCCAGCCCAAACCCTTGGACCTAGAAAGCTGAAATTTTGCACAGAGTTTCCTTTTATAATGTAGACAAGGAATAAGGAAGGATCTTTTGTAATACAAACCCTAAAGGAGTTAAATAGGGGATGAAAGTTTGTATGGAAAACCGTCATTTTCACGCGGGCGAAGCCGCTGGCAAAAGCTAGTCCAATTTAAAAATAAACCATTAGTTTATTTTTGTAATGTCATAAAAGGGCGAGCCGATTGCCGTCAGCCGAGCAAAAATCCAGCTGCAGACTGAGAAACTAATGGAAACTCAAAAACTCAAACTCAAATATTTTATTTCTGCAATTAAGCCATTACAGGCACTTTTGAATGTCAGAAGGACGGAAGAAGAACGAAACTACGAGTGCAATACGTCATTCCGAAAGTCACCACGCCGAACCACACGCCACCGAATGCCCGCAACAACGAACACTGCGAGCACGAAAGCACGCAGCGACGCAAACCGCAACAACGAATGCTCGAGACCCCGAATCACGGAACAACGAATGCACGCCGCAACGTGCAACCGCCGCCCCGCGACCCAGAGCCCCGCACACCCGCCGCCACGGCCCACGCCGCCGCGCGCCCCCGCACCCACAGCACTCGCCGCCGGTAACATCCGGCGCCGCGCAGCCCGACGCAGCAACTCCCGAAACGACGCATTGCACTCCTACGCTACAGTCACAATCACAAGGCATAATAACTTGTGAAAGTACTGTAGTTGCCAGTTCCCTAACGTAGATCTCATGAAGAAGAACGGGCAAGAAACTCCATGAACACTCTTTTAAAACAGAATTTGTTACAAAATCTTGGTACAGTATATCATTCATGTTGAGATGGTATATTATGTGAGAACTATGTAGCAAGACGTTCAAGTTAAGAGCGTCCAGAGTAAAAAGATATAAAAAACAAATCAAAGAAAAATATATAAACCATGGCAGCTAAGAGGCAGAAAAATCCCAATAACGCTTTGCTTGACCCGGAAATCTGACTCGGGATCTCATGATTAGCAATAACACTGGTAACCACTACGAACAACGAGACAGTGGTTAGTTATATTTTTTGTATTACCTTTTTATGTAAAACTAACTGATGCCCGCGGTTATCGCAACCAAAAGTAATCATGAAATTTCCGACACCTCAAACAAATATTATTATATTTTAGCCAATCCAAACAAAAAATGACAAATTATATACTAAAACCTTCTACAAGAACCACTCTATCTATTGGTGAAAACATCATGAAAATCAGTGCATAGGTTTATTGCGAACAGACAGACAGACAGACGCGAAAGAGGACATCGTTTTTATGTATATAGTGACGGGCCTTCACTTGGCCTCAATCTTGTCCTGAGAACAGAGATGACCCCAAAATTAAACCCAAAAGAAGAAGGTTAATTAAATTTGAAACTAGTGTTGAAACCCAACTTTATAACTTGTACCATGCACATTTATTTGCAACATTTTTGTTCCGTTCCTTCACTTTTCACATCCGATTTTCAATTCTGTGCCGACTGACAGGTACAGGATGCGCTACAGACAAGCCTTTACCAAATTAATGAACTTCCTCGTTCATCTTTTCATCATCATCATCACCATCATCAGCCTATAATGTTCCCACTGCAGGGACTCAGGCCTCCTCTCTAGGAGGTTGCTAGGAGGTACATCTTTCATCTGGGTTCATCTTTTGCCAATTTTCATATTCTATTTTTTTTTGTGATTTCACCCGCTCTGTGTGGAGCGGAGCCATTTTCATTCTTACCCCTTTGTGTTTCGGGGCCATGGTATCGGTTTTGATTAGTCCCACAGCCCCGGTAGGCGTCGAGCCTTGCGGTCCCTTGAATATTGCTGACAGCTATGGGCACGCTTGGAACATGAAAGCGCCGTCGACACGGCCTATCGTCTTAAGATGGACGGACGGTTAACTAGCCCAGTACCTGCCGTCCACAGGCTCAAAGTCCTGATTAATTATGTATTCCACACATGTGTGTACAAACGGATTTGGGAACATAAGGCAAAAGCTTGCACAAGTCGACTAGAATGATTCAATTATATTGAAACTCTATCAGCTAGGTGCACGCGTTCATTCAGGTCGCACTGATGTAATTTTGGCCAGTCCTGACATTTGATAACGTACTGTGTATTCTTTGTAGATGATGCGTTATTGAATGAAAGCAAACAAAGAGTTCATGTTTTGGTTGATTAATTATTCATCATAATAATATTTGTATAGAAGTGACGTTTATATTGGTCAAGTGTGGATAACAAAGCTAACGAATGATCTGATTCGTTGAAAGTGATGTAATGACCTAAATAAATAATACACAAAGTGTGACAACCAGATTTACCAAAGGGTATCATATTACGCTGTGAAAGTCGATTAACGAAAGGTATATTTACAAGGCAGATGTGAGTGGTCACGCCCGGGAGGGGACACCCTAGAGGCCTAGAAAGACATACACTGATCTTATTGGTGACTAGTTTTTGACAGCGGCTTCGTTCGCGAGAAAATGACGATTTTCCATACAAACTTTCATCCCCTATTTAACTCCCTTGGGGGTTGAATTTCGAAAAATCCTTCATTATTCCTTGTCTACATTATAAAGGGAACCTCTGTGCAAAATTTCAGCTTTCTAGGTCCAATTGTTTGGGCTGGGCGTTGATGAGTCAGTCAGTCAGCCAGGACATCTCTTTTTATTTATATAAGGTCCCATTAAAATAGGTGGACAAAATTTTAGAAATCATTCAGACCGCTAAAATAAGGACAAAAGTAAAAAAAAATATAAGAAAAAGGCATTAAAATATACCTACTTTATAGGATGAGTTTGTTCTAGAGTGCCGGCAATTTATTATTTTAAGTCAAAATAAAATCACTTTAAATAGTGTTTTTTTTTTGTTTAGATGTCTTTAGTTAGGCTTACTGATCGCTGTGTTAAAATTTGTCCACCTATTTTAATGGGACCTTATATATAGAAGATAGATGTTCTTCAGAAAGGAAAGGTGCATAGTACTCGTAACCGGCGTGCGTGTATGACCAGATGTATGAATGTGGAAAGGAGTATGTAAGGATCGTAGCAGGTGGCGTTCTGTGGTTTCTGCCTACCCTCGTGGGAAAAGAACGTGAGTTTATGTATGTATGTAGGTAAGTGGAGGTGCTCTATATAACATATTATATTATCGGTACTTAGCTGTGTCCTGGATAAACTAGAAGGCGACCCCAACATAGTTGGGAAAAGGCTCGGCAGATGATGATGTATCTCCTAAATACATCATCGTTTAATCTATCTAACTATATAAATAAAAAGAGAAGTCCTGATCAGTCAGTCAGTCAGGACTCATCAACGCCCAGCCCAAACCCTTGGACCTAGAAAGCTGAAATTTTTAGGTTCCCTTTATAATGTAGACAAGGAATAAGAAAGGATTTCTCGAAATTCAACCCCTAAGGGAGTTGAATAGGTAATGAAAGTTTGTATGGAAAATTGTCATTTTCACGCGGGCGAAGCCGCAAAAGCTAGCAAAGTAAAATTAGAGAGCTATTCCGCAGTTATGACATTATTTACTAATTACTCCGTCAGATAGATTTCCAAAAAAATATTTTTTCTTTTTTCACGTTAACAATGAATGAAGACGATACAGTGGTTCGAAAAGTCGCGCGACGTCATAGTTTCGTATATGTTTTAACAGAAAGTGACGTCACCAGCGCCTACTCACGATCTTGGACACGTCTTATTTTCGCCAATTTTTATGAATTTGAATAAACAAAAAACACGTATCCAATATTTTTCCATAATCTAACTAACAGACAGACTAAATTGAATCATTTTTTATTAGTAACAATAATCTTTTCTTTGGAAAACAGCATTTTAACTAAGAACAAAAGTGACTGAAATGCTCTTTTTAATACAGTTGCGTATGGCGTATTGCGTACAGGGACGTATGGCGTTCGGGATGTGGGCTATTACGTACTCGTGCTTTTTCTTTACCATTTCCGAACTCGTGCGTTCTCTTTCCCAAATGTCAAAATAATGTCCACTAAAAAAAAACCAACCAGGAAGTTTTTACTAAAAAAATCATAGATGTTTTTATGATTTATGCAAATATTTCTAAAGAAGCTACTAATTTTTTTCAATATCTAATTTCATTATTTGATTCAATGAGTTATAGGTTTCATTCCATTTCATCTCATTAAATTTCAATAACATTTCTTATCAATAAAAATAAAAAAATTTAGTTAAAAAATCTAAAACCCGACTACTAACAAAATCGCGGTCTTAAAAGTAGAAAACAAGAAAATAATTCTTGTCTGCTATTCTTCGTAGTCGCATGCCACTGATACCTGATGCTCCTTCATGGCGTTCTCATTGATACAGAAGTCAGCTGCTAATTGCCATTAGCAAGGTGGCATGCGACTACGAAGAATATCAGACAAGAATTATTTTCTTGTTTTCTACTTTTAAGACCGCGATTTTGTTAGTAGTCGGGTTTTAGATTTTTTAACTTAATTTTTTTATTTGAATTTTATTTTTGTGTGTACATAAACTATAATATAATACATATTTGTAATGTGCTCGCCAAGACCTTTCATTTGATACCAAACTTGCTATGATTATCTCGATTTAATATTTTTTCAGGTAAGTTTTTGACATTTAAATTCCGTCATAAAAAGAATTTATAAAATTTATATAGCCTATGTCACCCGGGCTATTCTTACGAATCTATTGACACCTAATTTATTAAAATCCGTTCAGTAGTTTAGGCGCTACGGTGGAACATACATACATACATAGACTGCCAAAATCATTACCCTTCCTTTTGGCTTCGCCGTAGTCGGGTAAAAATCTACTGAAGACTTGGCTGTATGGGCATAGTTCCCTTTGCCTACCCAGAATGGGTGAAGAAAACAAAAAAAAACTCTGCTTTATTCTTTTACGGTTGGCGCCATTTTCCAAAAATGTTCTTTGCGAGTTTAATTAGGTACGGTTTTATTATTTTATTAAATTGCTTCATTTTTTCGCAACTGTATTAAAAAAAGTTGTTCAGTACACCGTGTGCGGAACCGTCATTGCAACTTGTTTTGACTGTCAACCCTCGCCGTCGGCTGTGCCTCGGCTTGGGTAGACATTTGTCGGAACTCTTTGCAATGACAGGCTTTCCGCACTTATAATGAAATATACTATTTCAAAACAGCTAAAACCCTAGCCTTGTTAGTACTCCAAGGAAACGAGGTTCATTTCCTTAAAAGGTTTGCGCTGAACAAACAGCAATTTAATTTCACAGTATGCGGAACGGTTTTCAATGTAAATGAATATTTGCATAGCTGTAATCAAAAAGATTTGGAAATCAAGTCAGAGTTTATTTTTTACGCTGTTAGGTTTGCTACACTTGCTCACAAGTGATACCGCGGCCTCGACATAAAGGGCTAAGAAGGATTGATGGGTGGTTTTTAGTCAGTGGAAGTCTGACACTCCCTTCCGGGGAGTTATTTGATGATTTCCCGTCCCCTCAAAGGGTTGCTACACTCTAGTAAGGGTAGGCATTCGGATCGGCAGAATAAATTGTTGAACAAGAAAGCTGATCTTAGAACTGTAACTATAGGTACTACTGTTACGACGGTCATCTAGAATCTTCGAGAAACCGCGCTAATAACTGTGTAGTACCTAGAAAATACGAGTTCATTCTTTTAGGTACCTATTTCCGTAGTAGGTATAGAACTTACATTGTATTCAAGGTCAGGCGCCGGGAGTCGCCGGCAGTTGTCATTGTAATTTCGACCGTATGCCGACGAAGTAAAGTAACTTCTTCCTTGTCGGTTCTTTTATCTTTAAATTTATTTTTTTGTTAATGTTTTTTTGTGGATGCTTTCTTGAATAATGGTGAATTATCTCGAATATCATTTGTTTGCGTGGGTATAAAAGGACCGATTGAGGACGAAGTGAGTCAGTTCACTTTTAAGCTAGACAACGGAAGGATCGAAGAGAATCTAGTGCGATTAAAGTGTTCAGTAGTGTATTGCGAGTAATAAAGTTAATTCGTGTGTTTAATTGGTAGTGATTTTATTTATCCTATACCCAGCTCGTAACAATTTGGTGTCAGAAGCGGGGATAAATAATGCCGATTCTACCGAAGGACGACACGGATAGTATCCGTACGAGGAGTCAGCGGCAGCAAGGTATGGACCAAAGGCGATTTGGGGCGTCCCCGACACAGACACCGGGCGGTGCCCAGCCTACGTCAGAGCCAGTCGCTGGCCCATCTGGAGCTACTTCAGCGGCGCCTACTACATCAGCGGCGCCTGACTTGTCTGCCTTAATGGCACTGCTGCAAGAGCAGGCTCGCCAGTTGCAGGAGCAGTTGCAACGGGATAAGGAGGAGCAGGCTCGACGTCAAGAGGACCAGGCTCGCCAGTTGCAGGAGCAGCTGCAACGGGACAAGGAGGAACAGGCTCGCCGCCAAGAGGAACAGGCTCAGCGTCAAGAGGAGCAGACCCGCCGGTTGGAGGAAAAGTTGCAACGCGATCAAGAGGAGCAGGTCCGACGCCAAGAAGAACAGATGCTCCTGATGAAAGATCTTCACGCGTCAGTTGGGAAAGAGCTGAGCGTGATGAAGGAGCAGGTACAGCAGCACGACAACCGTATCGCCAAGGCCAAAATTCAGATCGCCGATGTGAAGAAGGCCTTAAGTGAAATTAAGGTTGGAGACGGGTCTGTAACTTCAGTGATTGCTGCCCCTTCGGTGCGCGGATTTAAAGTGCCTCCATTCGACGGAACATCTTCGTGGTCGGCCTATAAAATACAATTCGAGGCCGTTATGAAAGTGAATGGGTGGACCAAAGCGCAAGCCATGACCGCGCTCACCTTGGGTCTCCGAGACCAGGCCCTTAACATTCTTGAGGCCCTCGGCAAG
Source organism: Diarsia mendica (assembly GCA_949316265.1). Lineage (NCBI taxonomy): Eukaryota > Metazoa > Arthropoda > Insecta > Lepidoptera > Noctuidae > Diarsia > Diarsia mendica. The sequence continues at coordinate 8,441,930 of OX438899.1, read as the reverse complement.
GATGTGACCTACGAACAGCTGCTGGAGGCATTAGAGTCCAGATACGGTGACACGCACCTGGAGCATGTTTTTCGTGCTAAGTTAAGGGATCGCGTTCAACGTAGTGCCGAGAACCTACAACAGTGGGCACTGGAAGTTGAAACGATGGTTCGGAAAGCATACCGGTCTGCCCCTGCTCTCATCGATGGAAATTTGGTACAGGCGTTTGTCGACGGAATACGCGACTTGGAAGTGAGAGCCGCTGTGAGACTCGGGCATAATAAGACGCTGAAGAACGCCTTAGCACATGCTTTGGAAGTAGAAGCAGTGAGACAAGACCATCGATCACACTACATCAGAGAAGTTGTGGCATCACCTACACGCGACGGTCCGCAAGGGGACAGTCCTAGCTGCTACACTGGTAAAGAAAGGGATCATCTCCGCTCAAGCTGTCCAAATGAAGTTGTGGTAAGACCTGTACGCCAGCGTTCGCGAAAGTACAGCCGTAGGTGCTACACTTGTGGAGAAAGTGGTCATCTACGGTCAAACTGTAAAATGCAACGCACGACGAATGAAGATCAATCACAGCGGGAAAAGGCAACTAATAGGATTGCCCAGCAACAGTGGAGAACTCGCGGTAACAATGATGAACTTTCAAGACCTTGGCGTGAAGACTGTATGCATAGCCCTAGGCAAGAAGCTAAGGAAGTTGTGTCTGTGAGGAGGCTAAGAACAGATCTCAGCGACGAATGGAAGGAAACCATACAGCAGGCTCAGCAAAGTGACTCGGATATCAAACCGATCTTCGAGTGGATCAAAGCTGGTGCTCCGAAGCCCAAGTGGAGTGATGTGGCTGCGATGAGTTCCATCACGAAGAGTTATTGGGCACAATGGAACAGTTTGGAGATCCAGGATGGAGTCTTGTGCCGTAAATGGGAAAACGCTCGAGGGGACAGCTGTCATCTACAAATGGTTGACCCTAAAGCTAAGGTACCGGATGTTTTACGGCTCTACCATGATGGATGCTCAGGAGGACACATGGGGGTAAAAAGGACTCTACTGAAAATCAGAGAGCGCTTTTACTGGATCCACTGTCGTGATGATGTGGAAGACTGGTGTCGCAAATGTACCTGCTGTGCGGCTGTGAAGGGACCCCACACACGAAGCAGAGGTGCATTGAAAGTGTACAACGTTGGAGCTCCCTGGGAGCGGATAGCACTGGACGTTGCGGGACCTTTTCCGGAAAGTGACAGCGGAAACAAGTACTTCATGGTTGTCATGGACTATTTCACAAAGTGGCCAGAAGTCATCGCCATTCCTAACCAAGAAGCTACAACAGTCGCAGATAAATTGGTTCAGGAAGTCTTCTGTCGTTTTGGAGTACCCTTAGAAATTCACAGCGATCAAGGGAGGAATTTCGAATCGCAAGTTTTTCAGGAGACTTGTCGATTGATGGGTACCCACAAAACCAGAACCACCTCTTACCACCCACAATCTGATGGAATGGTGGAACGATTCAACCAGACGTTGGAGAGATATCTGGCAAAAGTTGTGGAAAACAGGCAAAGGGATTGGGACAAGCACATACAGCCGTTTCTTCTGTCCTATCGGGGTGCAGTTCACGAAAGTACGACTGTAACTCCAGCCTTCGCGAACTTTGGAAGGGAATTACGGTTGCCTGCAGATTTAATTACTGGAACTCCCCCTGATGTCCCACGCAGTGTAACGGATTACGCGAATGACCTGCGTAACAAGTTAAATAATGTATATAGAATAGAATAGAATAGAATATGTATTTATTCGCTAATGGACAGCAGCAACACAAAAGAGCAGCACATACATAAACAAATAACAACAAACAGCTTAACAATTAATTATACAGCTCAACTGCGCTGAGCATGCCCATAACGAAAGGGTAGCCAACTCAGCATATGCTGGGTGTAAAACACTCAGCGCTGGTTTTCAGTAGGCCCCCCGCAGTGACACACGGATGAGGGTAGTAGGTAGTAAATAAATAATTTTATTCTACTATATGGGCATTTCTAAGTGTGTAATAAATAAATAATATAAAATAAATATTTTCTCACAGAGGTTAACATAGTTATATTAGTAGTAATAGAACACGAAGATACCTGCTAAATAAATAAGTACTTATCCGAAAACGAAACACAGTATATGAGCATATCAGGCAATCCGGGCAACAGATGTCTGAGAAGATGAAGACTCGTTATGACCGGAAGGCAAACAGTCGTGGTTTCGACGAAAATTCGCTGGTGTGGTTGCATAACCCAGTGCGGAGCAAGGGAAAGTCTCCGAAATTGCAAGCAAAATGGGATGGACCATACAGAGTTGTGACCAGGATCAACGATGTCACCTACCGAATACAGAAGGGTCCGCGAGGTGCGCCTAAGGTTGTGCATGTGGACCGACTGGCGCGATATTACGGGACTAATGATGCTCGGGACGAGCATGTCTAAGGAGGGGGCAGTGTTACGACGGTCATCTAGAATCTTCGAGAAACCGCGCTAATAACTGTGTAGTACCTAGAAAATACGAGTTCATTCTTTTAGGTACCTATTTCCGTAGTAGGTATAGAACTTACATTGTATTCAAGGTCAGACGCCGGGAGTCGCCGGCAGTTGTCATTGTAATTTCGACCGTATGCCGACGAAGTAAAGTAACATCTTCCTTGTCGGTTCTTTTATCTTTAAATTTATTTTTTTGTTAATGTTTTTTTGTGGATGCTTTCTTGAATAATGGTGAATTATCTCGAATATCTTTTGTTTGCGTGGGTATAAAAGGACCGATTGAGGACGAAGTGAGTCAGCCGGAGATAGTGGCTCAGAGGGTCTTCCGCGGGCTTAGAGGTAAGGTCGCCCCCCTCCGCTGTCTCCTCTCCTAGAATAGCACGGGCTCACGTGTCCCCCAGTCGTTGCCTAGCGCCGGAAACGGTCGCGCGTGCCGGCACTCAGCTAGCCGTACGGCGAGCTCACCGTGCCCGGGCATGCGCGCCCCTCTCCCCCCGGCGCGGGGCCCCTCTCGACTTGGTGGTAGACAGTGAGCCCATCCCCCGGCTGTGACTCCAGGCAAGCTGTTTCCTGGCTACACACAGCTTGCCTGCACAATACGACTCGACATAATACTCGCACCCAGTTGTGTGTTGTGTTCTAAGTTAATATAGGCATGACACACAACTAACACAGACAGACGCCACTATACACACATAGACTCACGCGTGGGCCGCGATCACTCGTGGCGGCACGCCACACTGGGCGGTGTTACACAAAACAATACTGCCCACACACACACGACGGCCCTTTAGTCCGGACCGTAACCGGCTAGCTCTGGAAACGGGACGAACGGGAGCCACACATCCACTGTAGGTGCGTCGTAAGTCGGCATCTCTGTCGCTGGCCGTCCTCCGCTGGGCCTCCTCCGGGCAACCGGGGGTCTCACCTGGTGGGGATGGGCCGCCGGGATGCTGTGAAGACAGCAGCGCCATGCAACAGGCGCTGTGGCGCGCCTATAGTTACTCTCACCGCATCAACTCACATGAGCACGCATTGTTGCCGCGTGCCCACCAGGCCTTAGCCTAAAAGGCACCAGGACGACAGGTCCCGTATTTACGGGCCGAGGTAAAGCCTCCGCGGCAAATGGGCGAGACCCAGAGACCGCTCGCCGCGCCCCCTTGCGGGGGCGCAGCGCGAATTTTCCACGTACGAAGTGAGTCAGTTCACTTTTAAGCGAGACAACGGAAGGATCGAAGAGAATCTAGTGCGATTAAAGTGTTCAGTAGTGTAGTGCGAGTAATAAAGTTAATTCGTGTGTTTAATTGGTAGTGATTTTATTTATCCCATACCCAGCTCGTAACACTACTATTAATATCATAAACGGGATATTTACCATGTTTTTTTAATCCGTGATCATGGTGCTTGAATCAGCGCCGAAATATCGGGCACTCGAAACAAAAATCAAACATGGTAAATATCCCGTTTATGATATTAATAGTAGTGTCAGTGACCATGTCAGTTTAAAAACTTATATTGTAACTATACTCCCAACAACTATTAATTAGGAGCCCCCGGGTAATCGCCTTCCGCGGCAACATTAGCATGCTCAGATATGAAAGAAGGTTTTTTCTGCACTTTTTTTAATAGTACACAACATATTATATCTGGGGGGCACGGCAATGCCCCCGCCAAGTCGGGCAATAAAGCGGCATGGCCGCCATCCTTTTCTCGAAACAGTTCAGGCCGTTTTCGATGCCCTTTTATAGTTAGTTTGTTTTAGGTTAGTTTAGTTTATATATTTAGTATAGTCTTACATTTATAAATACCTATAAGTAATTTTGCTTTATAGTCAATTTCAAATAGTATTAAACAAGCTTTAAATATAATGAATATTATATTATGAATGTTATAGCCCTAAATGAAGACTGTTAAGATGGGGTGGAACTAAGTAAACGCGTGTGATATTAGTTGTGTTTTACTTGTGGTTTTGCTAATGGAGGGTTGTTTGATATTTGTAATACATTAGCGTTTGGTTTCTGTAAGTAGGGTAGGCAGACATTTTCGTCAATTTATGGGCGCCTACTTATCTAAATATGAAATAGGTATGCATTAGTATGATATAGTAGCTGATGCCCGTGGATTCACCCGCGTGAATGTCGGTGAAATTAAATACTAAAACCATTTTTTAAATTCAGTATTTTCCCCTCAGATTTTCCCCAAGATCTTTGCCTTTACCTTGTTGAAACTGAATTTACAGACGCTAATACATCGAGCTACTACTAGGTTTGAAAGTTCATTCGGAAAACTGAATAGTTACGGGAAATTTAAATGTGCTGGCGACTCTACGCAGTTAAGAACTTGAAAGACAGCAATTAGTTGTGATAAATGTTAACTCTATGTTTTCTAGTAATGAAACACTTTAACACTTATACGTGTATTTGTAAACAAATTAATGATCAGTCACTGTAGTTTTTAATTTAAATTGATGGATGCGTCCTTAAAGTCACTGAATGCTTTTAACAAATCTGTTTACAGAGCTTTTTGTTTATTAGATCTTATATATTTTTCCCTGTTTCAGTATTTCATCCATCATTCAATTCGTACGGTCTGTTGCGTTATAATAATATATAGGTAGTTTTCATTGCTGACTGTATTGTGTGCCTGGCAGAGATAAAATAAGCGTTTGGGGTCTTGGAGTTATTGCGGCCAAATACATTCAATGATAATAAAATTAGTTATTTATAAGTTAGTTCGTTAAATTGTCCATGAAGTTAAGAAAAAAATTATATAATGGATCATTTATTTCAGAAATAGACTCATAAAAATGCCGTGAAGCTTAATAGGGGAGAATAGAAGGAACCAACGTGTCGCGCCGACGACGCCAGTAGAATGGGCCAAGGTTAGTGAGACGATGATGATGAATAATTATAGGTACGAAGAAACACTACTTCATGGCAAAAGTGTTTTATCGGGAGCTAAGAATTGATTATATGTACTTTGAAACATTGCCCCTTATTTGTATCGGTAAGTATGCTTATTGTGATGTCATTTACTTATCACTACTGTGACTTGATACAAAATGAGCCGAGGAAAATTATATTATTATAGCTACTAATACCTAGCCCATATTGTCCCACTGCTGAGCAAAGGTCTCCCTCCATTCTTTCCAACGGTCACGATTCTGTGTAACGTCTTTCCAATTCTCAAAAAAGACATCCAGTTCATCTTGAGGAAAATGCAACTACTTATTGAATGTCTACTTTGAAACGTTCTTTTCTTTTTCAACGGTAATTGAAATTATTTAAATTTGACTGCCTTGTTAGTCGAGTGGTCTCATGCTCAACGTATGAACATGAGGTCCTTTGGTTCGATTCTTAGATTGGACAAATTGTAATAGGGTTTTTCCATGAGGATTTTTAAAGTAGTAGCCTAGTTGATGGTAATAAGCTCGCACTTTATTACATAACAAAATTTACTGTTGGTTTTGATGAATTCTGATAGTTTATAGACTCTGATAGTTTGTCTATTACCTGAATACGATGCCATAGAAACATTACCAAACTCTACGAGGGTGAAGTTGCGGGCAAGAGCCAGTTATTTAATTAACTAATAAACTCACGCTTCAAAGTGAACGGGGTGCAACGGACGTAGGTAGTTAATTCAGTAGGGGATCGTTAACGTGTGTCGGTATATGGGACAGAAGCATCGACCCGAAAGCGTTTGCAGAGTACCCAATAGTCAATATTGATTTTGTGAGAATTTACACCACTTTACGAAGTGTGGGTGGGTCTTGAGAGGAGATCAATTATGTTCTGATGATTAATAAAGTTTCTGGATTACTTTGAGGGTTAATCAAGGTTTTAATAGGTCTTTTATTTTATTTTTGGAGGGTGGAAAATCATGAAATGACTCTTCCCGCTCTGGGCAGAGTGGTTGGGAGTGTCAGACTTCTACTGACTAAAAACCGAACCCATGTTCCTTCTTAGCCCGTTGTTTCTCTTTCGAACAACCCGCAGCCCCGACGGGGCCTATAAAGCCCCCGTCGGGACCCCCGCCGCCGGGAACCTGATTAGACCTATTATAAAGGTCTGACATTCAGTCTTACCAAGGTATCATTACCCAGTATTAACTGGGTTGTGGGTGGAGGTCAGGTAGGTAGTCGCTCCTTGTAAAATACTGGTACAGTCGAACAAGCTAATAAGTATGCAGCCAACTAACTTGTATTTACTTTTAAGATTATACAGATCCATTTAGAGACTGATGTCGAACGATACAGCGTTTGACATCAGTGGCTTAATGCGAAACACTTGATAAAACAAAAGTACAATCAAAATTTTCAGTGTTATAGAATTATAAAGTTCTCTACCCTGTATACTTATTAGCTTGTTCGACTGTACCTATGTTGGGATTCAGTACTAGAATTCCAACATAGTTGGGAAAAGTTTTAGCACATGATGGAGATTTTACAGGTTAATATGTCGAAGTATATCTGTCAGAAAGTCATCATCATCATCATTTCAGCCAAAAGACGTCCACTGCTGGACACAGACCTCCCCCAGGTGTCGCCACATTGACCGGTCCCGTGCGTCTCTCATCCAGCGGGTTCCTGCAACCTTGACCAGGTCATCGGTCCACCTAGCGGGAGGCCTTCCAACGCAACGTCAGAAAGTACCTATCAGAAACAAAACCAGGCATTTTTTTTTACTCGTACTACTATAACAGCCTACAACTGTTTTGTTGTATTTTTGGCTTATTGTATAAACAAGAAGGTGAATAAGATTGACCCATGTATCAATCATTCATTTATAATATTATATAATATCACGGTAAAACTAAAACGACGAGAAGGTTGATGGAAATTGGCTCGCCCCCTATTACATGGGACTGAAACATCACTGGTGAAATATGGGTGTACTCTGCCTAACTTTTTGTGGATTACAGGCGATGATGTTATGTTATATTTATGGTGAGACTAAAATGAAGTAGGTATAGTCTTGATACTTGTCTGACGAAACTCCAATTTCGTACATGCTTATCAATGAAAATAGGTACATTGACGTCCTCATTTGAGGTTAATACCTATCCTAAGATGTGGATCGCAATGTATAACTACTTATTATAGCTACATTTATATGCAGTAGGAAATTGCCTCTTGCCGTATACCGAACAAGATTCTCAACGACAATCCAAGTCATTTACATATTTATCTGCCACAAGCATCGTATTCGAATCGTTCGTGAGTTGAATTTATTTACCGTCGTTCAGTCTACGACGAGCCAGATGTTCCACCCACGCACCTCGTCTGGAGTAACGCCCACTACCGCCGTTTATACGTTTGTCATCAGATAACTATAAGCAAACAAGACCTACCTGTTGATGTATCACCTTCTCAACACGTCAATGAAAGAGTTCTTTGAATTATTAACCTATGGTCATCACTGAATGGAAAACGTTTTATCAATTACACTGCATTCGTTAGTTCGGCCAAATACACACAACACTAGAGCATCGTCCGGATAGACTAAACTGCAGAAAAAAGAAGCTACTGAACTAAAAGTAACTACGAAATTTATTTAAAACACGTTTAGAAAGCCATTTCAGGATAATGCAGACTTATTATTGCAGCTTGACAGGTCTTGGTACATGAAGGTATACAGTATACACAACATTTAGAAGTGGTGGTACGCATGCGCCGTATCTAGTGCGCATGCCCCAGGACGATATCAATATGACGCCGTCGCGACGGAAGGTCGTTGCTCAATGGGTGAAGGTGATTTTCATGAATGAAACGGAGCTAGTGAAAGCTTCATTTCAATTGCCAAAATTAAATGCTGAGCTGTAATTGAATGGCTGAAATTATTATGTAGCTACACCACAGATGCTTGGAAAATAATGTTGTATTTACTTTCGCATAAACTTATATCCTAAGACTCAATTATGATCATTAGTCAAAGTTATTTTTTCTTGTATCATCGTAGCTTGTGACTAAATAATAAAAGCCGCACGGATCGATTTTAAAAGGGTAAACCGTTCTTGCCACGACTGGTCCATCGATAGGACCATCATTATTATGCTGAGTTTCCTCCGTGCCTCGGAAAGGTTGCCTTTGGTCCTGCTGGCTGTCATTTGTAGATCTTTGATAGTAATTGTATAATAATATAAATAATAACTGTGTATATAATTTTGATATTACGTGTAGTCAGAAACCAAAAGTCTGACAACAAGTCTTACCAAGGGGTATCGCATTACAAAATTACTGGGTTGTGGAGGTCAGATATTATTATGTAGAAGCGACCTTCATGTATTCAGCGGCATCTGGTTAGACTAAAAGCCGACACTAAAAAAGTTGAGAAAATGCTAGGCACGCGTCATCTTCTCAAGATGTAATATGTGATGTAGATGTAATGGTGAAAACCATGTATAGGTATTTTGTCTAGAGCAGTGGTGGCCCAGTGGTTGCAGCCCCGATTTACGAAAGACGTGGGAAGAAATTACACAAACTAAACTAGACTAGACTTAAATACATTAAATGCTTAATTAGAATTTTATTATATTTTGCTAATTTCTTACCTAATCTTTGAAAAACTACGCAACTTCTTATTACTCAGCACAAATAAGTGACATCTACCTAATTCCAAAGGAACTTTTAACTTAACCACGAAGGTTTGAGTTGTACCCGCCCGCCCAACAGATACTTAATGAGGGGCGGGCGGCATTTCACTAGCATGCAAACCTTAAACGTTCAAAGTGATTCGCAAAGATGGCGCTCTTTTACTATTCATAAAATGAGTCGTAAAATAATCATTGTAAAGAAATATAGTGTTATAACTATACTGCATTAATATTATAATATTATAGAGTCTACTAAAAATATATTTTAGGTAATAAAGAAGGAGAAAAACAGACTTAACAGATCAAAATACTTTAAATTAATCTGCCATTTAAAACACTAAAATCAAACAATTATAACCCAATTATAATTCCTCACAAAACTATTTTAAAGCACATACTATAAAACCTAATTCAGCCTTTAAATTAACGTTCACATAAGAGGGGTAGCAGCTGAATTTAATTCCCTGTACCATTTAAGACATCTTGAAGGGACGGTTGTATGTAAGCCATTAATTAGAGGCATCAGCGTGGAATCTCATACGATTAGTAGTGTAATGGAGCAAGGAGACGCGGGAGACGTTGATATATGTACGTCTAGCAGACGCATGTAAGTACCTACATACGTGCTTGGGGAATGATGTGTTTTCTTAGCGGATATTTTTGTCGTAGGATGTTTTGTTTCGTAGCTGTTCTATTTTGGGATGTATTGCACAAATGTAATAGAGATGTTTGTAGTAGTTCTACCTATTTAAAAGACAAAAGTAAAGTCATCAGCGATATGAATAGTAGTGTAATGGAGCAAGGAGACGCGAGAGACGTTGATATATGTACGTCTAGCAGACGTATGTAAGTACCTACATATACCTACGTGTTTGGAGAATGATGTGTTTTCTCCGGAATATTTTTTGTCGTAGCATGTTTTGTTTGGTAGCTTTAACGCAATTAATATTATGATCTGCTAAAGTTGCCATTTTAGATCCCCTGGTAACTTTAAGCAGCGCAAAGATTTGCGCTTTGAATTGTTGTATTGAAAAAAGAAGTTTGAAAGTGCAACGGTATTGTTATTATATTTTAGGCAATGCAAAATAAGACATCATATTGCATTTTTGTGACTTGTGTTTACATTCCTTTTGATATACTAAAGCTAGAAAGCGTTCAAAGTTAATTTAAAGTAATTGCCTTTTAAGATCAGAAATAATACTTAATCCCAAACTCAAAGTTTTGAACAGTTATTCTGAAGACAATGCCAACATTTTCTAAAACCATTTCCAACTGAGTGCACTCCAAAAGTCTATTATCATAAGAGAACTTGGCTGCAGATATATTAAATCCCTTCTCTCGGGAAGTTCCCGAACTCACAGGATAGATTTATGCAGAAGGGAAACTTGATGAGTAAGTAAGGTACACAGCAACCACTTAGATAATTATCTCATCAAATAATAACTGTTTTATACTTAATGGTGGCTAGGACAGATTGGATGCGGTAGACAGAAGACAGGGTGTGGTAGACCTTTTTTTTGGAGGTTTGGACATCACCAAATGTCATGACTCCTCCTGCATTGGGCGGAGTGGTAGGGAGTGTCAGACTTATACTGACTAAAAACCACCCCTGTTCCTTCTTAGCCCTTTGTGTCCACGGCCCCATTATCTTTTTCAAATTACCCACAGCCTCTACAATGTTGATAACATCAGTATGAGACACGTTGTTTTAAAAGTTGATTTCCTCTAGATTCTATATTCAATGCAGTCTGCACTAAGCCTTCTGTACCGTCTCTTTTTATTCCGATACGGTCCTTCAATGTCTCATGTTGATGTGACGTGACCCCATTTCACGCTTAATTGCTCAGGAGCCTTTTTGTTTTTAAATGTAAATCGATAAGGACATGGCTTTGTAACGCTATTGATTTCGGTTCTTGTTTGAGTATTTAATTGAGCATTGTTAGATTTGATTATGTTAATCTTAGAATGCCTTTCTTCGGTCAATCATTGCGTGAAGTTTTCTCTTGATGCATTAAGCTTGCAACAGTCTCCGAAGAGGGATAAAAGATCCTAATTTAGATACAAACGTTTTGTTTCCCTTCGACAAAACCATTCAATATTCACTAGCATAGCTATATAAAATGCATGTTGTTTCAATTCTATAAAATAACATTACTCGTCACGTACTTTTATTTCAATTACGGGATCCCGCACGCTGAGGGATTGCAATCAATATTTAGATTTCATCATCTGCCTAGAATTTTCCCAACAATACACGTATTTTACATGAAGGATCTGCCTTTCGGACCTCCAAAATCCATTTAGTACGGGGTTAACTATATTATTCTAACATACTTGTTTTTCACTGGAATATTTTAAGGTTAAACTTGCTTCTTTCTTTTCTTCCTCCACATGTCTGAAATATTCTAAAACGTTAATCCAGATATTCCAACCAAAATTATTCTGGCTGTATTACAAAATGGCATTAGATACATACATGTTTTCTATCCCACATCTCAAAATTCAGAGTTTCACAATGCTGCATAAAACAGCCAACGGGAAGCGTGCCTTGTTTGGACTAGCTGATGAGTTGTTTGCGTTGTAAACGAGACCCGTATTTATTAAATATATTCCTTCCTTTTATATCTCGAGTTCAGAGATAGGGAGAGCTTCCTAGACATTTTTGTTTGGGTTATATTCTTACTTCTATATCATTTGTATCTATGTATACTGTGTATCATCTTGTAAGCGCTTATAGTATTGATAGTATTCGCTTAAAATAAAATCGTATTTAGTTTAAGTTATTAGGAACTACAAAACAAACTCTCGCGATTTTTTACTAAGGCGGGGTTGCAGTAGGTACTTTTTAAGATTTTTGAACCTATGAAAATCGAACTAAATATGAGTTTTTTAATAAACAAAAATCATTACATAAAAATTGAACATACTCTCAAGTAAATCGTAAAGATAGAAACGCGATTTAGAATGATCGGCTCGATAATTTTTTTTATCAAACATGACTCTAAATCACAATTTAAAACGTGTACTGCTAAGACATTTCATCATGAATTTATATGAAAGTTATATCAGTAGATAGAACTTTTTATTCTGAAGTAAATGTTGAAAACATATTGTATAATTTTTTTCTAATTTTTCTCCAAGAAGAAAAAAACAGTCAAAATTGAGGCATTATATCGCTCGCGCGGTAGGGCGGGGGGTGTATAAAAACAAAGTACTGCAACATCGCCTTAACAACACAACTTCACGCCTGTAATTCCCAAACCGTCAGGCAGAGGTGTATCCATTAGTACACCTACATTTCGCCAGTTATGCTTGAGATCCATGTATTAGGGGACGAACGTATTGCCACTAACCGGGTACAAATCCAAACTTCGTGGCTGTTGCTGAGAAATTCCTGACAGAGAAACCCAACAACACTTTGCCCAACATGAGAATCGAACCGCTGTCCCTTTTGCGATCACTAGACCAGCAGCCGTGTTCATGTATGCGAATCTGTAAGGTATAAGGTGTAGGTAAGGGTCAAAGTAGCCTAAAAATTATTCTTTGTTATGCTATGTTATTAACAATGTCTAAGATTGCTATAATAAACGTGAGTCAAGCAAAAAATCTAACATTAAAAACAAAAAATATTACAAAGTATGTCATGTCGTCCTCCATGATAACGTTTTCCACGAAAACCTAATAAATATCAACAAAGTTCTGTCACTACGCAAAATCCTCGTATCATATTTTCTCATTTTTACGATTTTCCTCACTTAGGAACGGACATCTAGATTGTCACTCTGCGAGATCTATTCCAACTTACCCTAGATTTGGAACATATTTTTTTGTTATTTGTAGGAAACATCATTCGTATGGACATCACTTTAGTTTCGTCCTTTTGTCCAACTGCTACAGTATTTTATTTTTTTTGATGAAACTGATCCCAAAGAACTAGAACAATTTCATTTGTCATTTGTTTTATTTGCGTACACTTGTGTTGCTTCTTGACCTTTATTGACTTTTATTCCTTGTTCTTACAAGTTTTTGCATTATCAATCATTTCCAGACCGGACAAAGTGTTTTTGGTATATCCATCACGAATTTTTAATTTGGAGCTCACAGTCTGGATAAGTCGGCTAAGGGCAATAGGCTCGCACCCTACTAAATGGTATTTCGAGAAAAATAGTAAAATAACAATCCTCTGCCTACACTTCTCTACTGATCTCTGTCTTCAGGTATGAAAGGCGTGTTGATATTTTGTTAACACAAACCATCGTAGGTTTAAGGAGTGGTATGCCTGATAGGGCAACTTGGTGCCTTATAGAACGGTATAATAGGTATAGAATGAGTATAGGTACTAGAAAGATATTTGCTAGATTGTATCACAATCTAGAAAGTATTTCTTTAGCACCTTTGAGCATTCATTACATTCCAGATTTCTAACCGTAAATATGTAGATGGAGCAGAGCGTTCCTACGTACTTGCTAAATAAACATTATTAGATTTAGGTATCTTAAATGTGGTTAGGTAAAACAAACAACGCAACGACTTAAAAGCCTTTCGCATTTTCGAATACGCACTTTATGGTTACGTTTTTTTATAATTTTCTTTTTTTTTAATTTTGTATCAGTCTTTTCCTGTATCAACACAATCGTTTCTTTTCATGTAACTTCTTAAATAAAACCTTGAACTTCATAGGTACTTAGCACTAACGTTGTAACGTAGATCCTGGCTCTTAGTATCAGCGCAATCAATCACTTGATAAGCCACCCATACACCGGCACGCAGTCGGAAGCGCCTGTAATGAATGGCCTGAAGATATTACGCGTCTCCATATTAATTCATGACTTCGGACAAGAGGTTGCTGTTTTGTTTAAGTACAATGAGGAAATGGACTTAAGATTATCTTGGTGATAGAATTAAGTAGTGATAAATGATGATATATGACTCAACTCAGTCAGCCTATCGCACTACACTGGTTGTTTAGCTAGCTGGAGAACATCTCACGTAGCTAGACCATCCAGTCTGGGACTCTATTGCCCATCGACTATTAGTCCATCTATAATCATGGCCAACTTACCAATTTAGCTGGCCACTTTAGCTTGCTTACACTGCAAGCTCTGTCAGTAAAATCAGTTTTTTTTTCTTATTCTTCAAATATAGTTTGACCATGTCACACTCCGTGGTGCACGGCTCTAAAATATTGCATCACTTATGATTTTATTATTATTCCCTAAAAGGGTGTGATCATCAACTGAATATCAAAATACGCACCGTCGACCCTTAGCACCGCCACGGGTAATATTAGCCGTAATTTTCCATCCATTACTCGGTTATCTGTTACTGTAGTTCCCTTCACTAAACCACCTCGGCTTATCTCTGACGTCACGTATACGGTACCTTGCATCACGCGCTCATTACGTTCCCCAAATTAAAGATAATTTGCGCTAGCCAGATTACATTATAATGCGAAGATGTAATCCGAGTCACCTGACGCCGAGATAAATTTCGGGTCGTATTAGATGAATAGTTCCGCCTCCCTTCCATCGAATCCCACTAAAAGATGGATTACCGGCCAAACTGAGATTAATTACGTCGGTCCCTATATAGACGTCCTCTATAGCTTCAATTAGGTCCAGACATTATTCAAGAGAAAGTCTAGATTAGGTTTTTGTTTAAGGTCTAGGTTTTTGTTAGCCGAATAGCCTTAATGCTCTTGAGGAAAGTTTTTCTTCAGATTTAATACCTACTGTGTTTTATTCAGCGCTGTGAAGTTAAACAAAGGACTTATTTAAGGCTTATACTTTTTGAGAATTATTTAGTTGAATTTTTGACTATGTAGTAAGCGGATTAAAATTTAAAAAAATGGTTGTCTTGTAAATTAAGTTGGTACCGATTTTCGTTGAACTTTATTTTTATTTAATTTGCAACGTTCGTACGAGTATGTTCAAATACATGAATTTTGAAACAGCTATCCTTACGTTTGCCAACTAATAGAACTGAAATTTTGCTTACATGTTAAGTTTCGATCACAATAATTGATATAATCAGCTAAGTGACGTCATCCTAAATTAAATATAGCGGACTTCCAAAAATGGCAGACTACTTATTTATTATGTACCCCCATGATAAATATGTGTACCTATTAAAAGGGTTTTTTAGGAAAAATAAAAATATTATCTACGTCTCATTTATGTAGCTAATTTGTATTTAACAGCTTGATTTATATTTCATTTTTACCGTTCACAGAATCATCACTTTGTTTAGCTCTCTTCTCTGTTTTATAACACACAGTAGTTTAGTGACATTTGCACAAGTGTAGTGATACTAATATAGTTGTAAAGTTCTATTTACTAACACAAGCTGTATTATATAATATTATGTAATGTTAGTCTGTAAGGTAATTTATCTATAGGCCAAAGTACCCCGAAAATAAATAAATGTTATGTTATAACTTAACCTACTTTATTGATGAGATGTTTAGACAAGACACATCTTAATTTCATTATAATAGTACCTACACTTTTTCACACAAAATAATATAAGTACCTAAATAGCAAAATAAAATCAAGCATTCACGGAGCATACCGGGCTTAATTACTGGGAGCCAGCAAACCGCGAGCGGGGCGGGGGCACAGAAATTATATCCCAGATAATGGTGAACATTCAGACCTAAGGCGACATCTATTGTGTGTCGCACAACATGTGCGATGCACTATGTAGCTGGGAAATGCAAATTGAGCACAAAGGATAATTATTTTGGATTTTACGGTGTTCATTATTATTTTAATGGTTATTTTCGTAGTTTTAATATAAAGTCAATTTAATTGTAGCTCTGTTTTCGGGCACTTTAAGGAGGATTTATTTATATGTCTTCAAAAATTGGTTTTCAATTGAAAATAATTACACTACCCTGTATGTAATAACAGATTTATTGTTGTCTATTATATTTTTTTTATCAACATAACATTACGACTGTAATTCCTGAAGAGTTAGGCAAAAGTGTACCAATTACCACGATACAGGAGAAATTCCTAGTGTGGGGCAACGTTTTTAAATAAAAAAAGAAAGAAGAAGAAGAAGAATTAGCACACCCACATTTCGTCAGTTACGTTTAAGTCTTATGTAATAGAGAGTGAGCATATTGCCATCAACCGGGCACAAATCCAGACTCCGTGGCAGCTACTGAAAAAATTCTAAAGGAAAAAACTCAATCACACGTAGCTCGACCTAAGAATCATCGAACCCAGGATCTCATGCCTAGCAGTCGCGTTTGTGACCACTTGACCAACGATATAGGTACATAATACAGTGAAACTTGGTTAACTGGGACCTGGATAAGTTTCACTGTAATACAGTGAAACTTGGTTAACTAGGATCTGGATAAGTGAGAAACCTCTATAACTGGAACTTATGCTGAGGTCCCATGAGACAGATTTGGATATCTGAGACCTTGGGTAAGTGGAATACCTCTATAAGTGAGACAAATAGGTCCCTTGAGGTCTCACTTAACCAAATTTCACTGTATTATTATCATTTAGCCCGTATTGTCCCACACCTGAGCAAAGGCCTCCCCCCATTCCTTCCACTTTTACGATGGTGAGCTTCTTCCCGCCTGTTGGTGAGGAAGCCATCCAAGGCGTCCCGCCATCTTCTCCTCGGTCTACCGCGACCCCGTCTAGCTGTGTCAGGGCTCCAGTCTTGCGATATTCGGGCCCACAGCTGCGGCGGCATCTGGATGACATGGCGATATAGTTAAACTTTAATTTTATTGTAAATGATATAAGATTTTTTTAGTAAATCTTAAATTTTTGTCGTCTTTGACAAAACCCAAGATTATAATTTTCCCAAATCGTCGCAACTCAAAACATCATCCCAAACTTTATCCGCAACATCTAATATAACGACGAATACATAAAACGCGGTACACATGCACTCACAACACGATGTTCGCGAGCCGAGTCAAGATTGTTGAGAACAGGATAGAATTAAACCACAAAATTTAGGCTTTATTTATTGTCACAGCTTCTAAAGCACATATTTTTTCTGATACTGACATTAACAAGAAACAAAACCAAAAATGTCAAGTTAAAAAGAAATATAAATTAAAAAGTTTGGTAGCTGGTCGCCAACATGGCCCCCGACGGTGTGAAGCACCAATTTACTGGCCGGCGACCAGCAATACCACCTTTCGAGTGGGTCGTCGCAGCACGCCCCCCTTCGTAGTGACGTCCACAACTCTGACGATGCCGTCTTTCCCTGGGTGCACTGCAGTGATTCGCCCTCGAGGCCATTGGTTCCTGGGTAGCGTGCCATCTGCGATGAAGACTAGATCGCCCACCCTTAATGGACGAGCGTCCTGCAACCGCCTCCTAGGTGTGAGCGTGGGCAGGTACTCGAGCACGAAGCGCTGCCAAAAGTGGTCTGCCAGCCTCTGCGCTTTCCTCCAGTCAGCGCGTCGAAACAAGTCGGCGTCGTCGAAGACATTAATATCAGGCTCGCTACTTGGGCTTCCGATCAAAAAAGTGAATGGAGTTAGGGCGTTCTCTGCGTCCGCATCCACCGAGACGTGCGTCAGTGGTCTTGAGTTAATGGTACACTCGGCCTCTAAGAGCAGGGTGTTTAACACATCTTCCTTGGGAGTCCGCTGCTTCAGTGTGACGGCGATAGCGTTTTTCACCGAGCGGACTAACCGTTCCCAACAGCCCCCCATAAAGGGTGCGGATGGGGGGATGAATCGCCATTCGATTCTTCTATTGGCGCAGAAGTTGAACAGCTCTGGCAGCATTTTTGCTGCGCCAACGAATGACGTTCCGTTGTCGGAGTATATCATTGTCGGGCATCCTCTTCTCGAAATGAACCGCCTGATTGCCATCAGGGCGGAGTCCGACGATAGTGTCTCCACAATCTCTAAATGAACAGCTCGCACCGTTAAGCATGTAAAAAGGGCAATCCATCTCTTGGCGGTGCGTCTGCCAATAGCGACGTTCAGAGGGCCAAAATAGTCCAGCCCTACGTACGTGAAGGGGCGCTGATGATGAGCCAATCTGGCTTTTGGCAAATCTCCCTCTGGTGGTGATTCCGGCTTAGCCTTCCGGTTGCGGCAAAACTGGCATCTCTGCGAAGTTCCTCTGACAGCTGGTCTCAGGCTTAGAATGTAGAACCTCTGGCGCAGTTCATTAACCACTAGCTCGTTATGTCCGTGGGCGTATCTGACGTGATAGGAGTGTATCATTAGCTTGACGATAGGATGTCGGCCGTCCAGGACAATCGGGCGTGACTCTACATACTCTGCGGCGGCAGTGCGGCCAGAAAGGCGAAGGAGCCCGTCTTCACCGAACAAAAGCGATAGGTTCCGAAGCCTACTATCACTCGAAACGGGACGTGCTGTTAAAACGTGCATCAAATCTTCGGGAAAGGAATCTATTTGGACTTTACGAAATAAATGAACCTCCGCAACGTTGAGGTCTTCGACAGAAAGGGTAAAAAGGTTACGAGCATCTCGAAGTGCATTTTGAGAGAATTTGGAATTTGGGCGTAAAATTGATCGAAACTTGTCAATATACTGATGGGTTCGCGCTGTGGCGCGAAGAAACCGGGTCCAACTGCTAAAACGTTGGTGATCCGCTACTACCGGTGAAGGTAGCTGTCGCTGTCGCGGTGAAGCAACTAACAGTCCCACCGATTCCGAAACTCGTTTAAGTTCTTCGGTTACCGGAGGGATGGCACACGTCGGTTCACATGGCCAATCAGAGGGTGGAGACAAAAGAAATGTGGGTCCTGTGAACCAACGTGATGAAGTCGAAAAATTGTGAGTGTCTCGCGTAGCGTCGTCCGCGACATTTAAAGCCGTGGGGACGTATCTCCAGCTGTGGATGTTTGTCGTTTCAGTTATCTCTCCCAACCGGAACGAAACAAAGGCCCTAAATGTACAAACGTCGCTACGAAGCCACTTTAGAACGGTTAGAGAATCCGTCCAAAAATAAACTTGATTTGGTGTTCGTCTGTGAGCTTCAGTGATGTACACGCTGAAACGTGAAGCAATCAGGGCAGCCTGGAGCTCCAATCTTGGGATTGAAACGGGTTTCAGGGGCGCCAGCCTACCCTTTCCCCCTACCAGGGATAAGCTTACGTTGTCAGCGTCGTCTGTGAAGCGCCAGTAAGCCACACAGGCGTACGCACGTTCACTAGCGTCGGCAAAAACATGAAGTTGGGCATTCTTAATCCGCCCGGTGTCGCGAAAGTAGCATCGGGGAACGGAACTGTAGCTTAATTTTTGAATTTCAAGCAACCAACTTTTCCAGTCTTCAATCAGATCAACCGGCAGTGTATGATCCCAGTCGATGCCCAACTTCCAAGTTTTCTGGAATAGTGCGCGGCCTTTCATGATAACGGGAGTTAAAAAACCTAAGGGGTCGTAGATAGACATCAGTAGGGACAAGGCTGAACGTTTTGTGAACTTAGTAGGGGCCTTTGGAAGACTCTTGACGAAACAAAGACTGTCCTCACTGGTGTTCCACGTAAGACCTAATACCCGAATTTGTGAGGGAGACGTTGGACCTAAGCTCACCTCAGTAGTAGCGTCTGTTGCATGTAAGTCTGTAGGGATTAACGCTAGGGCTTCCTTGTAGTTCGAAACCCAAGAACGCATCTCGAAGCAAGCCGCTTTATGTATGGACCATATTTCAAATGCTCGCTGAGCCGCCTCGCTGATGCTGTCAAAACTCCCTAAGAAGTCGTCCATGTAATGGTCCTCGACGATAGACCGCACAGCGTCCGGGTATCGTGACTGAAATTGACTAGCATTTTTATTTTTCACCCAAAGCGCGGTACACGGGCTAGATGCTGCGCCAAATATCATCGAGGACATACGGAATTCCTGAAGCGGCAAACCGGGATTATCTCTCCATAAAAAACGTTGGGAGTCCCTTTCCTCCGGCCTAATTTTTATTTGTGGGAACATCTCCCTGATATCTCCCGTCAAGGCAACCGGGCCTTCTCTAAACCTCATCACGATGCTAAGAAGCGGCTGCAATAGATCCGGTCCAGTCAGCAGGAGCGAATTGAGGCTGACACCTGCACACTTCGCTGCTGCATCGTGGACAACGCGCAGCTTCTTCTTATGCGGGTGTGTAACTCCAAAATGTGGAAGATACCAAGGGACCTGGCCGGACGGTGGACCCGAACATAATTCAGCGTAACCTTTGCTAATCATTTCTTGAATATTTTGCTTGTAGGCATCGGCATAAGCACTATCCTTAGCCATTTTACGCTCGAGGCTAACAAATCTAGATAAGGCCAGATCGCGACTTTTAGGGACGGTAGAGATATTATCGCGCCATAATAGGCCCGCTTCGTACCTGCCAGAATTTAAGCGCTTGGTAGTCTCCTCTAGAATGTTTAAAGCACGTTGTTCGCTAGCGCTACGATGGTCTACCTTTGTTATCCCTATAGAATCCAGTCGAAAGTATTCCTTGATGAGGTTGTCCAGTGAATCATTGTCGACGGCGACTGAAATATGATTAACGGAAGTGGCGGCGTAAGATCTACTAGAAATATAACCGTAGAGGACCCAACCAAGCGCGGTCCGAGCGGCTGCAGGTTGTTCACGAGTGCCGTGACGAACCTCTGAAGGGAGCGACATGTGCCAATTGTCCGCACCTATCAGCAACATGGGCTTCGCATCATCATAACAGACGACGTCCACTAGATCAGATAAGTAGTCGTACCTGGCTACATCGTCTAAACGTGCTGCCTGCCTTTTGATGCCCAAGTCGGGAATTGTGCGTGCTCTGATGTCAAAACTGTCCGTACCATATCGACCCTTTACTAAGATATTAACATACCTCACGTCGGCTTGCGTACTCAATCCACTAATGCAGTCAATATTCAGCCTACACATAGGGCCATCAGCTCCCACTGAGTCTGCCACAGATTGATCCAATAAAGTCACGGAACTCCCGTCGTCAAGAAGGGCATACGTATTAACGCTTCCCAGGGGTCCAGAAATAGTGACTGCTACAACCTTTAGGAGTGGCTTAAGGCAGGAAGAGTTCAGTGGAGAAGAGTTGTGAGCCACGGTGACTGATCGCTGCTCTTCCTTCGACGTGCTTGGTTTCATGGGGTCGAGGATTTCCGCGGCCGAGTGTATCTCGACATGGGCTGTCGTCACAGGTTGGGGTCTATGCAAGAGGGTGTGGTGCCGACTCTCGACCGGGCAGCCTTCGAACTTACACTTCTTCTTGCAGTGGCGATATTGGTGCGAACCTTTTTTAAGACATCTACGGCAGACCTTGTTCTCCATCACCCATTGCCACCGATCGTCCAGAGGCAGAGACTTAAAACCTTCGCAATCGCTAACCTCGTGCTTACCGTCGTGACAGTATTGGCATGAATAAAAACTTTTCGGCTTTGACGTGACGTTTGACACTGTCGCAATTGCGTAAGTTTTGTCTCTGGTGGTTTTGATGGGATGACATTGACTTTTGACAGAATTCGGCTCTGACACTATGACATCAAATTTAATTTGTAATTTTGCTTCGATTTCGAGAAAATCGGCCAAAATTTCCAATTTAAACTTACCGGAGCCAACTCTCGATGATGCAAAATCTCTCCATTTAGATCTAAGGAGTGGGGTCAACTTGCTTATGATGATGTTGAGAAGGTCAGGCGAAGCAAGGTGCTCGGGCAGATTCAGCAAACGGATTATTTCGACACAATTACGGATGCGACAGGCAAAGATGTTCAGCTCTCGCGCAGACTCGTACAAACTTATTTTAGGGAGGGTTTTTACCTCAGAGATCTGGTGTAGTACGATGACTTCCGGCTGAGCGAACCTGGTTTCGAGCGCTTGAACAATCTGCTCCGGGTCGTCAGCTGCTATTAATCTGATGGAGACTGCCTCTTTAGCAGCCCCGTGCAGTGCCGCGCCAAGTCGTGTGATGTTGTCGCTAGGAGAAAAGTGCGTCTTGGATTGTTCATAGGACTTCTTGAAGTGAAACCAATCCGAGACGTGACCATCAAACTTAGTTATATCACAAACCTTTGTTGTCTTCTTCCCTGTGCCTCTAATTGCGTCGGCCAGCTGATTAAATGATGTACGTAGATCTGGGCAATGATTTTTATTTTTGTAGCAACAATTTTCATCATTAGTGAGTGTGCCTAAACCTAGTGCATGTTGTGTATGTTCAGCTGGCTCAACAGATGAGTACGCGCCCACAGGGAGCGTACAGACACAGGGAGACGGGTGCGTCAGCGTGCCGGCTGGGGCCGGATGCATTTGCGGGTGAGTAGGAGCCTGGCGCGGTGGCGCGCAGGTGGTGACAGGGCGTGCCCCGCGGGTACGGTCCAGAACATCAAGGGGAGGATGTGTCACTGTCACTGGACCATCTCCGTAGGCTGTGGCGGGCGACGAACGCGGCCGATCCTGCGGTACTACGTTAGAAAACCTCGGCTTGTTTGCCCCCCTGTCAACAAATGAATGCGCTTTGTTATCTCGCTTAGGAAACATAATACATGATTCAGCTAACCAGTCTTCGACTCTGTGCTGTGGTCTAGTGCAGTGGGAGTTATCGGAATGGCGGGATCCTGCACTTATAGAGTTAGCCTGGATAACGGCCAGCTTCGCCTGCAATTCCAACTCTGCAACGGCGGTTTCACGTTCCGCTTGGCAGCGGTCACGTTCCGCTTGGCTGCGGTCACGTTCCGCTTGGACACTCGCGAGCCGACGAGCGTGTTCCGCCTTTGCAGTCAGGATTTGTGCTTTTAATGTGCTGCTAGAATGGCCTGATCGTGCACTTTGAGGCACGATGCTTGACGAGGTTCTGCTCGCGGGTGGTAAGGTCTCGTTAGGGTTGGCGCAGGGCGGTACCGGCGCGATGGCACCGAATGTGGAGGCACCGCCCTCCTGAAGAGTACCTGTTGGAACGATACCTGCTGTACCAGTCTCCGCCATAGCTGCCTTTGTCTTCGATCTTGTGGTGGGCATTTAACCGTTCACTTCTGACACCAATGTTGAGAACAGGATAGAATTAAACCACAAAATTTAGGCTTTATTTATTGTCACAGCTTCTAAAGCACATATTTTTTCTGATTCTGACATTAACAAGAAACAAAACCAAAAATGTCAAGTTAAAAAGAAATATAAATTAAAAAGTTTGGTAGCTGGTCGCCAACAAAGATATAGCGGTTTTCTAAGGAAATATGCTCTGAAGCGTATACAGGGCTTGACGCCTTTGAATTTATGAGTGCTTGAATTTTATGCACAAAAGTGGAACTGAATACTATCCTGGTGGAGGCGAGGCGATGGATGGTGTCGGAATTTGTAGTGTTGAGGGAAATTGAGAAGTGTTATCGTTATATCGTCTTTTTGAGCAGCTTGTGGGTGGTCTCGGGTTTATTTTTATGGAAGAGAGACTCAAAATTTTTGTAACAATATTACATTTTTAACAAATAAGTATGTTAGTAAACTAAATCAACAAAATCC
The DNA here is from genome assembly GCA_949316265.1 of Diarsia mendica. Lineage (NCBI taxonomy): Eukaryota > Metazoa > Arthropoda > Insecta > Lepidoptera > Noctuidae > Diarsia > Diarsia mendica. The sequence goes on along the minus strand of OX438899.1, from coordinate 8,418,362 downwards.
TAATGTTACGAGTATACTATGTTGTGCTATGTTTTCCAACTATCAATACAAAACAATTCCAAATTCAGAGATTATAATTCTTATGGTAAGTTATCAAAAAACCAAATGTTTTAATAAAATGTTTCTCTAACATAGTATCATATAAATTAACTGGTTAATGTCTCTTCAAGTTTCGTACTATTTTCTCAGCTAACTTACATTACTTTCAATTCCGACCTTTTTTTCCTTACACCCTTACCGTACGGTAAGGTATTTCTTAGAAATACTTTTATTATCATTTTGTTCTGACTATTCCGTAACAACTATTCGAGTAAATCTCTCAAGACGTTTCCTAACAAAATTTCGAAATATTTACATACAGTCCAAAAAAAATAACATTAAATTATTATAACCATTAAAATTCTTATAATGATGCTATTTGAAAGCACAAGAGTGCATTGAAATGCTTCCCGCAGTTATGAGCTTTATCTACCGCGGTGTCTTTCACAATGCTGCTGCCGGGACCCATTCAGCGTCGCAATTGTGCACTGATGTCAGTTTATTTAAACCTTTAGATAGCCTAGGGGGTCGTTAAAACTATTATAACTGTCTTCAAAATAAAAGTTGGCGCTTTTCTAAAGTTCCTGGAGTCTTTTGAAGTGAAGATGGTGTTTACAAAATGTAGCAAGTTTAATGCTCTCAGGATTGCAGGGCATAGTTTTGTCTAGGACAAAGATCTTTAAAGGAATTGAGGACACAATATTATTTGAGAATGTGGCACGTCTCTGTCAATTCTGTCTTAAAATTCATGGCTCTAGTCGATGACTAAAGCCATGAATTTTAGACAGAAAGCACTAGGAAAAATATCCGGATCAGATCAACCTACAATTTGAAGAGACACCAAAAGAATAAGAAGAGTAATTGATGAATTGAGATTGTTGTCTCTTGTCACATAGTCGGAGTTACATAATAGTGAAAGAAAGTGAAAGTGGGCAACCAGTGGACTGGTAGATATAGGCAGATCATCTCATTAAAATCTCTTAAAGTAACTGGATGGCCAAAATACAAAACTGCCAGAAGTACAGAGATTTGGAAGCGACCTACACTCAGTATTAGGTGGCCAAATGCTGAAAAAGAGTTACATATTTGACATTTGGTGTTAAAACAGTGAGTATTCGAAAAACCATTTTTATTTCATTTAAATTTTAATAATAACATTCCACATTAATTCCTTTTTCTCAGGCGTGAAGTAAAACTCCCAAGTAACTCTCGCCAAAAGCGATCCTACATTTCTTTACAAAATTATTTACCAAAGTATGAGACCTAAAAAATCTTCACCCAACTGGTTTTTGTTTTAATTCAAAACTTCTGGCTGTTTATAAAATATAAGTTCGAGCTGTTAGAATTTCATTTTCCACGTAGTTCTGAAGTTATTTTCAACGAAACAAGAAACTAAGTTGTTGACTCGCCCTGACTTTATAAAGTTGGAATGTGGAGACTTTATTTCATAATGCTTAATATTTATGTCAATTTGCGAAGTAATTTTGAAGCAAGTAATTGAAGACTTGGTATTTCTTCCAACATTGCTGTCAAAAGGAAAAGGTACGCTTCTGTGGATCGAGCTCTCTTTCATCTATGATAATTATAGTGTCTGGTATTTTATTAAGTAGGTGTCGTTTTGAAAATAAACATGAGAATAGTACCTACTATTCTCATGTTTTTTTTTGTTGTTAAGTAGAACTAGAGATCGTCGGACTTACGGGGAATCAAGACACATTAATAATGTGCATATTTTATAAATCAATCTACAGAACTCTTCGGAGCTTATAATTTTACTGACATGTGGATCCAAAGTCACTTATTTAAAGACGCTTGTCTTTAAATAATTTCACATATTTGTTGACTGTTCGGTGCAAAAATAACTTACGCAATGTAATTATTTATATAATTTATTAATCTTCACAAATCTTCTTCTTCTTCTTCTATCTAATAAATAAAGAGAGAAGTCCTGACTGACTGACTGACTGACTGACTCATCAACGCCCAGCCCAAACCCTTGGACCTAGAAAGCTGAAATTTTGCACAGAGGTTCCCTTTATAATGTAGACAAGGAATAAGGAAGGATTTGTCAAAATTCAAACCCCTAAAGTTAAATAGGGGATGAAAGTTTGTATGGAAAATCGTCATTTTCACGCGGGCGAAGCCGCTGGCAAAAGCTAGTATTTTATATACCTAGATAGTCAAATTACTCTGTCAGTCATTCATTTCACATAGCTATGGCTGAACAGATTTGGATGAGGGGTTCAGATGTACCATGATCTGAGTTAGGATACATTTTAAGCAGTAACTTCTCAAGGGATCATTTTCAACCTCGAAACCGGTAAACCACGGACAAAAGCTAATCTATCTATATTATAAATAAAAAGAGAAGTTCTGACTGGCTGACTCTTAAACGCCCAGCCCAAACCCTTGGACCTAGAAAGCTGAAATTTTGCACAGAGGTTCCCTTCATAATGAAAATGAAAGTTTGTATGGAAAATCGTCATTTACACGCGGGCGAAGCAGCTGGCAAAAGCTAGTAGACCAATATTTCAACGCATCCTTTTTATTGCACCACCGTAATTCCTCCCCAAAAAGAAATAAACTCATTAGTAGCACCATTTACCACAAAGTTGAGATTTTTCCCGTTCTTAATTACCTAGGTCGCTACATTTTAGTATTTCCTCACTAATTATCTGTTCCTCTTCAGTTCAATTAAAGGTTCCGTTACGACGTCATTCGTTTTATGAAGAAGAATTACTTTGTAAGCTATGTGAAAGTGGCATCATTTTGTTCTTTCTGGAATCTTATGACATCTATTGAGAGATTCCAATGAGCATTTTTGTAAACAATTTCAATATAATAGTTTTGATGGTTTGGATAAAAAGCTAAATTATGATTATACTAGGATTTAAAATAAAGGCTTTAGATTTAAATTCAATTATTTTTTTTTATTTCATTTATGACAATAGTACTTTTGTTTTATTTTGTCATCCTTTTTGTAAAAGTAAACTAATTTTTTGATCATCATTACTAAATGACATTATTATTTACAATTTAATTATAATTTTATAAAATGATACAAATCCCCCAAAAGCATTATCGAAATTGGAAGATAAAACTGATTTTGTCTCTGGTGTGAAATCAAAAGCAAAATAACTGCAACGGATAAACAAGTTGCAATTTGTAATGAAAAACATGTCCATGACCATTGGTGATTTACAATACATACAGACAGAGTCATTATTCCGAGATTTATGAAACTTTTACATCCCCCGACATTTCAGGGCTCATTTCACTGTCCGCGATCATCATTTCCATGAGGTTGCACGCACTGAAACTAATTTTGCAGTTTTAATGCTTTTTGCAGTTACCTATTAAAGTTTTCATGTAAGCATTTTTGAAATAGTAGAATACTATAATAATACTATCACATCTGTAATCCTTGACAAGTCAAGCAGAGGTGTGACAAAATAAAAATTGTACCATGTAATAGGGGGTGAGCTTATTGACACCAAAAGGACACGACTTCCAGGCTGCTACTGAAAAATTTTCGATGGGTAAACCCATGAACACTTTGCCCAACTCGGGAATTGAACCCTCTAGCTCAGCAGTCGAACAGTAGAATTATTTTGTAGTAGTTAATAATTAATTTGAAAATTTCAAATTAAATTAAATTTGAAATTTTCAAAAGACAATAGTGACCATAGATACCGGATGAATAATATTTCTATAGAAGTGACCGCAAGTTCTGCGTACCACTGGCCTATGTCTCTCCTTTTCTGCTGGAGAATTCGCATGCCCAGTGTGGCATCGTTCCATCCACGCTAGAGGTCGACACGGCGCTCAACGAAACCTGCCGCATCGTTACAGGATGCTTAAAACCCTCTCCTCTTACGATGCTGTATCCATTGGCAGGCATAGCTCCTCCAGTCGTGCGTTGGGAAATAGCAACTCGCATTGAGAAAGGCAAACAGGAAGCAGACAGCCGAAACCCCTTATATGGACATCAACTACCACGAACCCGTTTGAAGAGCCGAAAAAGCTTTCTCCGACACACCACCTCTTCGGAAGACAGTGCGGCAGATGAACGACGCACACTGTGGGAGAACAAACATCCACCCCCTCCAAACTTCATTGCACCGGCAGAAAATCTACCCCCTGGTCACGAACTGCAGTGGTCGATATAGAAGTCATTAAACAGACTGCGTGTTCAAGTTGGCCGCTGCCGATCCAATTTAGCCAGATGGGGTATAATCGACCCATCTCGAACAGAATGTGAGTGTGGTACCCCAATACAGGATATGCCACATCTACTCTCGTGCCCGTCTTGCACAACTAACTGCACGCTCAAAGACCTGAATGACGCAAATGATAGAGCCATCCAGGTTGCCACGTACTGGGCGGACAGAGTTTAGTCATCGACTCGAAAAGAAGAAGAAGAAGAAGTGACAGATAAAATAATAAACATACAAGGGTCTTTCGGCTAAGATTGGTATTAATGCCGACGTATAGCTTTTTAAATGAACCATTTCATAAATATTCATCAACAGTGCTAATGTTAATGAAGTGAGAAACGATTCATAGAGTATTATAGTGTGTTTACAATTCTTCCAATTACATTCTATTAAACTTCTAACACATCCATTCCATTACCACTGCTACGCCATCGAGTCGAACGCTACGCTGCTAAGAACGTTCATAGTATTCGGCTATGAACGTTCTGCGATCTACGGAGCTACGGAACGATTACTTCGAAACTATGTATTTAAAATATTAATTTGACTACAATTTCAAGATTCATCAATAGTGCCAATGCTATTGAAATAAGAAACGATTCAACGAGCATTCTAGTGTTTTTGCAAATTGCAACCCTTAAACTCATTTCTATTGAACTTGTACTATATGCCACTGCCGCAAATGGCTGCTACGCCATCGAGTCCAACGCTACGCTGCTACGAATGCTACGAACTGACCGCAAGCTACGAATGCTACGAACTGACTACGAGCTACGGAGCTACGACTGCTACGAAACTATTAATCTGAGTGAGAATAAAAAATAAGCTCAAGTGGTTGTCGTTTATTTTTTCTGCTGCATGTTACAATTTGAACACGTCCAAATTGTACATTTACAGTCACTAACGCAGAAATAATTATTCATGGCAGTTTTTGTTTTGAGCCTGATGTGTCCCACAGACCTACTTTTCACACCTTCTCATTACATTTTTCTCTTACTACTGCACCCTTGACCTTTTTGAGTAACCTCTGTTGGATTTCGTGGACTACTCAATAAAAACCATATTAGACTCCAAGATATATTGTGCATCCGCACAGGCAAACGATCAGAACAACAAGCTAGTAACAGTATGTGACATCTGTCTAGAAAACTTATTCTTTATCACAGAGTTTATACTGGGACACATATACAAACTCCGTGATGTGTATTAGGCACATTAAGTTATTTCCAACACTGGCCCTTGAACCAATATAAACTCATGTAAATCACATTACACAGGTCACTATAAATAATCTAAGCATAGATACATCCGCTATCTAAATAAAACATTACAACAGCACAAACATAGCAAAAGTATAAATTTATCAAAGTATCCGTCACATATAAACAGTAAACATTCAAAACTATGTGACACGGATCTAAAACAAATTACACCCTTGCAAGTATACCTTACCTACTGCTTAGAACCATTATATCACTTATTTAACGATATAAATATACGACATACAAACTTTTTGTGTTTTTCCTTTGCCAACGGTTTCGTTAAAACGTCGGCCACCATTTCATCAGTAGATAGGTATTTTATAGCGACTGTACCTTCCTCAACGATTTCCCTGATGAAATGATGTCTTACGTCAATGTGTTTCGTTCTGGCGTGGTACATAGAATTAGTGCACAACTTCAGTGTAGACTGATTATCATTAAACAACGTAATCCTATACTGTACCCCGTAAATTTCGAACAGAAACTTGCGTAGAAAAAGAGCCTCTTTACAAGCATCTGACAGACACATATATTCGGCCTCTGTGCTTGAAAGAGCCACGGTTTTTTGTTTTCTACTCTCCCAAGAGATGGTAGAATTTCCAATTTTGAACACATAGCCGGTATAAGATCGGCGATCGACCTCATTTGACGCAAAATCAGCATCAGCATATGCAACAATGTCCAACCCTGACTTCTGAAAAGTTAAATAATGATTAGGCGTACCTTTCAGATAGCGAAGAACACGTTTTGCCGCCTTCCAGTGAGTCTCGTCGTACGCGTCGTTGAACTGGCTGAGTGAGCTTACAGCGTGCGCAATATCCGGCCGCGTACATACTGCTATGTACATCAAACATCCTATCAGGCCTCTGTAGTCGTGCGTACAATCCTTCTTTGTAGATTTCACGAGCTTCAGACCAGTCTCCATAGGTGTTTGCGCAGGTTTGCAATCTGACATATGAAATCGTTCTAGCACCTTCTTAATATAGCTTGACTGGTCTAGAGTTATTTCCTTGTTCTGTCTGCAAAGCCTCATTCCAAGAATGTAATGTGCTGGCCCTAAATCTTTGATTTCGAAGGCCTTCTTTAATTCTTCTTTGATTCCTGCCGTATCACGGCAACCAGCTGAAGAAAATAGCATTATGTCATCAACATAGAGCGCAATAATAATCATAGATTTCCCGCTCGACTTGACATAAACACAAGGTTCGGAAGATAAACGTTTGAATTTCATTTGGCTCGTCAAAACGCTATTGATTTTCTCATACCAAGACTTCGAAGCTTGCTTCAGTCCGTATATGGCCTTATTCAACTTGTAAACTTTATCTTCTTGGCCTTTAATCTTGTAGCCCTCTGGCTGTTCCATAAAAACGGTTTCTTTTAATTCTCCATTTAAAAACGCCGTTTTTACATCCAGATGCTCGATATTCATGTTATGTTCTGTTGCCAAAGCTAGCAACGTACGTATAGTAGAATATCGTACTACAGGGGAGAACGTTTCTTCGTAATCAATACCGTATTTCTGGGTATAACCTTTTGCAACTAGGCGCGCTTTGTACCTCAATATTTCCCCGTCGAGGCCAAGTTTTCTTTTAAAGATCCACTTGCATTTGACAGGCCGTTGCTTCGTATCGCGGTCAGTCAGAGTCCAACACTTATTATCGATGAAGGATTTATACTCTTCCGCCATCGCGGCTTTCCACTTACTCGCTTCTGGGCCATTCAGTGCCTCGCGTACTGTCTGAGGGTCCCCCGTGTCACTGCGTGCAGTGCGTGCTACACTCGCTCACTCAAACTCACTAGTTCCATCCGTAGAGTTCTCGTAGTCTTCCAGTGTGGAATCTCCTGGGAGATACGTCTCATCCGCAGGATCATCTGGGTTCTCACTACTGCTCTCAAAATTATCTATCGTAATGGCGCTGTTATCTTGACAGTTTTCGTTAGATATTTCTGCGGGCTCTTGGGGTAAATCGGGTAAGGCGGGTTGCACTGGAATATTATCGGCGACAGTTACATTGTTTGGAAACAAACCAATTTGAGTGTAACGTGAACTGTCATCCTTATCTGATGAAGTGTCATTCCAAAAAGCATGTTCTAGAAAACTGACATTTCTTGCTTTAATGACATTCTTCGGGTTCGTCGGATCTATCAATCTGTAACCCTTTGACTCGTCACAGTATCCGACAAAGATATATTTCTTACTTTTGGGATCCAATTTGTCCCGTTTGTGCTGTAGGGCATAAGCTTGACATCCAAAAATGCGTAGGTAACTCAGATTCTCCTTTTTACCTGTCCATTTTTCTTCCGGTGTACTGCCCATCACAGCCTTAGTTGGAGAGCGATTCTTCAGGTAGACTGCGGTGTTGACCGCTTCTGCCCAGAATTGCTTTTTCAAGCCTGCTTCCTGGAGCATGCACCTGGCTTTCTCCGTAACGGTTCTGATCGCGCGTTCCGCGACTCCGTTCTGAGCTGATGACCTTGGAACCGTGGTCTGATGTTGAATCCCATGCTTCTTCAGGAACTTCTGAAAATTAGAATTGACATATTCACCACCATTGTCACTACGAAGAACTTTTATTTTCTTATTGGTTTGGTTTTCTACGAGAGCTTTAAATTCTTTAAACATCTCGAAAACCTCATCTTTCCTCCTAAGAAAATAAACAAATGTTTTTCGTGACAGGTCGTCAATGAACAAAAGAAAATATTTTTTCCCACCTAGAGACGGGCACGGTAGTGGCCCCATGACGTCACTGTGAACTATTCCAAGGATTTCCTTGGCCCTAGTTTCAGATTTCTTTGGATATCTGATGGCAACTTAGTCTGTTTACCTAAGATGCAGGAAACACACGACTGAAAGTCCTTGTTGTCATAAGAAATACCTTTGACCATACCTTTTCGCAGTAACTCCATGCTTCGGGTGTTCAGATGTGATAGACGACGGTGCCAAATTTGTTGCGTTGACTGACTTCCAGTAGCAGGGTACTGCGGCGCTTGCTTCACGCTCACGGCAACAGGACGACTGTCATCCTTCAGTTGACGTGCCGGCACCGCTTCGCTGTCACCTGTACCTACAGACAAAGACGAACACATGGCCTGCGAGGATAGCTCGCTACACGAAACAGAAACAGTTTCAATGGCATCAAGTTCATAAATACCATCTCTCAGAGTAGCTGTAGCCAAAACCTCCCCGTTGTCATAGACTGTACACACGCCAGATCGAAACACAATTTCGAAACCTTTCTTATCCATCGCACTAACAGATAATAAATTAGCAGACAACTTAGGGACTAAGTATACATTACTTATCGATCTCACACTATTGTCCTTTAACACAGCTTGCGCAGTTCCTTTTCCAGCTGTCGGCAATACTTCACCATTGGCAATTAAGACCTTCTTTGGCTTTTCAGTTGTAAAATCTGATAAAAACCTGCGATCATTACAAAAATGTTGCGCCGCTCCGCTGTCGACGTACCAAACGTCTCGCTTGACTCCTGCGGCCAACGCTGTGAGCTGCGCCTGGCTTTTCCGGCCACTCTTCTTGCCGTCAGAGTTGTCAGGACAATCCTTCTTGATATGCCCACTCTTTTTGCATCTGAAGCACTTAATTGGTTTGGGTGCTTTCCGAGCTGCTAAAGCCATAGCATCTTCGCCTTTCACATCGCGTCTTGCATTTTCTAGAAGCAATTTCGCTTTGACATTTTCGCTTGACAGTGACGTGTTCGAATTTTCTAGAGCCATAATCAACGGGTCGTAATCGCTTGTCAAACCGCTGAGTAAAATCACGGCCACGAAGTCATCTTCCAAAGCCGCTCCGATGTCGCTCAGTTGTTGCGATGTATCCATAACCTTATTAACGTATGCCTCCATACTCGAACATTCGCTTAATTTGGTGGCGAACAATGTGCGAAGCAATCCGAGCCGTCGTGACAAACCTCGGTCCTCGTATGCCTTCTGAAGGTTGTTCCACGCTTCGCGAGCCGTCTTGGCATTTCTAATTTGTGGAAATACACAAGGCTTCACATTTAAAGCGATTTTTGCGAGCGCCTTTTCCTGCTTCTTCGCGTTTTCGTTTTTATTTTCAGCTGTGCCCACACAATCCCAAAGATCGTCGTGGATGAGCACCATCCGCATCATGAATTTCCAGGATGGATAATCTTGGATCCCGGATAATTTTTCAATAGAAACGTTCTGCATGACAGTTGCCATTTTTTTGTTTCGTTGCGAATAATTTTTTGAAAAATAATTTTACGAAATCACACGCGCACACTTGGAAAACGGTTATTAGAGTAGCGATTTTAAACGCTCTGCTACCATGTTTGATTTCGTGGACTACTCAATAAAAACCATATTAGACTCCAAGATATATTGTGCATCCGCACAGGCAAACGATCAGAACAACAAGCTAGTAACAGTATGTGACATCTGTCTAGAAAACTTATTCTTTATCACAGAGTTTATACTGGGACACATATACAAACTCCGTGATGTGTATTAGGCACATTAAGTTATTTCCAACAACCTCACCAGTCAGTATGCCCTTCTAAGGCGTCCTCTCCCGGCGTGGCCACTCAATTCTTGTAAATACCTTTTGTTAGTCGCCTTTCGCTCATCCTCTCCACATGACCAAACCATCTAAACATTCTCTTTTCAATTGTACAAGTCCTCAGTACATAAACCCTTTATTTTATTCCTTTTATTAACTCAGTAACAAACCGTTTAATTCCTTACACTCACTTAAAAACAATAAACACCGGGACACGCTAATCAGTCTTTAAAGCACTCGTCCCTGAAACGCGAGATACTAAAACATTTCGAGTGAAATTAAAACCACCAGTTACATTTAAATGGATACTTTGTTACCACGAAACATTAATTACTACGGACTGGAAACACGAAAGTAAATGGATAAGAATGTATGAGGCTATGTGTGAAAAATGTATTGTAGCTATAACTGCTTTTGGGTGGGCCTGAATTATTTTGTCGAAAAAAGAAAACAATAAATAAAATACATAAAAAAAAAAAAAATAAAAAAAAAAAAAAACAAAAAAAAAAAAAAAATGTATATAATATATAAATTAAATTATGCAAATTAGGTACTTTAATTATTACTATTAATTTTAATCTTAAATCTCATTTTTTTTAATTATTTGTATTAATTATCATTATATAAATTTTAATTAAATTATGCAAATTATAAATTATACACATTATTATTAAGGAATTTTTGTCTGTATCTGGAGAAGGGCGTTGGAAGCTGCGCTACAGTTTATACTTTTGCAGCTTCCATCGTTTTATTTGTTTTATTATGTCGCGTTGTGTACTATTCCTAAATAAACTTTTATTATTATTATTTTATTATTATAATAGTGGTTGCATAGATTTGCTTTGAAGATTCCAATACCTCCTTTCTACTTCTGTTCTCCTGGTAGTTTGTGGGATGATCGTACGATTGTAAGTTATAGAAATAAACACTGATTATTTTTTCATTAGCAACTGTTTTTCGATTGACTGTACTTCACTTGTATTTGTGTCCATTAAAAAAAGAAAGTGGATCTGAACGGAATGATAAATTACAGTGGATCAGAAAGGAATATAAACAAAAGAAAAATATTGGCAGTGGATCGGTTTGGGGGATCAGACCGGAATAACTCGTTGCAAGCGCGACTAGTGGTCTTGGATTCGATTTTCGGGTCAAACAAAGCGATATTCGGATGTTCTATCGGAAATTTCTCAGTAGCAGCCACGGAGTCTGTATTTTTGCCCGATTAATGGCGAGAAACTCGCCTCCTAAAACATGGGACTTCTTCGTCCTAGCCTTTTTCCCAAACTATATTAATGTAGATTTGAGTTTCATTTATTTTGCATCTTACCGTGTATTGTACACTATGTCGTCAAAGAAACTCATTGACTATTGTTTAACTGTTTATTGACTATGATTACTAAGTAACCAGCACTAATCAGACAAGGTTTCATTCTGACAGCTATAAATAATTAAATATAAATAAATAATAAGTGAAACCAAAACTTCTAATTAATAAATAATCGTTGTAGATACACGAAACGCTAGGAAATCTATTCTTTAGTTTTTTGGTAATTTATACAAATCCACAAATTAAACAAAAGATGAGAACACACTCGTTTACCAGAAAGATTCTGAAGTCAACGTCCGCTGAAACGAAGAAGATAAGAAGATGATAATACCAAACCTACGAAATTACGACTAAAATTAGTTTTAAGAAATTGTTGCTTATTAACTTCATACTAGCTACACTATCTTAAAACTATAACAAGTTCCTTCGTACATCCCCTCTGTCCAGAAGAGAAAAGAAATTATTTTTAATTAAAGTTCAAATTAACAACTACTAGTGGACGGCGCGGTCTGCAGTTAAAAGCTTACTTATTTAATATTATATATTAAACCAATCCCGTTTTATGGTACCACTTGACAATTTACAAACGAGTGGAATAAAAGTGCTTTATAATAAGTGTTGGAGTTGACTGTGGGTTATTTTAATTATTTTCATTGTTTTTGTTCTTTTGTGACATCTGTAGTTATGAGTTTGTGGCCATTGTAATAAATTCATAGTCATATTATAACTTTATACAAGTAATAGAAAACAAGCCGAACTTTATACATTTCATAAATAAACAATGTAGGGTTAGTAAACAACAGTAAAAGGAGCATAATGCCAAAAGCTTCTATCACTCAGTTTTTCTCACCTTCTAAAGTGCCTGTAATAGTCTAATTGAAAAAAATACATTTGGATTTTGAGTAGAGTTTGAAAAAGATAAATAAAATCTAAATCCACGCGATAATTTCAACATAAAGGGTTCTTGCCTTACTACTGTGAAGACTGGTACTACAGACAGTTTTGCTAATAAAAAATTACTTACCTCTCCGAAGCATACATTTTTCATCGGAAAAAATTTCTAGCCTATTATAGGCTGTTTTGACTTATGTTACAGCTAATTACAGATTGAACTAGTTACTATATTTTTATTTGTACTGACGAAATACACAAGCCAGTACTGGGTAGAACTCCTTGGTTAGACAAGTTGTCAGACTTCACTATACATATAATTATTTCACCTGAAAAAACAAACATATGAACTTCCTTAACAAAAAACAATACATTAACCGAAATGAAAAGAAACAAAATCTAATAAATAATTCATTATATTATAATAAACATTTACGTACGTACGTGTCTTCATGAAAATTGAAATTCTTACACAGGATGTTTGGCATTCCGACCGACACAAATTTTTGAGGAAGGTATTTGGTAGAACAAAAAAGTTATTGTTTTTTTTCTAGTGACAATAAGGACAAAAACATTGCGTTCTAATACAGTGAATTATAACATTATTATTATTATTGGACGTAACATTTCGTTTGTTATGTTCATATATTATAAGTAAAAAAAAGTCGAGTAAGAGTGATTCTATTTATTTATAAATTATGAGAATGTCTGATACCTATGTATTACCATAATTATGTATTTTTCCAAATTAATATCAAGCTCAAAATATGATAAACCTTCTCTTCCCAGGAAGTGTCGAAGGGTGGGCGTTTTGGGGACTGTCTCTTTTAAATTAATTTTGACGTTTCAAAAGTGGTGATTATAAATTATCAACCTAATTGAATAAAATAAATTATACCTAATATTATACCTAATTTGAATAAAATAAATGATTTGATTTTTTTGAAGACATAAGTGAGTTTTGCGAGAAAATTTTGTCTGTCCGTTTGCCAAACACTCTGTATTTACGTAGCGGCCTATTTTTTTATTCCCACGTACAATAATGCAAAAGGTTTTAGTTAAAATTCCGCGCCAGTCTTGCCATTACCCTATCAACCACGTGACAGACAGACAGAAGATAACATAGACGTGACAAATGTGTTTAGTGTTGCCACATTTTAGGGTAGGAAGAGGATTTTTTTGGTGAGGTAGAACTTGTTTAATATAATAATTGAGAACAAATGAACAAGTTTGGGGATAAATTGTGGAGAAATACACATAATACTAGATTCTTACTACTTTTGTAGTCGATTTACATGACGATTAACTTTTTATTAGCGCGACTGAGACGATAAATGTGATTTTAGAGTGTTTTTTCTTGCAAGTTTTGTTTATAATTATGATACGAAATAAACATTACATCAAACCAGTAATCCCCAAAAGTTTAAGCAGTGGTTTAACAGTAAACCGTGGTTTATCAGTAAAGCCAAAAAAATAACAGTGTGCTTATATAATTAGCCCAGTAAAATAAAATGAATAACACAGTACACACTTTAAACTGTAAAAAAACATCAAATAACCATCATAATAGCGACAATTCAATTTAAACGCACCCTTTTACAGTCTGGCAACCCCAATTACAGTAAATTTCTTCTTATTCTATAAGCGTACGTCTTTGTGAACGCCCACTCGTAAGACGAATGGGTGAATAAGGCTTCCATGTTGCAAGAAAATCGTATACGAAATAAAGAAAATGTTGCGGATCATCCTAAAAATTTACAACCTTGTTAATAAATATTTTTGTACTGTCTTATTTATAGGTGTCGTTTTGTATAACAGTGTCTTTTCGTAAATGATAACAATTTATGGTCGGAAAGGAATTTTCGTTTCAGATAAAACATGTTCAATAATTGAGCCTTATTGTTTTGCATAATTTACAACTAGAATAAGTGTTGACAGCGCACTTCCATAGATTTTGCAGGCCTGAAAAAAAGGTTTAAATAAACCTAGATCGGGCAGGACGCTACCAAACATTTGAAATAAACATTACCATTCCTTCCTTCTTCTTTCCTTATTTTCATTCCTTGATCTCTGTATGAGAAATACCACCATTGCGACAAAAGTACACCCTTTGTATTAGTTTTTTTTTTATTTATATTTTTTTTAAAGAAATGCTTTAGCTGGCATAAAATATGAACCAAAAAAATGAGTTACTTCTACAAATATTAAATAAAATACAAGTCACCTGCTAAAGCCCTAAAATATTCAAAAGTATTTAAAACCAGAACGAGGGACTAACGTCCAAAAGTTTCCCCTACTGAATTTTTGAACAGGCTTTTCTTAAAAACAATTTGTTTTCGCGTCCAAGCCGGATTTGTTCGTCCATAACAAACCTGATTACGTCTTTAAAAATATTGTTTAACAAAGAAATCTGCCAAACAAATCTGGTTTTTACCGGTTCCCACCGGTTTTAAGTTAAACGAATCGGCGGAACTTTGATTCGTTCGCCGAAGTTTTGACGAGATTCACCGAAGTTTTGCGTATTTTCGGTGGGACTTGAGTTACTGTTAGCTATTCAATTATATAGGTGTTTGGGGATATAAATATGCTAATAAGTATTTTTGTGTGATGCTAAATTGGATCATTATATTTTTTCAAGGAAATACACTATCGTTAAACTTTTCAGAAATAGTTTTAATGATTTACAACTTTATTATAAATCAAAAGTATTGCTTAGTAAACGTATCAAAGCAGCCTTAATATATATAAGCACTGAATTAACTTTAAGTCGTCCTTTTTTCACAGGAAAAAAAACAAGAAGGACACAGTTTTTTTTTATTCAACATTCCCTCCATATTTCACCAAACCTCGATAGTGTAACTTCAGATAGATACGTAGCTGTTACTCACCGAAAGTATTGTCTACGTGAGATGTGTGAACAAAAACTTTGTTTATTTATTTTTATTCCGTTTTTTATTTAGGACGCCTATAAATAAATAGAGATGTATCGCTCGTTTTGGCGAAAGATTGCGAAAGGAAAACAGTTTTCTTTTTGTTTCTTTTGTTGACCTTGCAAAGTTTTCTGCCCAATATTAATGTGTTTATGTTCAAGGTTTTTACCTATTCTTCATATTTAACAGAAGTGTATCAAAATTAAATATTTTTAGACACTCAAGTTCAATTTGTACTTCATTATTTAAAAGTTAGGAGGAGTTAAGTAAAACAATAATATAAAAGTAGATACAGATAAATAAATGAATCCAGAGTAAAAGATAAATTCACGCGGAGACGTAAGTCACCACAACAGATATATTTAAACCACTAAATACTGTCACACTGTGACACACTGTGATAATAAACCGAATGTTTCAATCAGTTTCAATAGTTACTTAGCCATTTTCTATTTTGTTAAAATGAAACAAAACATTTAAAAAGATTAGGTCGAAGGTTTTTGGATTTTGATAAACTTGACATACTTACTTGCGTTTACGTTAACAAAATCAGACTAACCTATGTTTAGTAATTACGACAAAAATGAAAATAGACATAGCAAATTCGCACATACATAATCATCGTTATTCTAATTATGGACGAAATAGGTCTTCTAAAAATAGTTAACTTCATGTAGTGTTAAACAAATTTAATTAGGTCGTCGTAAATCTTTACAATTAATACAAAATAATGTCTTAAATTACTGATCTTCAAAATCAAGATCTCATGCAAACTCAGAAAACGACTTCTACTTATTTTTAACTCACTTTGTTCACTAACGTTCGTTGTAACATAATTTTACACTCCCACAAAGTTACACAACGGTGTAAGTGTCACTCACTTATCTCGCTGTCAGTACAGACGTATACAAAATTGTTTTCCCGGTAGTACAGTCGAGTCGTGCCGTGAATTGTGATCGTACACTTGTTTACTTGACGGTACTCTTTGTCACATGAATAGGAGTTTCTGAAGCTCGTGCCCGTATTAATGGCTTTAAAAGTGATTCAATCAAGCTTTTATGTTTTACTTAGATCTTTTACTTTTATATGAAGAAGATTAATATGGGTAGCGTGGAAATGTGTTAAGTATAAAAGGGAGAGACCCTTTCAGACCTTTATTACCTAATCAATACGAGATAAGGTTTCAATTGTCTTAAACAATATGCATAGTCTGATCAAGACAATACGAGGAAAATAAAAAAATTGGGAGTCTTTGTTTTTGTCAGTAAAGAAACTTCGTCCGTTTCTTTTTAACCTATTGGTAGAGCGATCTGATTCTGACCTCCACAACCCAATAGGGTAGTCAACAAAAAAAACTAATTAGTCCGTCAGATACACAGATAGATTTTCAAAAAATATTGAACACGTATTTTTCTTTTTTCACGTAAACAAAAAATTAAGAAGATACAGTGCTTCGAAAAGTCGTGAAACGTCACAGGTTGGTCCATTTTTACCAGACTATGACGTCAAAAGCCCCCTCTCCATGGTCTTTGACAAGCTTTCTTTTCGTTAATTTTTATTAATTTGATAAAACAAAAAACACGTATCCAATATTTTTAGATAATCTAACTGACGGACTAAACAGAATCATATTTTTTTAGTCAGTCAACTACCCTCAGATTATAGTAGGTCCCTACACAAAAAACTTAGAATTTTTGGAACAAAAACAATATAATCAACACGTAATAGAGAAACATCAGGTAGTTGTCACGTTTCCAGTATTTTTAAACCGTTTAATTTGTAAAAATGTTATTAATATTTTTGTGTAAAAAAAAAACCAAATATAAATTTCCGGGAACTCATTAAACGCAAAATTCCAACAAAATTCAGGACGGCTTTATGCAATAGCTAGTCACCACTTAATCCATAAAACTGTATAATCGTCATTCGTTCGCGCCCATTGCGCGCTAAATGGGCTTTAAACGATTGACGTAAAGGATGATTTGATGCATTTGTGCCGAGCATTGGTGAAACGCAAATTGGTGCGATGCGGTCGACAGAGCCAGTCTTTCTGTTTAATCAGCTTGGTTACATCGCTGATTGTACCGTTCATGTTTTGGGGGATTTAATGCTGAATACGATACATTTTAATGTATATTCCGAAAAAAAATAACACTGCCAATCGTATTTTTTTTTATGCAATTGCTAAAGTCAAAATAAAAAAAAACTCTTTAGCAAAAAATAAAACGGACTTCAAAAAAAAAACAAAAAAGTGCAAAATAAACTTTAGAAGAAAAATCAGTTTCTGAAGTCGGTGACTTTTGTTTGTTTGATTTCATTTTTTTGATACCGACTTCAGAACACTCACTTTTTAGTGGTTCCCATGTTCATGGGTCAATGTGGACAATGTAGTTTTTTTTTTAGTTTTGTTGATTTTTCAAAAACCGCTTGTCCGATTTCGATAAAAAAATGATGGGACCATTTCGGAAGTATACCCTTTCCAACAAAAAAAGAATTTTTCAAATCGGTTAGCAAGTGACGGAGTTATGCCCGAACAAACATAAAAAAAAAATACAAACATCCGAATTGAGAACCTCCTTCTTCTTTTAGAAGTTGGTTAAAAATATGGGTAACTTTATAATATTTTTGAGTATTTTGTGGTACAAAACATTCTAAAGAAATCTCAATAGAAAAACATTAGGAAGTTATTTCCTTCGTGTATTTTAAAATTGTACGCGATTATTTGAGCGGTTGTTGTTTGTATTTCTTCATTGTATTTTATTCATGGGTTGAAAAAAAAAGATATTGAATGACAAGAGAAGACAAAACAAGATAAAGCAATATCACGTAATGAATACGGTGTAATTTTAAAACGTAACTGGGACAATATTTAAAAAAAATATGTCCATCAAAAAACATTCATAACATCACGTTTGTAATCCCTGAAGAGTTTGGTAGAGGTGTACCTTCACCGTACGTATACCCACATTTTACAAGTTATGATTATGTTCCCTATAATAGGGGGCGAGCCTATTGCCACCAATGCACCCGGGCAATCCGTGGCTGAGAAATTACTGGTGAAAAAATCCAGTAACGCTTATAGTAAAAAAACCCGACTGAAAAAACGCACACTTTAAATTAAACAAAACTTGGAAGCAGGCGGGGTCCATTCTATTTTAATTTTTTCTTTTCATAATTTAATGTTCAAATGAACCCCGCCTGCTTCCAAGTTTTGTTTAATTTAAAATGTGCTTGTTTTTTGCAACTTTTTAGTTCTTTTGTGTTTGTTCTTTCGTTGGTCGCGTAAAATTCTTCGCAGATGATTTAACTTTTGTGCTTGTTTATAGGATTTCTCGCTTTAAATTTCTTTTAAACATAGAAGTGTTATATATTTTTGTAATCTCCTTTTTAAACCCTTTATTTTGATACCCTACTCGATGGTATTGGAAACATTTTTTTTTTAATTTCGCGATTTAGCCAAAATCCACAATTTTTCTTTGTTTTTTAATTTTAATGTAGCTTATAACACTCGCGCTATCAAGACAAATCTAACGAGGTACATTTCATTTGAATCGGTTCATCCGTTTATGAGTTATGAGGGAACAAAGAAACGGACATACATACACGTCAAACATAAAACCCTCCTTTTGGGCTTCGCCGCAGTCGGGTAAAAAGACTAAACACACACACGCACAACACTAAATAGTCATTGTAACTCTCATAATCATCTCATCTCTTAGCGTCGTTTAGATCAGTGACTAAAGAAAGAAAGAAAATATTCCATTGAACGGTGACCATTCACTTTGTAAGCCAATAACGTCCATTGCGAAGGCGTTGATTGATCCCATTACTAGCCCAAAAGAAAATGGATGAGTGAATGATTTGTTAAATGTTCTAAAGGTTAGACTACAAGATTTTTCACTGTCACCAAACCATTTCGGTCAGTCTTGGAACGGAACGTGAGCGAAATTACGATGTTCTAACGTGTGGAACTTTTAGGTTGGAATAAGGAAAATAGTGGTTCTGTCTTCGTTGCTTTCGAAGATTTTCCTTGAAGCTTTGGTATTGTTTAATAGTATTTTTGAGTGCAAATTGCTGATTGTTAAGTTCATTTTATCTACTTTTCCTTGGGTCTAAACTATCTCTAAATGCACACCTAAATGAACACTATAACATTAACATCCGTATTTATAGTCAATTACTTGAACTCAAGTAATTACTTATGCATAAATTGTTATGCAATGGACAAGAGTTTAAGCGAAATCAAAACCGTCAATGAAAGCAAACCTAAGAATTTTAACTTTTTATAGTTCTAACATCAAGGAATTACTAAACTAAAGAGATAAAATCGCATCTTAAACAATGACTTTTACTCAAGTAATTACTCTGAGTTGTTTATAGATACGGGTGTTAGACCTGCCTCATTAATCTAGTGGCCTCAAGCGCGATAGTGAAACATCAATGTAACATTATAAAAATAATGTTACATGTTACATTATAAAAATAATGTTACATTTACATGTTACATACAATTTCACAATATGAAAATAATATTACATTGTATGTTCTCTTTGTATTTGAACTCCGCCTCTGTATTCAAGATCATCAACAAAACGATACACCGAAATTATTTTATTTCAAATATAGACCATTTTGCTACTATTCATCCCGTCCTCGGCAGGGCGTCACAAAATGAGTTTCATTCCATTATCTATATGTGTACGAGTAGCTATCGGCCCAATTTTGGGACAAAAACATCGTAAATTCAATCATCAATACTTGTTAAAAACCCACGCTTACTGAAAATAAATGTTTTTAACTCTAACAACTGTTTTACGCAATAACAAAAAGGTTGTAGTTCGTAAGAGTTTAACAAATTAGTTACATTTATCAACCTCGTGCTGTTCACAAAATGATCCTTTGAAAAGTACTTATTAAAGTAGAGCAATTTATTTAGTACATTTTTTAAAAGCCTGCCTAATTTTGTTCACGAGAAATTGTTATTATTTAGTACAACAGCAACAGGCCGCGTACTAACGCATGTCGCAAAAACGCAACCAATGCCTTTAATTTGTTCGATGATACCAAACGCGGCATATCACGCAACTAAAATGGTCTTCCGGCTGACTGAACAAATAAACGCACTATAGCTTTTTAGCGCAACCGATCGCTTTAGTTAGGATAAGACTTCAGAAAGCAGGTCTAGTCTGCAAAACCTGCTTCCTCAAGTCATCATAAGACAGACCTTAAGGTTTTTTAGAGGATCACAATTTATCATTTTGAGAATGTTTTTTTTTTTTTTTTGAATTGTTAATAGTACCTATCACTTTTCAATGACATACAAATATATTCACTCCGCTATTACATTATTTTAATTGAAAACAAAACAATACTGCCCATAATTTTGGAATCCTTTTTAAAGCCTAGCAATTGAAGTAAATAAATAACACAATATTATTAATTTATTGTACACACGGCTACACATCAAGCTATACATAACCAGTATAATCTGATCGTTCATTGTGCGAAAAGATCTAGTAAAGTGAGGCCAAGATTAACTGGTTTTGTATAGCTTGATGTGTAGCCGTGCGTACCTACGAGTATCTGTATTTACTTGTTTGTTTAAACAATATTTCTGTGTATGCTACGTAAGTATGGCTTATTATTTGCTTTGAATTGATCCTTTTGTGAGATTACATTTTAATTACGAATTGTATGTTGGAAACCAATAAATAAAAACGTACTTGAAGTAATGATGTTTTTTGTAATAATAAGTATGATACAACAATAATTATAATGAATATTGGTTTTTATGGGACTAGAATAAATGTTTTATAGAATTCTGACTCTGATTTTGTTTTCTGATACATTTAATATATTATTATGTACTAGCTTTTGCCAGCGGCTTCGCCCGCGTGAAAATGACGATTTTCCATACAAACTTTCATCCCATATTTAACTCCCTTATGGGTTAAATTAAGAAAAATCCTTCCTTATTCCTTGTCTACATTATAAAGGAAACCTCTGTGCAAAATTTTAGCTTTCTATGTCCAAGGGTTTGGGCTGGGCGTTGATGAGTCAGTCAGTCAGGTCTTCTCTTTTTATTTATATAGATAGATAGAAATAGACTAGCTTCTGCCAGTGGCTTCGCCCGCGTGAAAATGACGATTTTCCATACAAACTTTCATCCCATATTTAACTCCCTTAGGGGTTGAATTTCGAAAAATCCTTTCTTATTCCTTGTCTACATTATAAAGGGAACCTCTGAGCAAAATTTCAGTAAAATGGCGGGCATGAACTACATCATCTTCATCATCCGCCTATCCTTTTGCCAAACATATTGGGGTTGGGTTTTAAGTCTTTTTGGATACATGGAGCGATTGCCTATCTGACTTCCACAACCCAGTCATCATTCATCATTTCAGCCAAAAGACGTCCACTGCTGGACATAAGCCTCCCCCAGATGTCGCCACATTGACCGGTCCCGTGCGTCCCTCATACAGCGGGTTCCTGCAACCTTGACCAGGTCATCGGTCCACCTAATGGGAGGCCTTCCAACGCAACGTCTTCCGGTTCGCGGTCGCCATTCCAGAACTTTTCGGCCCCACCGGCCATCCGTTCTGCGAGCAATGTGCCCTGCCCATTGCCACTTAAGTCTGGCGATTCTTCGGGCTACCACAACCCACTCAGTACTGGGTAATATTTTATGATACCCCTTGTCAGATTTTCGGGTCTTGGGCATGACCTATCATATGTAATGCAGATAAAACTGCATACATCAAAGTTCTACTACCAAAAGACAAAATAATATTCCTAAAGAAAAGTTTCACATTAAAAAAAGAAAAAAACTAAAAGTAGGTACATCAGCAGAACCGGAAAAAACCAGTTCCTCGACCACATCCAGTGTTGTTATTTTAAATAAAGTTCACCTCTATTAAACGCTCCGCCGCTCACGTTCGCAACTTTTTTACGAGCGGACAACTTCTAAAGGCAACGCTTATTAAGGTCAAGCTAGCCCAAAGGGCAATAAGGCCATGCATAAAGCAGGCCTACAAAAACTTTTCCATTTAACTTGGCCCGTGTCATCCTGATTATATCTACTCATACTGACCCGCCCTGACTTCACTCGGGAGCAATTTTTGACTGACAAGCACCTCAGTGGTCGCATTTTAGGGGCCTTTGTGGGATATGAGAATGGAGGGTTTCATGGAAATTTTCCAAATATTTGAATTCATAGAGTACTATATTTTCAAGCGCAGCATATTTTGTTTATTTCAAAATCGTCATGCTTAGAGGAAACCTGCTTGTCGCAGTCACATACAAGCTGTTTTTTTTTCGTTCTATTATAATAATTTTATAAACTCTCTTTTAGGTCATATATCTGCGATTTGTTTTTTCTTTCAATAAGTTTTGAATACTGAAAATATACGGTTTTGGAGCATCAGTTTTTTTACAACACAAAAACCATTTACCATAAACCATTGTTTATTTTGTTTGCAAAATACGATGATCTACTTCAGACAGACCAAAACACTTTCTTCGCTATGCAGTAATGATACTTATCTAAAATTCCGGAAGGGAATGATAAAAGTTAACAAAACGTAATCAACTTAGATTAACTACATAAAGGACGACGATTTTGCTAAGTAAGTTAGAATCTTTGGGTCTCAGAGGCCCGAAAAGGTGTTCAAGGAAAAATATTAAAAGAACAATGTCCAAAACGTCCCCACCCTTGTAGCACTTTAAAACCTATGTCAATCGAAGGGTTATAGTCAACCTATCATTTTATTGTATGACAGCGAAACTGAAATCCGCATCCGAAAAAAGTTATATCGTTATGAAGAAACCGAAATCAGTCACAATAATAATTATGTTACCGACCACGATACTTTTATTTTTGTAATTATTACTGTGGAATGATGTCGTTCGGAGTTTTCAAACCTCGGAACTTAACCTTCTGTAGCGAGATGTGAGACAGGGAGACGTCATATCTCCGAAGCTGTTCATCGCTGTACTGGAGGATGTTTTCAAGGTTCTGAATCGGGAACGACTAGGCATCAATGTAAATGGTGAGTACATCAGTCCCCTTCCGTTTGCTGACTATATAGTGGCTGAGATCATGGAGGACTTCAGAATAATGCTCGATGACCTCAGTAGAGATTCCGAAAGAGTGGATCATAAAATGAACATAACCATGATCATGTTGAATAGCTATGTTACACCCACTCCTATCAAGATCGGAACCTCTATACTCGAAGTTGCGGACGATTATGTCTACCTGGGACAAATGGTCTAGTTAAGTAGGTTTTAATTCGAGAAAGAGGTCACCACTTCACCAGTCCCATGCATCTCGCATCCAGCGGGTCCCCGCAACCTTCACCAGGTCATCTTCATCATCACCTTTTTATTTTTGTTGAGTGGTGAAAAATACCTAACGCATACAGCACCGTCCCGGGAGACGGCGCGGCTTGCAACCACTAAAAACACTGGCGTGAACCTACTGTCACTTTGTTGGATGAGCCACAAGAACTGCTACGCATGACGTTCGCGACCCATCCAGCGATGTCCGGGCTCACCTGAGACATCGCAACCACTCACGAGGGCCGTGCGATGTGACAACGATAGACTCCCCGATCTATCGCACGCTGGCACCTCCTAGGGTGGCATCAGGTCACCATGGCGCCTCCTCCACCGACCAGTCCTCCTTCGACGGATCGCGTCAGTGAGGGAGTCTTCCTCCGCCACCTCCTTCTGTGAGATGACATCCTCACAGAAGGACGCCACTGGCTTCCATGCCTCCCTACTATCGACCATGGCCTTGGTCACAGCCGGCAAAGAGCGGTATGCCCCAATTGTTGTTACGAGAGCACGGCGCTGCACCACCCAAGCAGGGCAATGCTCGAGGGTGTGACGCGCCGTAGTCTCGCTGCAGTCGCACTGGTAACCCACGGGAGTCGCCTCCTGTCTAGCCACTTTGTGCAGGTATTTGCCAAAGCAGCCATGCCCTGACAACACCTGCACTAGATGGAAGGTCAACGTCGGGTCAGGTCATTTGTCCACCTAGTGGAAGTCCTTCCAACGCAACGTTTTCTGCTCCGCGATCGCCACTCCCTTACTTTTCGGCCCCATCGGTTATTCGTTCTGCGAGCGATGTGCCGTGCCCTGCTCATTGTCACCACTTGAGTCTGGCAATTCCCGGTCTAAGTCGGTAACCTCGGTAACCTCAGAAGCTCCGAGCATAGCCCTCTCCATTGCCCTCTGACTTTAAGCCTTCTGATGAGACTGATTGTGAGCGATCACATTCAGGTCTCGTATGTAATCAATGACAGCACATACAGACACTGATCATAGACTTTCGTCTTGAGATACTGCGGTAAGTTGGACGAAAAGATCCAACTCAACTTCCGTAACGCTGCCCAGCCGAGTCGTATTCAACGATGGACCTCTTTCTTGAAGTTAGACCTACCTAACTAGACCGTTTGTCCAAGGTAGTATAATCGTCCACAACTTCGAGTGTAAAGTATCCGATCTTGATAGGAGTGGGTGTTACCTAAGCAGTCAACATGGCCTTGGTTTTGTCCATGTTCATTTTAAGATCCACTCTTTCCGAAGCTCTACTGAGCATCGAGCATTGTACTGAGATCCTCCATGGTCTCAGCCATAACCACAATATCGTCAGCAAACCGAAGGTGAATGATGTATACTCGCCATTGACAATCATTGATGCCTAGTTCTCCCTAGTCCAGAACCTTGAAGACATCCCACAGTACAGCGGTGAACAGCTTCGGAGGTATGACGTCTCCCTGTCTCACACCTAGCTGCCGATGGGTAGGTTCAGAGGTTTGAAAACTCCGAACGATATTATTCTACTTATAGTAATAATTACAAAAAGAAAAGTATCGTGGTCGGTAACATAGTCATTATTGTGACCGATTTCGGTTTCTTCATATCGATATAACTTTTTTCGGATGCGGATTTAAGTTTCGCTGTCATACAATAAAATGATAAGATGACTATGGCCCTTCGATTGACATAGGTTTTAAAGTGCTACAAGGGTGGGGACGGTGTCCATACATTTTTGTGCATTGTTCTTTAAATGCGATTTGAAAATTCTCCTGTAATTGTTCTTTTTGTTTTGTCGAGGAAGTAGTCGGCATGGATTTCTTTTTCAGACAGAAATTGTGTTTCACTTTTGAACTTCTAGCATCTTTACAATAATAAATCCACCTGTTCAGTATTTTCGCAAATAGGTACTAACTTTTTACACATCATTTTTAATATAATAATCTTGGTACACCATATGAGGCCGTTTATGTAGGAGATGGTCTTTTGAAGTAAGAATCATGTAGATTTGAATGGATCTGTGCAAACATATTTACATCAGTTATCGTGCAGCTCGACTCATAATTTAAAGAACTCAACGTCACGTCGAACAACCACTTGGCATTGGCTTGGAGTCTATTCAGACGCAGCTAAATATCAATAGTTTACATAAAGCGACAGCCAATTCAAACTCCAGAACAGTTAGCACATGGTACTGTGAAAATCCATCGGAATAACTAGCTATCAGACTTTCAGGCCATTGCATTGACAACTTTTAACGACTGTAATACATCTACAATTGAATGCCGGGACCAACGGTTTAACGTGCTTCCCGAGGCACTGAGGAACGCTGCGGGTTGTTTGAAAATGATACCGCGGCCGCAACACAAAGGGCTAAGAAGGAACATGGGTAGCATTTCAATACAAGTCTGACTTTCGCTTCCGCTCCACCCAGAGCGGGAGTCATTTGATGGTTTCACACCCTCCATAAAAAGGCACTGAGGAACCTTGGCATGTAATAACTAATACTCGGCATGTAGTAATAAATTTCTCAACGCTACTCAAGTCAAATCTGGCATAAAATTCATAGGATCAGACAGATGAACATTTTATCAGCGAAAACAATGATTGAAACGTTTATAATGTACAAAGTAGGTACCTACCACGCAGCCGAAGCATATGTTAATACTTTCAAAAGCCTTTGTACAAATACGAACAGTTTGTAAAGCTATTTCCAATTGTCTGGGTCCTTTTTTTTTGGAGGTTGGGAAATCAACAAATGACTCCTCCCGCTCTAGCAGAGCGGTAGGGAGTGTCAGACTTCTACTGACTAAAAATCACACATGTTCCTTCTTAGCCCTTTGTGTCGAGTACGTGGAATCTCTATCGAACAACCCGCAGCCCCGACGGATTGTCTGGGTCCTCTGATTACATAAATTCAAACACCCATTATCGAATTTTTCAAGCGTAGACTCCTTTCTATTAACGAAACCTAAAACCTTCATCCACTTTCAAAAAAGATTTAATATGTTCAACTAAGAAACTTCTTTATAATAAAGATTACTCGTTGATATTATAGCCATACAATTTCTGGATGAAGTTACAGAATCCAATCTTTGACGCAGAGGGTCCTCGAAGAAAATTATTAACCCCTATATTTTATTACGTCGAAGCAATATAATATCTTGTGTAATATGTCATATTATATTGTTATTATTATGTTTATGAAGGTACATTCACGTGTACTTTTTAGGATAAAAGTGCTGACAAGAAAGAAATATAAAATATTTATTTGTCGCAGATACAAGAACGTGCATCCGAAATGACAAAAAAAAACACTAAACATAATTATTATAACGCATATTATTATGTGGGGGACTCTGAACTCTATTTCACTAGATTCAGCCCCACGACTGGGAATGTTCTTGGTGGACTGTATGATGGTATTTACGCGGATAAGGAAGTTACACAACGAGACCGAACTGTGGCCTCTACACAAGAATTAAAACACTGTTTATACAAAATAGAGAATAAAAAGGTTTATTTGACTTACTTAGTACTTATTTACACTTGAAGGTATTACTAGTAGGAGAGATCACTGTCGACTGTAATTGCAGTACAAATCCTTGCCTCCTATATCCTATTACATCATGATTCAATTAGTGGCAAAGTGTATAAAATATCTTTTATAGATATCCTATAGAAAGTCTAGAAATAAAGCGGCCGTTGCGCTAGATTCTTATTGGATAAAATTAAGGCATTCTTATTGGACTAGAACTCAGCCTTTGAAATTGCCCAATCAAAAACATTATTAAATTTTTACGAGTGGAATTTTCCATTAGTTTTGTACCTATTCTTGACAGACTTTGAAGCACATAGATTTGTTATGTATAACTTACGTAATACACTTATACAACATAAAGAATTGAAGTTAGACTGATTTTAGGGTTCTGTTTACATCATAATGAGCTAACTTGTACTATCTATTCTTAAGTTATGTGACACAATCTTTATAAAGCTTTAACTACTGAATGACTTTATATACTTCTTATGTACTTCTTATATACTTAACCTAGATTATCCTAGGTATTCAAAACAAAACTATTCTACTTAATCTACTTAATATTAACATATTAAAGACTAAGTTTTAGGAGTTCGGCGTCCGTAACAGCATATGAACTAATACATCAGCTAGCTGTCGTAAACACGATAGCTAATCGTAATAAAACTATCATGATCATCATTTATATTAATATCAGCCGAAACACGCCTAAAAATTCATGGACAGTTCTGAACTCTATTCACAAGTAACAAGGAAGGACTAAAAGTATCCATGCAATTTTGCAGGTGACTGTACACTAGACATAGACTTCGCGTGGACCGGTATTGTGATTCTCGTATCCAGCAGATTCCCATCGTCTTCAACAGGTCTTCATTCCACCTCTAAGCGCCGTTCTGCAATGTTTTGCTATATATGCATAGCTTATCGGTTTTTATCATCGTCATTCAGCCAAAAGACATGGTCATGGTCATGACATGGTTCTGCCCCAATTGTCACCCTATTGACCAGTCCTGTCCGTCGCGCATTCAGTGGATCCCCGCAACCTTTACTATGTCATTGATAAACGTTTTCCGGTTCGCGAGCGCCAGTCCAGAAATTTTCGAAAGAGTAGTTTAAAAATAAAAACTCCTTCTAAAATAATTCCCAGAACATTCTCCACTTTACTTAACCCGTAACCTAAACATGTCTGTTATCATCTAATCCGGTAACAGTTTCTCAAAATAACATTAATAACAATACATTAGGTTCAGCAGTGGAGAGCGGTGTTACAATTTATTATAACAAATGGTACCGGTTGCTGGATGCTTGTACGGGAAGGATCAGTGGATCTCATCATTTATCATCTCAAGTGATGGAGTTATGAATGTACAAAGTACGTTGTTTGCCTTGTTGTTACAAGTGGAGGCTTTTGGAGGATCGTAGTAAGCACTATATCGTTCAGTTTTGTATAATAAATCTGTGTATAATAATTTGATAGATAAACTAAATGGGTTTTATTCAAAATGATACTCACAGGTGCCGTGCTAAAAGTAAAAGTTGTATCTCGAGGTACAATTTCGAGAAAATTATAGTTTTAGTAAATGTAGTTTATTATACACGTTTTATGAAATAGATACTGGTATTTGGCTTAGAAGTAGTAGTTAGATGCATATGTATTTAAGGCATCCGATGCCATTGAAATCATCTTTGTAATTTTTTATAATCCTTTGGAACTTACCAGTCCTACGAAAACAGGACTTTTTAGGACATTTATTAGTAGTGGGATAGTTCAGTCACTAACAAAGTACTATGATTGAAAATACCTCAATAAACACGTATTTAAACGATAGAATCATGTCATAATCTGTTTATAAGACCTTCTAATCTTTCCCTGACATTGTAAACCTCTTTTTACCGCGATAGAAAAACACACAGACACTTCAAAATATTTGGATAGGGTAAATATTTTGTAAGTTATTTTGAAGTGACTAAAATGTTTAGCCTCTCCAAATATTATAACATCCATAACACCCAAGATTTACAAACTAAGGCGGCTTGCAAAGGCCTCCGTACAAGAATAAATGTAAGTAAGGGGTACGGCCAAACTAGGGCATTCTTCGGCCATTTGTATGGATAGGATCAATCGACCAACTTAAACTTCCGACACGGGATATCGGTCCGAAAAGTTTTTGTTTAATTTCACCATACATTTTTATCGGTCGGGTGATCGTATGAGGATCGATTTGGAACAGGATTTGCGTTGGAAGTTTGTGTTTGAGTTTGATCTGTGTACTTCTGATTCATATAGGTTATGTACCCATTACATAATAGACATGACATGGCCTCGAGTCCAAATCCAAGACAAGCACCTCTGATTTTTCTTATTCAAGGGAAATATCGTAAGGAAACCAAACCGGCATGCCTGAGAGATATTTCTCGATGATATGTAAAGTAAGAGGCCCATATTGGCGGCATGTTCCTTCTTAGCTCTTTGTGTCCGGGGCCGCGGTATCTCTTTTTAACAACCCACAGGCCCGGTAGGCGTCGACCCTTCTTCATTTCACCTGGGAACATTTTGTAATCTGTTTACAACAACAATCATTTAGTAGGTACATAATTACTATGTAATATAAGGTTGTATCATGAAATAGTAGATTAGTAGCCAAGGGCTGTAAGGCATCAATTGCAGCCCGAGATATTTAGGCGCACGAACGCAGCGAGGGCGCCAATAGTTCGAGGGTGCAATTGATGCTTACACCCGAGCTAACTACTCTGCTTTACATCTCGATTGTGAGGTAAGAAGAAAAAAACCGGCATTACAAGAATAAAGTTTCCAAATATCTCTCTTTAGAACTTTGAGGCAAAATATTGTTAATTGCTGCTTCAGCTTCCATTTTCATTGAATCGGGAGTGCAGCTTTTATCTTCATCACTTGCAGAACTCATGTTTTTTTCCTAATTAGCACGTAATTATAAAAAAAATCCCAAAAACAAACAATATTTAAAGTAAAAGTTTTCTATTACCGCCTTTTTTTTTTCAAGAACGAAATTGAGCTTTACCGTTCGATATTTAAAATTGATAACTATTAAGCCTCCCCCACACAGGCGCGTTTCACGCGTTGAACTCATATCTATTGATATGAGTTCTTAGAACATTTGGTATTGGGACGCAGAAACGCGAAAACGCAGAAACGTGAAAACGCAGAAACGCAAAAACGCTTTGTGGGGGAGGCGTTATACTCATACGAAGAAAAGGCTGAATAGCGAAGCGACCTCTTTTGTCATTGGGCTGAATGCATGATGTCTATTGCCAGTGTGATGGTTAGATGTACGCGAAGTTTTTGAAAGAGTGAAGTGTTTTTATTTTAATTACTTACCGCCCTAGGGTTTTTCTTGCTACATTAATACCCTAGAGCGCTAATTGGTCACCTACAAGCCCCATTTGGGGGTAATAAGGACCTACTTACCGAATATGAGAGATGTAAAGGTTTTAAGGAATCATTTTTAATTTTCTTATGCATATTTCTATACAGACAGACAGACCGGTCCCAAAGACACACACAGTATAGTTAAGGCTATTTAAGGCTCTGTAACTAAATCTTAACCAATATTATTAAATTGATGTTGAACTCTTGTAATTAACCCAATATTGACAAGTTGATTAATTTAATTTACATAATTAATGGAAATATAATATTAATCCAGCTTCCATTTGTTTACAATAGATTAGGAATGGCTGATGACCGGGCTTATAGGGCAAGATAGGGTTCATTGTTAATTATTTTAATTACATTTAAATGACCTCGGAGGAGGAGGAGGAGGAGCTCGTGGCTTAATAAGAACTGCCACTCGGGTCGATCTTGAGGTAAAGGTGTGCTTGCCTAGGTCGGTCTGTGGATGGGTGACCGCCCGACATACCGAGTTTCCTCCGTGCCACGTTAAGCTGTTGGTCCCGGCTGCCATATAATAGATCTTTGGCAGTCGTTACAGGTAGTCAGTGACCTGAAATTCTGTTATCCAGTCTTACCAAAGGGTATCGTTACCTAGTATTAACTGGGTTGTGGGGGTCAGATAGGCAGTCGCTCCATGTAAAATACTGGTATTCAGCTGCATCCGGTTAGACTGGAAGCCGACCCCAATATAGTTGGGAAAAGGCTGGCAGATGATGACATTTAAATGACCAAAAGATGGTCGATGGAGATCTGACCGAATGGTGGAAAAGTTTTGAGTCGATGCTTGTGACGTCATTTTCCGGTAAGAATGTACTGAAATGTAACGTCACACGAGTTTTCGAAGCACTGTATCGTCTTCATTTTCTGTTTACGTGGAAAAATGAATGTGTCAAATATTTGTTAATTTATTTACAACATATAAAAACTACAATTTACAGAACTATGATAATAATAAAATATATACAAGTATCAAAAAAGGAAGTGATTACAGGGCCTCAAAAAATTCGTCCACACCGCTGTCAACAGGAAAAGTGCCCAGAAGGCTGGCAGCAATGCCACGTTGGATGGCAATGCTGATTCTTTCCCCAATATTTTTTAGAATTTATCTGTCGGACTATTTCGATTTTTTGTCAAGTACCCAATTGGAGCCGATCTACAATTACATAGTTGTCTCCTTAAAAGGGTCCTTTTGAACTTTGTATTTGCTAGTTTCATCATTTTCTCGTACAACATATTATTATTTTTGTTTGGTGAAGCGGTCTTATCAAATTAAAAATTAAGAAGCTACCCATTTTCTTTTTCACCAAGTCCGGCAAAAATAACTTCTGAAAACAGTTTTATGAAAGAATCCACCTACTAGTCTGCCCATGTTGTTGTGACGGTCAAAAATTCAATTTGTGTCCACGTGGGCACAGTTCGGCTACATGATTTATTGTCCAGCATGGCTGTTGTCAAGCACGAAACTCTAGGACGCACGTGACGACCCAGCAAACAGCACTAAGCCTTATTTTTACTCTAAACTCTTGAAAAAATATTGAACCTTAGGGCAGTAGTAGAAAGCATAATTTTGTATGAGATTCAATTGGCACATAGGATGTTTTAGTTTGAAAAGTTCTGCATTCATGCAGCCAGAACTACTTTTCTTTTAGTTTTCTTCTTTGTGAATTTCAACCCTAACTGAAGTGAATAAGGTGCTGTTTGTGATATTGTTTGGTTGTTTCGGTTTAAAATAAGTCTATAGTTTGCATTCAAGTATCTCTGCGAAAAGTGACTTCTTCGAACAGTAAGAAAAAAGTTTTTGAATACAAACAGAGAAAACTTTTAAATTTTAAAAGCACTTTATATTAGGTAATTGAATTTAAACACAAGTTTATAATTATGTACTATAAGATTAAGTTATCTTAATCCAGAACAAAATTACATTTAAATATAATTGATTTAAAAGTTAAAAAACCTCGAATTGTTTACGGCAAAAAACACATTCACTTTGAATACCTCCGAAGATACCGCATTGCCTAAAAATAGTTTCTCCAATTAATCGTCGCCATAGAAACGAAAGGTGAAGATTGCCTTAGAATATCTACTTTCCTGGAAAAATAACGATCTAACTGTGGAAAATTACTGATGCGAAAATTGCCCTTAAGTAAAAATAAGCACTATGATATTTTCACAAGAGCAATGGTAAATATTGGTACTACCAACCTGGTTGGTTTACTTAAGAAAAAGTGTTCATTTTTTTGCTTTTATTATTATTTAGTAATAATAAAAGCAAAAAATAACGTATCCATCAACTAAGCATTCCGTAAAACAAAATAAGCCAACGATAAACGCCAGCGACCTTGAGCGAAGCGCCATACACATTTATTTCTTTTACTCCAAAATCACATAAAATTTGAAAATTCCAAAACACTATGATGCTAGTAAATAACCTGTAAGTATTTTTGAAATCACTTTACATGATTTTAGACTTGAAAAATTGAGAGAATTACTGATTAAGGCCACTTTTATCTTTAAAATCAGTAATCCTAGCTCTTAATTTATCAAATCTAGAATCATGAAAAGTGATTGAAAGTAAAAACTATTGCTTCGAAACACATTGTGCTGGTGCATTAGTAGTAAACAGGTCATGGAAGTATTTAAAGAAAAGTTATAACATTCAAAACGAGTATTAATAAAAAAAGGACCTGAGAAAAACTTGAAACTTTGACCTCCAATGTCTCGAAAACTAGAAGGTTCCCGAGTACAGCACAGTAAAAAAAATTAAAAATTATAAAATAGAAAACCGTGGGGCACGTCAATTGTCTCGTCGTCGTTGTCATCATTGTTGTCTGTTGATCGACTTAATTATTATTATTATTATTTTAATCAACGATTGTAGACAATTGACGTGCCCCACGGTTTTCTATTTTATTATTTTTAGTACATTTATCTTAAACATTGCAATGTATGTTTAACATAAAACCGTTTAACTTAAAAAGTTTTTTTTACCTATTTTTTTATTTTCTAGTTTTTAGTATTTATTTCGCATTCTGTTTAAAGAGGCCGCCATCTTGGAATTTAAATTAAATATAGTACATTGTATTATACTGGTTGAGCACTTTCATTTGATACCCATATTGATGGGATTGATAAAACCTACGTTATCCGCCATTTTGTAGCGGCCGCCATCTTGGATTTCAATTTTTTATAGTATATTGTATTCTGCTTGTTGAGCCCTTTCATTTGATACCCATATTGATGGGATTAATAAAACATAAATTATCCGCCATTTTGTAGCAGCGGCCATCTTGAATTTATAATGATAATGAATAAACATAATTGTATTGTCACCAAAATCCAAAATGTATACAAAATTTCAGATTAATCGGTTGACTGGAAGTGGGTGAAATTTGAATTACTAAATTTGACCCAAGAATAAATAAAACAAACGGGGTGAGCTAAATAAAACCGTTTAATAATAATAAAAAATTGCAATGGCGGGAATATTAAGTACACTTTCAGCTTCGTAAAGAATCTATTTATACCTTATACATTATTATAACAGAAAATTTAAAGATAAAATCGTGAAACTGGACTAAATATTCAACAACAACACTATAAAACAATCTTTTAAAACGAAAAACTTAAAACAATATTCATAACTTACAAACATCAATATGATCAAAGACATTTCGGGTGATACCTCACGAACTATAACAAAATATATTTCAAGCAAAACAGATATTGTAAATCACGGTAACGAAGCCATCCATTTTGCGAAATAAACGTATTTTTTTCTTTTCATCCCTGATTTCGCTCGCTTTTACCATCTTTTTGAAGTAGAAGTATCGTAGGGTGTAATAGGGGCTCGTTATAGGATTATTTATCATCGTTATGTCGAAGAAGTACCTACCTACTAAGAATTCAATTTAGGGATTTATTTTGCACCTTCTATTCCAGAAAATGAAAGGTCACCATTACCAACTTAGGTACTTGCCTTGCCTCTGCTCTTACCAATTTCTCGAAAGTCATACTCAAAATCGTTCAAAACTTTTCGGAATTTCAAGGTGACTTTTATTATTGTCTACATGTTTTCTTACCATTGTAGTTTAGGATCTTTTATTTATATTTATGGAGGACCACATATTTAAGTTAGTGGAAAACTATGTAGGTATATTAAACATACTTGCGTGTTTTTTATCTATAGTCGGCATAAATGTCATCTTGTTTGTTAAATACTATTTCAGTTATTAATGTGTACCAACAATTCCTAACTAACCTTCTAACCTCATTTAAGCGGAACAATAACCATCCTGCATTTAAAAAAACATGCAAGAATTTATATTCAAAGCTCCTTGCTCCATCCAATCACTAAACCGATCCAAACAGATAAGCACTAACGTCAAAAAGCTCGACCAAAAATTCTCCTCTACCAAAAAGCTGGTCATTTTAAAACAACCCTGTGTGCGCCAGTTGTTACACGATAAATTAATCTTGTCAATGAACCGATCGGCTCTGCTGCGATACTATTGAAAAACGGCGCGTTCACGTTGACATATGGCTGGGGAAGGCTACGTTGCTGTTTTCCATTTTTTAAATTTTTCGTAGATAGAAAAATTTTTGGGCATCGAGCGAGCTCGAAATGGTTCGTCAGTCTAACAGCTATGAATTTCTATGAAGTACGTGCTGTTTTCTATAGTGGAGCTAAAGTGAATTGTGGTACGGTTTTAGTGTCACTGAAACACAAACTAGCTAGCTGTCGCAGATGTAGGTGATCCTAAACATTATCTTCGGGTGAAGTATTTTTAATAATAGGAAGGAAGAAAGAAGGCCTGTAGGCCTAGTTTCTTTAACCTATCCTCTCGTACTTATATGCTTATGGTTGTTCTGATAAGAATAATATCTTCTGTCCATAGCGCACCATGAATTATTATACTAGTTACAATTTCTAAATGAATCTAAACCACATTCTAATAACAATCTTGCAAAAGATACAAATAATCCGCATCCGAAACATATAATTCAACAAATTTAAAAGACAGCAAAGCAAAAACAATTCATGTGACAGAAAACACGAACTCATTCGACACCAACACAGCGATAATCCCTAAAGAAAAAAAGAAAGAAGAAAAAAGCAATACGTTTCAGGATGCAATCCAAATAAACAGGGAAACTTTTCCTCGCAACGCTTGCTAAAAAGTCGAAGCAACTTCTGCTAGTCTAGATATTACCTTCGGAAATGAAGCTCGGTACAGTTCCGTCGAAAGCTAACATTGTATTGAAATAGAAACCAACGGACAGCCTCAATGTTTTTATTGGGAAGCAAGTTGGTAACGAAGTGAGTTGTACAAGGAACGATGTAGTTTCCGTTGTTGTTTGGCTTGAAATTGGATTTGGAAGTTATTTAAAAGTTTTGTGATGGAAACTTTATAGTGAAGATTTAGAAGTCTACAACTGTGCCCCACTGCTGGGCACTGGTCTTTCCTTTCTCATTTACGATAAGATTAAACGGTGAAAATATAAATAGAAAAGTTCAAACATTGACTAACCGAAATACGGACGCAATTCGGTATGCAACGAATGGCCACCTATCCACAGACAAACTGTCCTTAGCAAGCACTGCTTTTCCTTGCAGCTCAATTATTTCTCTGGGACTTCATCGAGCTTTATTGCTTGTCGCTTTTCTGGTTGTCGCCACTCTTCAAGAGTTACAGTAGTTTAGTAATGGTGTGGCGAGCTGACCTTATAGATCAACCCGTGTGTCTGTTACTATATAGCCAAAAGCTCCTCTATAATCAAGATGTCCATAGTCACAATAAGTTAAACAAAACTTCCTAGAAAAAACTAATTAGTATACAAAGTCATCCAGCAGCTAAGTAAAGGCAAGGTCAGTAAGCTAACTAATCTAAGTAAGATCGAAAGACTCAAACAACTTTACGAGCCCAGACAAAGTTAAGGGACTAAGTGCCTTATGGCAGCTAGTTTGAATGAAGTAGGTTCAAAGGGGAAGTCGTTAGATGACAGCTGATGCGGCCTTGTGGCGTAAACACAATACAAGTGGGCAAGTGGGTAAACACATTACATTCATGATATTTCTGTTGATATAAAAATAAATTGATGACATAAATTCATCT
This sequence comes from Diarsia mendica, assembly GCA_949316265.1. Taxonomy (NCBI): domain Eukaryota; kingdom Metazoa; phylum Arthropoda; class Insecta; order Lepidoptera; family Noctuidae; genus Diarsia; species Diarsia mendica. The sequence goes on along the minus strand of OX438899.1, from coordinate 8,381,750 downwards.
TACGTTTTAACAACATTAAGTAGTAGTACTTAATGTTGTTAAAACGTAAGATGAATTTCTGAATTTGGATTATTTTAAGTTAATCATCAGAGGAGCTCAGACATTGAGCACCCAGAGGTGGTGAAGTAGCCCGCGGATGATTATGTTTTTTGCCTAACCTGGTGTTAAAGTCTTCATAACAAAATCAAAATAAAAAAAGTCATTTATTCAAAATAATCAGCACTTTTCGAACGTCAAATGCCCCCCTGTATTGTCTTTATTATGCTATGCATCTCTCAGTCATGCTAGTTTGGTATTCTTTACTGAAACAAAACATACTGTGACAAATGATAAATACAGATAATGAGATTGTTTCAAAATCTGATAATCTAGTCTAATCTTAGTAATTTAAGATATAGAATTATAATTGAAACCCTTTCTATGCAGTTCCTACTATCAGTAAAACCATAATAATGGTACAATCTTTCTGAAAACCAAAAAAAAAGGCAAAGAAATCAAATCAGTAATTTCCCACAGTAAAAGCGGCCCAAAAATGAAACGCAAAACAAAACATTTTCTCATTCAATTTTTCCGTAGCGAATTGGTCGTCTCTCAAAAAAATTCAAACTTTAATTACGACATCGATGACCAAAATAAGTACCTGCGTTAAATGTAAATGACGGGGTATTTACCTCTCAAAAGGATGGTAATTAGCGATGTCTATTTAAAAGAAAAATCTTTCTACGTAATTTATTTTGTGTACTTCTTTTTACCGGAATGGCCAGTGAGACCGGCATAATTACGGACAAGCGGGGTCGCGTTGAGAATTAAAGAATAACTTTTTTACCAAAAATGTTGAAGAAACAGAAAATTAAACAATTGAGTGTGCCAAAATAAACATTGGTCGTTTGGCGGAACGAACATTTTCGCTCGGAATTTTCCGCATTCATTTTGGGTTAATACTGATTTTATCAAGTGCCAGTGATATTGCGTATTTTATTTTACGGAAAAAGAATGCGAATTAAGTTTTAAGTACTTAATAAGATTTTTATAGAATAACCTTTTTTCGCTTTATGACCTCGTAGAGTAGTTATTAATTAATGAGCTATATAAAGCTCCCTCTAGTTAAGATTGCGGATTACACTTAACACACGTCATACATTATCTGTCAGATTTTGGTGTTCGGAACCATGCCCGCAATTTGTCCTTACCGGTCTAACCTTACTTGCCTGTCCAGAGCTTATTTGTACGCTTTATTTTTCTTTTTCATTTCTTTCACGATCATATAAAAATACCTAAACTTTTCTATAAGCCAGTGTAATCCTGTTATCATCGACATACCTAAGTCGTCAAATTTTCTTTTATCTAACACGAATCCTGCTTGGGAGCACGTAACTTGCGTACGTATCATGCCAGAACTTTAACATGGAGTCGCGAAGCAACGTAAGTGCTTCTTTGTTATTGGATGCGTTAGATACCTATATTAACGAGTCCCAGCCGCCGCGGGAGGTTTCCGGGCGTCGGGGGCCACGTGATGGCTTCCGGCGACCGGGCCTGTGGACGGTGAGTAATGGGTTAGCTCGCCATCCGTCCGTCTTATGACGACAACAGACCGTGTCGACGGCGCGTTCGTGTTCCACGCGCGCCTCAAAGAGATGTCAGCAACATGGAAGGGGCCCGCAAGGGCCGACTCCCGTCGGGGCTGCGGGATGTCGAAAGAGATACCGCGGCCTCAGCACAAGGGCGAAGAAGGAACATGGGTGGTTGTTAGTCAATAGAAGTCTGACGCTCCCTTCCGCTCTGCCCAAGAGCGGGAGGAGTTATTTGATGATTACACCCCAAAAAAAAAAAGATATGATATCGACGTAAAACAAATATTTTTACGTGATTTTTCGTTTTGTTCTTAAAAGTTCGAAGAAAGTAAAACCAGTAGAACCACAGGGTACAGTTAAAGCGCCAAGCCATGACGCCTTGAATGACTTCCTCACAAACTGGCAAGAAGAAGCAAAACAACGAAAGAAGTGAAAGGATTGGGAAATCCTTTCCCCAAGAAGCTTACCATGAAGTCTTAAAGTATTATTCATCATCATCATCATTTCAGCCAAAAGACGCCCACTGCTGGACATAGGCCTCCTCCAGGTGTCGCCACATTGACCGGTCCCGTGCGTCTCTCATCCAGCGGGTTCCCGCTACCTTGACCAGGTCATCGGTCCACCTAGTGGAAGGCCTTCCAACGCAACGTCTTCCGGCTCGCGGTCGCCATTCCAGAACTTTTCCGCCCCATCGGCCATCCGTTCTGCGAGCAATAGCAATAGCAAAATAGCAAAGTATTATTATTTTAATCTTATTCCACAAAGGGATAGAGATGGCACTTGATGCCCTCTTAGCTCTGTCACGTTCCCACACTGGACAGACATAAAAGCAATACTGTTCGCACCTGGACGGAAAAAATGCTCGTTTATCATATCCACGATCTCACTTCTCCACAAAGCTCAATGTCCTCATGTATCCAGGAGTGCGAAGTTTTACCAGGTAGGACCAAAGTTTGATTGAATATTTCACGAAGGTAATCCAACTTTTTCGCTTTTCTTCACCCCAATTGCATTGGATTAGATTGGCATGCGTTCCCTTGATTCCATTGACATCTTTATGTAAACAGCGCCGATTCAATTTGTCAAGTTTCTTTGTTTGTTTTATTTTTGATTTTCGGTGGAATAAAATAATGTTTTCACACCACCTGCTCGAAAATGTCAAATTATATGTCATGCAACCTTAACCTAAAGTGAGTCATTAGTGGCCGGGGGAACAGCCGGTCAATAATGTTGTACTGGATTTCATTATGACCCGCTGGTCAATAATGTGATTTGAATTTGGAATCTCACATGCTCAGCTAAATTGGCAGTACCTACTATAGTGCGCGCGGAACTAGTTGGCCGCGCCTTAGGCATGTTTTTGTTTTTTATTTGTATTCTTTTCAATAAATTGAACAATTAATATTGTTCACGAAATCTCGAGATTGGTCATCACTGTATAATTATAGTCTCCTGTGCATTGCGAGCTGTAGGCAACCCACCCCCTCACCCCTGTCGCCACCTAAGGCGCGGCCAACTAGTTCCGCGCGCACTATAACAAACACCCTTTGGTGCCAGAAAGAGGAAAGCTTATATTCTCGATACCCTTACTACGCGTGGATGATATTCTCGATTTCCTACAAAATCATAACGACTGCTTCTTCATATCGTTGCCATGTTTTCGAAGACATAATAATTTGTAAGAATAATTAGATAACTACGAACCATTTTTTAAAAGGAATAGATATCATTAAAACTGGCATTAATAATAACAAATACCGTACCGCGCCGTAATACCGTAATAGTAATTGGATGTAACATTGAATAATTTATTTTAAGTAAACTGCGCTAAGATAATATTGCTGTGGAATTTGTGAATAAATAAATAAATAATAAAACCTATCTAAGTATATTACAGTCAATTTATCACATTTTATCAAAAATACTATAATTTCACGAGCGTCTCCAATGACGTTCTAAATTCAAAATGCATACAGCCAATCATCCAAAACCATTCTACCATTTCTTTCTTATAATTATTTCTATTATTTCTAATATGTTATTCTTACTGTTTGTTTATTTAATAAATACTTTGTTTTTCGTACTACCTATGGCTATTATTTTCTCACAGTAGGTGTAAAAAGTAGAGTATCCTCCTCTGGGCTAAATGTGTCTTTGCCTTGGGCTAGCTTGAATCCCTCGCTGCATTCAGGATTCTTGTATTAACTCCCTCGCTTCGCTCGTGAGTTAAACTCTTAACTCCCTCCCTGCGGTCGGGAGTTAAATCCCGAATCCTTCATTGCGCTCGAGATTCAATATGACGCCCGTGACATAAGACACAACTTTAGCCCCTTGGTGCATAATCTACTATAAGGTAATATTACATTTTAAGCGACCAAAAAAGCATCCCGCTACTATGGTCGCTTTAAATTTGGGATGAATGCTAAAGATGTTAGAATAACTGTAAAATTAGTACGTTTTATAGTAAGACCAAAATTCAACCAAGTATATAATAGAAAAGATTTGGAAATTATACCTAATTTATTTTTGACCAAGATTGCAATATTATGATGTAGTATATTGCAAACATAATAATATTATGGTCATATAGCGATACTTACTGTTTTAATTATCTAACAACGTTTTTCGGCCACAGCGGCCAATCCCAGCGGAGATTAGCCATCTGCGCGGGAGATATTATAGTGAACAAGTGTGTTCGCAGGCACAAGTGCACTCTCTAACTAGTGTAACACCCGTATCTATATTCAAAATATAATAATAACTTTAGTGTAAGTTATTACTTAGTCAAACATTTTTGTGCAATAGACCAGAATTTAAACGAAGTAAGAACCGTCAAAGAAAACAAAGCTAAGAATTCTCACTTCTGATAGCTCTAAAAACAAGCAATTACTAAACTAAATAATAAAAATCGTATCCTAAATAATTACTTTTACCCAAATTAACACCTTCCCACCCACCGACTTTGTTTTGTAAAAGGTGAGATTAATTAAAATTTGTTAATAATATTTCTTCTACAAGTCAAAATAGTATTCAACTAAGTTATTTTCACCGCCGCCGCTCAAAGAAATTGCATTTCCTTTTACTGTTTTAAAAAATCCATTTACAACTACTAATAGGAAAAAGCTGGAATCCTTTTAAAAATATATCACAGAGCTCTCAATCCAACGTTATCAGAGAGTCTCTCGGTTCTCACCTTGCAATGTATCGGCTGATCTAACTTTGATGAAGCCTAACTTTATTCCTAACTCAATTCCACTTCGGTTTCAACTTAATACACTGTCTTCTAGTGCCCTCCGTTCAGTTTGCCCGGGTAAATAGACTTTGGTTTCTTATTACGTTATTTTTTGTCGTAGTTTGTTTAATGATTACTATAATTAAATTTGATTTTTAAGTAGCTTTTTGAAATTAAACTGAAAAAGCTAACAAATAAACAAAATATTATTAAGAAATCACAGATAGCCTTTCCGATATTATTTTATTGGCATTACTTACAACACACACACACTCACACTCACATCTCACACACACCACACACACTCACACTCACACACACTTACATTACATTTGCTTGGCTTTTGCCCAACAATGTTGGGGTCAGCTTTCAGTCTAACCGCATGCAGCTGAATACCAGTATTTTACATGGAACGGCTGCCTATCTGACCACCAAAAGCCTGTTAGTACTGGGTGATAGGTTGGCAAGACTATCTGTTAGGAAATCATATTAATCCGTGCTCCTTAATAGTTTGGCAAGACTATTTGAAGGAAATCATATTCACCCGTGCTCCTTAATAGTTTGGCAAGACTATTTGAAGGAAATCATATTAATCCGTGCTCCTATTAGGCTATTAAAAGTTACAGAGTAAAAAAAAAACCCTGAAAGATGTTATCAACAAATCCAATGTTAATCCAAATTACCTGTATCATTTTCTAATTTAAGTTTCGGCATCCAATTTCAACTAACTTCTTCAACTTAATATTATACTCTAGGTACCTATTCAAAGTTCGCAAATTTGTAAATTATAAGTTGTAAAACTCTAGCGATTCGGGCGATACCATCAAATTGACATCGTCGACCGTCATCCAATTTCAGAATAATTCAGTTACGTTAGTCTACTCATTTATACAGTCTCTCGAAAACACATGCATCAGTAACGCTGCAAATAAATCGATTTATAACTCAATTTTTATCCAAAATAGCGCCAATGTTATTTTTGCGACTCGGGGTCAATTTGTCGGTATTATTTTCAATGTTTTTGACACATTCAAACAGTGCTGTATCATCACTACATAGTATAAAAATAAAGTCGCTTTTTCTGTCCCTTTGTATGCTTAAATCATTAAAACTACGCAACGGATTTTGATGCGGTTTTTTTTAATGGATAGAGTGATTCAAGAGGAAGGTTTTTATGTATAATAACATCCATTTGCACCCGTGCGAAGCCGGGGCAGGTCGCTAGTACTATATATAATATTGAGGTCCCCTACAACGCCCATAGAAAACAGCATTTTACTTGGGTTGATTGTTTGTATACCTCCTTCATCATCTTCCTGCCTTGGGTATATTTATTTGGGGTCGGCGCAACACGTATTCTTCTTTCATTCTCCTCTGTTAGACGTCACGGTAGCATTTACTCCTTTCTCTCTTTGTTTTTATACCTCCTTAGTAATCACTAAACATTTCACATGCTATGGGCACAAGAGGTTATATTTATAATTTTTGAACTCAATTAGAGGTCCTAAATTTAATATAATAAAACTGTTCCTTAACACAATAATTTAACGTAATAATTTCCAAATGAAAAAAGAAAAGATTTCCGTGAAAAAAAAGAAATTATGCCATGAACATTGTAGGAATGACGTGAACACAATTTAATAATTCTTTTTAAGGGCTGTTACATTACGTACCGATGGGAATCTGGTTTTAAATGAAAATTGCGGAAGGTGCCGCTTTTTATTTAATTTTAATTTTTGTGTACATTTTAAGAGAAATATATTGTAGAAAACTTGGTGCTGGAACATTCTAAACAAAATCTTTGTTTTAACAGCAATATTGTGAAGAAATTGTTCATCTCTAGTCAGTTTAAATACCGTAGTTAATTGACTGAACTAAACAAGAATGGTGCAAAATTTCTCGATAAATACGTTGAAAAACAGCATAATTTGGAGACTTATGGGTGTGGTATACCTAATATTGGCGACATCCCGATGCAACACCGAACAATGGCATTTTATACTACAAAACTAAAGAAACTTCTAAAATCATTTTCTTTGACTTACAAAAATGTTGACTTAAGGTAGTAAGAAATATATTAAATGTCTACTCACAACATAATTCTCAGAAGTTTAAAATATATAGAAAGAAACGAATGTGTTTAATAAAGAAACTAGTTCTAAAAATATTTACCTCTTTTGAATTTTATTACTCTCGCAAATACAGAACACTTTCCGTCAGATCTTTTCATATGGAGACAGCATTTATCAAAAAAATACGAATAAAATATTCACGAAAAATTATTTTTACGAACGCGTAAAGCCGGGGACTATTTTGTAAAGGTATCTTCTCGTATTATTGCGCTGACACTTCCCCTTGGGGGTCGACAGGCTATATCATTTTTATGACCTCTCTTTACGGTCCAGCAGTTAATGTGGTTCTATTTTGATGACTTTTATGTGGATTAAAATACGTAATGCTCACTTTATTATGCATTAGCAACGACATTTAAGTTGAAAGTAAGAGATGTTTTAGTAAGGATATAAAATGGATAAGTTGTTGTCGTTCTAATAATGTTCATCTTTGCTCTTAACATTTTTTTATTGGAAGCTCAGATGACTGTATTAATTGTTAATTAGCAAATCTCTTTACCACTGTATTTTGATAGACGTCATCTATGTTCTGCTGTACCTATATTATGCCCACGAGATAGACATTAAACATTTTGTGTAAGCTGTAGTATAAAGAGTGTAAGGGACAGACTCTATGGGAATAATATTTCCGAATTGGATTTGTTTTATTTTTAACCCCCGACCATTGATATAAAAACTAAAGATACGGTCGTCCGAACATTTTGCTCGATGCGTTCCCCATACAGAGAAACACTAACGTCATCTATAAGAACTAATCAGGCTGCTCGTAAACGTAACCTTGTATGAGCGGCGGCGGCGTGGCGTGGTATTATCGAGGTATAAAGAAATTAAATACGCTTTTATTAAAATGTAAAAAAAAAAAAAACATTTTCTTTTAAACTTCGGTTTAGTCAAGACCTATTTGGGCCCAAGTTCGAGGCGTCAGTTTACTATGCGGTCCGCCCAGTTCTTACGCAGTAATACCTATATAAGTCAATGCCCCCGACGCAATTTAATGACGGAGTGTTGACGTTGAGTTTGACGTGTCTGTCTGTCGGTCTGTGTGTCTGTGGCATCGTAGCTTCCGAACGCATGAACCGATTTTGATTTTGTTTTTTTGTGTGAATTATTATCTTATACGTGATGTATCGTTACCATGTGAATGTCAAGCGCGACGTCGAGTTACATGAACTCTGTAGCTAGGCAAAAAGTGAACAGTTGATCTCACGCGTTCCTTGTTAGAGTATTTCAACATACCTCGTTATTTTTTTGATGTTGGTCGTATTTAGGTAAATAAATGGAATGCATATGCTGGGAGAGGGAGGCCAAAGAAAAGATGGATGGGTTTTGTGAGAAATGCTATGAAAGCGAAAGGAGTCAATGCCCCCGTAACGTCTAACAGGGAAGATTGGAAAAAGAAAACGTGTTGCGCCGACCCCAAATAGGATGGATGGATGGATGGGATAAGGGTAGGAAGATGACGAAATGGAATGCTGCTTACATTTAATGTAATATTACATTGGAATTAAGGTATGGTAACTGAAAAACTATAGAAGACGAAGGAAAAAAATATCCGTCTCAATATGCTTCAGAATAAGGACTATTGCGCGTGTTGATGAAATTATAGGTCTACTTCTAAGGTCTTAGATGCACAAGGAACTCAAGAAATAAAAGTTGCAATACACAAGTCCACATAAACCTACAATTTTGCTGGACATGGATTTACGAGCTCATGTAAACCTTCTAGTTACTCTAAGTGCAACAAAATATGTTGTTGCTGAATATTCATAGGTGTTTCGTAGTTTGCTATAAGTTTTTGGGTATACCGCTGTAGGGAATACTAAGTGATCCTTTACGAAGCTATTTAATGTTACTAACATAATGTCTGGTTTCGTACCTTTGAATCTATACTATCCTTACTATATTGTTCATATTATAAATGCGAAAGCAACTCTGTCTATCTAACTGTCTGCCACGCTTTCATGCCAAAACTCTGAACCGATTTAAATTAAATTTGATACACAGATAGTCTAGAGCCTGAGAAAGGACATAGGCTACTTTTTAATACGAAAAATGTTGCATGGGGTTGAAAGGGGGGATGAAAATATTATTTTTGGTCACGATAACGACATCGGTCGAAATAACCGACATCCGCGGGCGAAGCCGCGGGCATCAGCTAGTCATATTATAAAGAGGTAAAAAAGTTGTTTGTATTTATGTGGTAATCTTTTTGAAATCCTGATACGATTTCGAAAATTCTTTTACTAACAGGAAACTACAATAACCCCGAATGTCATAAGCTAACTTAGGAAACGTCATAGGCTAAGTCGAACCCATTACCTCAAGCTTAGCCAGTAGTCGCGCCTGCGACCACTAGACCAACGATCAGGTAGTTACATAATTATAATAATATAGAATTTTAAACTTAATTTCAATTGCACACAAATAAATGCAGTCTTAATTATGTAAAATGAGGTATATTTTATACATCCGTGTCACAATATCATGGTTTTATGGCATCCATCCCTTAAAAATAAGTGGTTTATTCTTTCTCGGAATTAACACGAAGAATTATCGCGTAAAATTATGTAGATTCCCAAAAATAAAAGAACAAATACAATATATCACAAAACCAGGTGCCTAGCATAGCAATAGACGCGAAAATCGTCCGTTCATAAATTGTGAGAGCCCGTAACATATTTGTTAACCCTCATTCTCCTCTTAATTTAAGTTGAAGCAGCCAATCAATTTTCAACTCTACTCCTTTGGAATAGAAGTGATATGTAACATGTAAATTAAGGTTCCAGTTTTCAGGGCGCGATGCTGAAGCAATTTTTCTTCATCCCTCCCTTCAATATGTTGGGAAGCCCGTGGAAAACGCCGTATATCTTCCTATGTGCCCATTATGCAAATCAGCGTGAGGCAAATATATGTGGCTGGACATATATTTTAGGTTCAATGTGAGCTGTAAAAGTTTTTCGTTTAATTGAATTACTTTTGTGGGCGATTAGGTGCAGTTTATTTCTTGGAAGTGGGTTAAAGTATTGATTCAAAAGACAAATTTATTTTATAAGGTACATTTTCTGTATTTTCTGATAAAAGCATTTATTCTTGTTCCTACCTTTGACTACCCAATGCTGAGTGTAGCTCCTTCCAAATCTCTACACTTTTGGCTGTTTTGTGTCTTAGCTATCCAGTCTCTTCCGACATTTACAGACGATCAAATATATTGATCGTCTGTAAATGTCACGTGTACATCTGGCGTATTTTGGATCAATTTGTTGCAAATCTGCTAAGTAGGTACTCAAGTCTATTACATTACCTACTCATAAAAGTGTCTCAAACGCAAAAAGCTTTTACGAGCACAATTAAAATAATAAAATGAACATTGAACTCATGAACTGTCTAGCTGATCCAAGGGTCACAAACACCCCGTCGGGGCTGTGGCTTGTCGAAAGGATAACGCGGCTCCGACACAAAGGCGAAGAAGGAACATGGGTTTGGTTTTTAGTCAGTAGAAGTCTGACACTCCCCTTCGCTCTGCCCAAGAGCGGGGGGGGTTATTCGATGATTTTCCACCCACCAAAAAAAAAAAAAAAAAGGGTCACAAACACGACTAAAGTAAGTATAAGTTTTTATTGGTTTTTCCATCGATAATCGTAGTTCGTCTCAAATCCGGCTTCGTGCCTTGTCAAAGGCAATATGCTCGCCCCCTTTGATATGGGGCTTAAACATAATAAATCTGGAATCGGGTGAATTGTACTAAAGGTAAAATGTCTGTAAAATGTGTATAATTATAAAAATCGTACATATTATTATACACAACGCCATTCACGTTGTATATAATAGAATAACTGATGCCCGTGGTTTCGCCCGCGTGGATGTCGGAACTTGGAAAATTTTAGACTAAAACCTTCCACGAGAACCACTCTATCCATTGGTGAAAAGTGTGAAAACAGCATGAAAATCGATGCAGTAGTTTTAGAGTTTATTGCGGTGAATGACTCTATTGTATAATATGTAGTAATGTAGTGATAAAACCATGCGTATTAATACAATAAGAAGGTAAAGTATGTTTTGTCTCCTGATTCTTTTGACTCCTGATCTGATTCCAAAAAACATAAATTTCAATTATTTATAGGAATCTAAATTATTCCCGAGTGTCCATCTATGACTTTAAAAACATTTCCATGTGATAATTTACGACCATAAAGTAAGCGAAGCCATGGGTGAAAACCAATGCAAAAAATAATTATGGGACATGTAGTGAAAAGATAAATATTTTTTGCCTTTAGACCAAACTCTAACAAACTTAACTTTTGATATGAACTCTCTATTAACAAACTCGTGTTACTCAGTGATCGTTTATCAAAATTATGTAGTAGCTCAGGTATTGCGTTTCAGTCTTCAATGAACAGATTTCCAGGAAATGCTATAGCGTTACAAGAAGATGCGACCCCAATTAAGCGCCTAACAATTTAAGCCCTCTCCATTATTGTTTCCTCTCAGTTTACTAGTTAGTACTTGAGTGTACGCTAGATACCTATCTATTTTAGCAAATAGCTTGTATCGTTGGCTATTTTATTTAAATAAAACTTTTTAAGCTAAAACTGAAACAACGAAACCACGAACGGAAAATTGAAAAATCTTTTGTTCAGCTAAGCTGCAAAATTAAAGTTTAGAGGCGCGACTGATGAGCATGAGGTCTAGGATACAATTCTTGGGTCAGCCAAAATGTCAGTGGATTTTTCCATGACATTTCTCAGTGACTTAAACTTAGAGATCGACCCATGTCAAAGTTATTAATTGGCCACGTGTTCTTCTAAAAATAATGTAAAAAATATATTTTGACTTCAATTTAATTTAAAAAAAAACAAGTGTGTATGTACACCATTAATAATTTGTTTTTTTTTTGTGTCCGTATGTTCTTGTTTCTACGACAAATTTCTTTTTTTTTTCTTCTTTTAATTTTCGGAAGAAATATTACAACGCTGATAACTGCAACTCCAGTTTCAGCAATCTCTCTACATTTTTTCACCGTATTTCAATACCACCACTTACTTTAATACTATCAACCATACTACACCGCAAAACAAACCCCACAGTGTTCGAACACTGTGCCCTGAACTCATTCACTCTGCGGTTATCGGCGAGCGCTGGATCCATCGCTCAGGTTAAATGGAAAGCATTAAACAGCTCAGTTACCTATGCTGCTACTGCTTTAAAAAACAGCCATTTGTTAAATTAAAAGTGAGGTGAATCGAAGTAATGGGAAATATATCAGGGTCTTTCGTATCTTTTGTGGTATTTTATAGATAGTTAAGTGTTATTGGGTTTTACAATTTGATTTTTTTTTTGTAGTAGCCACGGTAATTTGCGTCCGGTTGATTGCAATAGCCAATAATTAATGGGACTTAAATATATGTCGCCGCAAGAATGTCTTTCGGCTAAGATAATTATTCAATCTCATTGATAACCAGCTTATATTGATGAACCTGCCATCTCGTGAGATGCTGGCACAATTATTACAAAGGTCAATAGTGCGACAGTGCCATCTATTGACTTTTCTGCTAAAACCACCACTTAAATAGATGGAATGTAATTAAATGTTCCGCAACTCGAATAGTAATTTATTAAACAGAAGTCTCTAACTAGAACTATAGTTAAAATTAATGTTAAGCTAATGTTTTATGAATATTGGGATTTTAATGATTGCCACACTTGGAAAAGGAATGAGGCTGTCTATGAGACGTCATCGCACAATGTTGTGATGATGGCGGCGAATACGATTGTAATGGTCAATAACTCAATTTATAATGTGAAACTACAACTAAATCAATTTCTATAAGTAATTATAAACTTAAAAGTCATAAGATCATTTTATAGAGCCATTCGTGTTAAGCAATTAGTAGAAAACCCATTGTCTGTTTTAAATCCTTAATCAACCGGAAATGGTTTAGTAACATTTTGTTGTAAAAAGGAATGAACCTATTAATTAGACATTAACGTTTAATTACGCCTTTACACTAATATTGGTATTGTTTTATTGTTAAATAATTAATAGAATCAATTGTGAAGTATTTTAGTAATGATTGTTAGTTTTAACTAATTAGGTCATTAATTACTATACTGGTTTTGTGGTACTTCCGCTAGAGACTACAGACGCATGCGACGAAAAGTTGAGACGCTAGAACAAGTTATGTCGCGTTTAGCGAATAATTGCAATTCAAGTAAATGAAAGTGGTTTGTGATGTGATTAATGATAATTAGTGCAAATGATAATTGTAACATGATTTAAAACAGTGTATAAGGAGTTTCTTTGCCTATTCTTCTCCTAAAAGATCAACCATGTATTCGAATGGGCGATTCAAACCGCAAAGTTTTTAAGTGCCTGTAAATGAAGCAATGTAAATAAACGTTTGGTGTTTGAGTCAAGTAATGTGTGTGATTTCAAATACCCATTTAACTATCTGCCACGAAAAGGAATCTAAGGCGACGACAATATGGCGGAGTCCATTGATATTTAGGAGCAGCGTCCCTCCAGAGGGCTTCCCGCCGCGTCATCAGAAGTGGGATCGCCCCCGCGATCCCCTTCAGCCCGCACTGCTGGACATCCAGAACAAGGAACTGCTTCTGTGACCATGGCCGACGGCGGCGTGCTAAAGGAATTTTTCGCCAAAATGGTCACCATGATGCGTTCTATGAGTGAACGGCTTACTACCCCGCAACAACAGCCAAGAGTCAAGATCACTGAAATATTTCTCCCGTCTTACGATCCGGATGGAAACATTGGCGTACGTGAATGGTGTGATCATATAACGACGGCATCCAATCAAAATGACAAACATACAGGACAACACAGAATGACCCAAGTAGCAGAACAAATAAACATGGACACTCTGAAAGCATAATTATCAATAAATGATTTGCGGGATGAATCATCAAACCCGGGAAGTATTTTGTTTTATTAATTTTAGTAAGTAACTTATAAACTGTTGATATGTACAGTTAACAATATTTTACATCACACACTGGCAAGGTTAATGCCTCCTTATATTGACACCGGTGGAAATGAAATATTAAGAAATCTTTTCACTTCTTTTAATTAGGTCATTACCCGTTCAATTTTATTATTAAAATATGAACCAGTAATGTGTCTCAAACAGGTCTCATGAATCAAATTATAGTTACTTGCATTCATTAATTAACTAACATTCATTAATTAATTAACTAAGTATCAACTAGTATTAAATCTTGTTGTCATTCAATAGAAATAATTCTTATTAGAAATCCCTCATACTCGACATTCCAGTGAGGAATTGCAATTAAGTGCAAGCTTTAGTGCTTTGTACAAACTTCTAAACATTTGTATTGGACAACATGTTTTAAGATTCAATAAAATAAAGTTGTCCGTCACGGGACACCCGGCAGATGTGAATCTTTGTATTGTAATGACACATGATGAAATTAAATATTACAATAATTATTTCTTTAATCAATATCTATCAATCAAATTTGCAACTGACCTTACTTCATCACTAATTGATTAGCTTAAACTTAAATAATAAATAAATAGATTAAAAATTTATCCACAATAAACTTAATTTTATTAGGAAAACACAATTATAGCGTCATACTATTTCCTATTATGGCATAGGAGTCGGATTCAATGCCAGGGTGCACATGTTTCACATAAATGATGCTTTGTTATGTAACTGATTCATAAAACAAAACAATTAACAATACATCAATGTTGTTCAACAAATTGTGACTATGAAATTCAGTAGAAAGCAAAGCTTTAAATATGTTAAATTGTGAATGTTTCCATAGTACAATAACACAACCAATAGTGTTTTTAAAGTACTTTTAATCAGATTAACTTACCCATCTTAGTTTGATTACCTGAATCTAAGTATGATAACTATTTCAAAACAATTGATTACCATAATTATTTTCATTACTAATTCAAGCATTTAGTCAGACAGCTTCGTGGGTCTAGTGGTCATGAACCATACAATTAAAGCTTGTGGGCCTGGATTTGATTCCCAGGTCTAGCAAAGTGTTATTGGGTATTCCCATAAGGAATTCCTCAGTAGCAGTCCAAACTATAAATATGAATGGCAAACAGTCTTGCCTTTTAACAAGAGGCTTAGACGTCACGCTGGCAAAGTGTTGATGTACACCTCTGCCTAACCCATCCGGGATAGCAGGTGTGATGTTTACATAACATCTTTTCTTGTTCTATTATTTACCTGCATGACTTCTCACATTCCAGATTCGAGCAATTATCTTATCGTAGAGGAAATGATAACCTGATGCTTCAAGTACTACAGCCTGGTGAACAAAAATGACCGTGTCGCCGGCTATGAACCTAACAAATGCGAAACAACATGAAGACAGCCAACCCGGAATGACTGTTTCAGTGTTCACACACCATAAGTTTACATAAAAGGTGAGGAGTTTTCAAACTACTTACACTACCGCTGATACCAAAAATGTTGTGTCAAAAGGCTCAATACAATAGCCAAGTCAACCTACCAACCTACATGATGCTCATGTGTGATGAGTATCAGCATCATTTTCATTATTTTAATGTTATTGCAATCCTGCCGCATCCGCATGAGAACCAAGGTTACCGACGTAGCCCGAAGAATCGCCAGACTTAAGTGGCAATGGGCAGGGCACATTGCTCGCAGAACGGATGGCCGATGGGGCCGAAAAGTTCTGGAATGGCGACCGCGAACCGGAAGACGTTGCGTTGGAAGGCCTCCCACTAGGTGGACCGATGACCTGGTCAAGGTTGCGGGAACCCGCTGGATGAGAGACGCACGGGACCGGTCAATGTGGCGACGCCTGGGGGAGGCCTATGTTCAGCAGTGGACGTCTTTTGGCTGAAATGATGATGAATCCTGCCAGTTGTAAGCAACAACTAATAACAATAACAAAGTTTTAGTACATACAGTAACTAATGAAATAAAAAATAATAAGACTCACAAAAAGCTATTAGTATCCGTGGAGGAAACAACTAGCTCAATAAGTAAAACTTACAATGAATCACAAATAATCTATCAGCAGCCGTGGAGGCAACTGGTAAAGAACAAACACAGTAAATTATCTATCAGAAGCCGTGGAGGCGACTGATAATGAACACACACAACAAATGATCTATCAGAAGCCGTGGAGGCGACTGATAACGAACACACACAACAAATGATCTATCAGAAGCCGTGGAGGTGACTGATAATGAACACACACAACAAATGATCTATCAGAAGCCGTGGAGGTGACTGATAATGAACACACACAACAAATGATCTATCAGAAGCCGTGGAGGTGACTGATAATGAACCAACAAAACAAATGAACTATCAGCAGCCGTGGAGGCAACTGATAAAATAATACTCTCATGTTATCCTGCTGGGTCCACGGCGTATTAAACGCCCAGAGCCTGGTTCCTTATATCCTGTCAAATCAAAGACTTCGTGCCTGTCACGGAGCAATGGTCCTAAACTCCTTATCCTTTAATCCTGTCAAATCAAAGACTTTGTGTCTATCACAGAGCGGTGTTCCTGATCCTATCCTTTTATCCTGTCAAATCCAAGACTTTGTGTCTATCACAGAGCATTACCTTCCCGTGAGAATGAACAAATAAAAACATACTACTCACACTACATTTACCAAATACAAATCACAATGGCTAAAGCTATCAATAATTTTATTTAAAACGAATCTAGTAGACAGTAGACCTATTACAAGGTGGCAAAGTCAAGTCATAGTAAGGTTAACAATTTAATGAGTATTGTTGTTGCTTCTACAACAATAATATTATCTGTTTGCTGAAAAAAACAAACAGCTGATCAAACAATATCAATAAATTCAATTAATGTTGTTAAATAATTTTGCCAACAATATTCTATTTAGCTAGTAGCTAATCAAACAATATTCTTTTCAGCTAGTAGCTGATCAAACAATATCAACAAACTCAAATCAATTAATGTTGTTGAATACTTTTACTAACAATATTCTATTTAGCTAGTAGCTAATCAAACAATATTCTTTTCAGCTAGTAGCTGATCAAACAATATCAATAAAAATTCAATTACTTAATGTTGATGAATAATTTTACCAACACTATTCTATTTAGCTAGTAGCTAATCAAACAATATTCTTTTCAACTAGGAGCTGATCAAACAATATCAACAAACTCAATTCAATTAATGTTGTTGAATAATTTTACTAACAATATTCTATTCAGCTAGTAGCTGATCAAACAATATCAATAAAAATACAATTACTTAATGTTGATGAATAATTTTACCAACAATATTCTATTTAGCTAGTAGCTAATCAAACAATATTCTTTTCAGCTAGGAGCTGATCAAACAATATCAACAAACTCAATTCAAATAATGTTGTTGAATAATTTTACTAACAATATTCTATTCAGCTAGTAGCTGATCAAACAGTATCAATAAACGTAATTAAATTAATGTTGTTGAATAATATCGCCAACAATATTCTATTCAGCTAGTAGCTGATCAAACAATATTCTATTCAGCTAGTAACTGATCAAACAATATTCTATACAGCTAGTAGCTGATGAAACAATATCAACAAATTCAATTCAATTAATGTTGTTGAATAATTTTACTAACAATATTCTATTCAGCTAGTAGCTGATCAAACAGTATCAATAAACTCAATTAAATTAATGTTGTTGAATAATTTTGCCAACAATATTCTATTCAGCTAGTAGCTGATCAAACAATATCAATCAACTCAATTCAATTAATGTAATTGAATCATTCAGGCAACAATTGCTTATTAAGCATCCATAAACTCGAATAAAAATTGCAAACAGCTGTATGTCTGTATCTGTGCATGTATGCCTAGCAAGGTGATACAAAAAAAAAATGCATTGACATGTCAAATCCTACTATTCAATGAACATTGTAGGATAATAAAAGCAACAATAATCTGCCGACAAAATTTATCTCCACTATTTCAGATAACAACCACGAGACTACACATACGGCAACGGATGGACGAGCGGACGGCAACGTCAGGTGCAGAGCGCGCACCGCCGATCAGAATGGCCGTGTCGCCGCAAGAATGTCTTTCGGCTAAGATAATTATTCAATCTCATTGATAACCAGCTTATATTGATGAACCTGCCATCTCGTGAGATGCTGGCACAATTATTACAAAGGTCAATAGTGCGACAGTGCCATCTATTGACTTTTCTGCTAAAACCACCACTTAAATAGATGGAATGTAATTAAATGTTCCGCAACTCGAATAGTAATTTATTAAACAGAAGTCTCTAACTAGAACTATAGTTAAAATTAATGTTAAGCTAATGTTTTATGAATATTGGGATTTTAATGATTGCCACACTTGGAAAAGGAATGAGGCTGTCTATGAGACGTCATCGCACAATGTTGTGATGATGGCGGCGAATACGATTGTAATGGTCAATAACTCAATTTATAATGTGAAACTACAACTAAATCAATTTCTATAAGTAATTATAAACTTAAAAGTCATAAGATCATTTTATAGAGCCATTCGTGTTAAGCAATTAGTAGAAAACCCATTGTCTGTTTTAAATCCTTAATCAACCGGAAATGGTTTAGTAACATTTTGTTGTAAAAAGGAATGAACCTATTAATTAGACATTAACGTTTAATTACGCCTTTACACTAATATTGGTATTGTTTTATTGTTAAATAATTAATAGAATCAATTGTGAAGTATTTTAGTAATGATTGTTAGTTTTAACTAATTAGGTCATTAATTACTATACTGGTTTTGTGGTACTTCCGCTAGAGACTACAGACGCATGCGACGAAAAGTTGAGACGCTAGAACAAGTTATGTCGCGTTTAGCGAATAATTGCAATTCAAGTAAATGAAAGTGGTTTGTGATGTGATTAATGATAATTAGTGCAAATGATAATTGTAACATGATTTAAAACAGTGTATAAGGAGTTTCTTTGCCTATTCTTCTCCTAAAAGATCAACCATGTATTCGAATGGGCGATTCAAACCGCAAAGTTTTTAAGTGCCTGTAAATGAAGCAATGTAAATAAACGTTTGGTGTTTGAGTCAAGTAATGTGTGTGATTTCAAATACCCATTTAACTATCTGCCACGAAAAGGAATCTAAGGCGACGACAATATGGCGGAGTCCATTGATATTTAGGAGCAGCGTCCCTCCAGAGGGCTTCCCGCCGCGTCATATAATATAATTACTGGCGAAAACTGGGTGTACTAATGGGTACACCAATCTCTGCCTAACTATAATCTATCTAGACTTATAGGTGTGTTATTATGATAGGTATTATGTTTATGTTAAAAAGTTGTAATCTTCAATAAAAAAAAACACAAAAAAATAATAAAATTGACTTCATGATACGCAAATCCCTACCAAATAAACCTTTTACCTTAAATCTTCAAGCCAGAATTATTATGCCTTTACTAGCAACTATTTCAAAGTTCCCTAAATCCTTTAAACTGCCTTTTAAGTATTTTAAAGCATCTCCCATGAGCCCTGCTTAGAGAATTAATCCTTCCTCTCTGACCACATGAGTTGGTATCTGTTTCTGCCCCTAATTTACTTCAATGGCCATTATTTGTCGAGATTTTGGAGGACCGAAATTGTGGCTATTTCGGGATAGTTTTTCCTAGAAGGTCGGTCTAAGTAATACCGACTAATTACGGATAGGTTGCGATTTGTCATTAAAACTTAAATTGTGTTGGTATAAATCATAGATAGATAAATTTACAAGTTTTTTTTTTATAACCAGTTTATGTGGATCTCTAATTGTACGAAAAATCTTTACAAAGCAAGGTCATGATATAGTTACTGGAAGTATATAGCTTCATGTCTCACCCTGTGTACAACCAATTTGTGATTTAGGGTTTTACCATTGGCTATACTTTAAGCCTGAAGCTCCCATATGAAAGCGGTGACCACAAAAAACTTTTTTACAAAAAATAAAACCGACTTCGACAAAAATAAAACACAAAAAATAAAAATCAGCTTCTGAAGTCGGTGACTTTTGTTTGTTTGATTTCATGTTTTTGCCACCGACTTCTGAAGCTGATTTTTATTTTTCACTTTTTTGTGTTTTATTTTTGTCGAAGTCGGTTTTATTTTTTGTAAAAAAGTTTTAATTTTTCACGTTTTAGTGGTTCACATGTGCTTACCCCTTCACAACGTACCGGCGTGATGTTATGTTATGAACTGGTCAATAGACAGTCATGAGATTTCAGCAATCCCAGTCCATTTGGTATCATTAATTGAGGAGTTCCGTTGCCTATCTCCGAAGTTCTTCATCACCTTTGTAGTGAGTACAGGCGTGATATTATGTTGTGTGATGGCGTAAACAATGCTTAGATATGCTATAGCAACAATCGCGGTTAATCTGCTGTTATTTATTGAAGAGTTCCCCCGATTTCTACAAGATCCCATCATCAGATATTGAAATGGTGACAATGGGACCACACGGGAAGCACCAGCTTTCAAATGAAAAAATAATCAAGAAAATCAGTTCACCCAGTCGCAAGTTATGAGCGAAAAAACATACCAAAAAAAAAAAAAAATACAGTCGAATTGATAACCTCCTCCTTTTTTTGAAAAATGATTTGTATTAAAAATAGTTAAATGTTTTATTTTAAACTACTTGATGCCCGCAGCTTCGCCCGCGTGGTTGTCGGTCAAATTATAATATACTAAAACCTTCCTCTTGAATCACTCTATCTATTAAAAACCGCATCAAAATCCGTTGCGTAGTTTTAAAGATTTAAGCATACAAAGGGACATAGGGACAGAGAAAGCGACTTTGTTTTATACTATGTAGTGAAGTGACGGTCAAAAACATTAGCATTCCATATTTATATTAAACAAAACCCATATTAGAAGCCAGTCACCAACCAGTCAGATAACCAAAAAATTTAAAAAAATAACAGCAAAACTACCCAAACCCTTGTTCAAAGCAGACCGCACCACTTTCTCTTCCAAAATTCGCCCCAAACTGTGGGCCTTGTAATTTATTTTGGCTGGCCAAAAACAACAACTAAAATCCGACATAATCTCCACTAAGGTTAAAACAAAAAACCTTCCCTGAAAATTTTGTTTCGGCGAAATATTTTATTTTATAGCCACAATTAAGTTAATCCGTAGATAACGCCTACTTTAGCAAAAAAGGTACATTATAAATTACCAACTTCGTGTTTTCATTTCTCGTTTGGACTAGTCTTTTTGTAGATTATAAGGGAGTCGGTCTAGAACACGTGTGAACAGAGCTTAACTTTTGTTTTATTAGGACTGTCAGCGCTTTTAGCGCTTTAAGTTAAGCGGTTTTTCATGGACACAGTAGACACTGAGTCACTGAGTTGTAGATAGTTGATGAGTTATTTTTCAGAACGAATTTTTATATTAATTTTTAGGTACCTAGTAATTTACGTTGATCTTCGTGAATTCCATTTAGTTGTTTAAATTAGTGGTGTTGTGTCCTGTGATAAGCCGGGGTGATAGCGCTAATTACTCTGGATCACCGGCTCACCAGATCATCCAAGTCTTCAGTCCCGGGTCGCTTCACAACACTCTTCCCGCCATTTGTGGTGGCTGTCAGTTGTCCCTTGTGACAGCTCCCTGACACTTGTGTCTGTGAGACGGTGTTGCTATATCTATTAAAATAAATAGCACTACAAGTGGTAAGAAAAATGCTTAATATTTAATAGTGACTCCGCCAAAGTCTCAAGACAAATGTTATTCATTGAGTTACCTACGAAAATTAGATTTTAAGTTATTTTTTTTTTAATTAGGTGCGTGTGTTGTAGCGGTGCAGATTAAACAATTTTCATTTCCTTCTTTCTTTACTTTTTCCATTTTATCCTAATTTCGCCACCGCACTTAATTGGAATCTCTTAAACCTTTAATCCCAACAAACAGTGCATTTCTTAAACAGTATAAATTATCTCATTGTGTAAGAAAGTAAGTTATAATTGTATTTAACTGTTAAAAGCGACAGGTAGGCAGATAATGACCGTATTTATCATTAAAAACAAACATCCAGCACGACGCTGAGTAAAATTAATTAGTGTTTGTTAAAAGATAATAAGTTTTAATTAATGCGTTCGCTTAGTGTACCTTAGTCTGTTTTAAATCTTAATAAATTCTTCCAAGTTCCTTGGCTATTCTTTGGCTGTTCTTCGCACTTAAGGATTTTGAACGCTTTTACATAAATGTTTTAAGTACAATTTTAATTAGAACACAAATCCAACGAAATTTAAATTGGCATAATTTTTTTTATTACACAAAAACAGTATTATACTTCTATAACACTGGTATCGTTAGTCGTGAACTGAACTTAAGCCGGAGATTTCGCTAGACATATTGACAGCTACACAGTTTGTTTATAAATGACGCAAACGCCCACTTTTTAATACAGAATTGCATTTTATACATCTATAACATTGATAACAGTGACGTATGACATATTTAGCATTGATTAAAGCAGAATGCAATTATGGGTTTGACAAAAATGGCTGATGTAGGAGGCAACGTACATACTTATACGGAGGAACTACCTTATTTAAAGATCCGCCAATTGCGAACCAAGTAATTCTAGGATTGTTTTGGTGGGCGATGTCTCCCTGTTTTCATGACAGTCGACAGACTATAATAGTATGGCTGTAATAAATACAGACATATTTTCCGAATTTTCGTACAAATATAAAAAATATAAATACTATGTCAACATCAGAATGAACGTGAAACGCAATGCATGTAAAAAAAAAATTGTTACCTACATTCCATATTTTTATTTTACTCTTAATACAGCCAGCATTCACATTCGGAACAAAGCAAATTCTCCTTTGTGTTACGTTACGGTGCTTTTTCCTTCAAACCACAATAATGCCACTGTACTCAAACGGGGGTCCTCATTTAAGGTTGAGGTTAGTCGTAGCAAAAAGGACTGTAATAAAATTCTTTCAGGGACATAACGAGGTCTGCGGTTTGGGTGTACCACCCTTGCTCTTACCGTGGTGGTTTCAAAGGGCTAGTGGTTTCTTTGGTAGGGAAAGCAGCAAACGTATTCATTTGAACGTTAAAAAAGACATCCAAAAAATATAATTACATTTTATTCCTTAAAATTTTCTTACTTAAAAAAATATTTCAAAATCACGATTTTCTTTACAATACAAAAGGATTCTATAAAGCTGTCATTAACAAAAACAACAGGATATTTACGTTGATTAGATTTTGCACCACGATCGCGGATTATCTGCGCTTGTAAAAACGTCAAAATATTGGAAACTCATAACTAATACTAAAATAATATTCTACTTTAAGGGTTAATGATAGTGTTAGTAACCATGTCAGTTATTTCAGATTATTTTATTAAGGAATTCTATTAATGGGAAAAATTGCAGAAGCTTTGAGCTTTTTTTCCCATTCTTCTAATCCTATCTGCATTCGTGGGGCGAGTTTCTCATACTTAAAATGTTGAATGACCCATTTCTGCGTCGATGACTGCGAGCATGGTGTTAATATAAGCTTTATACCTTCTGGGAACTGGGCAATGTTCAAGCACAGTTCTGACGTCATGTGCCTTATAGTTTGTGTCTGAAAAATCAATCGTAACAAGTAATTAGTTTATTACGTTGCCACAGCTGGCGATGTAGGCATTCTATCTATAATATGAGAGTGGTTCATAATAGAATAAACGAGTAGGTGTGATAATTATATTTTCGGCTTTTTTGTTATTAATTTCGCTAATTAAAATAGGAGTAAAAAACGATCAAATAAACTTTTGCGTTTGTTTGTATGTATGGTGAAGCACGGAATCAAACGGACCGCGCTTTAACATGGGTGGTTCACGCTTACCGATTTCAGTATAATTTCAGAGATTTCAGTTCATTCAGGTCGAGAATCATTAATATAGTTACGTCCTTGAATATCACGAGGATGCATAATGAGAGCGGATAGCCTTTTTATTGTAAAACGCATTGATATAATAAAACGCAAGATACACACTCCGCGTCTCAAAACCGTCCGCTTAAAATGAGTTCACAATGAACTCATTTCAAATAGTCTCGCGTCGCTCGCGTCTCTGCACGGTCGTACTAAATACTTTTTATATTGCTTTTTATAACTGCATTGTAAAAGGAATCTGCGTAAGCTTGAATTTGCTAAAAAAAATATGTTTATAGTGACGATAACTACATGTAGTAGTGCGTGTATTGGTGAGTGTTTGGCGACAGTTTCGACTGTTTGTTTTGTGCATCTAGGGTTTTATTATATCAATGGTAAAACGTTACAAATTCTTTACTACGTACCTTTTCATTATACAACCAAACTTGTGAAGCTGTACCCCGGCAAAAGAATAATGTGATAACGCTTGATATGAAGTCGAGACAAAACGAGTCACGGCGTAATTCTCCATTTTCAGTGTATGTCCAGAACTGAAACACAAGAACAAACATGAACACGTTGACCATAATAACCCCAATCCATATAAGTCGCGAGTAAATAGGTTTCTTCTGGGTAAGCTCGTTCCATCGACGTCCTCATCTTAGGGCAAGATTGAGGCCCATTTCAAATAAAAAAAAGGTTCTTATTTCTGAGCCACAGATCATGCAGACCTCCTCCCCGCTAATCCACCACGCGAGCCTCGTGTTGTTTTCCCAATCATACCTTATGTCTTAGAAGTTGTTGGTTCTAGAGTACTAGTTTCCCAAAAATATCACAAAAGTTCCTTGACTGTTTAGTTTGATGTTTGAAAAACCGTTTTTATCCACTTTATTTACAAAAATGAAGTGGTGTATAAAGATAGTGCATAAAAAATAAATCAAAGTATAAAAACAGCGCAAAAGAAAAAGCCAAAATTATTCATGCTAAAATTTCGGTGCAATATGCCTCAAAATAAGGAGCTGAATGCACACTGACAGTACCGTACTTACCTGATTCCCGCCTTGAAAATGGCAAGCCAATAGTTGGACGTCTTCTTGAAACTTCTCAGATGCGGGATGTGCGTCTAAGCATATACCAGGATAACTTGCACTGTAAATCTATAAAATAAAAGTGGGTAAAAGCATAATTAGGTTATAATGAGGGAATGTTTAAAAAAGGTATTAATCGCTACCAGTAAACGCGGCGCTTCATATCCAAGGGCAGATGTATTTTTTTGACAAATTGTTTTTTGAAGGATTCATTTGTTCATGAGTTATCAGAAAAATATCAGTTTAAGATCAGTAGATTACTGACAGATGGTGGAGAGGTGGAAAAATATCAAAAAACTTTGAAACAACTTTCTACAAAACAAACCAGTTTGGGCTTCAAGTTGTCGGAACCAAAAATTTTTTTTTAAGTTATAACGCATGCACTGTGAAGTACTTACTTGACCACTAGCGACATACTTGTCCGGCATTTCCATTTGAGGGTATATGTTTTCTAAATACCACTTGAACGGTTTACAATTCAAATTCTTGCGAAGCTCTATTCTTGACGACACATTGCCGAAGTCTATTTTCTCATCTCCTGTTCTTTCAAAATAGTATTTAGCGTATTCATCAAGCCAGACCTAGAAGAAAAACACTGTCTTCTAAAGTCGGCCTAAGACGATAGGTTGTGCAGGAAGGGAAATGTGCATGCAAAACTTTCTTACAAAATCAAGTTCCATTAAGGACGCATACGTAACTGCAAGTCTGTCGTTATACATAGTTGCTATAATGCGTTTATTTCTGTTAAAATAGAAAGAACTGAGAGCTGTGCATGCGATCTGCAACATACGCTCGATTATCTCTGCGCAGTCGTACCACGCGTACGTACTCTTGGCAGCATATACAGGTCAGGATAACAGTACAGTTTTCTCCTACACAAGTTCAGGTAAGCTTGCACTGCTGTCTTCCCTGTGACGCTCAGTATGTAACTCCAAGACGCGACTCGTGGAGTCACAACTTGCAAGACGTGAATAGGGCCTTTACTTTCACAATAACCAGTTTCATGTTCTTTTTAAATGGGTAAGCTCCAAACCATGATATCATGCTGAGCATGAACACTGGTGATAACAATAAGCTACAAACTTAGTTTAATTTTACTAACATAGGTTAAGGAATACTAACACATTTTTTTTTTTTTTTTATTATTGATAGGTTCGCGTTTGACCACTATCTCACCTGATGGAAAGTGATGATGCGGTCGACGATGGAGCACGCTTACCTAGAAGTAACCTATTCACTCTTGACTTAAAGACCCCTAGGTTATAGCTATCAGGAAATACAGACTCTGGCAGGGAATTCCACTCCTTAGCCTGTACGCACAATGAAAGTATTCCCAAACCGTTTAGTGCGTATGGGTGGGATGTCCACCATATAACGGTGGCGCATCGCCGTACGTCTTGTAGTCCGATGATGGAACGGGCTTGGCGGAATTAGATCGTGCAATTCCCTCGCACACTCTCCGAAATGTAACCGATAGAAAACCGAAAGGCTAGCTACTCGTCGACGATGTTCAAAGCTCTGGAGCTTTGACTTGACAAGCGCGTCATTGCCGATGAGCCTCTTGGCTCGTTTCTCAATTGACTCTAGCGCATCAAGCTGGTGGTCTCACCTTTGCTAGGATTCCCAGCTTCTTGGCAGCCAGTTTAGCCTTAGCCTCGATGAACGGACCGAAATTGAGGGTTGACGTAAACGTAACGCCAAGAAGCTCAATGTGATCGGTTAACGGCACGGTCACACCACGGAAAGTAGGAGACTGTTGGAAATCGCTCCTTTTTGCGGAAAAGAGACACGCCTGGGTTTTAGCAGCATTGAACTTGACCAGGTTGGCGTCGCCCCATTCGGAGACAGCCTTCAAGGACAAGTTCAACCGCTCCACCATGGCCTCGCGTAGAGACTGGATCTGAGACCCACTAGCCAGTGCGTTGGACGTGTACCTCTCAGCAACAGTGCTGTCATCTGCATACCCAAAGGTGCCGGGCACTAACAGACTATTAATATGCAGCAAGAATAAAGTTGCTGAGAGAACCGACACACATTATGGGTCTGTACCTGAATTAAATGAAAATAAATAAATAAAAGTTCAAATTACCGTTGCCAATCGCGCGTAATTTCTCTTCAATGAGTTTTTTATTTCGTCATAAGGTATCCTCTTTCTAAAAAGATGTCCCACATGAGAGCAAGGAATAATTTCTAGCGTTCCACCACACATCCATGTTTTGAATGACAGTTCCAAATTCTCTGCGCCCCATATATCAAATCCTTCGTCATAGTATCCTATTCTTTTGAAAAAATCCCTGTGTATTGCGAATAGTCCACCAGCGATTGTTGGAGTTTTTAAAGGAGCCATCTGATTGGTCCGTTTCGCATATACTTCTTGAGGAATACCAATCCAGTTGAAACGAAGGTCCCAGTTGAACCCACCAATTCGTAGATCGTTAGCATCTTGACTTATGTATTCGAAAGTTGTGTCGTGGATGGTATCGATTACCGGACTAACGACTTCAGTTGGATCATCTTTAATGCACTGTAATAACGGTTCTAGCCATCCTGAAATGATCATATTAAACTATAATTACTTTTTGATTAATAGTGGTTTATTTAAGATACGTTCCCTTTAAAAACAATCGGAGAAAGAAAAGTAAAAGTTGAATTATTAAAAAAATTAATCGTTGTTGTGTGTTGTTGTTGTGTCGTGGTTGCTGTTGTTGTTGTTTTATCGTGGTTGCTGTTGTTTTATTGTTTGTTCGTATTTTTAATCTGATTTGAATTGTAAATGTAAAAGTTTTCATATCTGTTTTTCCGACCATCTGCGAATGGAGCTGCTCTTGCAGATATATAAATGTATGTACAATTACTGCACTCACCAATTGTACACTCAACATGACTGTCAAGATACAAAATAACGGGGGTAGTTACATTCTTTATAGGCAACAATCTTGCTCTAATAATTCCCTCTCGACGTTGCGCACGGATCAGTTTCACTTTAGGCGTTACTTGTACATAATCGTCTAGCTGTTTTTTTAGGTGAACTGAAAATTATAAGGGTTAATTTATTAGATTAACCCCCAACAATATGTCCAGCAGTGGACGTCTTTTGGCTGAAATGATGATTTATTAGATTCAATAATTACAATATAAACAATAAACAAACAATAATAAACAATATTTTAATATCATCCCCATATATTAAGAAAAATAAGACTAAAAGTAAGTACTAACATAGGAATATATTATTATGCAACGATGTCAGCGCATCGCAATGAAACGCGTTGTTATGTCAAATAGTACATTGTAGCGGCCAGCAACAGAGGCATTGATGGACTTACGTATGTGGGCCGAGGCGATTTAGGGCACTTTGGCGCCAAAGCTCATCAGCGTTTTATTAATAGAAAAATAATTAATCGATACTGCCCGCAGTATCAGAGTTAAAATTAAAACTCAATTAAGAAAAGTGGCGCTCGGTCAATAAGTCATGTGACTTGAAATACGGTTTTTGTTTGGACGCTGTCTATCTTAAATAAAATCTCTAAGAACATACCCATCGTCGAGAAGTCATCAACCAATATTATTTGCTCCAGAAGTTCCGGAGGGCTCCTGTTCAAAACTGAAGTTAATGTCCTGATGAGAGTGGACCATGCTTCGTCATAAAAGCAGATAATTACTGTAACTTTCGGTAAATCATTCGAAAACGTCTGATTTTTACACCTGAAAGAAAACACTGATTGTTGTTGTGATTCAATTTAGTGTTGTTCTAATGTTATTATTCGATGAGCTCATCATCATCATCATTTCAACATAAACACGTTCACTGCTGGACATATTTAAATCTCCCGCAAGAGTCGCAGTCACATTGATCATGACATAACTGAACCACACAAATGTGGTAACTCATGTAATTTCCTTTAAAAGTGAATGCTTTGTGAAAGGTTTCTTTAAGGGGTAAGACGTTGTAGCAAGTTTTTGTTGTGAATTATAGCTTTGTGAAGTCTTTGTCTCTGAGATGACATGCCTTTGTAAAACCTTTGATATTGCAGATGGTCAGAGAAAGAAAAAAAGGCTTGTCATTTTGTTGCACACAACAAAAAAGAACTTAAATCTAAACAGAAAAAGAGATAATATTGATTGTCGCACAACTGAGCCAAATAGGCGAAATTCACCAAACTGTCGAGCAGCTAGTACCCGACGCTGGTTTTCAACTGGACCTGAGATCATCAAGACTCTGTCCACGTACCAAGATATTGACTAACTTACTGGCTTCCATAAAAAAAAAAAACCTCCTGTCTCTTGCCTTTTGGAATATACATATTTTTTTATATATAACTTAAGATATTCTCACCATGGTTCTCTTACATCCTTCAGGGTTCTGTTAACTGGTATCAAATCACTGACAAATCTATTGAAGGCATGGTCTCTCCAGCCGTTGTGTATATCCTGTCTAATGTAATATCTCAAAGCGGGGACTAAGACCACAGGTGTACCATCAACACCTGAAAGAATACACATATTAATACAACTAACTATAATAGTCATTTTACTGTTGTTATGCTTGTAAGTCTTCTTATTATTGACAATTATAATAAACTTGCATAATAAACCATCTAGAAAAACTATTTTTTCTAGATGGTTTATTATACAAGTATATAATCGGTTAGATTCGTGTAAGGAGAAACTGCAAGGAGAATCTGTGGTTCCCGTGTTAAAAAAGTAGCCCTTAGTTTAACAAAATCTGAGTCAAATAAGAAAGTCATAGGTATAATATTTTTATACAAATTGGAGGCGGACGACGGTAGTGAAAGAGACAATGAGTTTTAATATAAAGCAATGTACGTTACACTGGAGCAGCAAAAGAAAGTGACACTTGATCAATTATAACTATGAAAGTAAAAAACTTAATCCCCATATTACAATTATGTGGGATTATTGCTAAGCTCTCATAAAGAACTTTAAGTTTTTGGTACCGTGTAGACCAAATTCCATTCAAACCCTATTCAGCTGCTCTACAAAAGCTGAAAGCAACAATTAATGCTATCTAGAAAAATTTGCATATCTTTACCTGGTGGATATTCGTGACCTTGGATGATACGGTCTTTCTCTTGTTCTGTCAATCCTGTTGATGCAGCTGGAAGTGCTTCCCACGCTGAAAAATATGAAGGGCTCAAGAGTTGGAAAATACGTCTCGCTTAGCTTTTTTAGGTCATTTTTGGGTCGGTTACTAGTCCAACTTAATGCAATTGAATACTAGCATTTTACATGGATCCAACACTTATCTGACTTCCACAAACCGGTTTGTACTGGGTTCCACGATACCCCTTGGTATGATAGTTTGTCAGAATTTCAGAAAACTGACAATCTGTAACGACTCCCAAAGATCTATTTATGGCAGCCGGGACCAACGGCTTAACGTGCTTTCCGAGGCACAGAGGAAACTCGGTATGTTATGGGGTATATAATATGTTGTATTATTATTATGTATCTACGGAAAATACGTAAGTTTATTCTATGATAATACATTTATGCAAGCCCGTAGCGAGAACTTGCCACTCTCGTGAAAGTAACCAAGCAAGGAAAGCAAGGAAGCAAGGAAGGCTCAAGGTCATCGGCATGTTTATTTACTTATAGATTGAGAGAACAATACAGCCGATTATAATCGGCTGTATTGTTGATCGAACTCATGAGAGAGTTCGATGATAATCGGCTGACACATTGCCAGTGCTCTGAATTCCCTTGCAGCCGTCTTCTTTTCTGTCCTTTCTTCCTTCTTGCATGCACATTAATGCACTGTCATCCACATACTCAAGGATTTAAACGAGGCCAATGACAGAGTTGTTCAGGTAGTAACTTAGTGGTCGGACATTATTTTGAATTTTAGTCCATCATCACTATACAAAGCCCATCATCAAAAGAGAAGCGATAGCCCGTAGTGGCGGCTCCAACGTACAAGCAGTAAGACGAGGATTCGAACCCAGACAGGTGCATTACTTTGTGTATTTTTTACATAACCTCTGCCGAAAGAAAATAATTATAATATTTTAAGGATACCGGCATAATTTTTATATGTTAGAATCTACGTGCTGGATGATGCCCTATCTATCTCATAGGAGGCCCGAGTCCAAACAGTTTGGAGATTATTCGCTGATTATGCTTATGCTATGCACTAGACGAAGATTTTATTCTTAGTAGGTATTCATTAAAAATAAATACTTTGATCAGAATATCAAGGTTTGCATTTCCCTGCACTGACATCAAAAGATTTTTTTTGGAGGGTGGGAAATCATCAAATGAATAACTCCTACCGCTCTGGGTAGAGCGATAGGGAGTGTCAGACATCTAGTGACTAAAAACCACCCATGTTTCTTCTTAGCCCTTTGTGTTGGGGCCGCGGTATCTCAGTCGAACAACCCGCAGCCCCAACGCATAATGTAACACATAACAGTTAAAATAAAATGTACAATCTCACCTCGAAACTCCGTACTGCTGTTCTCATATTTCTTTCTAAATCTGTTCAAAGCTAATTCATAAGACAGATCTTTATCACCAAACATATTATTTACACCACCATACATAGAATTTCGATGTGACTTATACTCCCTCACTATCGTTAAACATGAAACCAACCACATAGCAACAATTAATGCGAATATCTTCAGAGCCTTTTTCAACATTGTGTAAGAATGTGTCTGTTTCAGCTCTTGGGTTTAAAATGACAGTATAAACGAGTTCACCAGTAAAAGTGCTGTTTACGGTAGTCAACATGCAACTACTAAGAAGTTTCTCTTTCCCACAGAATGAAAGCAAATATTGATTGTTTCGAACAACGAAATAGGCGCTACGTCGTTAATGACCAGTTTTTATGTTCGTTTTTGGAATTGGCATAATTATGTTCATAGCGTCACGTCTGTAGTCTACGAAGAGTTAGACAGAGGTTACGGACAGAGGAATAGTACAGCCGCATATCGGCTGTTATTTTTTTTAGTCCCCCTGTATTATGGAGCGAGAATATTGTCATCAGCCGGACACAAATCAATGTTGTGTCTGTTTGTTTGCAGTAAATCGTGTTACCAAGAAAATCCAAGAAAGATAAAAAAAATACGAGAAATAAGAATAACCTAGTATTGAAACTTAATTAATAAGTGTTAGATATACCTTCAAAACTAATTTGTAGTCTAAGTTAAGCATGCTAGAACCTATTGTAGGCAACCTTCATTTATGCCACGTACATAATATATAGAGGTACCCTGTCTGTGTTCGTATTCTGTGTGAATGTCACCTAAGTCTTTTCAGTGTTTTAGCAGCAAACACGGCTACTTTCATAATAATAAGTCTATCGATAAAAATTTGCATCTAACGTTGTCCATTTTACCAAAATTGTCATTCAGTCAACGAAGAAGGTTCACTGAAAAGCAAATACTTGAATGTAGTCTAAGAAAATTTACCCACAGAGCTTGTCCTGTCTTAATTAAATGCCGCTTGGTAAACCTTACCCTTTTGAAAAACCTTCATTAGACTCATTACTACGATAATATACAAAGACAGCTTGAAGAAAACAAGACAAGCGATTTCGGACCTCAGGGAAAAAGAAACAAGAGCTTCAGTTTCAACAATATCGGTTTACCAAATGCAAATTTAAATTGGTTGAACAGTACAAGAGTCACCGACAAAAAATACTGGTCTCTTTAGATTTACAAGGGCATCGTAAAAGTAAATTGAGGTAAAGGTGGGCAAATACTGAAGTTAACGAGGTACCCCGAATGAAAAAAAAGGCGAATCGCTGAAAGAAATTA
This sequence comes from Diarsia mendica, assembly GCA_949316265.1. NCBI lineage: Eukaryota > Metazoa > Arthropoda > Insecta > Lepidoptera > Noctuidae > Diarsia > Diarsia mendica. Next base: position 8,349,045 of record OX438899.1, on the reverse strand, counting down.
GACGTAACGATTCTTTTTTAAATGAAACTCCCTTTCTTAGTTTAATTATTATTGTTCTTTAGTTTGAGGGCACCTGTTTTTATTGGGCATCTTATTTTATTTACAGTGGTTTTGATACTTGAATGATATTTTAAATTAATTTGTGATTGATTGCTAGTACCGCCGAATTGGCTATTAGACTAGGGGAAAACTAGAATGATGCTTCGCTAGTGTTAAGAAAAACCGAACTTCTAGGAAATACAAAAAGCTTCTGAATTCAATATTATCAGATCTAGCCGTTCCTTTCGATTTATTGCCCACTATAAAGTGCCTTACCCACATGTCATAACGGATCATGTTTAATTTTACATGTTCACATTCATAATTACCTACATATTAATAAAACGACTTTATTACAATTTATATTGTTAATCAACACGTATAATACTTTTCTTAACACTAAAAACGGGACATTTACTATTACGGATAAATCTTTTATCAGTGGTAAATATCCGGGTTTAGTGCAGGTGATCATGTCAGGTTAAAAAGATAAAACATGTAATTCTTCCTTTTCATAACTTTTTATCTACCTCTCCAATAGGTATAAAATGAAACTACCCTCTACTTTTATCGCATCAGCAATTTTCAAACAAATTACTCGTACTTTCCAAAAACAAAAAGGTCGAAAGTTGCAATTCATCAGGTCTACATTAGACTGGACATTGCCTTACAAAAAACTTGTGATTTACAACCAAAGTTCCCGTTTAATAGAATCAAGAGTGATTTTGTTACCGTTTCAGAAAACTTTTTCCTCCTAATGATCCCCATTGTGTCTGTCCCTTAGTTTTTTCCATTAGCACTCTTTAATTGAAAGTAAAAATTTCAGGAAGTTCTGTGCGATGGAGTTAACTAAGAAAGCGACTTCTTAGCATTATCTTTTTCATTTAAAATTGTAAGAAGTACGGCTGTCAGTTGCTGGCAATGGACGTAATGGTCTGGTCTTATGTTAGTGGATTGGAGTGCTCTAATTAGGGGTGTCTCGTGGACTTTTTAAGAGTATTTTATTCCAGCATGATGAATTTTTAAGTATAGCATTTAGAATACCTAAAACCGCCTATGTCTGCCTATGTACCACTATTGTAAATGAAGTTTAAATAAATAAATAAATACCTTATAATATTAGAGTAGTATAATGATAAAGATATGCCCTCTTCTTGACAAGCATATAAAAAATATGGAAGAAAAAGACAAGACATGCTGCGTCAACCACAAAAAAATGGGATAAGGGCAGAAGAATAATGATGATGGTCCTCTTTTGCAATTTCAAACCACAATCGAAGCAACCTTGCTTCGATCGATATGCTGTGTATGGCATACGGAGAGCGGTATGCTGTGTGCAATGAGCGGCGACCTGTATGATGTGAGCGTCTTGCGGTGAACGGTGTGCTGTAAGTGGCGCGCCGCTTTGCACATAATCCTCTCTACTTTGGACGTCTCCGCACAACTTCGGTAGATACGCCCTAGTTCTTTCTTACACATCTCTCCTTTCAACTTCACTTCGCTGAACTCTGTTTTGATAGAGTCCGGATCTTAAGACTGGCAGCAGCTGCATCGGGTTGTAAGATGATGAAATCATACGAGATCGTTTGTCATAGTAAGATAAGTGTGGAAAGGTCCCATGACCTTTTTCTTTGACGCTCATTGCTAAACCACTTTAAAAACCGACTAATGTACTGCCTACGTGCATACCAATAAATATGGACATAACGGTTTCATCATAAACAAAGATAAATTCATTCAAACACAATTCAAAGTCTCCAAAACAAAAAACACAGAAAATTTATACCTCTATGTTTGCATACTAGAACTGAACTTAGAACTGTGCTAAACAAACATTAAACGCATAAAAGCAAGCATCCATCGCCATCATAGATTTGACATTACTCACTATCATCGGCCAGATTTGACACAGCAGAAGAAAGACAAATGCATATACCAATAAATAAAACAGCAATGCGTCACTAGTTAATCGCGTTAATCCACTAATAAATAGCGATTTAAAAACCAAGCTTAAACCGAAGCTTAACATATAATTTCCCCAATCTTCCTAACTAAAATTGTGCATCCAACCATCCCTAAACCAAAAGCTAAACGCACAAAAGCGAGAATCACACCATTCACGCCACCATCATTATCTCTGATGCCAGATTTGATACCACCGCAGAAGAAAGACGAACGCATTTAGCAGAAAATAAAGACGACAGGGCGACACTCCGTTGCCATTTGCAGTCTCAGCTAACGACCGCATCATTAATCATACAAAACAGTGTCTGTCTCGCACTTGACTTGCTTCCTAAGTTATTGTACGATATAAGCTAATGGCAGACCCAGATGCGTACTAAATTATGACGTCACGGGAGGATTTTGTTCTTCTTGAATGTGTTTGGAATTTAAATATTCTAGTATTATTTATGAAGAGTCTGAATATTGTCTTTGAGCATAGACGGGCTGCATTTTTCCATACAAATGTATTCCCCTATTCTCTTCCTGGATAATGCCTCTAGAGTAATCGTTTTTATTTATAAAAATCCAGGTCAATTGAAGGCCCTGTCATTTTTTTTTTCAAAAAATTTATTACAAAAATAAATATGACTTACCAAAAACCTAAAAAAATACCCCGTTTTTACCTACGTAATCAGATGACTACCAAAGAAAATTGAAAAGTTTTTAAAATAAAAACAAGTAATAGGGGCATAGATCTATTCTTCCTTTAAATTTTGATACCAAATATAATTTAATTGGCTTAGGTTTCGAGGAGAAAACAGGAGAATACGAAACGTCGATCGGTCAAGGTTTTTTATAGGTAAAATCGTTCTGAGCTGCAGTTGTCTCTATCGCACTCACATATTGATACCGCCCGGTTGCTAGAGCGCAGCGCGACGGCAATAGTTATATATACGTATATTATACGCAGCCCGTCTACGCTCTTAATATTACACTTTGTCTTTAGACAACGTGCAGCGTCTGCGCGTCCGATATGGATTCATGTTGTGGGTCCCTGCTTCGAACTAGACACGATTCAGCACGTTCTGCAATAAATCAACCAAAAGTTGACAATCCGTGAAAAATTTGAAAGACATCTAAAAAATAAATTCATTGAAATAAGAAGATAGGATGGGACTTACACATGGGACTTAAACATAATTGGTGAAATGTGTGTAGGTATACTTAGGCTTTAGAGGATTACAGGCGTGAAATGTGTCTTGATGTATTGTCATGTTATGATATGAAGATAAGTACGATGTAAACAACTTACAATGAACAACAATATGCTGTACGGTTTATACGAAAGTTCAAGTTCTTGTTACTCTTTGATGTTAAAATCTACGCACAACAATTTGTCAAGTTGTATCGTTACAACAACAAATTAATTAATTCTTAAACCCTACCCGGGGGTCCAGCAAACCCCAGAGGTTGAATTTTTGTTGATATTTTTGAAATAACGAAACGCACTATTATGCTATTCTAGCTAATGTGGGCCATCTTTTCACCAGACTTGCATCAACGCTTATACATTAATTACGGATTTATAGCTATTTAAGGGACTGTCAGACCCCAGGGTAGTAATAACGTAGTATTTTTGTTATTTCTTTTTGTCAATATATTGGTGAATACTATTATTTTTTATTCAGAAATTAAAGAATAAGTTTGATATTTTGATGTAGTTGTTATAATAACAGTGGTGTTTCTTTCTTTAGGGATATACATGGATAAATCAAGCAATTTTGTTGTTTTGTTTTATCAGTTGAATAAAAGTTTTGTTTTATGTCTGGAGATCGAAAAGATAGCCAACGGTATTTTTTAAGGGCTCCTGTTTATAGTAGGTATTAATTCATAAATCCTCTTTAAAATTCTCCACAAAACAAGATCCAAAAAAAAGTATTTTCTTGAAAAAAAAAACGTGCCATAGTTAAGATCATCGCGCAAATGGAAGAACGATTTACATGGCCCTCTTTGTTCATGAAATTTTCAAGTTCCCCTAGGTGGAATCTTGTAAAAGAAGTGGCCATTGCTAGGACCAACTCCTACTCCCACTGCTAAAAAAAGATATGCTATGCGACCAATTTGTAAGGACTGAAAAACCAAGGTCACCTGTGGCAAGTGCCAAAAACCTCTCTGCGATGAACATACTATGGATATGTGTCAAGAACGTAAACGAAAACAATTGATTATTTTTATTATATTGCCAAATTAGCAGTTTATATCAATAAATAATAATTGTAATTAAATTCTTGTTTGTTTCATAAGTATGAATTTATGTATATTGGGGTCCATCAAACCCCTGGGTAGTAATAGTGTTTCTCCTGGAATGGGTAGGGTTTAAGGGTTAATTAATTGTAATTGTTAACAATTTTACTTTTCCAGGTTGGTACCCAGTCAAGGTGCGGTGAAGATCACATAAACAGCTCCATCTAAAATAATGGTATTCATCTGCTTCCTGTTTGGCTGGATGTCAACTCCAACATAGTTGGGCAAAGGTTCGGCAAATAATGAAAATAGTTTTTGAAAGTAGGACATAGATTTCAATTAATTACAATCATTGAGATTTTTATTCGTCCTTTTTCATGATTTTGTTCATTTTTAACCGACTTCTAAAAAAAGAAGGAGGTTCTCAATTCGGATGTTTGTTTTTTTTTATGTTTGTTCGGGCAGAACTCCGTCACTTGCTAACCGATTTGAAAAATTCTTTTTTTGTTGGAAAGGGTATACTTCCCAAATGGTCCCATAATTTTTTTATCGAAATCGGACAAACGGTTTTTGAAAAATCTACAAAACTTAAAAAAAAATACTACATTGTCCACATTAGGTGAACCACTAAAAAGTGAAAAATAAAAACTTTTTAACAAAAAATAAAACCGACTTCAAAAAAAAAGTCAAAAATTAATCAGTTTCTGAAGTCGGTGAAAAAAATGAAATCAAACAAACAAATTAAGTCACCGACTTCAGAAACTGATTAATTTTTGACTTTTTTTTGAAGTCGGTTTTATTTTTTGTTAAAAAGTTTTTAGGGTTCCGTAACTCAAAAGAAAAAACGGAATGCTTATATAGGACCACTGACTGACTGGCCTGTTGGTCTAGTGGTTAGTGACCCTAACTGCTATGCCGGAGGTAGTGGGTTCGATTCCCACCCAGGACAAATGTTTGTGTGATGAGCACGATCATTTGTTCTGTGTCTGGGTGTAATTTATCTATAATATGTATGTATTTAGAAATATATAAGTATGTTTATCAGTTGTCTAGTACCCATAACACAAGCTCTGCTTAGCTTGGGACTAGATGGCGTTGTGTGATAGTTGTGGAATATTATTATTATTATTATAGGGGATGAAAGTTTTTTTGTAAAATCGTCATTTTCACGCGGGCGAAGCCGCTGGCAAAAGCTAGTCAAAATATATATTATTAGGAATCAGAAGTTAAATACGTGAACAAAATAAACAATGTTTAATATCTTTTGAATTACACTTTTACAAAAATATCAAGACAAATATTTTAAACAATAATCAAATAGAAATAGCACTAGCAAATGGAATAATCAGTACACGAGCAAAAACATAAACCAAAATTAGCGAAGCACACGATAATAGTCGGGTAGCAAGTCCTTTCCGAGCGCCGTCTAAGCAAAAAGTGACCGTTGCACCGCCGCTCGCCTCGTTTTATGAACTTCTGTCGGTTGCCGCACGTCGACCGGACGCTAACCGCACGGCTACTGGCTGATGGCGTGACTTTGAGCCAACACGGCCTCTCCTGACGCTCTGACGTCCTCGTCAGCTTCCAACAAGGCGGCTGAGTCTTCGCTGTCTCCTTGATAGCGTGTCTCACAACGCCAGTGGGGCGTGCTGGCACGGGGGAGTGCCACGCACAACTACGCCTGTGGGGCGCGCTGGCACAGTGGAGTGCCACGCACAACTGCGCCTGTAGGGCGCGCTGGCACCGTGGAGTGCCGCACACAACTGCGCCTGTGGGGCGCGCTGGCACTGTGGAGTGCCGCACACAACTGCGCCTGTGGGGCGCGCTGGCACTGTGGAGTGCCGCACACAACTGCGCCTGTGGGGCGCGCTGGCACTGTGGAGTGCCGCACACAACTGCGCCTGTGGGGCGCGCTGGCACCGTGGAGTGACGCGCTTAACACGTCAGTAGCGCGCTGGCAGCCTGGAGCGACGCGCTTAACACGACAGTAGCGCGCTGGCAGCCCGGAGCCACGCGCTGTACACGCCAGTAGGGCGCGCAGTCGGCCTGCAGCGACGCGCTCGGCCTGCAGCGAGGCACTGGGCTTCAGCGAGGCGCTCGGCCTGCAGCGAGGCGCTCGGCCTGCAGCGACGCGCTCAGCAACGTCAGAAGGCGCGCTCGGCAACGCCAGTAGGGCGCGCAGTCGCCTTGCAGCGACGCGCTCAGCAACGCCAGTAAGACGCGCTGGCACCCTGCAGTGACGTGCACGTTCACGGCGTCATTGTGGCAAAGCCCTGGCAACCACTGCTAAGGCCAAGCAGCGTTGCGTTGCGTCCATCCTTGTGTAATGGTTACTCTGCAAACAAACAAATTTACATAAGAATTTTGTTCCGCTCGATCACTCCTGACCAAACTTTAGTTCCATTGGGTGGCACCAAATTAGACTCTCATTAATTAAATTAAATGTACTGGAAATTATCGAAAATACAACACTCAACTACCTTGAGTCATATACCTACCATAGTCGTTCACACCAACCTTAAAAATTCTATTGCAACAAAAACTGCTGAAATCATCGAGTAAAACCTTTAACACCAAGGCTCTCTAACCGAGTAGTACAACAAGAGAGTAATCTCATTCATTAAGGAACATTCAAGTCGAGAATCAAATTCAAAGAAACATTCACCAAACAAAACTTGTCAGACAAGAATACCAATAGGCACATAGGGATGTATAAGCACATTGTTAGCATATCACACAGACTTCTTCCACAACACTGTAGGCATAGGCTCCAAGTTTGCATACCCCTCAGATGTCGACTTCCACACACACACTGTAGGCATAGGCTCCAAGTTTGCATACCCCTCAGATGTCGACTTCCACACACACTGTAGGCATAGGCTCCAAGTTTGCATACCCCTCAGTGGCTGTTGACATAGACACATTGTTAGCGTATCACACAGACTTTCACACACGCAGCTGAGGTCACGCGCTTGACCAAACCACACGTTCATAAGTAATGGTTACTATGCAAAGAGACAAATCTACGACAGAACCTGACCAAACATCCATTAGGTCCTACTCTCGTTGATAAAATCAAACGCGGCTAAACTGGAAATTATCGAAAATACAACAATCAACCACCCTGGGTCATGTACCATTGTCGTTTAAATCAATCTTAAAAACATTATTGCGTCAAAAAAATGCCAGGTTCACAAAAATCATCGAGTAAAACCACAGATCTCTAACTGACTAGTAAACAAGTCTATCTCCCGTGTGTATCACTATTTGACTTAACACTACGGTCTTTCCAGACCCTGACCTCAACCAGAGCTAAACGCACAACGCACAACATACAACAAACACACCCACTGTCTACTCGAGTTTCCTCAAAAACCTTCAATTTTAATCGGACTACGACTACACAATAATTACTGGTACTGTCTAACACAATACAGCCGATAGAATCTCTTGGCTTGCAACCACAACTTTACTTCATCAAAATCCTTATAAACATCAACTGATACGTAACTCATTGGCATCTTTCTTAGCTTATCATGTGTATTATAAAGCAACTTCTATAATAAAGCAAAACTTATCAGACTTTACAGTGCGTATACGGCCTACGTCTTCACAAGAAAACAAGTCAACTAATCATATTGCGTAGGGGTTTGCATTTACGCAGACCATGATTATTCGAGTTTGATGTGCCAACAACTGCACTTTTTGGTTTCAAATATACGGAAAACAAGACTTTTGACTGTATTTTGTTTTGTTCATAATTGCGGCTTTTATTTGAGCATCAGATATCACAAATCACAACGTTGCCTCACACCAGGAATTTCTCCTGTATCGTGGGTACCTTCACAAATATTTAAACTAACATACACAAGTACCCGACTTAAAAAAACTATCTGTAGGTCATACAGATACTTGTATTCATAACGTCATTATAGCACAGTGACCATATCGACTTCACGCGGACACAATGACCGAAATTCGTGTTTAAAATGAGTCCACGTGCTGTTATTGGTCAACCAATCGTTAAGCGACGTATTAGCACCACCATGTAAATAACCACTGTGATGTACTGTAAAATTATTAAATAAATATGTGCCTCTGCGACCCGCCCGCTCGGCATTACGTTGACAGAAGTCGCGGCGAGCGGACGTGTCGCACACACTCTAATAGAAATATAACAGTGTTTCATTAAACCACCCTAGTGTTAAAGTGAGACATAACAACCACCAATGAGTCCGTGGCATTGCCAATCACCCCAGTGACCTTATAAACACACACATAACATCACGCCTGCAATCTCCGAAGGGTTAGGCAGAGGTACCCAGTATACCCACATTTCGCCAGTTATGTTAAGACATAAGCTTAACCATGTAATAGGGGTGAGCCCATTGTCACCAACAGGGCACAAAACCAGAAAATAACACTTTGCCCGACCCGGGAATCGAACCCAGAACCTTCATGCTCATAGTCGCGCTTACGACTACTAAACCAACGAAATATTAAAATGGTTCGATCTTACTTGTATCAGGAACGAAAGTAAACCAATCCTGTCCGGAGCGTCGCCTCAACCGCGAGAGCGGTTACACAGGACTTCGCGTCCTCACGCGGCTCCTACGACGATCTCGTTCGCGCTTGGAACGGCGATCGGATCCCGAAACTTGCTACGTACGTGACCTTCCACTTCGCTTATGGTGGCTACAAGATCGCTTAGAACGAGAGGCACTAGTTTTTGAACGCGAACAACTCGATCTATCCATTGCCAACTACTACCCGCTTTTATATAAAATTAAAAGCCTGAAAACTAGTTTTTAACTTGTGGGCGAAAAGAATCCACTATCCCACTTCTGATATTAGGAATCAGAAGTGAAATACGTGAACAAAATAAACAATGTTTTCACACCACCTGCTCGAAAATGTCAAATTATATGTCATGCAACCTTAAGAGTGTATGCTACCTCAGATTAGCAACCTTATTTGTGGTGGTTCAAACTTCGCTTGAAATACTGTTAGAATAAAGTTCTAATCAGCTTGCACTACAAAGCGGTTGTTACGTCTTTCGCTGCGGCCGAATAGTGCGAAATTAGTGGTATTTTGCGATTTACAAAAAATCTATTGATTGGACTAAAAAAGTAAAACACTATGACTTTAGTATGTTGCTTGTACAATTATTTGGCAAAACAATCAAAACGATGACATGTATTTTAGTACGGTTTTTACTCGTTAAAAGAAATTTTTAGAGGTATCTTCGCGATTTTTTTCTATCAAGCAAAGTTAGTTGTATTATGTTTTCACAACACTATGGCACTAGCATATATCCTAAAGAATATCATATATTTTTCCGATGTTGATTACTGCAGTGAATCATATACTTTTACGCATTATAAAACTCGCGTTTGAGGTACCATAAGCTCTTAACCTAAAGTGAGTCATTAGTGGCCGGGGGAACAGCCGGTCAATAATGTTGTACTGGATTTCATTATGACCCGCTGGTCAATAATGTGATTTGAATTTGGAATCTCACATGCTCAGCTAAATTGGCAGTATAGTACCTACTATAGTGCGCGCGGAACTAGTTGGCCGCGCCTTAGGCATGTTTTTGTTTTTTATTTGTATTCTTTTCATAAATAAATATTTTCATAATAAATTGAACAATTATCACGATATCTCGAGATTGGTCATCACTGTATAATTATAGTCTCCTGTGCATTGCGAGCTGTAGGCAACCCGCCCCCTCACCCCTGTCGCCATCTAAGGCGCGGCCAACTAGTTCCGCGCGCACTATAACAAACACCCTTTGGTGCCAGAAAGAGGAAAGCTATTCTCGATACCCTTACTAGGTACGCGTGGATGATATTCTCGATTTCCTACAAAATCATAACGAATGCTTCTTCATATCGTTGCCATGTTTTCGAAGACATAATAATTTTTGTAAGAATAATTATATAACTACGAACCATTTTTTAAAAGGAATGAATGATCGATTAAAACTGGCATTAATAATAACAAATACCGTACCGCGCCGTAATACCGTAATAGTAATTGGCTGTAACATTAGTTAATTTATTTTAAGCGCATTTTATGCGCTAAGATTATTGCTGAGGAATTTGTGAATAAATAAATAAATAATAAAACCTATCTAATTATACTACAGTCAATTTATCACATTTTATCAAAAATACGTACTACACGAGCGTCTCCAATGACGTTCTAAATTCAAAATGCATACAGCCAATCATCCAAAACCATTCTACCATTTCTTTCTTATAATTATTTCTATTTCATTATTTCTAATATGTTATTCTTACTGTTTGTTTATTTAATAAATACTTTGTTTTTCGTATTACCTATGGCTATTATTTTCTCACAGTAGGTGTAAAAAGTAGAGTATCCTCCTCTGGGCTAAAGGTGTCTTTGCCTTGGGCTAGCTTGAATCCCTCGCTGCATTCAGGATTCTTGTATTAACTCCCTCGCTTCGCTCGTGAGTTAAACTCTTAACTCCCTCCCTGCGGTCGGGAGTTAAATCCCGAATGCTTCATTGCGCTCGAGATTCAATATGACGCCCGTGACATAAGACACAACTTTAGCCCCTTGGTGCATAATCTACTATTAATATCTTTTGAATTACACTTTTACAAAAATATCAAGACAAATATTTTAAACAATAATCAAATAGAAATAGCACTAGCAAATGGAATAATCAGTACACGAGCAAAAACATAAACCAAAATTAGCGAAGCACACGATAATAGTCGGGTAGCAAGTCCTTTCCGAGCGCCGTCCAAGCAAAAAGTGACCGTTGCACCGCCGCTCGCCTCGTTTTATGAACTTCTGTCGGTTGCCGCACGTCGACCGGACGCTAACCGCACGGCTACTGGCTGATGGCGTGACTTTGAGCCAACAATATTATTATTCAGGTCTAAATGTCCATTGAAACTGTGAAAAAATCAAACTTCTAAGCTAACGTAATCAAAAGATACAGCCGTTTATGCTGTAAACTTTGGACACTCGCAAGGGAATCAAAACCTACAGGGTACTTCCCGTGAACTAAGACTTATTACTTGTTATCTACAAGTCATAATAAAGATTGGTTTAACATTTACCTTAAAGTAACAACTAAACTCACCTCAGATTAATTTAATTCTAAACTTACCTTGTTTATAATCTTCTTAGCGAGTTTCAGCTGAAACTCTGTCCGCACAACTATGTTAATAGGCAGTGATAGTCGTGGAAAGAAGTTTAATTTAATTATAACTTATAACTACACTATGAAGATTCTTTGAAGGTGTAAATTAAACCATACAAAGTTTGAAACTATGTTGCGGAACTTGAGTGAAGTTGTAAATGTTTAGCAGTGGGCATATATGTGGCTATAAGAGAGATGAATACAAATATTGAAGATAATATAAATTCTCTTTATGAGAGTGAGGATCAGCAAGGAAATGATGGATGTATTGAGTGAGGAATGATAAGAGAAGGAAAAAGATTGGCAGAGGAGAATGGAAAAAAAAAAGTGTTGCATTGACCCCAAGTAACATGGACCAAGGGCAGGAAGATCCCGTCGGGCCTGTGGATTATCCCGTCGGGGCTGTGGATTATCGAAAGGATAACGCGGCTCTGACGCAAGGGCAAAGAAGGAACATTGGTTTGGTTTTTAGTCAGTAGAGGTCTGACACTCCCCTTAGCTCTGCCCAAGAGCGGGGGGGGGGGGGGGGAAGGTTATTCGATGATTTTCCACCCACCAAAAAAAAAAAAGGGTAGGAAGATGTAAGTGCTGTGACAGGCAGAGGAGTCTGAATTAATGAAAAAATATGTCTTATTGACGAATAAAAGTCGTCTGGAGGTCGGAAGTAATCTCACGGGAACGTACCACCAGGATAAAAAGGATGCTACGTCTTGCCAGGTTAGTGCATGTTTACGTACGCGCGGCGCGGCGCGCGGCGCGGCCGGCGACGCGATCCGCACTAAATTCAAACGTATGGCGGTGTATGAGTGCGTTCACGGAGAAGCGAATTTATACGCGATTGCTTGAATTTGAGGCGGCGGCCGCGGCGGCGAACGCGGCGGCGGCCGCGGCGACGGACGCGGCGATGCACGCGGCGGTTTATTCTCGATGAAGCGATGCCCGCGACGGAACTTGGCCTTGAAAATTCGCGGCGGCCGCCGCGCCGCGTCTCTATGTACACCGTCGTACATTGCCATACGTTTGTGTTTGCGCGAACGATGATATCTGCCGCTGCACGCATCGCCTGTCCGTGAACACAAAATTCGCTCGACGCGTCGCTCGACGCGTCGCCGGCCGCGCCGCACGCCGCGCCGCGCGTACGTAAACATGCACTTAGAGTTACCTATATCCGTTTGCCAATAACGTCATTCAAAATAGAGTTACTTACGTATTTAGAATGGGTAGTATAAACAAAACAAGTTTATAATTATTATGTTTAGCTATCAAAATTGAGCGCCTTTCATAATCGAATATCTATGCTATTAACCATGGAGGAGTTTATCGTAAGGATATCCTGACTACAGGATCAGGCTATGGCTGTCATAAAAATGTATTGTCACCAGAACTAAAGGTGTGCTTAAAATTTCAACTCAATAGGTGGGGAAAACTGGTTTGAAATTCAGTTACAAGATTTACCCAATACATCTTATCTATCTATCTAAATATTATATATATAAATAAAAAGATAAGTCCTGACTGACTGATTGACTGACTCATCAACGCCCAGCCCAAACCCTTGGACCTAGAAAGCTGAAATTTTGCACAGAGGTTCCTTTTATAATGTAGACAAGAAATAAGGAAGGATTCAATTCAAGGAAGGATTCAATTCAATTCAAGGAAGGATTCAATTCAATTCAAGGAAGGATTCAACCCTTAATAAGGGAGTTAAATAGGGGATGAAAGTTTGTATGGAAGTTGACATTTTTACGCGGGCGAAGCCGCTGGCAAAAGCTAGTACAAAATAACAGTTTAAGTTAAATAAAAGCTTATAAAAACAAATTGTTTGTAATAAAAGATTACAAAAGACCGTGAACAACTTAAGGAAGTGTTTCTAATAGTCTATAATAGCCTTGTTAGCAACAGCATGTTAAAAAGTCATTAAGGGGTCCCCGAGGGGTCTCCGAAGACTAACAATCTAAACTATTAGTCGTAACGCCCTATTTTCTTTAATAACAAGGGAACCGAATCAATTTGGTGCTCGCTCTTCAATATATTCTCGGGCCCATTAATAATTCAACTGAACTATCGACCGATTGAAAGTCTGAAGTCCGCAGGGGAACCTTAAAATTAGCGTGTTGTTTTTCGTAGTTTAGAAAGTGTAAGCGTGAATACTTTACCAACTGGAATTATAAAACCCAGAGGGGATTTTAAACATGATTGCTTATAAGTCTGCCTTTTCAGTCGAGTGGTCTCAAGGTTTGCTTCCCAGGTTGGGCAAAGAGTTATTGGGTTTTTCGATCAGAAAATTTGTGCTATTAAACGATACTGGCAAAATGTGTGCACCAAGTACCTACACCTCTCTAACCCTTCGGGGATTGTAGAGGTGATGTTATTTTTTTATAAGTACTCTATTATAAGTACTCTATTATAAGTACTCTATTATAAGTACTCTATTATAAGTACTCTATTATAAGTACTCTATTATAAGTACTCTATTATTTATCTACGTAGCATCCCGTAGTTATCTTATTTGTGGATGTCAGATAGACAGTCGCTCCATAATTATGTACCTAATTCTGGTATTGGCCTGCATTCGGTTTCGATGGAAGCCTCTATCAAGAGCTAGGGAGGTGACGGTGAACAATAAATTAGAAACATTTTAACAAACCCTTCTTTTATGCTTAGAAAGAAATAATCCCCAAAGAGATCCCCATACCTCAAATATTTTTCCCTACGGTATCCTGGCTATTTTCAACACCCCAAAGTACCCAACATCTGTACGCATACCAAAAGAACGACGTCGCATCTCTTTAAAGAGGTAGGTACCTAATGTCTATGAGTTCCGGCTGCATCATTTAACGTGTTAATTGAAATAGATACTAAATGCCATCTGTTCCTGTCATGCGCAGTAAACTTCGACCAACTTATCTGTGCAGGCGGAAAAACACGGAACTAAAATAAATGTACTAAGTTTGACGTAGCGATGCACATTTTCTTGACCAGTGGCGCCACCATGAAATTCACACTTATAATGGTCATACTGTAAGTCTAGTGGCTCATACAAAGGGGCTGAGGTGGCTGCAGTAGACGGTTGACAATATTTTCTGTGGCACTATGAGTGGGAAACATCAGTCATTCTTTTTTGCTGCTTTTCTTGCTTGGATTGTTTTGTTTCATCATCATCAGCGTGTAATGTTCCCACTGCAGGGACTTAGGCCTCCTCTCTAGGAGAGGAATGGGCTATAATCCACCACGCGGGCCCAGTGCGGATTGGTGTCTTCGAATTTTTTGGTTCTAAAGTGATGAATAAATTACACAAAGTAATGCACCTGACTGGGTTCGAACCTACGACTCACTGTTCATAAGTCGTGGCCACTACCACTGGACCACCGCTGCTCATTGTTTTGTTTACTATTGGTTTATTGTTTTTTTTGTATGTAAATCTAATATGCTTAGGTATAATTCGTATCTAAATACAGGGCCCTCTCACTATTTTTGAGCTACTGCATATTGGTGAGCAATTTGTTTAAAGGAAACATTATCATCTGCCTAGCCTTTTCCCAACTATGTTGGGGTCGGCTTCCTGTCTAACCGGATGCAGCTGAAAATCTGTATTTTACATAAAACGACTGTCTATCTGACCTCCACAACCCAGCAAGGTACTGGGTAATACGATAGCCTTTGTTAAGACTGGTTGTGAAACTTGCGGGCAACTAACTACCTGTAACGACTGCCAACGATTGACTTATGGGAACGAACGGCTTCCGTGGCATGGAAGAACATCGGCGTGTAAAGGGTGGTACGGATCATCGATCCACGAACACGGCTTAACGATATCGATCTTTAAGCTGCAAGCGGCAGTTATTATTAAGCAACGAGCACGTGCAGTAACCAATACAGTTTTAATGAAAATATTTAAATGATCGCCATCATAATAAGAGTTTTCTCGGTCTTAGCATTTTCGTAGGCGACAAAATATTTCTGTCACAATATTTATAGTCAATAATGTAAATGTCGTTGAGAAAACTTGGAAACCCGTGGGCTTAACACCCACGCTGGGTCACCGTTAAAGTATCCTTAGTTTCTAAACATTCTCTGTTAAATATGAACTTTCGATGAATGATTTAATGTCAAAGGTCAAGCATTTATATTATTGCTTTATGAGCTCTACTAACAAAGAAATAAAGCTGTCACGTACGTCGTACAACCACATAAATATTGCACGTAATACATATTATGTAATCATATCAGCGTATGACAAAACATTGAACCACTCATAATACTTTATTAATATTTTGTCTATTATTTTTTTGAAGTGAAAACTTCTTTAGCGGCGTTGAGCACTTTGGGAAATTGTTCTGTGATGGGTATAAAATCTTATACTCGCGTCAGGACACGTGACCACGTGACCCTGATCGAAAAAGCGTAAGACGGATGGAGAGTAGACAGCTATCCCCTCTCTACGGCGCGGCGAAAATGTATGCCTGGGCCTACTGTTTCGTTTAGGCAGCGCAGGGCGCTTAATAATAATAATAATTATTATTAATAATAATATAATTAATAATAATAATAATAATTAATAATAATAATAATAATGATGACAGCTGTCAAAATTGAAACAGCTATATCTCGGAAACTATCGACCTTAGACTAGTTGTGTGTAGGGACAATTGATAGGTCTCAATGAGATCTACATTTCGGATGACAGCTGTCAAAATTGAAACGGCTATATCTCGGAAACTATCGACCTTAGACTAGTTGTGTGTAGGGACAAGTGATAGGTCTCAATGAGATCTACATTTCAGATGACAGCTGTCAAAATTGAAACGGCTATATCTCGGAAACTATCGACCTTAGACTAGTTGTGTGTAGGGACAAGTGATAGGTCTCAATGAGATCTACATTTCGGATGACAGCTGTCAAAATTGAAACAGCTATATCTCGGAAACTATCGACCTTAGACTAGTTGTGTGTAGGGACAAGTGATAGGTCTCAATGAGATCTACATTTCGGATGAAAGCTGTCAAAATTGAAACGGCTATATCTCGGAAACTATCGACCTAAGACTAGTTGTGTGTAGGGACAAGTGATAGGTCTCAATGAGATCTACATTTCGGATGACAGCTGTCAAAATTGAAACGGCTATATCTCGGAAACTATCGACCTTAGACTAGTTGTGTGTAGGGACAAGTGATAGGTCTCAATGAGATCTACATTTCGGATGACAGCTGTCAAAATTGAAACAGCTATATCTCGGAAACTATCGACCTTAGACTAGTTGTGTGTAGGGACAAGTGATAGATCTCAATGAGATCTACATTTCGGATGACAGCTGTCAAAATTGAAACGGCTATATCTCGGAAACTATCGATCTTAGACTAGTCGTGTGGGAGTTGGACATTTTGACCCTGAACGTTAACGATGTCGACTGTACAGTCAATAAAATACAAAAATAATTTATTTTGAACTAGACTGTACAATGTTTTTATGATGCTTAATCGGAGGCATGGGAAAAAATATTCCCGCTCCTCCTACCAATCGGAGTTCCGATCGGAGGACAGGGAAAGACAAAATAAATGGGTTAGCATAGTTATGGCGGAATAATTGAATTTTTAAATAATGAATTTGGTTTAACTATGTCGAATGATCGCAATCTTAGCACAACGAAATACAAAACTACTATTGATGCGGTCTTTATTAGACATTTAAATAGGTTCGAATCAAAACTGTTCGTTTCTTACTTCAGCTACCATAAACCTATCGTATCAGTTTTAGAGATTGGCGATGATAGTTCTGGTAATGATGATGGTGAAAAAGTCGTTGAAATTATGGATGAAAGTTGATTTTTCGGAGAGATAAACTTTTTAATGTAAAATAATTGTAATAGTTTTAAAGTGTTAAATTTTTAATGTAATATAAATTGTCATGTTTGTGTACGATAGCGCAATAAATCAATATTGTATTCTACCACATAAATGATAGTACTTTTATACTGTTAAAGCAATTGGTGCAAAATTATTCCCTAACCATTCCAAAATATCAAACATGCTCAACGTTAATAATCAAGTTTTCACTTCTGCCGGCACTCCCGGAGTGCAACCCGTCTTTTTTTTTATTTATTATGGGCTTACTCTTGACCTCAATCTTGCCCTTAGGGCAGAGATGAGGTCGACGATGGAACGAGCTTATAGTCCAAGATCCAAGAGCAATCAGACATAACTTATTTTCACACGGATGAAACCTGAAGTTTTCAGTAGCGTCTCGTGTGCCTTGAATACCTACGCGCTTTGTGGAACTTGCCGAGTGACACCTGGGCAGGTACCAGGTGAGAAAGGTGACTAAAAATAAGAACTATTTAACTTAAATTCACATGGCTGATTTTTATATATGTCATGTAGAATATTATTTTAAAGTAATATCATATAGTGTCAGACACTTTTGATGGACCAGAGTTTTTGTGAGACGCTTTTCTGTCTGTTAAGCAATACGGCCGACGGAAAGTGTCTGGGAGTATTTGCGACTTATTTTTAAGGATAATTCCTAAAATACACGTAAAAAACAGCTTGGATAAAATACTTCACGTATTTTCTCCAAGCTGTTTTTTTACGTATATTTTCCACTCCCAGACACTTTCCGTCGGCCGTATTGCTTTACAGACGCTTTAAATAATACTAAACTCCATATGATTTAATACTTAAAGCTTAATTGATCGGGATATTGCCATGCTATATCGGTCAGGCGCTTCAAAATCCAAGCTTAAAAGCGTCTGACAAAAACTCTGGTCCATCAAAAGTGTCTGACACTATATGATATTACTTTAAAATAATATTCTACATGACATATATAAAAATCAGCCATGTGAATTTAAGTTAAATAGTTCTTATTTGACCTGGTGAAGGTTGCGGGGATCCGCTGGATGCGAGACGCACGGGACCGGTCAATGTGGCGACACTTAGGGGAGGCCTATGTCCAGCAGTGGACGTCTTTCGGCTGAAATGATGATGATGATGATGAGTTCTTATTTTTAGTCACCTTTCTCACCTGGTACCTGCCCAGGTGTCACTCGGCAAGTTCCACAAAGCGCGTAGGTATTCAAGGCACACGAGACGCTACTGAAAACTTCAGGTTTCATCCGTGTGAAAATAAGTTATGTCTGATTGCTCTGGGATCTTACTCTATTACCCAGAAGAAGCCTATTTACTCGCGACTTAAATAGATTATGATTTAATCAAGAAGCTACTCAATTAGTCATCCTCTCAGCAGTCACTGTCTTTCTAGCTATACCATCCTTCCTTCCACACAGTCTATTCATCATTTATTTGGTCATCCTCTAGTCTTATATTCATATAAATTCATACTAATCATCTTCCTCATTCATCTACATAAAATTTCTATCTATACCAAGATAACCGATAACCGACTACCGCATGATTTTTCAGTCAATCGCGCCAATTTCAGAATTCTTCTTCTTTGTGCTCATTATTAATTTTATCCATTCGCGTTACAGCACACATTCTCCTTAGCATTCTCATCGACATGCAATATATTTTTTATCCTTTTTTTAGGCCGAATATTGTGGTCTATAAGACAACAGGTTACATATTTTTATAAATTTTACTCTTTAGGTTATGGGGACTTGGACCAAGGTGTGGCTAATAAAAAAACCAAAATATCCACAATCCAAGGGACTGCCAAAATAGCTTAATACCTAAATACCACAATTAAGTCCACACTACACATAACTACCTTCTTCATCCACTTAGAAGTTAACCCCACAACGTCGGACCCACTCCTCATCATATATCACATACATAAGTATGTGAATTTTTCCCTCTATATTTTTATGCGCATAACGGGCACAATTCCCCAACTAAAGAGCAAAGTTTCCCACTTTCCCAATGTTTAGTGACGGCATTACATCAAGTGAACGCCTGACGGAATCAGCGGTGCTATTGTGGTGAACAATAGTGCTGATATAAGTTGCAGGAAAAGGATTTTCTTTGGCCGAATTATTTCTAACAATACATATGTGTTTAAGGTGGAATGGAAGGCGTTGGGGGGTTATGTTTTGATTTGGGTTCTTATCGTTTTTTGGGAGTGATTGGTGTGAGTGAATTTTCTTTTAGTATTCTCCGTTTGTGCAAGGATTACTTATGATTGCTTGAAGCTCTAGTATATATCATTCGGACTTGTAAAAGCCATGATTGCTGGTGTAATGATCGCTAAGACCAAACTTTCAGGTTTCCAGTTTTTTCGGTTACCGTCTTCTTCAGTTTGTTCAGCCATCTTAAACTTGTGGTCGTGTCCGCAGATGGCCTTTTGTTCTTTCTGGTTTTCAAACAAAAAGCCAATACCTGGTTAAAAGCGCCTACGAAAACATAGATTGACAATCCCAAAACTATTTTTCAATTTGGTTAATTATACATTGTAAAGTTTTTACCAAAAAATATAGCAAAAGAACTCGCGTTGACGCTGAATAATCTATACTAGCTGTTGCCAGCGGGTTCCCCCGCTGCAACTCGAAAATTATCCCACGGGCAGATAAAATCGGGATGAAAACTATCCTATGTGGTAATCCAGGTTATAATCTATCTGTGTACCAAATTGTATCCAAATCCGTTCAGTAGTTTTGGCGTGTAGAAGTAACAAACATACACACTCGCACAGTCACACACTCGCAAACTTTCGCCTTTATTTATAATATTAGTGTGAAGTGTGATTAGTAGGATTATAAAGAAGTAAAAGCCTGTGAGTTTGGTACTTTGTATGTAGGGGACAATTTCCGGTACGAATAAGGGAATTATTTTATTATTACTGATTGATAGATAGCCGAGCTATCACAATTTTTACGGACGAAGACGCGGGCGATTAGCTAGTGAACAATACATTCAAAATTACACCTAATCATTTCAAAATCACGTGAACAACCCTAATCAGTGCTAATATCGCTCAATATCTCAAAAACACTGACGCAAACCCGAACTATCGTGATTAAACCATAATTAAAGTTGGTCCGTTCTGGCAAAGTTTCGGGGGATCATCTAATCCAGGGTGACCTACGAAAAGCCCGTTTAATATTCAGTGTCACACTTGAACTCATCCTGGGATTAGAACGTAATGTATGCCCGAGACGGCAGTCGCACCACTATTCGGCGCTTTGCACTTTATATATGGTGGAAGGAATTGCTGCTAGAATCCAGCGCTTGAGAGTTCGGTGGTGCAGCGCTGGTTAAGTTACAGCGCTTTATTCTCATTACTGCTTTAATTTGTCTTGTCAGTGTTGGTTGTTTTGCAGATTTGAATACAGTGCAAGTTTTGTGCAAGGATCTTCTGGTGCTCGAATGATTTTAACAGAGTCGTGATGCGTTAGTTACTGTTTTTGCCACACACCAATAGATCTTTGTAGCGCTTTACTTTCCTTCATCATCATTCACAGGACGATTATACCCACTGCTGGGAATAGACCTCTCTTTGCTTGTCCCAAGCTCCATGCTCATGTGCCAGCCTCACAAAAACAATAATTTCGTCTGCCCATCTCGCCGCGCGTCAACCATTACATTTTTCTTTCCATTCCTTGGACACCACTCGGTCACACGAAAGTCAATTATATAGTCTACCTGTAAGATTTATTTTAATTTTCATCAATATACAATACTGTCTGACTTTCAGCAACTATGAAAAGAAGGATATTGACAAATTATTGTATGACCCACATTTTCATGAAAAAATCTTATTTTTTACGGTAAATAGAGCGTGAGCTGTCTTTTGTGACATACATAATTATTCTAAGATGTTCAAAAACATTTTCTAAAGCAGAAACTTATGAGAAATATATTCGAGTCGCTACAGAATAGGGGTGTCGCAAATCTGAGATATTAGACCCGATATAACTAGCTATCTGACGACTAAATTCAGTGCCTAAGTCGCAGATATAGATAAGCCTAGATAATGCAAGAGCACCTACTCTTCGTGCCTGCGTTTAAAACAATAAGTTGTTATCGTTACAACTCAAGAACAAATCGTAGTCTATGTAACAGTAAAAAAATGAATTATGTATTATTTTACTGTTACATTTATATAATTGAATAGCTAGGTGCTCAATGAGGGTTTATAAAAATATTCAACTCTAATCCCTTCTTTGTTTTCATATGAATAGGGTGAGTGGGGGCTTGTGACGTCACTTGTAGGTAAAAAAATGTACTGACATGTGACGTCGCACGAGTTTTCGAAGTGCACTGTATCGTCTTCATTTAAAAAAAAACTTTACGTAAAAAAATAATAAATATGTGTCCAATATTTTTAGGAAATCTATCTGACAGACATTTTTTTTTTGTCAATTACTCTATTGTGATACTTGTATATCTAGTCACATCCACATCTGTGGCCTAGGTCGTCTAACGTTCGAGTCATGAGAGACTAGAGTTAGGACTGATAAATGTGGAGTGAGATTAATATGTGTTTATTAATTATACCTTGCCAGTTGGAGGTTGACATAGTGTCATGAGCTCCCTAATTTAGTTTGTGCTGTATTAGGCTTGCAGTTTGCAGAAAGGTGGTGAATTTAATCTTGGTTTATGAGATCCTGGGTACAACTTCAGACTCGGGAAAAGAGTTATTGGGTTTTTAAATCAGAAATTTCTCAGTAGCAACCACGGAGTCTAGATGTGTGCCTATAGAATGGTAATATGCTTGCCTCCTACGTTTTAATAATAACATATACATTATAAACATAATTATAATTATTAAAATATTTAATTTTAAATAAATTGAAATATGAGTGTACAGATAGAGACTCCACCGACCCCACAGTAAAATCATTACTACGGTTTTGTGGAGCTTAGTGTAAAAGTTTACTTACCATTTTAAATATAAATAAAATTAAAAATACATACCTACACCTCTGCCTTCCACTTCGGGGATGACAGGCGTGATAATGGTTATGAAAATTAAAAACTCACTTCACTAAACCAAAATATAGGTCAAAATGAACATAGTACCAAACTTTCCAAATCCACATAATCCCTCTCAAGTCTATATAATTTGAATCTCTGCCAAAGACTATGGACGTTCAGCGTTCACCCATCAAACGCATGCCAAAATGCCGCAAATATAATATAATAGTATGAGCGGTAAGGGCCATAACGCCGTGCCTTGAATACCAACGGATTATTAACCTAATACGCGTAATGAACATCACCGTTTAAGTTGAGGTTTAGGTGTGGTATAGGGGTTTAGATATTGATCGAGAATTGATAGGTACACATACATACATAAACTCACGCCATTTTACCATGGGGATAGGCAGAAACCACAAGTCGCACAGTAGTAAAGATCCTTATTTTTTTTTTTGGTGGGTGGAAAATCATCAAATGACCCCCCCCCCCCGCTCTTGGGCAGAGCGAAGGGGAGTGTCAGACTTCTACTGACTAAAAACCGAACCTTTGTTCCTTCTTTGCCCTTGCGCCGAGGCCACGTCATCTCGTTCTATAATCCGCGGCCCTCCTTTTGCCACATCTACGTTTATACATCTGGCCATACATAAATATGCCAACAGGTTAACTACATGATAATAAACTTTATGGTAGGATCGAGATAAAAAAAAACTTTAACCGCCTTATTAATAAAAATAGTTAAACCTGGTTTAACTTAAACTTGGTTTATCTCGCATGCCACCACTTTCTTTTGAATATTTTTGAAGTGAGACGGCATGCGAGATAAACCAAGTCTAAGTTAAACCAGGTTTAAGGCGAGGTTGCACTACTTTGTTTTTATGTACACACGATCTCACCCCCCGCCCTGCCGCGCGAGCGATATAATGCCTAAATTTTGACTGTTTTTTCTCTCTTGGAGAAAAATGATAAAGAAATTATACATTATGTGACCCGAGATAATACACATTTTTTACGACCTTTATTATGATATTAGTTTTATTTTTCAAAGCCTAATATAACTCAAGTTAAACGATTATTTAGCCATCATTTGGATATGTCTTTGCGATTTAATTGGTTGCAGTGAAGTGTAAGTAATCGTGTATCGCATGCCCGACATAATTCGCACATTGATAAGAAGACCGTCACTATACGAAAAATGATGTTTTTCTGTTAGCAGTGCCATCTCTCAGCGCCCGTAAATACTATTTTTTTCCAAAGACACCAATCGTCGTAACTATACTATTTATCGGTAGATGGCGTTAGTGTCGAACTGCTTTATCGACAATGTTGATACGATCTGTTATGACAGACCGCCATTTTTTCATTAATGACTGTGAAGTTAACAAAAACGGTTTCATCTGGTGTATTCCATAGTGGCATTATTTGGATAAAGGCGATTTGGATTGACCATACTTCGTAATTACGAATTAACTTTAATACGAATACCGTCATATTTTGTTAAGCGTCGTTTATTAAGCTTTTTTATTTTGTAAAAATTGCCATGTTGCAAAGACATACTGACATTTTTTATTTAGTGGCACTCTTCGTGTTACAAAATTTGAAGTATTTGATTCGATGATTAACTCAGAACGTCATTATTTCTTTAGTGCCTTTCTTCCTATAAGCCAAACAGAGGATTCGTATTCAATTTGAACGACATACTGACATTTTTGAAGTGAAAACTTCTTTAGCGGCGTTGAGCACTTTGGGAAATTGTTCTGTGATGGGTATAAAATCTTAAACTCGCGTCAGGATACGTGACCACGTGACCCTGATCGAAAATTCGTCAGGACACGTGACCACGTGACCCTGATCGAAAAAGCGTAAGACGGATGGAGAGTAGACAGCTATCCCCTCTCTACGGCGCGGCGAAAATGTATGCCTGGGCCTACTGTTTCGTTTAGGCAGCGCAGGGCGCTTAATAATAATAATTATTATTATTAATAATAATATAATTAATAATAATAAAATTATTAATAATAATAATATAATTAATAATAATAATTAATAATAATAATAATTAATAATAATAATAATTAATAATAATAATAATTAATAATAATAATAATGATGACAGCTGTCAAAATTGAAACAGCTATATCTCGGAAACTATCGACCTTAGACTAGTTGTGTGTAGGGACAAGTGATAGGTCTCAATGAGATCTACATTTCAGATGACAGCTGTCAAAATTGAAACGGCTATATCTCGGAAACTATCGACCTTAGACTAGTTGTGTGTAGGGACAAGTGATAGGTCTCAATGAGATCTACATTTCGGATGACAGCTGTCAAAATTGAAACAGCTATATCTCGGAAACTATCGACCTTAGACTAGTTGTGTGTAGGGACAAGTGATAGGTCTCAATGAGATCTACATTTCGGATGACAGCTGTCAAAATTGAAACGGCTATATCTCGGAAACTATCGACCTAAGACTAGTTGTGTGTAGGGACAAGTGATAGGTCTCAATGAGATCTACATTTCGGATGACAGCTGTCAAAATTGAAACGGCTATATCTCGGAAACTATCGACCTTAGACTAGTTGTGTGTAGGGACAAGTGATAGGTCTCAATGAGATCTACATTTCAGATGACAGCTGTCAAAATTGAAACGGCTATATCTCGGAAACTATCGACCTTAGACTAGTTGTGTGTAGGGACAAGTGATAGGTCTCAATGAGATCTACATTTCGGATGACAGCTGTCAAAATTGAAACAGCTATATCTCGGAAACTATCGACCTTAGACTAGTTCCGCCTTATTACAAAACGTAGTTAAACCTGGTTTAACTTAGACTTGGTTTATCTCGCATGACGTCTCACTTCAATAATATTCAAAAGAAAGTGACAGCATGCGAGATAAACCAGGTCTAAGTTAAACCAGGTTTAACTACGTTTTGTAATAAGGCGGGTTGTGTGTAGGGACAAGTGATAGGTCTCAATGAGATCTACATTTCGGATGACAGCTGTCAAAATTGAAACGGCTATATCTCGGAAACTATCGACCTAAGACTAGTTGTGTGTAGGGACAAGTGATAGGTCTCAATGAGATCTACATTTCGGATGACAGCTGTCAAAATTGAAACGGCTATATCTCGGAAACTATCGACCTTAGACTAGTTGTGTGTAGGGACAAGTGATAGGTCTCAATGAGATCTACATTTCAGATGACAGCTGTCAAAATTGAAACGGCTATATCTCGGAAACTATCGACCTTAGACTAGTTGTGTGTAGGGACAAGTGATAGGTCTCAATGAGATCTACATTTCGGATGACAGCTGTCAAAATTGAAACAGCTATATCTCGGAAACTATCGACCTTAGACTAGTTGTGTGTAGGGACAAGTGATAGATCTCAATGAGATCTACATTTCGGATGACAGCTGTCAAAATTGAAACGGCTATATCTCGGAAACTATCGATCTTAGACTAGTCGTGTGGGAGTTGGACATTTTGACCCTGAACGTTAACGATGTCGACTGTACAGTCAATAAAATACAAAAATAATTTATTTTGAACTAGACTGTACAATGTTTTTATGATGCTTAATCGGAGGCATGGGAAAAAATATTCCCGCTCCTCCTACCAATCGGAGTTCCGATCGGAGGACAGGGAAAGACAAAATAAATGGGTTAGCATAGTTATGGCGGAATAATTGAATTTTTAAATAATGAATTTGGTTTAACTATGTCGAATGATCGCAATCTTAGCACAACGAAATACAAAACTACTATTGATGCGGTCTTTATTAGACATTTAAATAGGTTCGAATCAAAACTGTTCGTTTCTTACTTCAGCTACCATAAACCTATCGTATCAGTTTTAGAGATTGGCGATGATAGTTCTGGTAATGATGATGGTGAAAAAGTCGTTGAAATTATGGATGAAAGTTGATTTTTCGGAGAGATAAACTTTTTAATGTAAAATAATTGTAATAGTTTTAAAGTGTTAAATTTTTAATGTAATATAAATTGTCATGTTTGTGTACGATAGCGCAATAAATCAATATTGTATTCTACCACATAAATGATAGTACTTTTATACTGTTAAAGCAATTGGTGCAAAATTATTCCCTAACCATTCCAAAATATCAAACATGCTCAACGTTAATAATCAAGTTTTCACTTCTGCCGGCACTCCCGGAGTGCAACCCGTCGTTTTTTTTTATAGTGTCACGTCTTTAGACAGCTAAGCTTCCTTGGACTGAAAGGAAGAAAAACGACATTAAATCGTTGATTGATCAAAATCTCATTCCTAATTATTACGTTTCTTCCTATTTTGATAGAATCCTTTAAGAATAAGTTTAATTATTGTGATAAAGTAATATTCTTGATCTCAATTATTTAAGTATAAGTTCATTTTTATCACCTAAGTTTGTTGAAGTTTTGTAACAAAAATTAAAGTCTGAAAATATGTATAAAAATGTGATTATCCTAGCTGTTGCCCTCGCAAACAAGTTAATGTTTGAGTATTTTGTATTAAACATTGAAATAAATTTATTTTATAAATAAAAACAGTTTATTCTTTACAAAATTAAATTTTATGTATTGTTATTGTGTCGGTTGGTTGTCATGAAGTAGGAAATGTTGAACATTTTCATTAATGGTATAACGTCACTAAAAAGGTTTTTTGAAAAAATCTGTTATTTAAAAATACTTTTTCAAAAAAAAAAAAAATACATTACAGTCGTGTTTAATGCTCTCTACAATTAAAATCTAACATGATATCGATTTTTTATACTTTCTGGCGCAAAACTCATAATAACTGTTTGGTAAAACTTTAAATGCTTCTACTGAAAAAAATGGTTTTTTGGTTAGTGTCACTATTCTTATCAAGGTGCGTATCATGATCGAAGAGCCAACTATGTAATACATTTTTTTTCAAAATTTAAATCCGTTCCATGTACGAGTAAAACGCTATTGTTGACGACGTCTATCGGGGTAACCCCGCCTTAACTATATATCTTTATTAATAAGGCGGTAAGACATTAACAGACAATACACGACCTCAATCACTAGGTCACCTTATTTTTTGCACTAGTGATATAAAGTACTAGGTCTTGGGTTCAATTCCCGTGTATAGAGCAAAGTGTTATTTAGTTTTTCCTTCGCCTACCCCTTGCGTAACTCTTTGGGGGTAACGAGCGTGATGTAGCGAAAATATAATTAAAGTAGCACAGGTTTAAACCATAATCCCTAGTGAATGAAAAATTGTATTGAATTCTATCATTTCTACCGTTGGCAAACCATCATTATGCTGGTAACATCCGGCAAAGGAACAAGATATAAAGAAAGAAGCCATAAGTGGCAAATAACCTTCCTTTTGAGCTTCGCTGCAGTCGAAAAAAAAGACGTTAGAAGCTCCTAGCCGGATATAGGTACTACATTTTATACCTACGTTCTTGGAGCCAAACACCACATTTACATAGAAATTGGAAACACAGGTAAAAAGTAGGTTTGCTGAATCGTATCCAATTATGAAATAATTTGTATCGTGCAAGAATAATAATATGCTAAAACAAACAAAGTACATGTTTATTTTCGGATCAAAACAAAAACAAATCAGGGAAATGAAATGTACCATAAATGAATGCCCAATGGAAAACCAAACATAGCCAATCGGTCTAATTGCGTAAGAATACCGTTATTTACATTTCCTTTCTGAAAAATAACATAGGCTAGGTATTTATTTTTGTTTATTTTTGGCCCGTCCTATCCCGTCATATCAAATTATCCCTCAGTCAGACATCGCGAAATGGATTTTCGGTTGTCAGAATCGGGAACATTTTCGCTCAAGTATCCCATTTGTTGTAGGCCGTGTTACAAAAAGGTTTGGTAGGCGTTTAATAGGTTATCGACCGGCTTATTTGGTCCCACACTAGGCCCCTAGGGGTACGTTAAGCTGATATTGGTGGAAAAAAACTGAGGAGTTCGTAGCTTTAGTTTTTTTTTATGAACTTTTATTCTATTGACATTAACGTGTTTTTACGTTAGATAACATAAGGATAAGACGTCTCTTAGAAAAGGTATTCTGTGTTTTAGTTTTGTTGTAATGGATTTTGTTTCTTTCTCGAATTCGTAAAAAAAATCAATCATAATAATATGGATTTTTGCTTGAAGGACACTGAAGGGGCGTTGTAGATGCATAATTAGATTTGTTTTTCTTTAAAAAAAAGATGGCTGAGTAACAAAATATCCTTTCAGTTAAATTACACATAACATCACACCTGTAATTCCGGAAAGATTAGGCAGATACCTAACAGTGCAATACAACCACATTTGGCCAGTTATGTTAAATGCCATGTATCAACAACTTTATGTATTTCTTTAGTGACATGATATACAGTGAAACCTGGATAAGTGAAACCTCAAGGGACCTGAAAATTTGTCTCACTTATAGAGGTATTCCACTTATCCAAGTATGTATAAATAAATATCTGTCTCATGGGACCTCAGCATGAGTTCCAGTTATGGAGGTTTCTCACTTATCCAGGTCCCACTTATCCAAGGTTCACTATAATATTATTCGTTTTATAAACTGTACACTGCGGTCTTTAAAGTACATCATTAATTTACCAGAAGAAATCACTGAAACCCAACACACATTGCACACAAAGCATAGACGCTCCAGTTCACTAAGCACAAGTTTTGGCCCAAACCGCAAACATTCGGCGAACTCACCACACGTATTTCAACGTCTAACCTGCAATTATTCTACCGTCCAGAAATTATTAAACTCAGCAAGTAGGAATGAGACTTTGCACAAAAGGTTGGCACCACTGTTCCCAACAATAATTGGTTTTCGGACCGCGTCGAGAAATTCAAAACGTACAGTCAAGAGCGTAAATAAATATCGTTCAATTACGCAAGATTTGAAAAATTAAACCCTAAAGTATTAGACATGTTATGATGTTGCGATTCCCATGTCGAGTAAAATGTGATCGGGTTTTTCTATCAGATAATTCTCGAGTCGGTCGAGAATTTCCTGATTTCCTGGTCGATCAAGTCTGGATTACCTACATGGAACTTGTGAAATGACGTTGTATCATCATCATCTCCCTAGCCTTTTTGGGGTTGCCTTCCAGTCTAACCGAATGCAGCAGAATACCAGTATTTTACGTGAAGCGACGGAGAAGTGACGATGGAGAGGGCTATGCTCGGAGTTTCCTTGCGTGATCGAATCAGAAATGATTACATCCGCATGAGAACCAAGGTTACCGACATAGCCCGAAGAATCGCCAGACTTAAGTGGCAATGGGCAGGGCACATTGCTCGCAGAACGGATGGCCGATGGGGCCGAAAAGTTCTGGAATGGCGACCGCGAACCGGAAGACGTTGCGTTGGAAGGCCTACCACTAGGTGGACCGACGACCTGGTCAAGGTTGCGGGGACCCGCTGGATAAGAGACGCACGGGACCGGTCAATGTGGCGACACCTGGGGGAGGCCTATGTCCTGCAGTGGACGTCTTTTGGCTGAAATGATGATGATGACGTAAAGCGACTGCTTAACAAGCAGACCTCTACCAACTCACACAACATGTACCTCATGATCATCATCATCATCCATAGCAAAACTTCACCCACTGCTGGGTATAGTAATGTGCCTTTGATATTGCCAAGCTCCACGCTCCTGCCAGCCTTATCCAGGATGTTCCTCTTTTTTTTGTTTTGGTTGGAAAATCATCAAATCACCCCTCCCGCTCTTGGGCAGAGCAAAAGGGAGTGTCTGACTTCTACTGACTAAAAACCACCCATGTTCCTTCTTAGCCCTTTTATGTCGAGACCATGGTATCTTTGTGACAAACCCACAGTTCTTATTATTATCCATGATAATTTACGAAACACGACTGTTCTTTATGTATTTATTATATCGTCATTTGAAGTGAAAATCGTCTTTAAAATATTGCGTAGCTTTACGTTCACGACTGTACGGTTATAACGTTTTAACAGACGGCTTCGTGAAGGCTACGTGGGGACAGTTTGTTTGTTCGTTAACTTTCCAACGTTTAATAGGAACTGTCTTAATCTGTCGCCTTGAGTTCCAAAGTTCGGGTTTTGGTACCGGTTTTAATCTAAAGTTTATGTGCGTTGGGTTGTTGCTGTTTCATATTTTGTGGGAATTAAATTTGATTCACTGGTTAGGTTAGGGGACGAAATTGAAGCGATGATTTTATTTTGGGTGTCTGTTTTTGGTGCTTTTTGTAAGCTTTTAATTAGCTTGCAGTGTTTGTATGTTTAGGTCGCAACTGAATTTAAAAACAGTTATCCTCAACCAACTTTAAGCATTATCGTTCTATAAAGTGACGTCATTCTAAATCCCACAGAAGAGATAAAAGAGGTTAGAAAGGAAATAGTTCCTGATTTGTATTAGAACGCGTGTCGCCGCTTGTCTCCCACTCTCTATATCCACTACATGCAAGACGCTAATAAGTACGCGAATTATGCACACAAATAAACCGCACTCACTTAGATCGCGAGCTTGCTACTGGTTGTCACACTAGCGCAAACATTGCGTTTGACGTACACTCACACTTGCGTATATTTCTCATACATGTTACGGTGACCAAAAGGTCGATAATGTATATCGATAAAATTACTTGAGTTTTGTTACTTTAAGTTTTGCAGTTTTTGCTTTAATTTCGGGACGGGACAGAAAGAAAGAAAATAAGAAAGCAATAATATTTATTGGTCTCTCACACATAAAAAATTAAAGATAAAAAGTAAACAGAAAAGATTTTTTTCAAATATTGATCATTAAGTACTTACTTGAAATTCAATTTCAATTCAGATTTTATTATTGTCTTGAAATAAAACGTATTTATTAAGTAGCAATAGCATGCGCTTGCTATCTTTCAAATTCGAATTTTTCAGAATAAAATGCAATCTCACACTAATATTTTTCTCTATTAGCTTTAGTCAGGTCTGTAACATAAATATCTGGATCTGTTGGAAACCTAAAAATAAAATTTAAAATGTATGTTTCGATTTATAAATGGCTAACCTCAAAACAAATTTTAGATGAAAAACAATCAATAAACAATAATAAGGTATTGATAGTATGGGATAAACAAAAGTTATTTTAATCATAACATAATAATCATTTGAATGCATTCACACATACTAAATATCGACATTATTGACAACTTGGTACAACACTATCGAAACGCAAAGAGTAGGCAGAATTTAAGCTTTCGCGACGTTCGCAGTGAACGAAATGCATTGCGCAATCGCCCACGTAGTACAAGATGGTACCCACGTATTGCAAGCAATGTACATAATTTCGTTTCTGCTTGCGATTGTATCATTTTTGTCTGCGAACTACATAATACTATTGTAATAATTACAAATATCACTTGTATTTTAAGGTTTTTAGACTTACCGATGAAGAGAAATCCCTTCTCGAGCCACACTGCACACCTGGCTTCTTTTCCGACACGTAATAATCGCGCAACACGGCATAATTCTTTTTTTTTTTCGCGGAGCTCCGTTCGCTGTCACAATATGAGCGCGATTGTTGGTCAGTAAATCAAATTTTGTCGACATATGATCGTCTGATCACATAAGCGGCGCGCGTGCCCCGCCCACATGGCCTTTCTAACCTCTTTTATCTCTTCTGTGCTAAATCCAATAAAGCCTGACGAATTATTTGTGTTATTTTTTTATGAATAAACAGATTGACATGAAAAAAAAGAATACAAATTGAGGTTTGTTTATTTTATAGATTTAGTATGATTATTCCTTAAATTTACGATGAGGAAATTAATTATTTATATCATAATTTAGTATGGTTGACTCTAAGTTAAATACAAACTAAGAACATATTTTGTGTATTCGAAAGAACCAATCAACAAGTATTTTAAACAAACATTTTTTTAAACCACTTTAACCGAACTTGACTGGCCTGTTGGTCTAGTGGTTAGTGACCCTAACTGCTATGCCGGAGGTCGTGGGTTCGATTCCCACCCAGGACAAATGTTTGTGTGATGAGCACGATCATTTGTTCTGTGTCTGGGTGTAATTTATCTATAATATCTAAATACATACATATTATGTATGTATTTAGAAATATATAAGTATGTTTATCAGTTGTCTAGTACCCATAACACAAGCTCTGCTTAGCTTGGGACTAGATGGCGTTGTGTGATAGTTGTGGAATATTATTATTATTATTATTAACTTTCAAGATAGATAGACGCAAATACATACTAAATACAACATAGGTCTATCTACAAAACACGCCAAAGATCTAATCAGGAAGCAAACCATAACGCTGAAATTGACCGAATTAATTTTGATCCACGAAGAATTTAATACAGAATCCATCCGGAGGCATTCTTGTTCTATAATTACGGCGTTCCGGATGAAATTTATGAAGTGAATTTTATGTGACCCTGTACCGGGATATAGTGATGGTCGGGGTTTTAGGTCCTTCTATCTGTTTTTGAGGCTTTCCGCAGCGGTGGAATTCCAATTTTTGACGGCATGCCGTGGTTTTTTTCAATCTTGTTGCCATACCTATCTTTTGTGATGGGAAACATTTTACGACGCGCTAATTCAGATTTCGCTTATCGGACTAACTTATCGATTTATACTCAAAGAACTCAATATTAACCAATTATGAATCCTAAGAACCTTTGAACATGCAAAAATGAGTCCATAGAGCATTTCATGATTCAGGGACTCATTTACACAATTTTAATTTTTAACAATTTTATATTTACGTTTAATGTAGGTAATACTTAAGTTGACATTTTTAATGAATATTTGAATTTTAATAATTTTATTTAATGACAGTGACATACCTAACTAATTTAATGTTCCAAATAAGAATTTAAATTTTAACAATGTTATTTAATTTTAATGAAAATGTTTGCATGCTAAATGGTGAAATATGGCAGATGTGATAAAAACCTACTACCTACTTATGTATAACCTATATTTGCAAAAAAAATCTAATCTATTCTAGGGTATAGACGAAAGCAGAAAACCAGTTGGTCGATCATAAACCAGATGGACAGACTCCATTCATTAATCCTTTTGGCAGAACGTGCTTCGCCTTGCGTCTAATATAGACCAGTGGAAAAGGATCACGAAGGCTGCGACTGCCGTTGTGGGTGGAACCCCATGACGACCACCACTCTGTCAAGAGTGAACTACTAGGTAAGGAGAAGAAGAATTCAGATCTAGACACGTTAATATTTTTTTTTTATTACTATGTTTCATAAACTTTATTTCTAATACGAAGCTGTAGCCCTGAATTCCGATCATGGTCATCCCACACGTTATCCCGGTTATATTCTATATTGGTCTTGACAACACTATTGCGGACAAAGCCAGGGGTCCTGATACCAGCAAATTGAATTCCAGTGCAGTCCG
The DNA here is from genome assembly GCA_949316265.1 of Diarsia mendica. Classification (NCBI taxonomy): domain Eukaryota; kingdom Metazoa; phylum Arthropoda; class Insecta; order Lepidoptera; family Noctuidae; genus Diarsia; species Diarsia mendica. The sequence continues at coordinate 8,315,352 of OX438899.1, read as the reverse complement.
CTTCACAAAATCTTTCATGTTATGAAATCGAACAAAACAAAATTTATCTTTTTACTTTTATTTGTTGTTTATCTGTGGTCAACAAGTTTCGAGTGCTGTTGGTAATTGATTCTGGAATTTATGGAATTATTTTCGACGAATTTTCCTTTTGAATTTTGGTCAGATGATGCTTGAGTGGGTTTTATTTTCCTTTTTGCAATGCTCGGATTTTATAACTGGTATTTTCTCAATGGGCATTGTCCAAAAAATTTAACATGTATATTTTTTGGTTAAAATAGTGCTTTTAATAAACTGATTTTAATGTCTCGGGGATAAATAGGCATGCTGTTATTTTATAAAATGAATAGTTGAAAAACTGAAAATCTGTTTAATTCACTCAAGTTAAAAATTCAGCGCGAAATTATCTCAAAGTACAAAATTAGATGAACGTGAGAATCCCCCAACTCACTTACTTAGTGACTCATAAAAATATAATTGCATTTCATAAATTCTTGTCTGCGCTAAAGCATCGTTCACACGCGACGGCATTATGCACCGAGATAACAAGATTTTCGCCTCTTCTTACAAATTTTGCTTAAAAGCAACGAACAGAATATTTTAGAATTAATGAAAATTCTCGAATAACATCTTCCGCCTGCGTCTGAGCCACTATCTAAATTGAATAGACTGTATTAGTCTTTGCACTGCCTTTAAAGCAACAGCTTTTTCGAACTGAACAAAATCCTCTTTGCCTCATTTTTTCGTGTTTTTCAGATCAATATGGCGCGTGTTTGGTACAATTTCTGTATTTGCTACCGCTGTTTGTTTAAGAGATAGATTAAACTAATATGGTTGGTTTAAACTGCGCTTTAATTCACTAAAATGTGGAATTAACATTGAGTATTTTTTTACTCACATCTGTTTTCCAATAGCAAGTGGTGCCTGTTACAAAAAAATAAAAAGAATTCGTCTATCTTTGTATGGAGTTTTGTACAAAGGAGGGAGAAACGCATGTTGAATAAAAATATGATAGAAATTAGTATTGATGGATGAAGAAAGAGATGAAGGTCAAAGAAAATATGGTTGGATTGTGTGCGGAATGATATGAAAGAGAATGGAGTAAATGATACCGTTACGTCTGGGGAAGAATGGAAAATGATATCGTGTTGCGGCGACCCCGAGTAGAATGTTACAAGGCCTGCAGGAAGATGATGATCTGTTTTTACCCGACTACGGCAAAGCCAAAGGAGGGTTATGATTTTGACTGGCTATGTATGTATGTATGTTTATCTATCTATATAAATAAAAAGAGAAGTCCTGACTGACTGACTGACTGACTGACTCATCAACGCCCAGCCCAAACCCTTGGATCTAGAAAGCTGAAATTTTGCACAGAGTTTCTCTTTATAATGTAGACAAGGAATAAGAAAGGATTTTTCGAAATTCAACCCCTAAGGGAGTTAAATAGGGGATGAAAGTGTGTATGGAAAATCGTCATTTTCGCGCGGGCGAAGCCGCTGGCAAAAGCTAGTATATTAGGTCTTTACCTATGAAATTGCCGTTCTGCAGTACTGGCCATTTCAAATCAAAATATTTTTTGTTAAAGAAGCTGATGATACACAATCTACGGCTGAATTTGCAGCAGCTTTCGACGTTAGCGTCAAAACAATATTGGTCCATTTGCGTCAAATTGGCAAGGTAAAAAAGCTTGACAAATGGGTGCCCCACGAACTCAATGATCGCCAGCGCGAAGTACGCGTCGAGACGTGCCTTGCACTGCTCAACAGACACACAAATGAAGGAATTTTGATTTTTGAACCGCATTGTTACCTGCGATGAAAAATGGATCCTGTACGATAACCGTAAGTGCTCAGCAAGTTGGTTGGATCCTGGTTCAGCACCTAAACAATGCCCTAATCGAAAACTTACCCCTAGAAAAGTGATGGTCACTGTTTGGTGGTCTAGCGCCGGTGTGATTCATCACAGCTTCTTACCAAACGGGGTGAGCATTACTGCAGATGTGTACTGTGAAGAACTGAACACAATGATGGAGAAGCTGGCACATCTCCAACCAGCATTGGTCAATCGCTCGTCTCCGCTGCTCCTGCGCGACAACGCGCGACCTCATACTGCACAGCAGACGGTCTCCAAGTTGCAAGAACTGGGGTTGGAAGCTCTCCGTCATCCGCCCTACTCACCAGACCTTGCGCCTACAGACTACTACTTTTTCCAGAATTTGGATAACTTCTTGGCGGGAAAAAAATTCAATACCCGAGAGGCAGTACAAAATGCCTTTGAAGAATTTGTTGCCTCCCGACCAGCTGATTTCTTTAAGAAAAGGGCATCAATAAACTGCCACTGCGTTGGCAAAGATGCATTGATTGCATGGGTGATTACTTCGATTAATACAAATCAAAAATACATGAAAAAAATTCGTTTAAATTTTTTCAAACAAAACGGCAATTTCATAGGTAAAGACCTATTATATATATGTATATGTATGTGAGTATCTTCATCTGTTTCCTCATAGCTTCTAATCTACTTATCGGAACTCGACATATGAGGTATCGTTAGAACCGTCTTAATTTTCCGCTGAACATAGGCTACGTGACGTGGTCACAAAAAGCGATTTGACGCCCTCTAGCGGACAAAAAGTAAGACTTAAAAAATAAAAATGGAGATAAATACGCCGTGTTTTGTAACATTTGAAAGGGCCTCACTTGTACATTTCCAAAATATTGATTAAAATATTGCTCAGTGCTAGAGCTCTAGCGGACAAAAAGTCAAGAGTAAAAATCTTTATTATGCGCACAGCCAAGGAGTGGAATTCCCTGCCTGCGTCGGTTTTTCCGAGTTCATAAATAACCCTAATCTGTTTAAGTCGCGAGTAAACAGGCTTCTACTGGGTAAGCTCGTTCCATCGTCGACATCATCTATGCCCTTAGGGCAAGATTTAAGTCAAGAGCAAGCCCATTTATAATAAAAAAAAAAAAAAAAAAATTAAGTATCAAAAAAAAACTGTGTAAAATTGTTTAAAATAATTATAAAAAAGTAAAAAACTAAAACCCGACTACGACAAAAAATACGTTATAGGTACCAGCCTAAACACTTTAATACCGTGTGACTACGGCTTTTCTTTTTGTTCTATCCTGAAAATCTTGTTTCATACTTTTTCAGCGTCGTATTTTTTAAAGAACTGATAATGCAATTAAATGAATGTTATGTGTGTGTGTGTGGTGTGTTTGAGACGAATGGAACAACATAAATGGTAGCAGGCAAATGAAATAATCTTACTATTTGAAAATTTTCCGATCACTCTGCTCGTCGTGCTATCTCCTGAGAGATCTACTGCGTTGCCGTCTGGCTGTGTCAGTGCTCCACAACGAGGACATTTTGACCCCACCACTCGTCGGGCTCACGGGAGACATGACTAGTCCAGTCCCAGTTCAGCTTAGCGGCTTTTTAAGCAACGTCAGTGATTAGTGGTGTTGTGTAATAAGTAGCTCAATAAAATCTTGTACCCGAAACAATCAAACTCAGTGTTAGTAACAGCTTTTCATAAAAATAATGAAGTAGGTTAACCATAAACAAAGCTTAATGAGCGTCATTGAAGTAGAACCAAAGTTTCCCTAAGATTTTGAGTTTGGAGAACTCTTAAGAAAATAAACTTAAGACTCATTAACGCTAGTCCACAAAGTATAAGAGAAACAGACTTATCCGCGATTACATCACAAAGACGGGTGTCGTATGTTTTTGAATTAACTTGAGAGTTAATTGATTCGAAAACTTAGCGTGTTATAATTTAGGGTTGATTTTCATGTGTGATGTGAGCAGTTTTGAATGAATTTCTGGGTGTTTGGTTGGTTTTGATTTGAAAATTCAAGGGTAAGTATTAGGTGTTAAAGGTGGCTTTAAGTTTTTTTTTCTAACAACTTGTTACTTTCTTGAGATACTAATAAAAAATGTTCGCAAGCCAACATGACTTTTAAAATGCACACTTTATTGAGTGCTACATTCGAGTTTTTGAAGGAAAAACTCTACATAGCTGAAAACACAGTAACCCAGTTAGCAGCTACTACAGTTACGTGGGCAGAACTAAATACATCAAAATGAAAAACCAAAAAGAAGCCGCCTACATTAAAAATGATGTTTGTTTCAAACTCACGCATCCTTTGCTTCAAATATGCAATTACCAAATTTTAACCAAAACAATGAACATCAAAGCCTTTCTACCAGAATTTAGATTTCAAACAACACTGACACACAGTACACATCAACTATCACAGAGTCCCACACAATCCGGCTCAGTAGGCGACTCGACCGCTGTAACTCGTCCGATTCGGTCGAGACAGGAATATCCAACTAACTCAAAAAAAAAAACAAAAAAAGAACCTTGTAAAACTGCACAGACCTCAAAAGCTAAAAAAACTCATACAGTCGTGCACGATTCTCCCGCATGGTCGCATCTTATCCTACAAAAGCGATGTTTGCTGAACTAAAGAGCCTCTGCATTTTTTAGTCTGCACGTCAGATGCACCGCCTCTCATAGTGCGAACTAACTTTACCGTCATACTCGGTTCCTGTAGCGTTTTGGAGTTCTGTAGTGAAATTTAGGTAAGCACTAAAAATAACGTATGACAAAGTGGTTGGAAGATTTTTTATGAAGCCTGGCTGATCTAGAAGGTGTCTCATGAATTAATGATTTTTTTTTTTTTTTTTTTTTTTCTTTATTAGTAAGAACCAAGTTCTTACTAGTTAATTGCAATCTAGCCTAAGAAGACTAATAAACAATTTAAATCTAACTTATTATGCTACGTTATAAATTATGTTAATGCTAAGAATAGTGTCCATAATTAGGTATATGCACTTTTACACACGTTCGTAACACTTCCTTAGAGTCTGGTAAAATTGATAAAACACTTTGTTCATGTGTTATATAAATAGCACAACATTGTTACTATTATTGATTCACTTACACTACACTAATTCAAATGGTTTAGTTCTCTTTAGTCTACGCACTATGTCTGTGTTGTCTAACAGCTGGATTGCCTCAACATTCACGTGTCGATGGAGTCTGTGTTCGTGGGCTTCAGCAAATATTTGTGTGATGGTGGTGACGAATTCCATGTCGAGGTCACGGTGGAGGTCATCGTTTCTTATGTACCAGGGTGCATTTACAGCAGCCCTGAGTACTTTATTTTGGAACTGTTGAATTATTTTGACGTTGGTTGGCTTAGTACAGCCCCAAAGTTGGATACCATACGTCCAAATTGGCATCAGAATATGCTTGTATATTATCAACTTATTATGTATTGATAAACAGGATTTCCTTCCCAGTAACCAATACAAACGTTTATAACGAATATCGAGTTCCTGTTTTTTCTTTTTGATATGGGCTTTCCAACGCAGCTTGGCGTCGAGAGTTATGCCAAGGTATTTGGCTGTATTAGCATAAGGTATTTGCATACCATTTATGTAGAGTGGGTGGTAGTCACTGTGTTTGTTTGTGAAGTTAATGTGAACTGATTTTGACTCATTCAGTTTGATCTTCCACTTTTGTGTCCAGTCGTAAACTTTGTTCACAGCTAGTTGAACTTTCTCTACTGCTTCTCTGTGGCTTGATCCGGTGGCCATAATAGCAGTATCATCTGCAAAGGTCGCTATGGTGCTGTTTTCCAGCTCTGGGATGTCACAAGTGTATAACAAGTACAAAATTGGGCCAAGCACACTTCCTTGAGGCACCCCAGCTTTTATGGTTTTTAGCTCGGAATATGCGTCCTCTTGGCGTATTCTAAACATTCTTTTAGTTAAATACGACTCTAGGATATCTACAAATTCTGGTAGCATGCGTCTGAGCTTAAATATGAGACCCTCATGCCAAACTTTGTCAAAAGCTTGCGCGACGTCTAAGAACACGGTAGCACAGACTTCTTTATTTTCTAGCGTTTTTTCAATAACATTAGTTATTCTATGTACCTGGTCTAACGTTGAGTGCTTTTCTCTGAAGCCAAACTGGTGATTTGGAACTAGGTTTTTATCTTCTATTACTGGTTTTATCCGTTTTAGTAACAGTTTTTCAAATAACTTTGATAGTATGAATTAATGATGAGTAACAGAGAAGTATGGAAGAAGAAGACATGCTGCGCTTAGGTTCCGCCATTTTGTTTTAATTTATTTTAAAAACAGTGGCCACTCAGAAAACCTAGATTAATCTTTAGCTGGCCACAATATATAAGAACACATATGAGAAACATAATTATGACACACCGCCACAATTTTGCACACTTTAAAACCTGTTTTAACATAATTATAGGATTGTTTTTATCCCGGCAGTATGATACTAAAGCATGCCATATAAATATGAGCACATCAAAATGTATAAACTTATCCATTTTCGAAACTCCCTGAAAACTTTCCAGGTAAATCTACCAAAATTTTACTGTACTCATTAGGGGAAACGCCTTGTAGCCGAAATAACAAACAAACCAGCATTTATAAACCCATTCATCAAACATAATCCATAACTCGGCCATTATTGATTCCAACATACATGATCGACCTTATCACACAATCTAGTCGTACATTACCCAGATACGGATACATTGTACAAGTATACGCTCGTTTAACAATTAATTGGCGCAGTCCACATAATTGGATTATGTTGTATTCAATTATGTTGCTCTAATACTGCTGGGACATTATTGCTGATTAAATTAATTTCAAATTATCTATGAATGTTACATCGGGTAACAAAAGAATGATTTGTATACTGGTTTTTATCATTTTTAAAAGTTTCTCCTGTCTAAAAAAGAGGGGTACCACCCCTCTCTGTTAGATTTTAATTTAATCTAATAAGTCCTAATTTTAAGTGTTTCTCTTTTTGTTTTAAGTTTTAAATTTTTTGTCTATTTGTTCTGTCCTGTGTGAAACCAATAAATACTTTTTCTTTCTTTAATTTTTTTTCTCTCTTAAGCATAAGCTGGAAGTGTGTATCTGTAATCCAATTTAATTAAGTTTATTTTTTCGTTTAAAGATGTCTTAATAGGTAGAGGGAGTTCTTAGCCATATTTTAAACTTTTCAGCTTTCTTTGATAAAGTCGATCGTAGCGTGGTTAGCAGTAGCATAAGTTTAAGAATCAAAACTTAAATTAAAATGTAAAAAAAGACCCGATATAAAAAATCTCAAAAAAGGTAAAAAGTAATATCGAAATATTCAATGGCTCTGTCTTATCCCTTAAATGTCCGATAAACTTTATCTAAGACTCGCACAATTTATTGAAGTGCTATTGTTAAAACTTTCTATCCACATTCCGCCAGTTATGAAAACGCCCAACACTCGTTGCAGAAGAATCGAACCCAGGAACTTATGCTTAGTATATTTTGTCTTGGATCACCAATATTAATAAAAGCCGAGACATTATTCTCTACAACCTCTTGGTAGCAAAAAAACAGACATTTAAGTGACAAATATAATTATAACAAACATGAACATTTAATTTTATAATTATCAGACAGAAATTTTTGTCCTCGAAGTCCCTTTACTAATTAACCGCGGTCAACTTGAGGTGCATGTAATTAAAGATTAATTTGCTAGATAAACCTAACTGAGATTTAAGCAATGAAGCTTTAATATCATTTGTTTGATAAGCTAAGTGAAGATGTAAGCGATTAGGCACACATTTTGTAATTCAGCTCACGTCACGTTTGGACATTAGTATGTGTGCTTGAGGGCGACTTCGTACGCTTAAGACTTGGGCTATAATAATAAATCTAAGTTAAACTTTCGTATAAATTAGTCAAGTCTTGAGTAAGTTAAAGTATCGGCGCTGAATATCAGATCAAACAATCAAATAAAAAAAAACAATGCACCTAGCCGTAGTTAACTTTCGTTAAGCTAGAGAGGTAATTTTTTTAAGCTATGATGATGACGAGTACATGAAAGAAGAATAAATACTGCGCCAACCCGGACATGAGAATGATGATGTTTTTGAGTTGAGATTTTCAGTGTTTTATTTTCTTTATTTATTGCATCTAGAGCAATAGAGAAAAAAGCACACGAGAGAACAGCTCCCGAAAGATTCTTTAGACACAGTTTACAGCCGCGCAAAACAGTCTTTTTCAACCATTAATTTACTAGAAAAGTGAAGACTTTTCCTACAACTTCTCAAGTCAACAGCTTACCAACTCTTATGGTACAAAAGTGCATCGTAACGACGTGAGCTAACGAGCGATCGTTACACCACGTGCTCTTGGCCATATTACCAAGAAAAATATTGGTACAGAAGGCCATTTTTATAGCTGCGGGTTGTACAAAAGAGATACCGCGGCCCCGGACACCTAAGAAGGAACATGGGGGGTTTTTAGTCAATAGAAGTCTGACACCGCCTTCCGCCTGCTGAAGGATCTTGAAAAACTTTGACGGACGCACTGTCGAGCTGCTGCCAGGCAAATCTTTCTTTGTCTCTTCTCAGGGTAGTGGTAACTTGAAGGGGTCAAACAAGGGGACAAAAGGGCCGACGACCGTCGGGGCTGCGGTTGTCCGAAAGAGATACCGCGGCGCAGGACTCAAAGGGCTAAAAAGGAACATCGGTGGTTTTTAGTCAGTAGAAGTCTGACACTCCCTTCCGCACCACCCAGAGCGGGAGGAGTCATTTGATGAGTTCCCACCATACAAAAAAGGCAATTTTCATACAAATATGGCGTTTTAACACCGCGCGATCGTGCGATGAAGTGGATCTCACTTTTCAATGGTTTGTATGAAATCTGTTGATGCCAAATACTCGTACACGCATACCGCCTTTCCACGCCACAAAAATAGCATCACGTTTGCCACAAAATTTACTGCCTCCACCCAACCGCGTCGACGAACAGTGAGAATAGCTTGAGGCAGCTGCTTGCAGATATGGACGCTTTCAACCTACGGTGATCTCGATGGCAATAATTATGACTCTCAGAAAATGAGAAGGCGTTCTTTGTAGAAGTGACAACGCGTTCAGGTTCACAGAACAAACAACGCGGCAGTCGCGTGTTCGCGAAAGTCTTTAAACCAGTTTTTCAAGCCAGGACAAGCTAGTGTTAGTAACTTCTGGCTTCGTGTAGATAAAACTAGCTTCATTTCTAAGACAGACCAGTTTCGTAGAGAACTAGCTTGCTGTCCTGACTTGAAAAACTGTCCACGTGTATCCCAGGTATCAGTCCGATCATACCACTGGCATCGGAACTAGTATTTATCTGCATCCAGTTGGACTGTAAGCCGCTCTCAACGTAGGTGGGGAAAGGCTAGGCAAACGATGATGGTCGCGACGACAACGGTATCCTGGCTATGTGCTTGTTCATCTGAAAATTTCCGCTCGTTCTATGAAGCGGTTCTTCTGTTATTTGTAATACTTTGTGGCGATATTACTCACACGAACAATGTCACATAACATCTGTGTAATGTCGCTAACGTGGGTTACGTCCAAACTCTTCTAATGTAATTGGATGTACTTGTAGTAGCTACTTATTTATGACAAGCTCTGTGCCTGTATGTGACAAGATTTCTCAATGGCAAAAAATTACGTACTATGATGTAATTTTTTTTTTCTTGTCGAATCATGCAATCAGCCCTTCTGGCTATGAGCAGATGAGTTAATGGATCGATTGACTGGTGAGTCATTCCTCATTAGGAATGACTGCTAATTGATATGGCAGCTTAAAAACAACTGCCCAGTTCTAATACCCTACTGCGTTTCAGCCGGTTTAGGCTATTTGGTAGGTGGTAAGCATGGGTAAGCTATCTGGTTAGGGTGGTTTTGCAGTCTGGTTCTGTATTTTTTTGCACATGCTTTTATTTCCTCGTTAACTGTTGCATGTTTAAGTGTTCATGGACCTCTGAATTTCTTAAGAACCAGGGAGCATTGCTAATTTGTTTTAAGATTAGGTTTTGGGTTCTTTGAATCTTGTTTATGTTGGAGATGCAGGCAGAACCCCAGAGTTGTATCCCGTATGTCCAGACTGGTTTTATGAAGGACTTATAAATCAGGAGTTTCAGTACAGCCCTCTGTATTTAGAGTTGATTGCGTTACGCTTGGATTCTATGTATGTGTTTGTTCCATGTTAGTCGGCGGTTCAAGCGTAAGCCTAGGTATTTTACCGAGTCATTGTGAGGTAGCTGTCTTCCATCCAGATACACGGGGGGACAGGTTTAAAAAAATTATGTAAAATTGTAAAAATGGTTGGAAGGGGTCCGCCATGGCCAACACCTGTCAGGACTGTGGGACTATTCGAAAGAGATACCACGACCACGAAACAAAGGAAGGAACTTAGGCAGGGTTTAGTCAGTACAAGTCTGTAATATCAGTACGCTACCTTATACTCCGCCCAGAGCGCGAGGGGTCATTACAATTTGATGATTGCCCATATGCAATAAAAGGGGTAATGATGTTAATATATATGATGATGTAGTGAAAATACTACTCTGCTAGTTTGGCAACCCAGCTGCACGTCAAACATTCTTTGGGACGGTGGCAGTAATAATTTTCTTCTACCTTGTCCCGCACTTAAAAATGTAACGGCATACTAATAAAAGTAGACTTTATTTATGAGTGCACCAGCTCTATTATTCTTCGAAGAGTAATTGTATTTCTCAAGGTTTTTATTATTTTAAATATGTGGGATGAAAAATAACTATCAAAAACCATGGCAGATTGATCATCATCGCAAATGAAGATAGATGTTACAAATAATATCCCTTTTTATTTTGGTGGGTGGAAAATCATCAAATGACCCCCCCCCCCCCCGCTCTTGGGCAGAGCGAAGGGAAGTGTCAGACTTCTACTGACTAAAAACCGAACCCATGTTCCTTCTTTGCCCTTGTGCCGAGGAAATGTCATCTCGTACTAAAATCCGCGGCCCCGACGGGACAAATAATATTATCCATTCAATCAAGTTTAGGTCACGGTTTACCGATATACTCGTATACTATACAGGAGATATTGTAAAGCATCAGAGATTGTGCAGACGCAGATTCACTCTCTGTTCCTTTACTGAATGAATTATCATCTGCCTAGAATTTTCCCAACTACGTTGGTCTTTCATTCTAACCGTATGCAACTGAATATCAGTATTGTACATGGAGCGACTAACACTGGGTAATACGATACCTTTGAGTAAGACAGGTTATCAGACTTTCAGATCACTGACTACCTGTAACGACTGAATGATCTATACGAGTATATGGCAGCCGGAATCTACGTTTTAACGTGCTGTCTGAAGCACGGAGGAAACTCGGTATGTTTGTTCACCCATCTACAGCCCAACCTAGGCAAACGCGGCTTAATTGACCCGAGTGGCAACTGCCACTCGGGTCAATTTTTAGGTTAAGCCGCGGTAGAAGATTTCACCTAATTATAACTATAATTAGGCCACGTGGACCTGTACGAGCACCTTTACTATAGTAAGAATTGCGAAAAAAAACGGGGAAATCTTCTATTACCATATTATCACCACCAAAACAAACAAAATCTTTTATTCCCCCCTCAAACAGGTAAGGCAGTGTGGCAAACGTGAAAATTGCAATATATCCTTGGACAGGAAACTCCTGTCGTGGCAAGAAACGTTTCTAGTGTAACTAGCGTTCCAGTGGTATCTAGGGTTGCCATCGTCAACACGTTCTGTCTGAGAAATGTTTGGAATGAGGAAGTAGGAGTTATGCTGAATAGTTTAAACGGGACTGAAATTATTTTATTGTGGAGCGGGATTTTTTGCCCGTTTATCACGCCTGTAATCTTCGAAGAGTTAGACAGAGGTATCCCTCATATGAAAATGAAAAAAAAAATGAAAAAGTGTTTATTACAATCATATGTCAAATACATTACATTTTACTATTAATATCATAAACGGGATATTTACCATGTTTGAGTTGCATAACCCTCAGGTCATCTCGACAGAACGCCACTATATACCTCGTCTGGTCAGAGAGGCCATTGAAATTACCAAATATGACAACTTTAACCGGGAGGATGGGTTTCAACTGTCGAGAGCCTGGAATCCAGTGGTTCAACTGTGTAAAAACCGAAAAAGTGCCGAAAAAAGTTCGCGAGTGGACACAGTGAGTTTTGTGTGTCGGGAACAGAATCGTGTAGTGAGTGACAATGGTAGTGGTGCCGAATGCAAAAAACGAACGAGAAAGAGGGTAGACCGTTTTGTCTGCTCATAAACATCCACCCGCAATGACTTCAGTTTATCCGTGATCATGGTGCTTGTAACAGCGCCGAAATATCGGGAACTCGAAACAAAAATCAAACATGGTAAATATCCCGTTTATGATATTAATAGTAGTGTCAGTGACCATGTCAGTTTAAAAACATTACATTTTACTTCTGCCAAACTACATAGCAGTTTGTTGGCAGACGTAGCTCCTACGATACTCTCAAAATTAACGTATGTACGTTCACTTTTACATTTACTTAAAAAAATTACAAAAATAATCCAACCACAACCACATTACTGCAAAATACTTTTACAAAAACAAACATGTTAAGCTGCTAGTTATAAATTTAAATCACATAAAAAATTACTAAGATTTTCACTAAAGTTGGACAAAAGATAAGATTCAACTTTGTTTTTAAATGTTCTTTTTGATAGATCACTTTCAAATGGTAGGCTGTTGAAAATACGTGGTACTAAATATTTCTTACATCTCTGCCCATAGTAATTATTATAAGTAATAGTACATCCATATTTCGCCTATCGCAATCATCATCATGATCATCATCAGCCTATGAATGTTCCCACTGCAGATTATTAATATTATTCCTATCGCCATCAACCGGGCTCAAATCCAGACTCCGAGGCTGCTACTGAGAAAAACCAAATAACGCTTTACCTGACCTGGGAATCGAACTCATAACAGCAGTCGTGTTTGAAAGAAAGAAAAGAAAGAAAACACATTTATTCAGCACAGGCCATAAGTGTACACAACACACAATACAAATAAACAAAAAAAAACTAAATTGAAAAACAAAAAATACCAAAGAGTGCGTGAATCTCACGGCTGCGCCAAATAGGACCAGTTCTGCAAATTGCCGAGCAGCTAGTGCCCGACGCTGGTTTTCAACTGGCCCTGAGATGGTGAGTTGGCGGTTTGTGATCACTAGACCAACTTGACAGTCTTATGGCTCTATAATTATATTTTAATCTTTGTTAAAACAACATTGTATGTCTTAAATTATATTTTATTCTGAAAAAAGATAAACATTTTTCTGAAAAATTCTTTTGCTAAGTCCTCTTCTATATGGCATCCTTGCCGCTATTCCACAGAGCTGTATACTAAATGAGCTCGTGTTTTATTCCAAACAAGCCGACGGTAGTTTTGTTCAAGCATACTCTGGACGATTGTCGACTTGAACGGGGATATGTGCGCTAATTTTTACTACTGTTTTCAGTTTTATCACTTCTGTGGGAATAATTCGAAATGCTGTAGAGACAATATTATTAGTTTTGCTGTAACTAAGACTGTAGAAAAATAACAAAGGTTTTTCAGAAAGAAATTCGTACATTACTTGGACGAGGTTTATACCTGAAAGGTCTACGTAAAATAGAGAAATATATTGTTATTACTATAAGCCTATATTAATATTTGTTCCACTAGTATCCGTGTGGATAAAAACCCCCTAATAAAACAATAAAGAAAAAAAAAAAAAATTGTTCCACTGCAGGGCAAAAGCTCCCTTCCTTTCCCTACAATCTCACTAGATCGCGAAACGTGGAAGACGTTTCGCGATCTAGTGAGATTGTAGGTTAATTAAGTTTGACTGGCCTGTTGGTCTAGTGGTTAGTGACCCTAACTGCTATGCCGGAGGTCGTGGGTTCGATTCCCACCCAGGACAAATGTTTGTGTGATGAGCACGATCATTTGTTCTGTGTCTGGGTGTAATTTATCTATAATATGTATGTATTTAGAAATATATAAGTATGTTTATCAGTTGTCTAGTACCCATAACACAAGCTCTGCTTAGCTTGGGACTAGATGGCGTTGTGGAATATTATATTATATTATTATTATATAATTGTGAAACAATTTAGCTGATCTTGCCTTCTCTTGCTGCACCCGCTGCGTTGTCGTTGCCTGTGTTATTCACTGAGTGGTTTGTTTTGCTCATTGCCTAAAAATACAGACACTGTTAGTATCATTCCACTGCTGGGCAAAAACCCCATGACTTCCAATTGTTTCGGTCTAAGACCTTCGACTTCGACTAAAGGATCTTGAAAAGCTTTGACGGACGAGAGTAATGGTAATAGTGAGTCCCGGTTTTGTGTAGTATCGTTCTAATCTGAGTAACGAGCTTTCACACGGAACTTCCACGTCGTCTTTTTCAGCTACTTTTGCCACTACAAGCAGTTCATTATTTTTGTTTGGTATTATTAAATAAAGAAGAAAATAAAAGCAACTTTTAATTCCAGTCCAAAAAAATAATGATGACCTGATTTTTGTTTACCTTTGAATCAATTTAGTTACACAGGTTTCAGAATTTCATCCAGTACAAAAATCCTCTGATGTTAATGCAAAAATACCTCGAAGCTTTTCATTAGCTACCTGTCAGTTTTCATTTATTTTGTTGCAACTTTTAATCTCGACATGTTAAAAGTACCGTTCTGGTTCAGGGCACATGTTGGTCGCACATAAATGTCCCTTGCTAGTAAATTATATGGTTCTGGCTATCAAAATTGTGGTATAAACTTTTGACTAGTCAGTTAAAATTCAGGCAAAATAGCACACGTCGGGGCTGCGGGTTATTGAAAAGAGATACCGTGGCCTCGACACAAATTAATGTAAAGTAGCAATCTTTGATTTTGCCTTACCATGATAATTATATATAGGTAAATAACGTTAACGCACCTTAAACTTTTGTTTGTTATCTTTCACTCTAGCAGGAGTTTGCAGATACCTATGATTCCAGCATGCTGCATTCGATATTAGTATTCAGAGATTTGTGTATCTTGTTGCAAATTTAGATTCTTATGCTGTGTAAAATGTGGCGTTACAACCGATGGGACACTTACGAGTAAAATCGGGTCCTGCCTGTTCTAGTGTCTGAACACTATTAAAAGTACCAAACTCATCGCTGGATTTTGGGTTGGCGCCATTTAAATTGTCATTGACTCACTTAGAACATTGGAAATTCGAAATGATTGTGACTGTATCTGTATCATTCAGATTAGCAATAAAACACAGTTGATTTCCCCAAGCTAATAGCTTTGTCCTTGAAAAACATTAGGGAACGATTTTTCCACGAATGTCTATGTAAAAATAGCTTGCAGAAAATCCACTTCTGCATGTTTAGTTTCTAATAATTACAATATAGGTTAGAAATACTGGATTTCAACGCCATTTCCTTTCATCCCATAAATAACAAAATAAAGCTATCAACACTACCATCCTCAATTATTAATAACACCTTTCAAACTACAATAAAATATCCACACCATAATTCACAGTATAATATTACCATGGAGCAAAATAATATTACCAATACCACATTAAGGCACCCTCTCATGGTTCAACCCGCAATGAGATATTAATCTACTAGTTCTTAACCCGTGCCCCGTTATTAACCGTATAAACGAGCTCGCAAACTGGACGTCGTTTATCATTAAACTAGCTTCTAGTTTAAGTCAATTATTGTGTTCAAGAAAAGGGTCATAGGTATGAACTCTTAGATGGAGGATAATAATTTCCTGGCTGTTTCAGGTGAGCGAAAGATTCTTAAAGTCAGAGGTCTGTGGGTCAAACCCAATGCATAAAAAACTGCATCTATAATAACTGGTAATTCTGGAATTCAGCTAAATCCGGAAAGACTGGAAGCCGACATAACGACAACCTTCATAGTTAATAACCCTCCTTTTGGGCTTCGCCGCAGTCGGGTAAAAAGAGGCGAGGAAAATGATGATGGATATTTAAAGCTAACATAATTATTGAATCAGATTTTAAAATTTTTTCAAAGAGCCCTATGAAAAATGTAATAAAAAATAAATAAATTAGTATACGTTACTCCCTATAAAATTAGTTATTAACCGACTTCTAAAAAAAGAAGGTGGTTCTCAATTCGGATGTTTGTTTTTTTTTATGTTTGTTCGGGCATTACTCCGTCACTTGCTAACCGATTTGAAAAATTCTTTTTTTGTTGGAAAGGGTATACTTCCCAAATGGTCCCATAATTTTTTTTATCGAAATCGGACAAGCGGTTTTTGAAAAATCTACAAAACTTAAAAAAAATACTAAATTGTCCACATTAGGTGAACCACTAAAAAGTGAAAAATAAAAACTTTTTAACAAAAAATAAAACCGACTTCAAAAAAAAAGTCAAAATAAATCAGTTTCTGAAGTCGGTGACAAAAAAATGAAATCAAACAAACAAAAGTCACCGACTTCAGAAACTGATTTATTTTTGACTTTTTTTTTGAAGTCGGTTTTATTTTTTGTTAAAAAGTTTTCTACCACCATAGTTGACGTCCAAATTGATCCAATCATTTCAGACATAAGCCATACCAAGCGACAGACAAAATAAAACATATTAAATATTTTTAATATTTTCATTCAAACTCTTGTACGATTCTAATGATAGTTTAGGACACTGAATAATCACAGAATACAGTAACAAACCATGAAACCGGGTCAATGAATACGAAACTTTACCTTTCGGACATAGCACAAACTTATCATATCCATTATACATACGAACAATGGATGACCCCATTTAATCAGCGGTTCCGGATACAACTACATTGGAAAACCCTTTGTTTTATTGGCAAAGTTTGAGTTATTCCCAGTTTACAGTAAAGCTGATGTGGTTTAAACCTCAGGGTTTGTAGGTAAACTATCTCAGAATGTGTAAACTTTTGACTCACATAACAACAAGATGAGTAGATATGAAGGTAAGTTACGCTTACGTTATAAGGTTAAGTAATAAAATTGTTTATGTTTACTTACGAGGTCAAGCAGACGTGTGCCCATGTACGTGTTGGATTGTATTGTATATAGGGATGGTATCCGTCGCTCCACAAACAAAGCAAAATAAAAAAGAAGTCGTTTCTCAGTAATCGTGTTTGCTCAGTGTTATTCAGTTTGAAGAGAATAGTGCTTGGATGGGTAGTTGAATATCCTGTATAGAATATTTGAGTGCGAAAATATTTATACTCTTATTAAGGAAACATAGAATAGTACAGCTTCACGATAACCAAATAATAATTGACGGTTAATAATTATATAAATTGAGTTATTAACGTTTTTGTGGGTATCCGCTGGATGCGAGACACACGAGACAGGTGAATATGGCGATACTTGAGGGAGGCCTGAGTCCACCAGTGAATGTCTTTCAGTCAGAAATGATGATGATGATCCAAAAAAAAAAAAAAAATAAATAAGCCTGTGTATTCCTTTGTGCAGCAGAGATTATAAATATTATAGATTATAAAAAAAAAATATTATTTACTTTGAAACCAACTGATTATATCGTTGGAAACAAAGTAGTGAGCTTGGATTCTGTTATTCATGCTGAATGATCAAACTCTGAACAAGGCTAAACCGCTATCCTGGTGCGGATGACATCAAGGATCCAATGTATCTTTTCATGTTAGGATCATCTGCTTAGTTCAGGCGCGGGATATAGGTTTCTGTGGCTTTTGCAACAAAATACTATATTTATAGGCCTGAACCTATAAAATATATACTATTTTGTTGCAAAAGGTTCTTTGCTTACAGTTACTTTGTTGTTTGTATGAGTTTGTTGTTCCTTAGAATATCAACTATTTTTAGGGTTTCTTACCCGAAAAGTGACCAACGTGACCTTATTGCTAAGCCCGTCTTTATGTCAGCGACCTGTATGTTAAGATACATAATACTGTTGTAATTTTCTCAGAATATGTATTTCTATTGCTGCTATTTATAGGGGGCTATAAGGAGGGGGAAGTACTACTATGGTACCCTTCACACACGAGTCCAACCCGACTGATCGGATCTTAATAATATTTAGCATGGGATAGATTAAAACCTGGGGAAGGACAAGCTATATTTTTTACTCTCACACATACACACCAAAATTTGAACGGCAACAAAGTCGCGGGGCAACAGCTAGTTATTTATAAGTTATCCAAAAAAAAAAATTTGCTACTTAACGAAAAGCACCGAGCGGTGAGATGCTCATCGTTACGTTGCATTTTTTTTACTTTTTGTCATTTTAATTAAACACCAAGCTTCTTTATTGTTTCCTTTCCAACTGCACCGTCTCTACCCATTCCATTCACAAACACTCCCCACAATAAACAAACTGAAACATTTTAATATCCATTTTGTTACTAAAGAGGAAGTTACAAAACATTATCGTGTTTATGCAAAGTTTTAACTTAGTTACGTCCGGGCGTCTCTTGCTTCATAACCAGATTTGTATGACATTGTTTGTATAAATTGGTTTTTGTTAGTGAGGTGCACGCGACCGACTTTGTGCTTATAGTCTTGTAGGTTTTTTGTATTGTTTATAGAGGCAATAAAGTGTGTTTGTGGAGCTGGATTTCTATTTTGTCCTGATAAAAATATTCATAATTATGCCATTCTCGTCATCACTTGCCCAGGTGGCTTCCAGTCTAATAATCCACCTGAATACCATATTTTACATGGAGCGATGACCTATCGGCCCTTTACAACCCAGTTAGTTCTGGAGAATACTGTACGGTCCCTTGGTAAGACTGGTTGTCAGACTTCGGGTCACTGATTAACTGTTACTGTCAAAGATTTACTTTTGACTGCCGGGGTGGCTAAACGTGCTTTCCGAGGCACGGGGAAAAAAAAAAGGCTCTATTCTACTGGATTCTATAAAATCTTTTAGCGTTATAACTTGACCAAGATTTTTAAAGATACCTGTCTTATTAAACTATGGTCATAACGACAATTAAAATGCCCAAAACACATAAGACTTATTGTGTCCCTTACATATTTGAAATAGACTCCCTATTCATCGGTCACTTTACCATCCAACGTAAAATTGAGTCAGCATACCAATTGGTCTAAAATGCGTGAAAGTATTCCAAGTGCCCGCCAGAGCTCGTTTCCGCGCTTAGCTGACTCTGGTGTATATTAAATGAGGTTTTTCCCACACCGACACGTATCTTTTTAAAACGTCACATGAAGTATTTCATTCATGAATTTGAGGGAAATGCTTCTGGAGTGTAGAGTTTTCTTTCTGAATGTTCTATGCTGACCAGCTTTTACTAGCTGAGGTGGTCTAATATTCTTATCGCTTAACCTTATTCATAGAACCATTGCAATTAAATAATTTAAATAAAATCAATGCATTACAATCATTGACAAAAATATGCAACATGCACGATCAAGGGCTTGATTCAGAAGGCAGTACTTTCTGGACATGGCGCGTTTTCGTCAGGGGTTCATATCTTAAGAGCTCTAATCACACCGGTACGGATCCTGTTTCCGGTGGTGATGGGCTACTATTTTTAACCATCTTTATTAAATATTATAAATAATATTTAAATTTTTATTAATTTATATAAATAATAGAAATACATATTTAAAAATGTGATTCATATGTAAGTCAATGAATAAAGGAATAATAAATTGGATTCCACATTTACTAAGAAATCTGATCCCAAAATCCACAGCAGATCACTCAGAAAATGTGATAATAAGTGATCCTCATAAGCAGCTTTATATTAAAGGTTAAACATTAATATGTTATGTTTCGGTTTAGTCATATAAAGACTCAACAATACAGCTTTCAAGATGAATGCTCGAGATATCAAACAGAGTGGAGGTCTAATAAAGGGTCGCTCTTCAAAGGGTATAGGTCTAAGTTCAAGTACTCTCCTTTGATGATCTTAACCT
Organism: Diarsia mendica; assembly: GCA_949316265.1. NCBI lineage: Eukaryota > Metazoa > Arthropoda > Insecta > Lepidoptera > Noctuidae > Diarsia > Diarsia mendica. The sequence continues at coordinate 8,295,500 of OX438899.1, read as the reverse complement.
TAAAGTTAAGTAAGGTTTAATAATTAAAGGTTTAAATTATATAATTACTAGCTTCTGCACTCGGGTTTGCTTGAGTGGTAAGAAATTGTTGGATGAGTAGGTAAGACCTATGTCATGGTCTACGTCTAAAGTTAAATTTTATCAAAATCTGTTCAGCCATTGAGGCGTGAAATTGTGACAAAAACAACTCATTTTAAGTAATATTAGTTAGGTTAGTAAAGGATGAAGACGAAAGAAAGCTTAGAGGAAACCTTTACATAATAGCTTATCAGGAAGAAACTTCTTGAAAGGTAAAAGAAAAAAAAAACTAATAGATTCAATTTATTCCGCTACGATCAATGTTAGCATCACCATCATCTGCCTAGCCTTTTCCCAACTTTGTTGGGGTCGGTTTCAGTCTTTGTCTTATTTTACATGGAGCGACTGCCTATCTGGACCCCACAACCCAGTTAGTACTGTCTAATATGATACATTTTCGTAAGACTGGTTTTCAGACTTTTAGCCCAGAGACTTCCTGTAACGACTATCAAAGATCTATACATGGCAGCTGAGACCAATAACTAAATGAGCTTTCCGAGACACGGAGGAAACTCGTTACGTAATGGGTGGTCAGTGGTCACCCATACATGGGCCAATAGGGTAGTTGATAAAAAAATTCTAATTAGTCCGTCACATAGAGTACCAAAAAATATTCGACACGTATTTTTTCTTTTTGCACGTAAACTAAAAATAAAGACGTTACAGTGCTTCGAAAATTCATTACATTTTTTACCACGTAGTGCTGTCAAAAGCCCCCACTCCTGACCTTTGACACGTTATAACTTCGTCAATTATTAATATATTAATTTGATAAAACAAAAAACACTTATCCAATATTTTTCGATAATCTAACCGACGGACTAAACGGAATCATATTTTTCTTACCCAGGACACATCCCTATTTCGGAAAGTACGGTTTATCCTAAAGATCGTTCCCTCCGATCATTGTTAACATCATCACAGTCAAATCAATCATAATTCATCTCCAATACTGGAATAAAAATATGCTAAATATATACATCCCAGCGAAATCTCAGTCTTCCATAACACAAATTCACTCAATAAAACTGGCTGAAGTGCTGCAAACTTGGCTAAGATCCTCACAGATTCCCCTCAGACAATGGTATGATTAATGACTGTATCAATAGAGATCGCCACTGTACTATCCGGCTCCCGTCCTAGAGTGATGTATTACCACTCTTATACCACGCCGCGCCGGTTACCTCTTATCGCGATTGGAGACTTTAAATAAAGAGATTTTCATGCTGAAGACTTTTGAATAAAGATCGTTATAATGGTGAGATTTTATTTTAAAATAAGTTATCGTTCTTTTTAAGTTAAATTTCCCTGGGATCCGCTGCATACACAACGCACGGGACTGGTCATGGTCAATGTGGCGACACTTGGAGGAGGCCTATGTCTAGCAGTGGAGGTCTTTCGGCTGAAATTATGATGAAAATGATCGTTCTTTAGCCAGGAAATATAACATATCGCCTATAATCCTAGACGGGTTAGGCAAAAGTGTAAATAAAAGTACCACAACATTTATTCGGTTATATTTAATAAAAGTTGTATGTGAAATGGGGCGACAGTTTTGGCATCAATCGGTCACAAATCTAGATGCCGTGGCTGCTACTGAAAATCGCATGTCATGGCAGCTAGTTCGTTAATAGGTTGTTTTTTGTTTGTTGAGCAAGGATATTGGGGACGCCTTTTCCGAGTAGTGGGATATACAAAACTCATAAAAGAAATTGAGATAATAATTATAATCAATGTAACCCGGGCGTGTTTTCGAAGCATTATAATATTAGTAGTTAGACTATCTGAGTTATTGTTTGGCTTGCATAACTTCGTACAGCTAAAGCTTCCTGTGCTCAAACTCTGATAAAATCAATAAATCGCAGCTGCCTTACCGTCGTATCTCTTGCTACTGATTTAATATATGAAATTCAGGTGCTTAAGTATTCTTTTTACAGGCAGTCTTGGGATTTGGCTACTAGATGCTATTTTAAAAGTGGTTTGTTTGATAGGAATAGTACATTGTAACACAAGGGCCTAAAATGACCCATTATATACGAGGTAGTTTAACTACCGAGCTTTAGCGAGGTAGTAAATAGGAACCGAGTTTTAATGGGATTTTAGCGCCGTGTGTTACACTGTACTTTTCACTACGATTGTGAGAAAATAAAATAACCATGTTCAATATGAGTTTAAAAAACACCAAAAAGAGAAAAATAAACTTCAGAAGAAAAATCAGCTTCTGAAGTCGGTGACATTTGTTTGTTTGATTTTATTTTTTAACCGACTTCAAAAAAGGAGGTTACTATGTTCGTGTGTATGTTTTTTTTTTTTATGTATGTTACCTGATTTCTCCCCCATTTGTGGACCGATCATCAAAATTCTTTTTTTATTTGAAAGAGTATACTCCTGAGGTGGTCACATTTTTTTTTGGTGAAGATCTGGTGCTGATCTTCGGAGATATACAATGGAACTCTTCAAAAATAGACGGCAAATCTGTCGTAATTGCTGGAATCGCTTGGATGTTTATTGAATATACATTATCATGACGTAACATCACGCCTGTATGCTCTGAGGGGGTATGCAGATGTGTACAATACACATTTTTTTTGTTGTTTTATGAATTTTCGTGCTTTTTCTGGCGCTATTCAAGTATTCGCATCTAGCAGTCATCACTTGTATTCATGTTGATGAGCTGATAATGGAAGGTATACTACTCCTCAACGGTTAAGAGTTGAAAGTAAAAATAGGGGAATCTTGAAGGTTAAGGGTTAGGTTTCTTGGTTGAATGTTAAATGCATAGTAAAAATTTGTATAGGATATAATATAGGTACTTATTACAACTAAAAATGAATAAATAAATAAAACTTTTTTGCAAAAAAACAACCGACTTCAAAAACACCAAAAAGAGAAAAATAAACTTCAGAAGAAAAATCAGCTTCTGAAATCGGTAGCAAAAAAATCAAACAAACAAATGTCACCGACTTCAGAAGCTGATTTTTCTTCTGAAGTTTATTTTTTTAGTTGTAATAAGTACCTATCATTCAACCAAGAAACCTAACCCTTAACCTTCCTTCCCCTATTTTTGCTTTCAACTCTTAACCGTTGAGGAGTACCTAGTACCTTCCATTATCAGCTCCTCAACATGAAGACATGTGAAGACTGCTAGATGCGAATACTTGAATAGAGTCAGAAAAAGCACGCAACACGTAATACGTGTCTATATTTTTCATATAACAACTAAAAAAATGCGTATTGTACATATCTGCATACCCCCTCAGAGCATACAGGCGTGATGTTACGTCATGATAATGTATATTCAATAAACATCCAAGCGATTCCAACAATTACGACAGATTTGCAGTCTATTTTTGAAGAGTTCCATTGTATATCTCCGAAGATCAGAACCAGATCTTCACCAAATTAAAATGGGACCACCTCATGAGTATACTCTTTCAAATAAAAAAAAATAAAAAAATACACAAGTACACACGAACATAGTAACCTCCTTTTTTGAAGTCGGTTAAAAATACATAAAAATTTCGCGCCAATGCCTTTTTTTTATTTCTTCTGTAGCTGCAATGCAACACACATTCTACCAAAGAGTTCGGCATTCAGCGCGTTTAGTTCCATTTTTAAAATAAAACATTTTTTTAAGTAGGTAGGTACTTGAAACTAAATCACGCCTGGGCTGAACAAGTTGTCGTACGAGATTTACTTTTAGCCCTAGGGCAATAAATGCAATTTTACGCCCGCTCTGGTATGCTATTATGACGTTCTTTTTAAGCAAGAGGAGTGAAAAAGCTTTTTTTGCATACATACATCATCAGAGGCAACTCCTGTACTTTGAATATTTTTTTTTGCATTCAACCTTAGTCTTAATTTTTCAAAGTACTTATTAATTACACAAAAACTTTAATCACATTTTTTAATTCCTTGCAAGCTTCAACGTTTTCAATTACTTCAATTATAACGTTCACATTTAAAAAGAGATTTGTACTATTTAAAAAGTTCTTTTGAGAATAATAGTGATTATTAAGAGAGAACTATTTAATTATACTATTAACTATTTTTGTATGTTTAATCAATTTTTTTGTTTCAGTGACTGCACTTAAATCAAAATGATACATTTATGTGCTAAATATGTTTAATGATTTATGACCTACCGCTGTCATACCACCAAAAATCAAACGCTTTTGTATTTTTTTTTCGCAAAAATCCATCAATTTCCTAAACATTAGTATTTTGCCACGTCAAAACGATAAATCTGTGAAACGTATACACGTTGGCAGCGAAGACAAAAGGACGGCAGCTGTCGTTAGTACGGATGACAAATTGCAGCGTCGCACGTTGGTCCAACTCACTCTTTGCGATTTAAGCTTGTTTACAAAAGGATGGCTTCTGGACTTTAAACACTTTGAAAAGGTTCTGGCATTGTATTGCTTATATGGATGGATTGTGTGAGAAATCATCATCATCATCATTTTGGCCGAACGAGGTTCACTGCTGGACATAGACCTCCCTTTAGGGTAACCACATTGACCAGTCTCGTGCGTCTCGCATCCGGCGGATACCCGCAACCTTCACCAGGTCATTTGTCCACCCAGTGGAGGCCTTCCAACGCAACGTGCCATGACCAAATGCCCTGCCTATTGCCACTTAAGTCTGGCAATTCTTCGGGCTATGTCGGTGACCTTTGTTCTCATGCGCATGTCTTTATTTCTGATTCGATCATTCTATTTGAAAGAAAAAGGAGTCAATGATAGCGATGGAAAATGGAATAAAATGACGTGTTGCGCCGACCCCAATTAACATGAGACAAGGGCAGGAAGACGTTGATGATAACTATTGATGACTAGCTTTTGCCAGCGGCTTCACCCGAGTGAAAATGATGATTTTCCATACAAACTTTCATCCCCTATTCCTGACCTGACTACAAAATTTCAGCTTTCTAGGTCCAAAGATTTGGGCTGGGCGTTGATGAGTCAGTCAGTCAGTCAGTCAGGACTTCTCTTTTTATTTATATAGATAGATATAGATTTACTTAAAGTTTTCAGATTGTCGGCTAATTTCTAGCTTTGTGTCAACTATATAGTGATATTAATACAGAAGACATAGCACGGTTGGTCCCAGAGTGATTGGCTGCTGCACTGCTTGTAGTGCTTGTAGCGGTTTCAATCCCCGCACGGAACAAATATTTGTATGACCTACAGGTAGTTGTTTTGGCTCTGGCTGTTTGTGTATTTTTCCACAATACCGGAGAAATTCTTATTGCCGGGTAACGTCACTACATCACTACATAGTATAAAACAAAGTCGATTTCTCTCTCCCTATGTCGATTTGTATGCTTAAATCTTTAAAACTCCGCAACGGATTTTGTTGCGGTTTTTTTTAATAGGTAGAGTGATTCAAGAGGCAGATTTATATGTATAATAGCATCCATTTGCACCCATGCGAAGCCGGGGCGGGTCGCTAGTATTAAATAAAACAAAGTCCACCACGTCTGTCTTGCTGTTTTCACCAACGAATAGAATATAATAAATCCACACGGACGAAGCCACGGGCAAAAGCTAGTTCTATGTAAAATGGAGCTGCTCAATATTATATTGAACTAGCTTTTGCCCGTGGTTTTATTATTGTGATACAACTTGTTTTGTGAATTATAAAAAACATGATGTGGCGTTAGTTCCGATTCAACCACACGTCCAGACCCTGTTCAGCTTTGCCTGTAATAATGCGGTTCCTCAAATAACCTGTGGTCCTTATGTCAATACTTAAATTATACGACAGATATTTACTCATTTAGGTAAGTATTACGTATACTCAAAGTCATAACTTTTTTACTAACCACTCCAACCATTTTACGGTGCGTATGCGTTTAATGGGGTAAAATATAAAGCAGTATGGATCTCCCTAAGCTACAGCAAATGTCCCTATAAGCCCCTATAGTGTCCGTTCTAAACTATTGAGCGCGTCTGTACGTCCTTACATGTATGGAAGGGTATACGTAGGTACTTTAGTGTTTACGGTCGCCTGTACAATCAGTCGCGGAAGTGTTACTTAATTTTTTTAAGGATTATTGAAAAATTTAGATTAAAGTCAGTCTTTAAGATAAGGTTGTGAATCAGAAGTTTTAAAATGTCAGAAGTTATAGAAAGGTCTATACGAAATATTTAAGAAATAAACGTAATCAGCCTATAATGTTCTCACAGCTGAGACTCAAGCCCCCTCTAGGTGAGTGGGAATGAGCTGCATTTTAAACGTTTAAGCAGTAAAATTAAATTGCACAATTCACAAAACTATAATTATAAATATGTGCATACAATTTTTTTCTTGTTTCAGCTTTGAAACATAGTCTACTAATACAACAAACTGTGTAGATTGCGCACATTTACTATGAATAAACTATTTAAAACCATACCTACATATTTTTCCTTCATACTCCGTTCTGTCACCGACAGTACATACGTACACAGCGCTTTCAAGTGCCCGACTACATTCCCCTATCGATGGCGCTAAGAGCCACTGAACTTTTGATGGCGACGGTACTATTTACACTTTACTTTTTTTCTGGTCTAGCTGTAACGTGATTTTTATGTAGTGTTGGTTTTTGTTTGACGGCTGAGCGGTCAACTGGTGAGCGAGTAAAGTGAGCTTGAAAATACATTTCGATTGTAAGTATTTGACGTCTCCCTTACAAGGGACGCCGCTTATAAGGTTTGTTCTAATATACTTACCTATTTACTATAGCATACCTAAGCATAATAAACCTACAATGTTTCCACTGCTGGGACTCAGACCTCCTCCCTATGAGAGAGAATAGGCTGTAATTCATTCCTAATACAAGCAATTCCTTGCTTAAAAGGTGATCTCCAATTATTATTATTTGTATCGAAATGCCAATTTTGTAATTGAAATAAACATTTTTTTTTTTTTTTTAAATTCAGAATCCGGGCCCAGTGCGGGTTGGTAGATGTCACATATGTCTTCGAATGAATACTTCTAGGATATTTCGGTTTCCTCACGACATTTTCCTTCACCGATTTGAGAGCATTGGTGATGAAATAAATTCATCAACAATTACAATAACATGGGACTTAAAAATAATAAATAGCGAAGTGTAGGTGTACTATTACGTACACCTCTGCCAAACCCTTTGGGGATTACAGGTCAGAACTAAAGTTATTTCCATCTATCTTTCATTTACTTGCAGTGAAACAGTACGTGTACCTATTCCACTGGAGAAAAAGCTAACAAAAATCTTTTCTTTATAAAATCGCAACATATCGCATAGCACAGAACCATAGCAACGACAATCATCGCAAAGATTTCGCTCGTTATTGTTTCACCATCTATTGTTAAGCTCGAAACTTTTAGCTTTGCTCTCAAAGAATGCACTTTACGACTTTTATTGCATAGGTAACGTGAGGACCTAGTATTGTGTGCCTATTGTTCGGTAATACTCATGTGAGTCGAGTGGTTTCGACTTGCATCATACTTAGACTTGCCTGTTCCCTGTTCGTACGCGGTCGAATGGAAAATAAAAGGCAAATATGGAATATGGATCGTTGTTTTCAAATCTCGTGGGAATACAGAAATCTTTTTTACTAGGATTTGAATAGTTTTGTATTCGCTTTGGACAATCAAAGGCAATACTTACCATTCATTTACATCTAAACGTTCACCATTGTAGAAAGTGAGAGGTTGGGTTGTGGAGCACAGATAGGCAGTCGTTCTATGTAAAATACTGGTATTCAGCTGTATCTGGTTAGACTGTATGCCGATTTCCGATTTTGACATACTTGGGAAAAGGCTAGGTAGATAATAATGTTCACCATTTTGGAGAGCTCTTTAGGTTAAGTGAAACTTGCCTCGGTTGGTCCGTAGATGGGTGACCCATAACATACTGAGTTTGCTCCGTGCCTCGGAAAGCACGTTAAGGTGCTGGTCGTTAAGGTGCCATAGATCTTTGGCAGTCGTTACAGGTAGTGGCTAGACAATACTAATTAGGTTGTGTAGATCAGAGAGGCAGTCGGTCTATGTAAAATAGATAATAATGGTATTCAGCTGCATCCGGTAAGACTGAACCCGACCCAAACAATTGTTCACCATATTATAAGGTCTTTAAAAATGTGTGTAGGTTTTAAAAGCAAAACAAAAAACAATAGATTCCCCGTTTTAGATATTCTAAAATAAAATACGGGAGGATATTTTCATTTTTACAAGATTTTCATAACAAAACTTTTGTGATGACCGGGGTTCCAGGTATGATTTTAAGAAATGAAAGAAAGCCTAAGTAGGTAGTATAATGAATTTACTTATTTGCCAGAACTTCAAATTACATGTAATCTAAACGCTAAACCTTAATAACTAAAGAAGACATAAAATAAAAGTAAACAAGTTGCACACAAAAGAAAAAAAACAACCAAAATAACAAAATAAAATCTAAAACTAAATGTCACGACGAACAAAAAGAGTAACTTGTGGCTGGGTTCGAACTCGATACCACAGTCTTGTATGTCGACTTGTTATGCCCCGAGACCAGTTGGCTTCTTGGCGACTATGGCGAATATGTCGATCTGTTGAGCGAGAATTCCACTATGTTGCTTCAACAATCTATTGATCCCGAAATGACTCCAAATATCATGCCTGAGCGAGAAGGGCGTTTCCGTAGGCTGAGAACAAAATTATAAAGTCAGCCTTGCAAAATATCGCGAACTCTCCAACCTACACTTCGTAAAGTAGACGTAAACACTTACCCCGTTACTTCTATCACTCGCTCACACACTTATGACATTGCACCAACTACTTTTATTTATGTTCCGTCGTAGATTAATTAAACATTGATGACTTTAACAAAAGAGATCGATTTAATTAGATGCGGAGCAACCGTTTTGGTTCTGTCATCTATCGACAACTCTCCGGTCCCAATCTTGTGCCGTTACCCTCACTTGTAAATTGTCAAAATATAACTAATTATTACTACTGTAGCGAGCCTAGTAACGCCATCTATTGTTGGACTTGACAACTAAATTATTGATCATTACACTTTCACCAATATAACCTGAGCATTTTTTCACTCGACCGTTCACATAAGACGGGGCAACTTTCAGTTTCTTCAAAGTTCTAAACACGTTAATTGAAACCTTGCTTATCCGGCTGAAAACGCGGTGAAAACGTAACAAAATGAGTTTTATGAATACCCACAAAGGAAACATAATCCCCTACTTGCATGACTTATAATATGCTAAGATGATCCGTTAGAAAGTATTTTCTTGTGTTTTCTTTTTAAGAAGAACAATTTATAGGAAAACTTGACTGATACGTTGTAAATGTTTCAGTAAAAAAGTAATTAAAAATAAAACATAAGGTGAAGTAGAGATAATGTGAGATTGGCTGCGGGTTGTTCGAAAAAGATAACGCGGCCTCGAAACAAAGGGCTACGAAGAAACATGGTGATTTTTAGTCAGTAGACGTTTGACCCTCTCTACCGCTCTGCCCAGAGCGGGAGTAGCCATTTGATGATTTCCAACCCTCCAAAAAAAAAAGTTATTATGAGATTGTATCCTGAGCACGATAGTAGTCAACACCGTGCACGGTGGTCATACCAAGCAATAGAAGCTACGTCCTAAATCAAATTTCAGCACGTCTTTTTATTGACAAATTCATTTGAAACAAAAAAACTACTCCAACAATATACCTACCTAAGAATTTATTGAAGTTTTAATTCATTCTTGGTTTTGATTTTTCTGCTAAACAAAAATTCCCTTACAAAAAAAAACCTTTTTCTCTATGATTACTTAAAAAGGTCTACCACTCTCTTTTCATCTCTTTATATAGAAATATCGAAAATTCACGAAACGCGTAGACGAAACTCTATTGAAGTTTTAATTTCCTGCCAAAGGATACGGGACAATTTTATTTGCAAAAAGCGACTACACCGTTTGGGGATTTAAATTTTTACTCGCATTCACATAGACAGACGAAAGCATATTTTTGACCAGATATTTTGCTAATTCTTTTGCAGATAAAACGTTACTTATTTTTTTTGTGAATGACTGAAAAGTGTGATTGACGTATTTGTTTTTATAAATTATTATTCTGAATTTTGCGTCCCAGTAATTCTGCCATCCCAGTAATTACAAAACTGAAATCTAATATTAAATGGACGAATTAGTGTTTATTTCCCCGCAGTAAAAGTGAAAAATCGTTATTCCGCAATTCAAAATAACACCCGTAGCCTAAGACACTGCTTTAGCATAATCGACTGTTATTTTCGAAACAGCTGAAAAGTTTATAAAAAATTAAAAAGCAAGACTACGATACTGTGCGCCATTATTTAATTTTCATCAAATATAACAACAACGATAATTCAGTCACGGAAATAAATTCCAATAAGTACACAGAATCACCTAACAAAATCAGCACCTTCACTAAGCTCTCGTATCGCTTCATAAAATTGATTAGCAAATACTCGAAGCAATAAAAGCCTACAAACAAAGGCTTTGCAAAGAAGCGAATCGACAAAGCCACTTCGTCTGAAAGCCCCTCACTGGCATCAATTAATAAAAAACAAAACACAATCGGACAACGAGGGATAACCAAGTAGGTTCCTCTATTTTTCTTCGCATTTATCGAATAGGTTTTCAAACGTCTGCTATCAATTAATATTGATTGATAGGATTGTTCTGTGTTCCTTTAGCTATCTACTGGATAACAATTTAATTAGAATTTCTATTCTTATAAAGTTCTTTGTTGGAGTTCGTTGGATGAAACGAAAATATTCTAATGAAAAATGTAATAAAGAAAGGAACTATGTGTGATAGAGTTTCGTTGCCTTCTTGTTTTGATATGAATTAATTACTAAGTGCGTAGAATTACATAATTCATTTTCAAAAATAAAATATTCGAAGACAGGACGTTTCTTCCATCAAATGGCACTGGCCACACATAGGGTCCTTTGTAGTGTTTTAAAGCCTTCTTCTTTTTATCAAAGAAAGGGAGCCGATTGTTCGAGTATAATGAAGAGAAACCTAATGTCCAGAGGTTTTTAACTGTTTTTAAAAGTGTAATCTTACATATCTATTTATCTATCTATACAAATAAAAAGAGAAGTCCTGACTGACTCATCAACGCCCAGCCCAAACCCTTGGACCTATAAAGCTGAAATTTTGCACAGAGGTTCCCTATAAAATGTAGACAAGGAATAAGAAAGAATTTTTCGAAATTCAACCCTTATGGGATTTAAATAGGGGATGAAAGTTTGTATGGAAAATCGTCATTTTCAAGCCGCTGGCAAAAGCTAGTTTAACTATAAAAGCCATAAAACGGAACACAATATTTAACTGTCTCGTCGGTCGCAAAGGCGACTGCTCAGCATGAGGTCCTGGGTCCGATTCTCAGGCTTTTCTATTATTATTATTCTTCGGTTTTTCCGTCAGAAATTTCTCAGTAGCAGTCACGGAGCCTAAACTTGTGCCCGGTTAATGACAACAGGCTCGCCCCCTATTACCTAGATCTTAAAAATATCTGGCGAAATGTGCGTGTATTAGTGAATACACCTCTGTTTAACTCTTTGGGGGTTACAGGCATGATGTTATGTATATTATGTTAACTATAAAAGCTTACTGCGACGACATAAAACGGGAACATCCTGAACCACATCCAAAATTATAATGTTACACAGTACGAGTCGATATAATTTCGTACTTACGAAACAATCTGTGACTGACTGGGAACTATGTTCAACTTTGCCACTTGTTCTCAACTAAGCTAGGTTTCACGTTAACTTGAACTTTACGCGTCTGGCACGTAGTGTTAAAATGAAATTATTACTTCATGAACTTGTTCGGTAAGCGGTAAATATAATTAATGGTGGGATCATCACTATTGAGTATAAATGTGGTCTTTCTCTACTCTTGTATAAAAGTAGACAATGTCTTTACGAAACAAATCGACAACCTCACCTCGACAACCCTATTACTGAGAATAAATACTATTTTCAGGATATACTTGTCAGACTTTAGACTACACTGTACTCGTATCACCCGTCTAAGTTACATAAGATATACATATGTTACCGGAAATGTATGAAACCTAGGAATTGTACACAATTCCAAAGAAATATATTCATTTCCGAGGCTGCTTAAGAAATGTGTAAAATAATGTTTCAAAGATTCCGAAGAATACACACATTTCCTGAGAAATGTATTTAGTTCCTAGGAATTCTATACAATTCCGAGATGATACTAGGAAATATATAAAAAAATAATGCTTTCTGTGACTAAAATAAATAAAACACGTTTGTAAACTGAAATCAGACTTTTCAAAATTTCAAAACCTATCAACGAGAGCCTTAATAAGTTAAGGCTCTCGTTGATAGGGTTTTATTTTGCGTAATATACATTTATTTGTTTATTGTTTACCAAATAAAATTATTGAAACCTAACCCCTCCAGGCCCAGTCGACGGAGCCCCGCTTCGCGTGGCTCCTACTTTTGGGTGGTTTAAAAAAAAATACCAAGAAGGTGATGACGGGGTCTATTTAACACACCTACTGAAATTTCGCCAGTTATGTTTAAGTCTCAAGTAATAGGGGACGATCCTATTGATAAAATTCCTAAAAAAATATGATATCTATTCATATAAATTGGAACAAAAAAATATCAAAAAGTAAAACAAAACACAGTCGTACACAAACACGTTCGCAACATATGAAAACAAAACTGGAACAAAGCGGCCCGTGTCACAGAAGTTCCCATACATCGACTTACTTCCACTGGAGAGAGTCTATTGAATGAAAAACGAACGCTCGTTCAGCCGTAAGCTGATATGTTTCTATATCTTGTATCTATCTATCATATCTAAGGCTTAAAGTCGATTGTATTTGTCCAACGGGTTACAAAGTGAAGTTGGATTTTAAAATAGTTTCTAGTGTCAAAACATTTATAGAAATTTCAGAGCGAAAAACGACTGAATGCGGAAAGAAGAGGACAAAATTATGTTGATTCTTTTCTGATTAAACCTTATTGCGTTTAGAAATATAAACTCGCATGCACACACAGCCAGAGCCGGGACAACAGACTATGGCCCGTAATCCACCAAAGCGGAGAGGAGAGGAGACGAGAGGAGATGTGTTTGAATAAACCAATCCGATTTCGTTATTTCCACATCTCTTCTCCGCTTAGCTTTGGTGGAAATGGGTCAAGCGGAGAGGAGAGGAGATGTCTCATTTTTCTATAGAATTTTGTGCAGAGAGCGAGCAAGCGGCGTGGCAGAGCGGAGAAGTGTCTAGTCGGGCGGCCGGGCTTCACCCCGCTGCCTTCTCCGCGCGCCTCGCACGTTTTGTTTTGTTTTCGATCTCTCACAGCTCACATCTCTGCTACACACAGCTCACATCTCCTCTCCGCAACGCATCTCTTCTCCGCTTTGGTGGAAATAACCTGCCAGCTTCGCGGCACATCTCCTCTCGTCTCCTCTCCTCTCCGCTTTGGTGGATTACGGGCCTATCTGTAGGCCATATCTGTATCTGTAGGCCATAGCCATACAAATAATTTTCTTTCGTGCGGAATTCATTATCCTTTTTAGCCCGTTGTGTTCCGGTCCGCTGTTAGGCCCGTAATCCACCAAAGCGGAGAGGAGAGGAGACGAGAGGAGATGTGCCGCGAAGCTGGCAGGTTATTTCCACCAAAGCGGAGAAGAGATGCGTTGCGGAGAGGAGATGTGAGCTGTGTGTAGCAGAGATGTGAGCTGTGAGAGATCGAAAACAAAACAAAACACGACGTGCGAGGCGCGCGGAGAAGGCAGCGGGGTGAAGCCCGGCCGCCCGACTAGACACTTCTCCGCTCTGCCGCGCCGCTTGCTCGCTCGCTGCACAAAATTCTATAGAAAAATGAGACATCTCCTCTCCTCTCCGCTTGACCCATTTCCACCAAAGCTAAGCGGAGAAGAGATGTGGAAATAACGAAATCGGATTGGTTTATTCAAACACATCTCCTCTCGTCTCCGCTCCTCTCCGCTTTGGTGGATTACGGGCCTTATTATAATTATCGTTATCATTTTTATTGTTCTTATCATTACCTTTTTTTTGGAGGGGCTGGGAAATCATCAAATAACCCCTTCCGCTCTTGGGCAGAGCGAAAGCGAGTGTCAGACTTCTACTGACTAAAAATCACCCATGTTCCTTCTTAGCCCTTGTGCCGAGGCCGCGGTATCTCTTGCGACTACCCGCAGCCCCGACGGGATTTTCATTACCCAGGTTTTTTTTTCCCCGCCCTTATTTCAATTTATTTTAGGTAGGTGCAGCATTTTTGTCGTCTTCCATACGTCTCTTTGACTCGAAATTTTGGCATTCATCGTGTCTTTGGACTGCTTCTACTCATTTCTTATCACAAACACATTAATTACTTAAAAATACGAAAGTTACGTCGCTTTGAATAAATAAACCAATACTGTTTCCCATTTATTCAAATCAGAGTTGAACTAGGCACCCCGATTGGACCTTATTTTACCCAACCTTTCATGAAACAATTTTCAGTGGAGTGCAACAATATTTTTTTATTATTTTTCAATGCAGTTTCGCAGCGATTAAACACTGAATATTTAATTTTCAATACGCTGTAGTTTTCATTGGTTTTTACACCAAGCGTAGAATGTAGACGACAGTCGTATTAGGATCGAGATTAGATTTTTATGAAACCACCTGTATTGAAACGATAACAGTACAATTTAGAAGTAATACATTCTTGCTACAAATTGTAGTTTTGCATAAAAGTTCAAAACTGTAAACTTGACTTTGAACATTAACACTTTTTTGTTGTTAATGGAGTTTTCCATCAGGAATTTTTCCGTAGCAGCTCCGGAGTTTGGATTTATGACTGATTGATGACAATATGCTCGCTCCCTAGTAAACTACTATACACGAAACTTAAACATGACTGCCCAATTAGGTATTTGAATTTTTTTTTTTACTTGTGATTCGGAAACAGTAAATAAAAAGATAAACAAAAGTAAAAAAAAAATAGTGTGATATGTTAAAAAATGCCTTAGTTTTAACCGATTTTAAAGGACGTGCTAGACAGAGACAGCGCTACATCTAATGTGACGTCATAATAACATACCGCCATAGTTACGTAGTACTAATGGCCGTTTCACGCGACAAGGATAGAAACTATAGAAAGTGCCCCACCAAAAACTTCTAAAGCGTGTAGCTACTCCATTTTTTGATCGATTTTATAACTTTTTTTACACATCGTATTATTTCTTATAGTTCTTTAAAATAACATAAAATTTTCAAACATTCTTGATACCTATTTTCAAATACCCAATTGTGACTGCAGTATTAGGTACACCTCTACCTAACCCTTCGGAGATTACAGGCGCGATGCTATGATATGTTCAAAGCTTTTTACCAAATATCAGTGACCGGATATTATTTTCATAATCTGAAAGTTCCTGTAATCCTTCCTGTGTCCAATGTGTCCGAAGTGACTAAAAGGATACAACAGGATTGTTGAAAGTGACAGCATATTTTTTGGAAATACTTTCTAACAGACTATAAACTGTGACTACACAGTGCGTGATTGGCAGTGTTTGCAGTCTGAAATTGTGATGTGAATATTTGTTTACGAAAATTTGACTTAAAAAATAAATATTTGAATAATATACCAGGGGCTCATCAAAGAGCGTTTGTCAATATAAACGCTCTGATGAACCCTTAATTGAAAAACCTCATCAAAGGCTTTTTAAGTGATATTTTAATAACCACTCATATGATTAATTTGCATAATAACAGTATATTTTAAATTTTAATTACGGTGGAAGTATCCTTTATGAATACTTTACTGTAATTAAATTCGCAGATTCGCCCATAATTACTGGCAGAGATGTAAAAGATTCGCAAATATTTTCGCAATAAATGGGAAATTAAACTCGATTGGTTTCTGAATTCGTGGATAATGTGCTCTGAAACAATACTTATATTGTTTCAAAGGAAATGAAACTCATAATTGCCGTTTACACACTTTGGCTTAATTAATAAAAAAATTAAACGAAGGGAGATGAAGTGGGTTTATAGTTTTATTATGGAAAATGCTGATGATTCCTGATTTTAAATAAAATGATGATTTGTTTTAGCTTTAACATTTAATTAAAAATTTCTTCTTTATGGTGTGTTTAGTACCTTACAGTCATAGTTTTATGCCGCCCTTGATCTTCTGACTGGACATGAAATGCTGTAAGGCAGGCTGGTATCCTCACGACGTTCTTCTTCACCAACGTAAGTTACAAATAAATTGTTATACAATTTCACACATGAATTCGAAAAACCAGAGACTCCTCCCGCTTCGGGCAAAGCGGTAGGGAGTGCCAAACTTTTACTGACTAAAAAACACCCATGTTCCTTCTTACGACGGGCATCGGCCCTTGCGGGCCCCTTCCATGTTGCGGACATCTCTTTGAGGCGCGCGTGAAACACGAACGCGCCGTCAACACGGCCTGTCGTCGTCATAAGATGAACGGACGATGAGTTCGCCCATTATCCACCGTCCACAGGCCCGCGCCTACGGTGTCCGGAAGCCTCTCATGTTCCGTCACCTCCTTCGCCTCTCCAGCCAGTTCTCAAAGAGGGGACTTTCCGCCACTGTCGTGGCGTGTCCTGAACGGGGTTGTGACAGTCCCTGTCTCCATGTCGCCACCACAGGTCTGTCCGCTGAGCAGCAAGTTACCGCGGCAGTGGAGTAACTCCCGGGTGCAGCACCTCCATCGCCTCCAAGAGGTGCGTGTCTAGGGTTCGAACTCAAGATCCATGAATTGGCAGTCCGGGGGTCAAGTGGTCAAACCACAAAATTATCACTGCTAATAGACTAATAACTTGGCTAAATAAAAAAAAAACGAATGGAAGGTGTGAAATACAATAATTATTCTATGACATCGTTACTCTGAATTATTAAAACAACCGAGAAGAAATCTTGCGTTAGTACAACGATTTGGTCGACTAAAATGTGCGTAACCGGATTTAACTAAGTTTGAAATGGCTATATCTCAGACGATGCTCAGTGCCCAATTCCATAATCTCAAATCATCAAAACCAACTTACTCGATCTTCGGCACTATCTTACGCTGTCTTCATAGGACTTCATAGCATGAGATGTCGTCAACCTGAAAATGACATTGTATTATTTTCTTAAAGAGAATAAATTATAATTATTTTAATTTATTTATTTTCTTACACTTTAAATACATTTTTAAACATTTTCTACAAAACCGCATATAAAAACAAAACATAAAAAATAGTGGTCCACCTATATCAGGAGCAAGGTCCAAGCTACCGGTGGTTAGGACTCCATAGACAAGAAAAAAATATTTTTATAATTGTTTCTATGGCTGACTCGTTAGTCTAGTGAATGCAAGCGTGACTACTAAGCATAAAGCCTTGGGTTCGATTACCGGGTCAGGCAAAATTCAGTCACGGAGTCTGAATTTGTGCCTAGTTTATACAAAAAACATTACTGGCGAAATGTGGGTGTACAAATAAGTACACCTTTCCAAAACCTTTCGGGGATTACTTAATAAAATAGAGAAACACCTCGAAAACTTTTTTGGTTGTGTGGGACCTGAATGAAACCAAACGCAATATTTTTTCTCCAGAACCCCGAACACTCTTCCAACAAAAAAGTTAAAAAAAATCCCGGAAATAATTTTCCTTTAACATCGCAATAATTTCCCGAATTCCCGATCCTTTTCTCTATTCATGTCCAGCCATCAAACGTCCATTTACCTCCGATTTGCCTGTAGTACACTCGCGTACATAATTCAACTTGACACATCAATAATAAAAACCTTGCCAGGCGTAAGCAACCTACATCCCGACAAGGGTCCTGCCATTTTCTTGTAGCCATTGTGCCGTCCACAACAATATGTATTACATTTGCGATTTATTTTTTCACTAGTCACGCATTTGTTGCTGTTGTATTTTTGGTGCTGAATTTTGTCCGTTTTGGTGAATAATGTTTTTGGGTACTTTGAATAGATCGATCGGTCGAATGGAGCTACGTTATTTTGGAGAACTTATGTCTTAAGAAATCCTCACGCACGAATAAAAAGTTTGAAAATGAGTCAAACAAACTTTCACTTAAAAGTAATAATCATCTGCCTTGCTTTTTCCCAAGTCGGTTGGGTGTCGGTGTCGGCAGTCTAACCATATGCAGCTGAATACCAGTATTTTATATGGAGCGACGGCCTATCTGACATCCACAACCCAGTTAACACTAGGTACCCTAGATACCTCTATAGCTAGGGTGCTGGCGAACATTTAAGTATATAATTTGGCATTAAAGTTCGGAACAATACGATAAAATTTTCTTAAGGAATTCAGTTCGTATGTTGCTGCGTTTTTTAACTGCAGGCTTTTAAATCTGTAAAAAAAAAACATTTGCTCGTGTCTGCCTCTGGGGTTAATGGTCAATATCATCTTGATAAAGAAGAAAATCTATGAGGTAGACATCCAGGGCTCTGCATTATCACAGGAGGTAGATATAAAAATGTAAGATAAAAAAGCTCTACTAAATCATTTGCTCGTAGCTCGACCTAATTAATTAGGTCAATTCTGTTTATTAGAACACCCTGAATACAAAAACAATTTGGCAGACATTTCACTTACTGACTTTCACCATTACAGCTCGTTGAAGTCTGAATTGACAACGCAGCGCTAGGCAGAGGAGCAGACGCGGTTCTTAATATTATACGATAAGAAATATAAAGAAAAGTCTGTCACACGAGCAAATCATATCGATTTTTTGCTCGCCAGCTTCCTAGCTACTAGGTAAACTGGTTGTCAGACTTTGACTTAAAAGTGAGCGTCAAATATCTTTTCCAATCGGTTGAAATTAAAATTTTCTGATCCAATTGGATGCCTTTTTTTTTTGGTGGGTGGAAAAACATCAAAAGACCCCCCGCTCTTGGGCAGAGCGAAGGGGAGTGTCAGACTTCTACTGACTAAAAACCGAACCCATGTTCCTTCTTTGCCCTTGCGCCGAGGCCACGTCATCTCGTTCTATAATAAGTCACTAAGTCCATTTTTACCGATATTGAGTTAACCAAAGGAAATTGTGTGACAACCGTCACTGATTTTATTTTTGGATGAAAATTACAATAGACGTTTGCAAAAAACTGTATTTTCTAAAGTAATTTTTTTAATATTTTAGGACGTTGCCTATCAATATTATATCAACCCCTTATCTTCAGAATAATAAGAACGATATTCGCTTATTCATTATATTTTATTTAAGTTACATTCATAATTACTGACTGCCTCGTTTGTTTAGTGATCGCAAGCGCAACTGCTGAGCCAGGCAAAGTGTTATTGAAAGAAAGAAAGAAAGAAAGAAAAAAAGAAAATATTTTTATTGGGTTTTTCTATCAGGAATTTATCGGTAGCAACCACGGGATTTTCTGGTCAAATGTGGGTAAACTATTAGGTACGCTTTTAACTTTCGGATGTTTACATTGGCATTTTGTTTCAACATCAAAGTAACATTATTTTACAAAGTAACTAAACCACAAATATAAGTAGGTAGTATCTTCAATTCAAACATTATTTTAATGTTACTGTGGGAAAACATATCAAAGGGAACATTAACATTTATGTTGAACCAGACATTGTACTCCATAGCTATCCGTCCCATTCCTTGACGTCTAGCGCCCTCTATGCAAGTTGCACTGACGTTTTCATTTCCCGCGTGTGTTGGCGCTTACAGGAGCTAGTCGCTTTGAATACTTGCCTTACATAATTCTTTCTTAGAATTTTCTTCGCAATAATATCCTTATTATATACTCATTGCTCAGCTACGTAGTTTTAAAGAGGAAGGTTTTATTTTGCGGTAGCATTTTCTGGGGAAAAATCTTACCTTGTATGAATTCTTGTCGTCTTATTTTTGTGTCAGTTCTCTTGTTTATACTACCTTCATGAATTCCAGATCCAGAAGTAGTTTAGTGATCCAGAACTACTAATATTGGTCATCTCTATAGTATTTTCAGATATAGACAACAGTCAGCTTCGTTACTTTAATGTAGGTTTCGACAAAGAAAATAAAATTCTAGAACGATTTCATCGATGTTTTTGTTTTTGTCACTAGCTGAATTGATGAGATTAGGTCTCTTCTGTGTTTTTCTGAACAAAAAATAAAACGAGCGAACACAAGGGAGTATTGTTCCATTTTATTCCGTACTATGTAAGCGGCATTAGTAGAAAATTTTAAAACAGCCAGAGCTGGGTTTTCAGATTAGAGCTTTAAAAAAAAAACATGATACTTTTATTTTTAATGCTCTCAAGTCCCGCTGTACTCGTACATACCCATATTTGCTTAGCAACGGTAATATTCGTGTACAAACCCGTTAATTTTTATAGCAAAAATCCACCTTCAGCAAGTATCGTTGGTGACTTTGCCCGACACTCTAGGCGAGTCGGATTGCCCGACGTTGCTGTGTAACTTTGAATTGACAAAACGAGTAAAAAAAACACAGAATGGTTGGGGAGAAAAAGTTTTGTGCCTGAGGCCGGCGGCTAACGCGACGTATTGTCTAAGCCAGCCAGTTTCGCCTTTTTGTAAAGCTTAAGCTTTTTACACTGTTTAATCGGGTTGACTGCGCTGTACTCGTATTGATCTGTGTTCTTTGGCGTTCATTCGATTGTAAGGATTCGTGAATGGCTCTTTGAAGCATTAGCCTTTGGTTGGACTTATTACGTTTGGTGGCGCTGCTGACGCGTGCTTTTTGTGGAGAATTAAAAAAGTAGCCTGAAGAGAATGTATGTCGTGAACGAGCTCATATTTTTAACTAACTTTAATTGAACAAAAACTTTTTTTTTGTGTCACGAGTACGATAAGCGATATCTTTGCCAATTATAAACCGATTTCAATAATGTACCTATTAATGTTTTTTTTTAATTCTGCAGTTAGACAACCGCAAAGGGCCCGTTTGGTGGCGATATGATGCTGATCTTCGGAGATATGAAACTTCAATTAATAGTAGACAGCAAATCTGCCAGGATGTGTGCTTTTGAAGACGGATTTATTTTTTGCAAAAAAGATAATATCGTTACATTCTGTCATAATAGTACCCACGGAAATATATTACGACTAGTACCCACAGAAAAAAAGATGATACAAAAAAAGAATCGTTTTATTCCTTTTGTCTGTCCAATCCCTAAATAATAACAAAAAAAAAATCTAAACCGGCATAAAATGTGTCAATGATTTCCCAAGTTCCTTTCGACAAAAAATGTAAGCCGTTAGTTTACCCCGGTTTTTGCGGTGCGACGATTCTTCGACGCATTGACGAATCTTATCGAAGTCCCAACGGGCTCGGTTTGCCTTATCGTGGCTCGGTACACGCTACTTTGCGAAACAATACCGGGAGTTAGGATCGAAGGTTTGGATATGGGAAGGATGGGTCGGGGTAAGGAAGGGAATTGTAGTCCTGTATGTTTATTAAGTGGCAAACTTGGGTGTGTCTTTTGGATGTAAATGAAATTGTTTTGGGCTGCTTGTCTATTCATCAAAGTTAAAGCAGTCGGGATATCTAGTTTAATTTATTTTTGGCTTAAAATTTTGATTTGTTTGCGGCATCAAAGGTAAACAAGGTTTTCTGGTAAGGTAGAGTAGACGGAGTGATCACTTTTCAAAGATAAAAACGTGATACAGTTTAGCTCTTTATTTTTTTATGCCTTTTCCACATATCTGGTTATTGCAAAAACTGGCGGACGGACGCAACCGAAAGCTAACACAAAAAATGCAAAAGAAATATACATCCACAACACTTAACGTTTGTAAAAAGCTCTTGTCTTTTCTCTATAACTATGCTCTCCAAAATAGGTTTTCATTTATTTTTATTTGCCCTGTTTTCTCTAAAAGGCATCGCCTCTTTTCCCAAGTAAAATCTTAAAAACAGAAAAGCTACCAAAAATATTAAATAAAACTTTAATTAAACCACACTCCTTGCTTCGTCGATCCTCGTGTCGCGATATCGCTGCTCTCCAGTTTACGCGGCCATGTCTCCGTCGAGTAAAGCTTCCAACATGATAAGATGGATGGATACATCATTCAGCCACGTTGCTTTTGTGTACCAGTTTTATGGCCCAAGAAGTTTGCGAGCACAGAAGCTCCTAAATTATTTAGGAAGCAGGAATGAGTGAATTGAATACAGAGTAGTGAAGTGGTTATTGGTGAGTGCCGAGTGGTAGTCGCATTGCGGATAGATCTACGAGTCTTTTCAGTTCAAGCTAGATGCTCGTAATCACTAATGTGAGTCGAGTGACATTGCGGTTTTTTATTTTGTAAGTTTCATGTGTAGTTGTTTAGATGAGATAGGCAGTCGATCCATGTAAAATACTGGTATTTAGTTGCATCCAGTTAGGCCAGTAGCCAACCAACATCGATAAAAAAACATAGGTAAGTGAATCCAGTAACCTATACTCTCGAATCAGAACGCTAGGTCATCTCATGTTTAAAGTACTAGCACACGAATTGACGTGTGGACGACTGAACTTCTACCCAATTTTCTAATCACTTAAAGAAAATTCCAACCCCATGCAATTGAAAAATTCATCACACACCAAACAGGTATTATACATTGCAAGCACAATTCTATTACAGTATTATTTGTGATCTCGAAACCGAACCGGTTTCCAAGAGTAACGAATAACTGAAAGTGTGCAACTTTACGATTCCCCACTCAGGGTAAACAAGGTATCTTTTATGACCCCTTCCTAGGCAGCGGTAGCATGTAGAATAGATGCTTCTATTTTACAACGGTGAGCTCATGTTTATTTGATTTTAAAGATGGTTGTAAAAGGAACATGTATTCTTGAAGAGTACTTTTGTAAAATATATTGGCGTAGCGTTTTGTTATGATGTCTTTACAATTTGTTTACAACTTTTCTTTTAGATTAATGGTATTGTCTGGTTTAAAAATGGATTTGAAACGACTTTTTTTACTCAAATTCGTTAGCTCTAGGCTTTATTGGTCGCTCGATGCTATACCCAAAAGGAAGAAAGATTGGAAGTTTCTCGAAAATATTGTTGCAAAATAGCTTAAAAGGAGTACAGTAGTGAGACTGATTGACTTGTATGTCTTTAAGGTTTCACAAAGCAAATTAAGATATTTAATATTGATATATGCTTAATAACAATGCAATCAGTGTCATGTATAGAATTGTGACTGTCAAAATGGCTAGTTGGAAACCCGAATAGATGAAAACTAGTCTTGTGGGAGGCAGTCGCTTCATGAAAATTACTGAAATTCAGCTGTGTCCAGTAAGACAGGGAGCTTACCCCAAAATCATTATAAATGGGCTTGTAAGATGATGATGTATATAAAATATAAAGTCAGAAAATTGAATTATCAAACCTGAATTGTCAAGCAACCACTTATAATTATAGTCTTTGTAAACAAACTGACCGAGAGTGTCAATTTGATTAGAAGTTACTTTTTTCACGGTCCTCCCTTTGCAGCTGACTATTTTAAATGCCAACCTATATTATATGCTTATAGTCATTACAAACACTTTCTCCCTTAGAAGAAAAAAAATATAATTGTCAATTTAGTCAACTGTGCCTTTTGCATACTTTGTTACAACAAAACGCGTGTTTTCCCTACATTGTCGAATGTCTTAAGTAGAGGGACGTTTTCCTAACCTCCTCCTTACCCCCCTTTAGTGATATATCGTGGTCGGACACGCGAACCGCGTACGTCACTGTCTCCAACTGACGGTTATAGACAACAGTGGTACGAGCTATTTGGTCCCAAATACAAAGTGACCAAAATGTTGGGACTACTTCTAGGAATTTGGTCCTGACTGTTTGTTTTACTTTCACAAGTACAAACTAACTTAGTTTTATTATTTACTTTTTGTAATATTGACGTAGCAGCGTTTAGGTTAGGTGGTTGCGTCGTATGTTTTATTTTTCCGATAGCTAATATTAAAATGTGTGACATCCTCCATGGCACAAACTTATTAAAAGCAGTTGTTCTGTACATTTACATTTAGCGCTAAAAATAGCAATTTATTTAATAACCTGTAATAACCCGGCGGTATTTTCTAGCCAATGTAATAAAATTGTAGAGAGTCAAACATAAAACATAAATTTTAAATTAATGGCGTTCTGTGATTTTTGCCTAACTCCATGGGAAAAGGATGTGAGTTTATGTATGTATTAATTTAAAATTAATAAAGATAGCACCTGATTAGGTTCTGTTAAAAGACTTCGAAGAAAAGGTTAATATTATTAAACGTAGTACTCGAGATGTAGCTTTTTCGTAGCTCGTAGCGTTTCACATCACCATTTTCATGGAAAAGCAATTTTAGCTGTACTATGTCTAAAATGAAGGGGCATGGCTGTATCTATGTATATTGTACCTTGCTGGGAGAATGACTGTATTTATTTAAAATCATCATCATCATTATTTCAGCCAAAAGAGGTCCACTGCTGAACATAGGCCTCCCCCAGGTGTCGCCACATTGACCGGTCCCGTGCGTCTCTCATCCAGCGGATTCCCGCAACCTTGACCAGGTCATCGGTCCACCTAGTGGGACGCCTTCCAACGCAACGTCTTCCGGTTCTGCGAGCAATGTGCCCTGCCCCTTTGCCACTTAAGTCTGGCGATTCTTCGGGCTACGTCGGTAACCTTGGTTCTCATGCGGATGTCTTCATTAAAAATAGAAAAATATAATTTATTAATCCTCCCAAATAATAAGAGAAACGATTTTGTTTGCTACGAGATATTTTGTTGCGCATATTTTTCTGCAATTTTTTCATTCCGAAAATAATAATATTATAGTAATACAGTATTTTTACTAATCATCATATGCATAGGTCTACGTCTACGTTTTTGTCTACATAAACATTTTGTCATCATCATCTGCCTTGCCTTTTCCCAGCTATATGTTAGGGTTGGCTTCCAGTTTAACCGGATGCAGCTGAATACCAGTATTTACCATGGAGCGATCCCTATCTGACCTTCACAACCTAGCTAGTTCTGGGTAATACGATACCCTCGGGTAAGACTGATAATCAGACTTAGGGCAGATTCAACCAAACTAGAGTAAGTTTTTACTCGAGAGTAAGCTACTGCTTTGTATGACAATTCTTATTCTCGAATAAACAATTGCATAGTAAGTGGTAGTTTACTCTCGAGTAAAAACTTACTCTAGTTTGGTCGAATCCATCCTTACAGGTCACTGTGACTGACTACCTGTAACGACTGCCAATGATCTATGTATATATAGCAACCAGGTCCAACAGCTTAACGTGCTTTCCGAGGCACGGAGGAAACTCAGTATGTAATGGATGGTCACCCATCCATAGACCAACCTAGGTAAGTGCGGCTTAACGTGTAAGAGTGGCAGTTAATATTAAGCCTCGAGCTCCTACATTTATGTAGAAAACACAAAATAGTATTCACAAAAATTCAAGGCTCTTACAACAAAGATAGTAATAAAAATAGCCGAGTGATGTTTGTATAGTTAAAAATGTAAGGAGCCAGACAAGTAGTGTTACGGTGAACGTAACTTTGGTATGTAACGACTGAATTCAAAGTAACTCTCGGCTCGGGTGAACTTTGTAAGATGCTATGTTACGTGGTCCATGAGAATAGAGATCCTTTGAAAATGGGTGTTTTATTTCTGTCTTATTTGAAGATGTGAATATGACAAGTTAGTTCGGAATTTGGTTTATAAGAAGGCTATAAAATAACCCGTTAATACAAACCGGACCTTCACGAAGGCATTCTGTACTTACATCAAACTAAGCTGCTGTACGCAATTTTTTTTTTTTCTATTAACGTGGAGAAATATTAGTTTTATGGTAGGATCTAATGCTGATGAATGCTTTGAATAGTATGGGGGTTGTGAAAGTATTTGGAAACAAAATAAAATTGCATAGGATTAAAATTGTATGAAAAAAATAATTCCATTAAAAATACTTTGAATTGGAATGAATAAGATGAATAAATAAATCGGTAAAAACTTTTTTGTAGTAACATTCGCATACCTTTAATTCGTTTTCGTTTAGACACATAGAGACATATAAAAGCAGCGCCTTCCTACATACGACTGTAACTAAGTGTAACATTATAAACACATCGATAACTGTCGAGAAAAGGTTACACATAGACGTATCGATACGAACAGCACTAAAGCAAATTGTGTTCTAGTCGCTACAAAACTCAAATAATACGTTTCAATGTTAACAAAAATATATAAGGTTCTACATCAGTGAGTAATGGTTAAAAATAGTTCAAGAGTTTCAGCAAATATCCACAAATAAAACCGCATTCCGAAATCTTTTCACAGATTTTTAAAACTAAAAGTCAACCCGTCGAAACCTCACTTCTTTGTGAATAAAAATGTTGGACAAGGTAAGCAAAGCTCTGAAACTGAAAGGCGCTGAGAAAGTGGAACTAGACTAAAAGCCAGGTCGAAAGTAAGTAAGCCGGTATTACGGCTTGCCAAAGTCTTGGCCAGGACTTTGTAAAGCCGTATTGTATTGGAAAGGGTGGTGTAAAACCTTAACGAGGTTCCAGCGAAGATTATTAACGGTGCAGTGGTTTTGTAAAAGTTGGATTTTGTTAAGAAAAGAGTAAAGAGGTATTTGGTTTTGTTGGACTGGTTGTAAGAAGAGGATTGGCTTTGAGATCTTTGGAGATCCTACAATGAGAGTTTAGAACTTTTTTTCCTTTATCGACGTTGAAATGAAACATTTGCAAGTTTTTAGAAAACGCTGTGAAAGTGTTTTCATTGATAATTTAGGTTGGCAATTTATTTTAAGTAAAGCCAGCCTCAAAAAAAATTAGATGGAGTTCACTTGATTGTCTACAAATATTATTGTCTTACATAATATTGTAACAATACTTAGCTATAAGAAAGTATACCGAGTTGTTTTTTTTTTAGAAAAGTTGATGGATATTGATAAACTTATAGTTATATCAAAACTTTGGGTTAAAGGTTTTCATGAATAAAAACTGTGTCAAATACAACAAACAAATCGTTCTTATAAAATATCAACATAACAATGCTATTCAAGTAAAATAATCCCGATAACATGCATCATCTGCCTAACCTTGTCCCAAATATGTTGGGGTCGGTTTCCAGTCTAACCGGATGCAGCTGAATACCAGTATTTTACATGGAGTGATTGCCTATCTGACCTCTACAGCCCACTTAGTACTGGATAATGCCCCCCCCCCCCCCCCCCCCCCAATAATGGTAATGGTCCCCTTAGTAAGACTGGTTGTCAGACTTACGGGTCGCTGACTACTAAACGGCTGTCAAAGACTTACAGTTGACATTGTGGAAACATAGCTGGTCGACGTACCTAAATAAGGACGACAAACTCACAATATGATTATTAAATATTCAGGAACGTATTCCGAATATTAATATCCTAAGAAGTCTTGAAATTCGTACAGCCAGCATCGTATATTAAGTACGTTCCTGAGTACTAAGACTTAAAAAATTTCAGTTAACGTGCGTAACGTAATATGTTTGAACGTTCCTAGAATATTTCATTAGTACTTATTTGTAAGTAACTAAAAGCTTTTACTTGAAATACATATCAAAAAGTGCTTGGAGGAGCGTGGCTTAATAATAACTGCCACTTGCCTAAACATTGCTATAATTATTTAAACACTAGGTTTTGCCCACGGCTTCGCCCGCATAGATGTCGGTTTAATTAACTACAAAAATGACGATATTCCATACAAACTTTCATCCCCTATTTAACTCCCTTAGGGGTCGAATTTCGAAAAATCCTTCCTTATTCCTTGTCTACATTATAGTATTATTAGGAATCAGAAGTGAAATACGTGAACAAAATAAACAATGTTTAATATCTTTTGAATTACACTTTTACAAAAATATCAAGACAAACATTTTAAACAATAATCAAATAGAAATAGCACTAGCAAATGGAATAATCAGTACACGAGCAAAAACATAAACCAAAATTAGCGAAGCACACGATAATAGTCGGGTAGCAAGTCCTTTCCGAGCGCCGTCCAAGCAAAAAGTGACCGCTGCACCGCTGCTCGCCTCGTTTTATGAACTTCTGTCCGTTGCCGCACGTCGACCGGATGCAAACCGCACGGCTACTGGCTGATGGCGTGACTTTGAGCCAACACGGCCTCTCCTGACGCTCTGACGTCCTCGTCAGCTTCCAACAAGGCGGCTGAGTCTTCGCTGTCTCCTTGATAGCGTGTCTCACAACGCCAGTGGGGCGTGCTGGCACGGGGGAGTGCCACGCACAACTGCGCCTGTGGGGCGCGCTGGCACCGTGGAGTGCCGCACACAACTGCGCCTGTGGGGCGCGCTGGCACAGTGGAGTGCCGCACACAACTGCGCCTGTGGGGCGCGCTGGCACTGTGGAGTGCCGCACACAACTGCGCCTGTGGGGCGCGCTGGCACTGTGGAGTGCCGCACACAACTGCGCCTGTAGTAGGGATGGGTCTTAAATTAATAAGCTGCTAAATTAACAAAGCTAATTTTTTTTTTTTAGTGTCAACACCTGTTAAATAAGTTCTGATATAGCTGTTAAATCTAGCAGTCACAACTGACAGTGACAAGTTCCGTTTCTATTGAATTGGTTTCAACACGAGTTATTTAGCAACTAGCGAGCGGGTTGATTTAACTCACCGCTAAGTGCTAACTGCTGAATTCGGAAATATTACATTTAAAGAGAGTTAAATAAAGACTGATCTTCGTTACGAAGGTTTACGCGGGATAAGATAAAAAGGATTAGAAGAAAATTACAAATACAAAAATAACAGACATGAAAAAAAGAAATCGTTGTAAATAAATTGATTCTCATTACAAATACGCCAACAGAAAAAGTTAACAGTCCTAAGCCTGTGAAAAATATGAAGGAAATGAGAATTAATTATGTTAAAAATCTGTCTGTGACTAAATTTAACTGATCGCGCCAGGACTCAGCCGAACCTTATCTCGGGCCCATGGGAGACAGGTCTCAGAACAGCTGCCGTCCTAACGGGATCAAATAGACGCGATACGCGCCTCCGAACAATATTACAATTTCTGAACTTAAAGCTACCCTTACCTCATTTCTTCGAGCCGGTCTCACTTCCTTGACCCCTCGCAAGTTGTGTAACTGTGTATGTGTATAATGAGTGTATATGACCTTGCGATGGTTTGCTGGTAGTTCCGGACGATTCTTCCACGTCGCTGCAAGCCACGCCGTTAACGCGAGCCACCACACTCACTCCGTATTAGTCTAACCACAAAAGCCTCGGTGCTTTCCCGATAGCACTCCCGTGACAAGGCAAACCAATGATATTATCAATAACCCGTTCGACATTCACAGCGTCGCTAACCGTACTGCTTAACTAGTATAATTGGGTGCCGCGAAATGACTCCACAAGTCGATTTAATCAATGCGCGTGCGCTTTCACCCGTTCTATGGCTACTATAATATTCGTTCGACGCCCAGCGCGACTCAATACGAACTACTATTCACGCCGAGCCCAGCGCTCGACCTCTACCTCCGCCCCTTCGCCCCTGTCGCACCGAGGCGGAGAAAATCAAAAATCTGAAGGTAGATTATAAACAATCACCCCCCCCGGACCGACCCGTTGTCGGTCCGCTCAAACTCCCGGGAGTCGAGATAAAGTTGAAACTGCCCGTCTAAGGATCGAGTCCCTCACCTGGACGTCTGCGATCCTTGGAAACCCATCCTTGCCCGTAATCAGGTTAACAATGCGCCCCCGTCGCCAACACAACGGTGAGAGGTTAGCATCCTTAACCAGAACGAGGTCTCCAACGCAGGGTGGGGTCGTCCTGTCCGTCCACTTAACGCGTTGCTGTAGAATATGCAAATACTCCAGCGACCATCGCTTCCAAAAATTTTGGCTCATTTGCCGTAACATCTGATACCGTGACAACCGGTACAACTTGACATCAGTATACGGATATTCCGGCAAGGCGTTAAGTGGTTGGCCAATCAAAAAATGACCTGGGGTCATGGCCTCAAGGTCATTCGGGTCAGCGCTCAACGGGCACAAAGGTCGCGAGTTTAAGACCGCCTCAATTCTGCAAAACACCGTTGACAACTCCTCAAAGGTGAGAATCGTTGAGCCGATGACCCGATACAAGTGAGTCTTGGAAGACTTGACTACTGCCTCGAAAATTCCACCCCAGTGGGGGCATCCAGGTGGACTAAAATACCACGAAATGCCCCGACTGGCGAGGCCCGTGCCAATCTCTCGCTCATTCTGACTTAAAAACAATACAATTTCCTTTAAGCACCGGTCGGCGCCCTTGAAGTTGGTACCACAGTCCGACCGAATCAGTGACGGTACTCCCCGTCTAGAAACAAATCGATCTAACGCCGCCAGAAAGGCCTCCGTAGAGAGATCGGCCACCAATTCCAAATGAACGGCCTTGGTCGCCAGACACACGAAGACACACAGATATGCCTTAACCGACTTCGCGTTGCGAAGGTGCGATGTCTTGACCATGAAAGGCCCCGCGAAATCTGTCCCTACGCCAGCAAATGGCCGAGCCTCCGTGACTCGATCGGCCGGGAGATCTCCCATTTGTGGCTGCATTGTGGCTGCCTTGAGTCGGTAACAAGGCAAGCAACGAAACACAACGCTCCGTATGATTCTGCGGGCCGATAAAATCCAAAATTCACGCTGCAAAATGCCCAGAAGGGTGTTACAGCCTGCGTGTGAATTCTTGGTGTGACGGTCCCTAACCAACAACTCCACCAAAGCTTCTGAATGAAGCACTTTCCCATGAACGTGACCGGCGCGATCCAACCGGTTGGATCGAACGTTCGTGCGATAGTCGAAAGGACCGATCGCTTGGTCCAGGTCTTCGACAGCAACTCGGCCTCACAACTGTATGTGAAGGCATCCTGACTCGGTTGATACTGGACCCCTAAAATGGCCAACGCATGAAGATTCTCCGAATCCTCAAACAAATGCGGGTCTTGTTGATACTCAGTTGGCAGTCCTGCCAGTACCTCTGGGCAGTTCGACAGCCATTTCCTGAGTTCATAGCCACCGGAGGCCATGAGCGCCACCAATTCATCCCTTAAGATGAGCGCCTGCTCAATACTGTCTGAGCCCGTACAAATGTCGTCTACATAGACGTCCCTATCAATGACAGCAGCCGCGCGGGGAAAGCGGAGCCGTTCTTGATCAGCCAGTTCTCGTAGCGTACGCATGGCTACATATGGGCTGGGCTTTAATCCGTACGTGTTTGTGTTGAGCTCGTACGTGACCATCGGTTCTTCAGGGCTCTCTCGCCACAATATCAGCTGGAACCGACGGTCGTCTGGATGAATCTCAGTTTGACGAAACATCATCCGTACGTCCGTAACGAAGACAACCTGGTGTCTCCTGAAGTCCGTGAGAATGTCTGCAATGTCTCTGGTCAGCTTAGGACCAGCATGGAGACATTGATTCAGGGACACCCCGCTAGACGTCTCCGCGCTCCCGTCGAACACGACCCTAATCTTTGAGTCAGGTGTCTTCAAAACAGCATGATGAGGCAACACATAATGCTCCTCATGACGATAGTCAACCCTGGACACCGACATGTGACCCAACGTCAGGTATTCGCGCATGAACTCCACATACTTCTGTCGGAAGTTGGAGTCCCGCTTCATGCGCCTTTCCATTGCCACTAACCGCTTTTCTGCCAGACTCCATGAGCTCCCCAGCGGAGGTCGAATTGACAGAAATGGCAACCTTGTCATAAATCTACCCGATGGGAGGCGCACCGTGTTAAATCGATAGAATGTTTCGCACTCCTCATCACGTGGGTTATTTCTAAGAGCGGTGGGTGGCTCTTCCGTTGCCCAGAACCGTTGCAGGACGTCGGATAACACGCTGCCATAATATATGGAGCTATAACCCGTTGAGTGCTGTGGTTCCCGTACTGGGCCCAATAACGCGTAAGCACCTGCGGTACGCATGGCCACAACCCCGTTTGGTTGCAGCTCCCGTTTGCCGCTTCGGAGCAGCTTCCCGAGGACGTCAGACCCAAGCAAGACGTCCACCCGTCCGGGGATCGCGAAGTGGGGATCGGCTAACTCCAATCCATTGGTCAACTCTTTTACCGCAGACGGTAACCGAGTCTGAGGGAGGACCCCAACCACTTCGTCCAAAACGATCGCCGTGGCATTCACCCGCGTGACCGATGCCGTGTCACCCATCTCGAACAGGAATGTCGTCTGACCCCTGAGGTGAGGCACCCGATTGCCACCTATACCTACGGCGCCATCCCGTGATGGCTCTAATGTAAGGCCCAGCTTTTTCACTAAACAGCTGGACACAATACAACCTTGTGCCCCTGAATCTAACAGTGCTCGCACGTGCACCGGCTGTCCGTCAGTACCCCTGACAGTAATCCTAGCCGTCGGTAATAATACCGTTACTGTCGGGGTGGGCACCACTGACGAACAGGCTGCTAGTTGCTAATAGGAGGCACCTCCCTCCTCCCCTGCCGGAGGGGGAGTAAATACTGTCCCAGTATACGGGTCCCAACCCGGGTAGTAACCCTCCCGACCCATCGGTGACATCCGTGCCGGTCGGAAGTAGCCTACTGGCATCCTTCCGAACGGTGGCGGGCGCGCCGTCAGCCGAGGGCGTTCTGCGAGAGGCGGGGAGAAGCGACTACTCGGGGGTGGCAACATGCCCCCCAACGCATTCGAGTACGCCGCGTAACCCGTCTGTACTACCTCCGGGCCCCTGCCCGAGTCTCGGTGCCTATCCCCCCCCCGCGGGGAAGACGACGGTATCGGGTTGTGCTCTGGATCAGCCCTTGGCCCACCCCCCCGAGGGGGCGGCGACCGCTGATTCCTGGCCGACCCACCCCCCCTAGGGGGGGGTGACCGACCACCCGAATCTGGCTTAGGAGAGGGGGGGTGACCTCCCGGCGAGGCTCCGTGCACCTCCCTACTCTCCGCCAGGCATAGCAACTCGTGATGGGCTCCTCCGCAGGTTCCACAGTTAGTGGTCCTGTGGCACTCACGTACAAAGTGAGTCCCCAAGCAGCGGAAGCACAAATAGCGCTGCTTGACCACCCCTCTTCGTCTATGCACCCGCTGCGCCTTAAAGTCCGCGCATGCGGCGAGACCGTGCCCTTCCTTCCGACAGAAGGCGCACACTTCCGATTGGAGGGCGTGGTATTTCTTCCCCCCCCGACGGGGCTCAACCGGCTTGGGCCCGCTCGTACGTCGGGTTGACGGAGGAGGGTGCGACGTGGATGCCCCTTGGCAATCCGCCCGCCGGCACTCGCCTTCTAAAAACACCCTCAAGTCATCGTAACTTGGGAGGTGGTCCGTCGATTCGCCACCATGTGACTGCTCAAAGCGCGCCACCACGTCGATCGGCAACTTCCGTAAAACCCTATTGACGATGATATATTTATTGTCCCCTAACGACAACTTAAGTCGATCTAACGTGTTCACCGCAACCGTGACCGGATTAAGGATTTTCGACCTTATTTCGTACACGTTAGACACCTTCGGGATTTCAAAAATCTTATCAATGAGGCCATCAACTATTAATCGCCGATTATCATATCGGTCGATTAATAGGCCCCATGCCGTCTCATAACTGGCGTCCGTAATCTCCAGGTGGGTCAAGATGTCGTGCGGCTCACCGTTAAGCCTACCCATTAATTGAGCCATCTTGTAGGCGGGCGAGAGATCCGTACGCGAATGCACGACACTATTAAAAATATCGCGGAATCGCGGCCAATCGGCATACTCGCCGCTAAACTCGGGTACATGTACTGGTGGCAACGGCGCCTGAATTCCTACGCCTGCTGGCCGACATGATTCCCTGACGTCACCCATGCGCGATCGCTCAATGTCGGCCGCCGCCTGGATTATGCTCATGGACATTTCCCCACACTGGTCCACATTGCCCCGTACCACCTGAGCATCCTTGTCCACCGACGACAGATCCGTCGATTCGAGACATGCTAAATACTCAGCGTGACACTTTAACACGGCGTCATATCGTTCGTCAACTTGCCGAGCGCGTGACAATAACGCATCTTCACGATCGGTGCGACCTACCAACGTAACAACCGATGAAAACCATCTCAATTCAGCTTCGATTCTGGCTGCGATAGTTTTCGTTACTGACGGAGCCATAGTACCAACTTCAATACGCGATTATGCAATAATAAATAACAATAACCAAAAAAAATAACAATTATTGTATCCGGAACCAACAATAATAATATATTCGTTGAGTGAATAAATCTACGACGCTATGCCAACTCTTGAACTTATTCCTCTATGTCTCAAATGTTGACAATCATAACACGATTTGTGATGAGGTTATATTTGTGCGTAACCGAACGTAAATAACAAATTATTTTATCAACGAATATTCACATTCCATTTATGTACTTATTATTAATAATTCCAAACTCAACTTGAGGTGTACACTGGTATGTAGGTCAATGTACTACTACCTACAAGTTGAATTTGTACATGAACACAATTTTTACAAAGTAAATTGGTACCAAGTACCTACTAATTTTTACAAAGTGGGTTTAAATAAACCACGCTCTGCTACCAGATTTTGATCGCGCCAGGACTCAGCCGAACCTTATCTCGGGCCCATGGGAGACAGGTCTCCAGAACAGCCGCCGTCCTAACGGGATCAAATAGACGCGATACGCGCCTCCGAACAATATTACAATTTCTGAACTTACAGCTACTCTTACCTCATTTCTTCGAGCCGGTCTCACTTCCTTGACCCCTCGCAAGTTGTGTAACTGTGTATGTGTATAATGAGTGTATATGACCTTGCGATGGTTTGCTGGTAGTTCCGGACGATTCTTCCACGTCGCTGCAAGCCACGCCGTTAACGCGAGCCACCACACTCACTCCGTATTAGTCTAACCACAAAAGCCTCGGTGCTTCCCAATAGCACTCCCGTGACAAGGCAAACCAATGATATTATCAATAACCCGTTCGACATTCACAGCGTCGCTAACCGTACTGCTTAACTAGTATAATTGGGTGCCGCGAAATGACTCCACAAGTCGATTTAATCAATGCGCGTGCGCTTTCACCCGTTCTATGGCTACTATAATATTCGTTCGACGCCCAGCGCGACTCAATACGAACTACTATTCACGCCGAGCCCAGCGCTCGACCTCTACCTCCGCCCCTTCGCCCCTGTCGCACCGAGGCGGAGAAAATCAAAAATCTGAAGGTAGATTATAAACATTAACAGTTGCTAAAAATAACTGCTAATTTTAAGTGTTAATTATTTTTAGCATTAGCATTTAGCAGTGTTATTATTTTTTAACGCTTAAGCCCATCTCTAGCCTGTAGGGCGCGCTAGCACCGTGGAGTGCCGCACACAACTGCGCCTGTAGGGCGCGCTGGCACCGTGGAGTGACGCGCTTAACACGTCAGTAGCGCGCTGGCAGCCTGGAGCTACGCGCTTAACACGACAGTAGCGCGCTGGCAGCCTGGAGCTACGGGCTTAACACGACAGTAGCGTGCTGGCAGCCCGGAGCCACGCGCTGTACACGCCAGTAGGGCACGCAGTCGGCCTGCAGCGACGCGCTCGGCCTGCAGCGAGGCGCTGGCCTTCAGCGAGGCGCTCGGCCTGCAGCGAGGCGCTCGGCCTGCAGCGAGGCGCTCAGCAACGTCAGAAGGCGCGCAGTCGCCTCGCAGCGACGCGCTCAGCAACGCCAGAAGGGCGCGCAGTCGCCTTGCAGCGACGCGCTCAGCAACGCCAGAAGGGCGCGCAGTCGCCTTGCAGCGACGCGCTCAGCAACGCCAGAAGGCGCGCTGGCACCCTGCAGTGACGTGCACGTTCACGGCGTCATTGTGGCAAAGCCCTGGCAACCACTGCTAAGGCCAAGCAGCGTTGCGTTTCGTCCATCCTTGTGTAATGGTTACTCTGTAAACAAACAAATTTACATCAGAATTTTGTTCCGCTCGATCACTCCTGACCAAACTTTAGTTCCATTGGGTGGCACCAAATTCGACTCTCATTAATTAAATCAAATGTACTGGAAATTATCGAAAATACAACACTCAACTACCTTGAGTCATATACCTAGTCGTTCACACCAACCTTAAAAATTCTATTGCAACAAAAACTGCTGAAATCATCGAGTAAAACCTTTAACACCAAGGCTCTCTAACCGAGTAGTACAACAAGAGAGTAATCTCATTCATTAAAGAACATTCAAGTCGAGAATCAAATTCAAAGAAACATTCACCAAACAAAACTTGTCAGACAAGAATACCAATAGGCACATAGGGATGTACGAGTATAAGCACATTGTTAGCATATCACACATACTTCTTCCACAACACTGTAGGCATAGGCTCCAAGTTTGCATACCCCTCAGTGGCTGTTGACATCACAGACTTCCACACACACTGTAGGCATAGGCTCCAAGTTTGCATACCCCTCAGTGGCTGTTGACATAGGCACATTGTTAGCATATCACACAGACTTCCACACACACTGTAGGCATAGGCTCCAAGTTTGCATACCCCTCAGTGGCTGTTGACATAGGCACATTGTTAGCGTATCACACAGACTTTCACACAGACTTTCACACACGCAGCTGAGGCCACGCGCTTGACCAAACCACACGTTCTTATGTAATGGTTACTATGCAAAGAGACAAATCTGACCAAACATCTACGACAGAACCTGACCAAACATCCATTAGGTCCTACTCTCGTTGATAAAATCAAACGCGGCTAAACTGGAAATTATCGAAAATACAACAATCAACCACCCTTACATTGTCGTTTAAATCAATCTTAAAAACATTATTGCGTCAAAAAAATGCCAGGTTCACAAAAATCATCGAGTAAAACCACAGATCTCTAACTGACTAGTAAACAAGTCTATCTCCCGTGTGTATCACTATTTGACTTAACACTACGGTCTTTCCAGACCCTGACCTCAACCAGAGCTAAACGCACAACATACAAGAAACACACCCACTGTCTACTCGAGTTTCCTCAAAAACCTTCAATTTTAATCAGACTACGACTACACAATAATTACTGGTACTGTCTAACACAATACAGCCGATAGAATCTCTTGGCTTGCAACCACAACTTTACTTTATCAAAATCCTTATAAACATCAACTGATACGTAACTCATTGTCATCTTTCTTAGCCTATCATGTGTATTATAAAGCAACTTCTATAATAAAGCAAAACTTATCAGACTTTACAGTGCACCTTTATACGGCCTACGTCTTCACACGAAAAAACAAGTCAACTGATCATAAGGCGTACCGCATTGTATCGATGAAGAAATACAGGTTTCTTTCCCGTTAAGTCATACCATTGAATGTAATAATTAAAAAGTTAACGTAGGGGTTTGCGTTTACGCAGACCATGATTATTTGAGTTTGATGTGCCAACAACTGCACTTTTGGGTTTCAAATATACGGAAAACGAGACTTTTGACTGTATTTTGTTTTGTTCATAATTGCGGCTTTTATTTGAGCATCAGATATCACAAATCACAACGTTGCCCCTCACCAGGAATTTCTCCTGTGTCGTGGGTACCTTCACAAATATTTAAACTAACATACACAAGTACCCAACTTAAAAAAAAACTATCTGTAGGTCATACAGGTACTTGTATTCATAACGTCATTATAGCACAGTGACCATATCGACTTCACGCGGACACAATGACCGAAATTCGTGTTTAAAATGAGTCCACGTGCTGTTATTGGTCAACCAATCGTTAAGCGACGTATTAGCACCACCATGTAAATAACCACCAATGCGTCCGAGGCATTGCCAATCACCCCAGTGACCTTATAAACACACACATAACATCACGCCTGCAATCCCCGAAGGGTTAGGCAGAGGTACCCAGTATACCCACATTTCGCCAGTTATGTTAAGACATAAGCTTAACCATGTAACAGGGGTGAGCCCATTGTCACCAACTGGGCACAAATCCAGAAAATAGCACTTTGCCCGACCCGGGAATCGAACCCAGAACCTTCATGCTCATAGTCGCGCTTACGACTACTAAACCAACGAAATATTAAAATGGTTCGATCTTACTTGTATCAGGAACGAAAGTAAACCAATCCTGTCCGGAGCGTCGCCTCAACCGCGAGAGCGGTTACACAGGACTTCGCGTCCTCACGCGGCTCCTACGACGATCTCGTTCGCGCTTGGAACGGCGATCGGATCCCGAAACTTGCTATACGTGACCTTCCACTCCACATAAGGTGGCTACGAGATCGCTTAGAACGCAAGGCACTAGTTTTTGAACGCGAACAACTCGATCTATCCATTGCTAACTACTACCCGCTTTTATCTCAAATTAAAAGCCTGAAAACTAGTTTTTAACTTGTGGGCGAAAAGAATCTTTATCCCACTTCTGATATTAGGAATCAGAAGTGAAATACGTGAACAAAATAAACAATGTTTAATATCTTTTGAATTACACTTTTACAAAAATATCAAGACAAACATTTTAAACAATAATCAAATAGAAATAGCACTAGCAAATGGAATAATCAGTACACGAGCAAAAACATAAACCAAAATTAGCGAAGCACACGATAATAGTCGGGTAGCAAGTCCTTTCCGAGCGCCGTTCAAGCAAAAAGTGACCGCTGCACCGCTGCTCGCCTCGTTTTATGAACTTCTGTCCGTTGCCGCACGTCGACCGGATGCAAACCGCACGGCTACTGGCTGATGGCGTGACTTTGAGCCAACAGTATTATATGAAAGTTTCCATACTTCTGTGCAAAATTTCAGCTTTCTAGGTCCAAGGGTTTGGGCTGGGCGTTGATGAGTCAGTCAGTCAGGACTTCTCTTTTTATTTATATAGATTTCGGTGCTGCTGACTGTAGAGCCCGTTTTTAGTTTTTGACTCTTTATTAAAACTGACAGTGTCCCCTACACAGAGAGCTTTTCTTTGGAGGGTGGGAAATCCTCAAATTAATGATAATAATTAACTTATCCCGCTCTGGGCAGAGCGTAAGGGAGTGTCAGACTTCTACTGACTAAAAACCCCCCATGTTGCTTCTTAGCCCTTTGTGTCGGGAGCCGCGGTATCTCTTTCGATCAACCCGCAGCCTCCGCAGGCGTCGGCCCTTGCGGGGCCTCTGAAACGTTGCTGACATCTTCATCTCATCTCTCATCACGCACTACCTATTGAGCTTTCAAGTTTTCATGCTAAAAATCCCTTTGGAATAAATCTTCTATATGCCAAATATAGAGCAATTAAAATTACCCTTTCGGCATAATTTTGCTTAACTGACTTAAACCCACCCATGTTCCTTCTTAGCCCTTTGTATTCCGGGGCCGCGGTATACCTCATATAGAGCAATTAAAATCAAAATCACCCAAGTTTCGGCCTAATTTCACTTAAACAATTAACTATTACCTCCGCTGTCATAAATGTCGCATGTTCCATCATACTTGTTCTGTCATAAATCCTGAGCCAGCAGTAAATCCTGAGATGAAATTGATTATACGGAATCTGTCGTTTAAACCTTCTTAATTTAATGGCTAATTAATGTTTCTCGCAAGTATGGAGGAAGTGTGAGTTAAGACTTGAGAATTAAGTTGTTTCTTGAATATTAGGGATGACTTAAGTACTAGGAACATTTAGTACTTAACTATCTATATTATTATATAAATAAAAAGAGAAGTCCTGACTGACTGACTGACTGACTCATCAACACATAGCCCAAACCCTTGGACCTAGAAAGCTGAAAATTTGCACAGAGGTTCCCTTTATAATGTAGACAAGGAATAAGGAAAGATTTTTCGAAATTCAACCCCTAAGGGAGTTTAATAGGGGATGAAAGTTTGTATGGAAAATCGTCATTTTCACGCGGGCGAAGCCGCTGGCAAAAGCTAGTTTAACATAAATTATCATTTTTTGGAATTCCCAAAAGCTTAGGCAGAAGTGTAACTTATACTCGTAGTACCACGATTAAGTAAAATCCAGAAGCATGCCTGGGGCAAGCCTCTTGCCATCAATCGGGCACAAATCTAGACTCCGTTGCTGCTATTTAGAAATTCCTGATGGGAACAAAACTTGGGATTATATTTTTTTGTTGTGTGCACTTGTGGCATGTGCAAAATTTTTTTTTCTTTCTTTTAGTTTACTTGGAAGACTTACGTAGAAGTAGTAAATTGAAGACCACATTTTATGGACCTAGCTTTAAAAATAGATTGGAACAGCTACTATTGAATCTGTAAACAGCGTTGGCACGGGCCTAAATGTTTACAGACTCTTACCTTTATAAATAGAGCTATGAACTTTTAAGCCTTTTGCAGGCGCTTCAAAGTTCACTTTTAGTACTTTAAGTTTAGCAGTTTGTTGGCTATGGAAATGAGACTTAAGCATTCATTTTATCCTAGATAACCTTTGGGAAATGTGAATCTTTTGTTAAAGAAAAAGGTGATGAAACTATTGTTTGCCAATTATTATTTCAGTCATTTTAAATCTCATTTAAGTGCACAGAAAAAAGAAAACTAGATAAAATCTCACACTATTGAAAACAAAATGAAAGGTGAAAGGCAGCCTTGTATGGGAGTTTCGTACCGCTAATAAAATGTCGTGTTTTGGGATACTTTTTGTTTTAATTGGTAGTCAATACAATAGGCAAGCCCTTTTAAAATTCATAGATTTTTAGAAGTTAGGACCTTAAAGTTATAACCAGTTTTATTTTTGAGGTTGTGTCTTTTTAAACCGTTACAACACTTGTTTCATTTTTTTTGTCACTAACTTCACGAACGCTGTTATTATATCAATAGAGCGTACCCTAAGAATAAGATCGACTTAGTGGATATCGATATTCTTACAAATAATTAAATAATACTTCATTGCATTATCTTTATTAATCATTATCATTATGTATTATCACTTTTTTACTTATTAAAATAGATGTTTATTCAAAATCTGTCATATAATTGATTTTTAACGTAACCTGTAAAAAAACCAAATAAATAATCGATAAAATCGGCTGCACCACGGAATGCACTAGTAAACGCAAGTGTCAATGTCAACGGCTGTCAAGTCAATTGTCATGTCATTCGCTTTTCGTTTGGTGTGCAAGTGAATGTGTTTTTCCAGATCTCTCGAGATTTTATTATTCTAAGACCTTTGATCGAATACTGGACTCCGAAATTGATTGCCTTTTGACTGACCCTCGCTTGAACATTGGACACCGTTTCTAAACTGCCACCCCTGCTGACATTTGCTAGAAAACCGTATTTTGTACTTTGCTCATTTGACGACTGGGTTCAACATCATGAGGACCGCAACATTGCATTGTTGCGGTCCTCATGATGTGGAAGGCGAAGATTGGAAGATTATTCTTTCAATTGTTCAAGAATGGGTAGCGCCTCAAACGGTTAGTATCCGATATTTCTATTTAACATAACGTTTTTGTAATCATATGTAATTATTTAATGTAAACAAACTAAGTAGTGTTATCGCTCATGTTCAGTTGTCTGTTTATAGTTGTATTTTAATGATAGCATAATGTGCAATAAATTCATATTTGAAGACATCACATCGCTAAACCGGACTGGACCTTCATGGTTAATTACAACCTATTATTCCCTCTCTCAGAGTGGAGGTCTGTGTCCCTGCAGTGGGATTGTAATGAGGGGCATAGGTCTACCCAAATATACCCAGATGTTTATTGCTAAATGCTAATGCTAGTCTTGCTAGACCCTAATAGTCAAATGTTTGTTTCAGGTAAATGAAAATGACTTTATATGCCTGGCTTGCTGGAATCATGCCAATGCTATATCTAGTGATGGAAATATACCAGAACAAAGTGAACAGACACCTATGGGACACCGACGGGTGTGTATTCACTGTGGACATTCTCTTCTGAGAAGAGTTCGTTGTCATACACTTAGGATTAGTACCGTGCAAGAAC
Organism: Diarsia mendica; assembly: GCA_949316265.1. NCBI lineage: Eukaryota > Metazoa > Arthropoda > Insecta > Lepidoptera > Noctuidae > Diarsia > Diarsia mendica. The sequence goes on along the minus strand of OX438899.1, from coordinate 8,253,480 downwards.
GCAGAATACACGAAGTTATAAGAGAATTGATCCTACCACGCACGGTCAGTATATTTGCTTTATTGATGCTTTATTAACATTCTTTAGTTTAGCTTTTGGTTTTGAAAGGTCATTAAAAATGTTATTTGGTATGCTAAAACATTGATAATGGTGTGATAATGGTCAAGCTCCGAGCTCCTCAGGATTTCTTTAGATCAGTATTTTTAAAGTGGACACACACAACACATCGCATGTGTAAAAGCACACTTTAATGTAGATAAATTATTTTCAGGTGGGCGCTTCAAGTGTTGTCTGTCACTCGTGTTGGGTATGAGCAAATAGAGCATCCCGGCATTTTCATTCAGGAAAAGGAAAAGAAAATGGCTCATATGTCATAGAAGTGTGTAGGGAGGTGGACGGTGACCTACAGCAAGAGCTATCTACATCGGACTTAACCTGGATGTTAAGAGAAGGATGAAATCCAGGCATATTAGTAGTAGGATGAATCTACAGCTCTCTAAGTGGAAGGGATGCTATAATTCAATATTACTGCACCTGTATCATAGGAAAAAGAACGGTTGGTTGCTGTGCCCATACCATGAGCATAATATGGTATCTTAGTTGGGCACGGCACCAAGGTAATCAATTGCCTCCTGCACAGTTTCTGGATACTGTATTATTATACTATGATAATCCTAATGAAGAAGATGATTAAAAAACCATTTAACATAAATATGTGTTTTATTTACATTTTAATTTATTGGGTATCACAATCTATTAAAAATCCCCCAGCAGATATAATCCTAACAAATATCAGCCAGTAGTTATGTAAGTGGGCCTTGTCTAATAAACATAGTTTTCAGCTGATGTTTTCAGTGATATCAATAATATAAATCTGAAGTCACCCCCGTAAGCACTTTTTAAGGAAAGTAGGTATCTACTTACCTGAAACCTCATAGTGCTATGTTACAGCACAGCGCATGGGGGTTTTAGACTTGCGTAGGAAACAAAGCCTCGAAAATATCATGTTATTTAACTTAATTATCTCAAATAATTTAAATAACCTAAAATGTCATTGTCTGATATTATCAATTTGGCCATCACTGGGAGACGTGAAAATTGGGCTCATGGAACCTACCTAGATTCTTTAATGAATGGCCAAAATTCAACCCTGTAACGCCAGGCCCAAGTTTCTATGGAGTTTGGTTTTCTCCTTTCATCAAAATCCGTTCAGCCGTTTAGGCGTGAAAGAGTAACAGACAGACAGAGTTACTTTCGCATTTATAATTATTAGGAATTATGTAAGCTCTACATGAACGCAGCTTAAACGCAGCCATATTTATATGACATTTGAAGCTGTCACCTGTCTACTGTTTTTGACAACTACTTCCTGCTCACGGCTCTCTGTGTACGTTTTGTGTCGTCTCCAATATTGTCCAATTTAATTAATCTTAATTCATCATATATACTATAAAATGGACGTGTAATATCTGCTTGTATTTTGACAAATAAAAGTCTGGATAAATACTATCGAAGAGTTAATTTGGTTGATCACGCCTGACACGCCATTCCATTGCCAAATCACAACACCTGCTTCAACAATAATATTACTTAGTATGGATTACGTGTAGTAGTATAAACATTTTTTTGGTGAAAAAGGATAATAATATGTTCTAGATAGCTGGTGCTATCTTTGTAGTGTTTTTAGCAATAAGTTGGCAAATTGACATGAGAATTGTACTTACCTATTCAGTAGGGTGCTTTAGGAAAGACCTGCGTCCAGCAGCGGTCTGCAATAGTTTGATGATGATGATGATAAATGATGAAGTGCTGATGGAGTTTTAAGTGTGGTTAAATAAAACAACTTTGTTTTTGTAGGATCTAACATTTATTTTATTATTCTTAATATTACTTCATCTAAGCAAGGGGCAGGTCGGGTCATACCTTCATGGCGAGCGTAACTAAGGTACCAAATAATACTTATAACGTGTGAGCAGCATCCCACTTCTTAAACCTACAATGCAATTACAACAATAATATTTGATTGCGTCCCGACCATTCATATTTGATTCTGTAACTATGAAAACGAAATAAGTTCTAGCAGAAGAATGGCGGGACTTTATTTTAGCACGAAGCAACATTGGGTTTATTCCCTCTAAGCCATGTATTCTCTCTCGAGATACCTCTAATGTATATACTCCATGAAACTGCTCACCCACATATGAACGAGCCTGGCGAATTTGGTATAGGTACCTATACCACAAGCAAATAATAATAATTTCTCCATGGATAAATAATATTAATCTCGAGCTTGGCCCCAGCAAACTCCACAAACTTCATTCATGGATGACATCTGTAAATATAAATAACATTGATGAAACACAAATTAAACACTGACAGACATAAATTGTGCCCAACATGACCAAGCTACAGAATAGTTCTTGACATAAAAACCCAAACCCATGCCTTGTGGCATTAAGTCCGCCTATGTACCACGTTTGTGCATGAAGTTTAAATAAATAAATAAAATGATTGGTTTTCAGTTTTCACCTTACAGAAAATCTTTACCAAAAATATCTATGTTGTGTTAATATGAGAGAGAAGGGCTATGTGACAATGGAAAAACCAGTACCCTTTTGTTGTTAGTAGAGCCATCATGATTGTCCCAGATTTAGCAACATAAAATAGTAATTGCCCTTTGCATGACACATTATTATAAGCTAATTACTATAAATATATTTCATATACCTGCTGGTGCTCCATCAAACGAGCAGTGTTGTCGGGATTCCATTCTTGATCTGATGTTGGGTCGGATAGACTCTGACCACATACAGCACACATCAAATCAGAATGATCACCGTCCAAATGATCAGGTACAATGGGTTGAATATCTTCATTTGGTGAAACAACCCTAGTTCTTCTAGCTTTTAGCCAACACGGCACACAAGCTTCATCCTCAGAACGAAGCTAAAATAAAAAATATATAAATAAAGAAAAGGTTGCATTTAAAAATGCATGGTATTAGTGGGAAATAATTTACATTGTTTTAACACATACATCAAATCAAGACACCTAATTGATACAAGTTATATTAGGTATGTATGTGTTGTTATACCTCTCGTGGTTGGATCCAAGTAGCAACTGTGTTAGCCATTCTTTGTTCGTCTTCATTTGCACCTTCAATCAAAATCCTGCGTTGACTGATTCGTAGTATGGATTGCCCACATACAACACAAACACTTTGATGGCCTGAGCGTCTCCTCGGCATATTATCAGAAAACGGGGATGACTAGCTAGCTGCCAGCATGCACGGCAAACATGGTCAGCAGGTGTTATCTGGAAATAAAGAAGTGATTTTGTGTACGGCTCAACATTGCTTTATATGACTATGACACTATAACAGTCATACTAACAGAGTAATAACTATTATAACAGTGTTAGGCAAGTAAACAATACATGCAAAACGATCACTTATGTGTTTGTACATTATATAGGACAAATTGTAAATATTTAATTAAACAACCACAATGGTGTTTGTTATTTTTTCAAATAATGTTTAGTTTAGTTTTTGTACACACATATTATTTTAGTATGATATCGTGTAGTTTAAATGATAAGGACTACTTTTTAACACGTAAAAGTTATCACTTCGTAACTGACACACTCGTACGCAAAATATTATGTTTGAAACTACTTACATCTCTAGGATATGTCCACAGCCGAATAGTATTGACGAGATCTTCACTCTCATCCGATAAAGCGTGCCTTCTTATTCGGGACAAGCGAACGTTGCAATTTATGCATTGCAAACTCGTCATTTTAATTAGAAGCACGTACACACACAGCACAATTAATAAAGCGTCCTTTCGCGAAAAAACTATCAACAGATAGAGTACGGAGGAGCAGTAGCTCGACTCAACGTAAAAATGGCCAGATAATTTGCTAAATTGCTCAGATGCAGTTACAAACAACAATCCAAAACAACAGTAAAGAACCGAACAGAGACTCGGAAAGATTTTCCTGTCCTGTCAATAAAATAATTGCCAATACAAAAAAAAAACATTGATGTCGAAAATAATTCCTATAATTAAATAGTTAATTATTAAGATTGTATGCAATAATTATTCATTTTAAGGTATAATGTGTAATTGGTTAATTATATTTACTGTTATTTCTATTTTTAAATAATTATTTATCATTGTGAGCCTCGTGATATTTTACAAATGGCAACTTCTAAAAACATAACTACGTTTAGTTTAAGATTAATTACGTTTAACTACTTAAATCTTTTGATTGATATAATTAATGAATCCGAACTTCTAAAAATACTAATGTTACATGAAAATGAATGGTTTAATTGACTTAATAAGTGGTACAAATTCTATCACTTAACAAAAAAAAAATAGGTGGTACGAATTCTGCCTTTGGCCTTTGAAAACCAAATGAAAAAAAATATGACAACATTCGAAATTCGAAATTCAAACCATATTCGCGTTTTTTAATACTGGCCCAAGAGCAACGTAATCTCCTTTGGGAAATATATTTTGTTTTTACATTGAACCTCTCTAATAGGATTTTTGCTCGTTCTTCGCTTTGTTGAAGCTAGTATGTTAGGAACTTATGAAGTAAGGATGTAATGTAGACAATGTGTGATCAGTTTGATTGAAACCTGATAAAGAATGCGAGGAAAATTGTCAACGTATTAATTAGGACTACTTAGATAAAATCGAGTGTCTTCTTCTTATTGTAAGAGTTAGGTCTAACAACCCCACAAACCCTTCTTTCAGAGCTTCTAAACCACCTTAAGGGCCTCTGACATGGTTTGAAGACCACCATTTGGAGTGTTAGGTATATCATTATAATTATTATTTACACATGAAATTTTCGACATAGTTTGTAGAATTGGTAAACTGGGCTGGACATTTAGAAGACCCGATGACCGGCATAACCAGTCGTGTCGCGCACTCGTTGTCGCACGGACGCGTGAGACTAACCATGGCGTCTAAATTGTTAAAATGTTCGAGTTGCAATATAGTCATCAACGAGGTTCTAGCTTTTGTGAGTAATAAAATCGATGTGATGAACGAAGAAAGTATTAGTCACATTTGTGTGAGTGCATTTTCTGACGAAGACATTCTCAGTGCTAAAAATCTTCTGTGCGAATCGTTACCTACAGAGAAGCGTAAGAAGGCAAGGAAGAGAGATGGGAAGAAACTCCGTGAAATAGATGACATCATCTGCATGCTGAAGGAGACTGACCCTGAGGTTTTACCGGTGTTTGTGGCCCGTGATCTGCAGAAGCTGCCGCCGGTACTTTTCGATCATGTTGACGTCACTCGGATCTTAAAGGATTTAGTGCGTATGCAGCAGGAAATGAATCAGATAAAAGAGCTGTATGTCACTAAGGTAGACCTAGATGCTGTTAAATCTGATCTAGATAGCCTAAAAAGGCATCTATAGTGAATAACTTTGGAAGTACCCCCAGCAACGTAAACATCAAACGGGGTGGATTTTTGCTGAATAGTCATGACGACTACTGCAGCGGTCCTAGGGGGCTTGCATACATGGCCGCAGAACATGAAACTCCATGCAAAACACCAGAATACCATGCAAAAGATTCCAATTATCGGGATATCGCGCATGAATTATCCAAAAATGAAGGTAGGCGAAAAATTTGCGGTGAGGCTATCGTATGTAATGAGAGCAGTGTTCGCCTTACGGCGGCCGGTGACGAGCCCGAGTCGATGAGTCACGCTCACGCGCAATCAGCTGCTATCGACGTACCCAGCGAGACGAGTAACAAGGCGGGCCCGAACGTAAACAGTGACGTATTTGGCAAAAAGAAATCGTTGGCCGATGTTATGCGAGCTGGCGAATGGAAAATACCCAAGGAAGACACAGAATGGACCTTAGTACAGAGGAGACGTCTAAGGAATCGTTTTGTTGCTAACAGAGGGAAAGCAGTTCTGAGCCCGAGTGTGAACTTTAAAGCTGCGGAAATAAAAATTCCCATTTACATTTATAATGTTGCGAAGGACGTGCCTGTGTGTGACATTCTAAGTTATATTGCGAGTAAAACTGATGTTGTGGTAAATGTTAGGTATGTCGCGGGAGGCAAGTGAAACCATTGGCTGCTGTTAGCACACTGTTTAATTCCATAACGGTCGGCCGGGCGCGCGCGCACATACACACACGTATGCGCGCACACATACATAACATTTCCTCCCCTTATTACACTTATACTCTAATAATAAAAATAAGCTGTGATGTGTTTACAGTTACGCTAATACATAACTAACTTAAAAATAAGACCTATAATCTACACGTGGAATGTTCCTTAAAAGTCTATTCGCACATCTTGATACCGGGGTACCCGGCTCAATTGTTGCGGGGGGTGAAGACGGCAAGTTTGACACAACCCTTTCCTCTCCCGCGGGTACTGGCTCTTGAGCCCGGTTTATTGGTGTATAATGACTGTCCAAGTCATCAAGGTCATAGGTTTGTTGTTGTGGTACATTTCCTTTACACATTATTAACTGGTTTACATGTTTTTTTACTTCGGACGCTGTATTCGCGTCTTGAACGACGTACAATACTTTCCCTATTTTCTTTTTGATTGTTCCCTTGCACCAATCAAATTTGTTGTTGCTTTTAAATTTTTTATACAATACTTGGTCACCCGGTTCGAACACTTGTTTGTTTCTTCCCCCGTATGACTTAATCTGCGAGCACTGTTGACGAGTAACATTATCAGCGGGGGTTGTGAGCGAGGCCGACGCCTTTTGTGGGTCAAATAGATCTAACCGTGATCTAAGCTTTCTCCCATAAACTAGCTCAGCCGGTGAAAAACCTGTGACAGAATGAACCGAATTTCTGTAATCGAAAAGGTACTTTAAAACTTTTGCTTTGCTTTATGTTGTTCGGAGATAATGCTGGTTCTGATGCCTTTTTTTACGATTTTAACAAAACTCTCTGCTTGACCGTTACTTGCTGGGTTATAAGCCGGTGATGTCAAATGAGTGACACCATTTAGCAAGCAAAAATTTCTAAACTCGAAAGACGTGAATGCCGTGCCGTTGTCACTGACTATTGTGTGTGGTAGGCCGTACTTTGACATGAAATCGTATAATTTTTCCACGACGCTTGCCGAAGTGGTCGACGTGCTGACGTCATACACTTCTACCCACTTGCTGTATGCGTCTACCACTATCAGGAATGTTTGATTATTGAACGGACCGAGGAAGTCGATGTGTATTCTATGAAATGGTATTGGTGGGTACTGCCACGGAGCGAGAGGCGCTCGCCCTGGGGACGGCCGTAATTGTTGACATACCTCGCAGGAATTAATCATTGTTTCCAGTGCTGCATCTACACCCGGAAACCAAAACCGAGACCTGGCTTCTGCCTTAGTTTTAACAATACCCAAATGTGAGCTATGTAATTCCTGCAATACCTTCGTACGTAACGTTTCGGGAAGAACTACTTTATGACCCCTCATTAGACATCCTTTTTCGTAAGACAATTGTGTTTTACATAAATAATAAGGTTTAATGTGCACGTCGGATAATAATTTCCCTGGCCATCCATTTTGTACGTAATCAATCACCCTCTTTAGAGTAACATCTTTAGCGGTTTGTTCGCGTAACTCGTCTAAGGTCACCGGCATATTACCCTCGATCACAAAGTTAACGTACGCTGCGCGGTCTATAGCAATTGCGGCGGCGGCGGCGGCATGCGTGTTGTCCCTTTCCTCTGCGTTTGACCTTTCAGTCTCGCAACGTAAACTCGCCCGTGATAGATAATCTGCGCTATTGTCGGCACTGCGAACATATTCGATGGAATAATTATATGCACTTAGATACATTGCATACCTTTGCAACCTGTTGGCTGTTACCTCCGGTATTCCCTTATACGGACCAAATATTGATATCAGTGGTTTGTGGTCAGTGCGTAATGTGAATGGTTCTGATCGCCCGTACAAGTATTGGTGATAACGCTTTACCCCAAATATAATCGCAGTCGCCTCTTTCTGAATCTGTGAATATCTTTTTTCCGCAGAATTCAGTGTGCGTGACGCGAACGAAATTGGTCGTTCTATGCCGTCACCATCTACTTGCGACAGAATTGCACCTAGACCGTATGGAGAAGCATCCACTGTCAATAATATTTTTGATTTACTATTATAATGTGTTAGTACTTGTTCAGAAGTTAAATATTTTTTTATTTTACTGAACGCTTTTTCGTGTTCTGTGGTCCAATTCCACTTAACTCCTTTTTTTAACAAGTCGTACAAGGGGCAAAGAATACTCGATGTTTGCGGTACGAAATTCCTGTAATAGTTCACTAGGCCTAAAAATGACTGCAACGTGTTAACATTGGTTGGCACCGGGGCGTCAACAATTGCCTTTACTTTCGATGGATCTTTCTTCAGGCCGTTTTTATTGATAACGTAACCTAAATAATTTATTTCATTTTTGAAAAAATCACATTTATCTTTCTGCAGTGTCAACCCTGCATCCTGTAGTCGCTCTAATACTATGTGTAGTTTTTTCATATGTGCATCAGCTGACTCTGCAGTTATTAATATATCGTCAAGCAGACACAAAACCCCATCTAATCCGGACAGCAAAGTTTCCATTGCGCGCTGGAAGATAGACGGCGCACTCGACAACCCGAACACAAGACGTGTATAATTAAATAACCCTCGATGCGTGTTTATACATGTCATGTTTTGCGACTCTTCATCAAGTTCAAATTGGTTATAGGCCATTGATAAATCCAGTTTTGAAAACTGCTGACCCCCATGTAATTTGGAAAATAATTCATGGATGGTGGGCAAGGGATATTGTTCAATAACTAATAACTTATTAATTGTTACGGAATAGTCCGCGCATAATCTAACTGACCCATTACGCTTTAGTACGGGCACTATTGGTGACGCATAGTCCGAGTTTTGAACTGGTTTTATTATACCTAAGCTCAGTAACCGTTCTATCTCCTTATCTACTTTGTCGCGTAGTGCAAATGCGACAGGGCGCGCTTTAAAGAAAACCGGTTTCGCGTCACTTTTTAACCTTAGTTTAATTCGATAATTTTTAAAGGTGCCTAAGTTATCCGAAAATACTTTTGGGAAACGAGACTGCAATTGCTCGCCTACACTTTGGCTACCGTTAAAGAAGTTGACCGCAGCTAATTTCAACTTAAATTTTGATATAAAATCTCTGCCGAGCAGCGGTGGGCCGCCGCTACGTATTACATAAATATCGAGTGTGTGCGTGCGCTGCATGTATGTTACAGGCAGTCGCACATACCCTGCACACTCCATTATGTTTCCTGTGTAACTATAAAATCTTTTCCGAGATGAAAGTAAGGGCGTGTCGACAAATAAAGTTTTATAAGTACCTTCCGATATTACCGAAACAGCTGAACCACTATCAATTTGAAATTGAATACTTTTGTCATTAATTGTAACCGTTTCTCATAGGTTCTCCCCGAGCTGAACATATGTTAAAAAGCGGCTTACGATCGTCGTCCTCGCTCACATCCCCCTCTGTGGACATGTAATTTACTTTGTTATTAGTACACACCCTACGCAGATGACCTACAACGTTACACTTTTGACATTTATACTTCGCGAATCGACATTCGGACGACTTGTGATTGCGACGACCGCACACCGAACACTTATCACTCGTGGCACTGATGGATTTAGCACTATTTTGTCCTTTTCCGATCTTGAACACCTGGACCTGTTCCGCTGGGGCAAATGGCGTGGCGGTGCTGGCGGCGCCTGCATGCGCGCACCGGACGCTCTCTGCGACCTCCACTGCTTTTGCCAAGGTCAAGCTCTCCAAGTCCCGGGCAAACAACTTCTCACGTTCTGGACCCGCTACCATTCCCATCACGAAGCGATCTCGTAATGCTTCCTCCACGTTGCTAAACTCACAATGTGCGGTGAGTCCTCGCAGCCTTGCCGCCCATTGCGTGTGTGACTCGCCTGGTTGCTGCGTTGCCGAGTAGAACTTATGTCGTTCACTGAACCCGCACCTTTTCGGGGTGAAGTGATCATCCAACAACTTGATGAGTCCTTCATACGGCACAACCTGTACTTCTTTCGGCAACGCCAAATCCGCTGCCAGTTTGTAGGTACCGTCATGGAGTGCGCTGAGCAGAATCGCTCGCCTTCTTGTACCTGCCGGGTCACTTTTGGCGTCGATATCGTTGGCGATGAACCACTGCGTGATTCTACCTTTGTATGTTTTCCATTCGTGTACATTATGATCGAAAGTGGACAATACACCGAACGACGCCATTTTGGGTAAACTCGTCGCCACTGTTAGGTATGTCGCGGGAGGCAAGTGAAACCATTGGCTGCTGTTAGCACACTGTTTAATTCCATAACGGTCGGCCGGGCGCGCGCGCACATACACACACGTATGCGCGCACACATACATAACAGTAAACATAGAAAAGATGACCATGAAGTTACCAAAACAATATGATGTACAAAGTGCTGGTACCAAAGCAAAACTTGGAAATGTTTCTAAATGATGATTTTTGGCCAGAAGGCGTCGCGTATCGTCGCTTTGTGAACTTCAAGACAAAAACTAATGGAACAAGTTGATAGTACGCCAATTAAACTTATTAGTTTCAATTGTAAAAATGTTATTAGATCGGTGGATTGTATACGGAGGTTGTGCAAGACTACTGACATAATCGCTCTTCAAGAGACTTGGTTGTTGCCGCACGACGTACCTTTTCTTGGTACTGTCGACGACGAGTTTGCTTTCACGGGCACCTCAGCCGTGGATACGTCAGCCGGTGTATTAAGGGGCAGGCCGTACGGTGGTGTGGCCCTGCTCTGGAGGAAGTCTGCGTTCCCGTGCGTCACAGTGATACCGTGTGATAATGTGCGTATTACGGCCATTAAAGTAGTGCTCAGTGAAAGGTCGATTATGGTCGTGTCAGTGTACATGCCCACCGCGAGTGTTGACAACTTGATTGAATTCACTAATTGTCTTAGTGAAATTAATGCGTTGATTGAAAATAGTGCCGTGGAGTCTGTCTTTGTACTTGGGGACTTTAATGCACACCCGGGTGAGTTATTTTCAAATGAACTAATAAACTTTTGTTCCGAACAATCATGGTCGTGCGTAGATATGGATGTGCTACCTATAGACACATATACGTTTGTGAGAGAGGCGCATGGCTGCCTGCGCTGGCTCGATCACTGTGTGACGACCAGTGCGGCGAGGCGCTCAGTACGTAAAGTGACCGTTTTACATGATGCTTACTGGTCTGACCATTGTCCCTTGTTAGTTGAGTGTGACATAAAATTGATAAGGTCAAAAATTATTGCGACTGATAACAAATAAAGTAATTTGGGGAGAAAGAAACAGTGAACAGACCGGAAAGTATTTTGATAGTTGTCACACGCAACTGAGAAATATTAATTTCCCTGTAGAATTTACAGACTGCGCTGATCGCTGTTGTAATAATGAGGATCACAAGCGCATTTTAAATCAAATGTATAGCGATATTGTGCTAATACTTAGCAACGCGGCGGCAGATAGCTATGGGTCCTGTGTCCAGGAAACATAAATATATGCCGGGGTGGAACAAGCACGTCAGCGGTGCTCACAGAGAGGCTCGATTATGTTATCAAAACTGGTTATTGAGTGGCAAACAAAAAAGCGGACCTATTTATGATAGCATGTGCCAAACCAGGCGACTTTTTAAATCCCGGGTAAAATTTTGTCAAAATAATGAAAAACAAATAAAGTTAGATATTATTGCACAGCATCATTTGAGTAAACAATTTGGTAAATTTTGGAAAAAGACTAATAAATTGAACCCAAAATCGAGTCTCCCTGTGAGCGTTGCAGGCGTGCATGTACCTCGTGATATTGCCAACCAGTTTCAGCGTCATTTTAGGGTGGAATCCCCTCTTGTAGGCTCAAATGACCTGACTCGGGGTGCTGAGATCGTGGCAGGGGACGTTACGGTTAGATTTTGTGCCAAGGAAGTTGCCTCCGTAATTCATAAAATGGTGCGAGGTAAGTCCCCTGGTCATGATGGTCTCAGCATTGAGCATTTGAAACATGCTGGTTTCCATGTGTCTCGAGTGCTTGCCATGTTTTTTAACTTATGTATGAGTCATTGTTACCTGCCGGATAAACTTACACATACCGTGGTGGTTCCGGTTATAAAAAACAAGACCGGCGATGTCTCAGACCTGGGAAACTACTAACAGACCCATCTCGCTGGCTACTGTGATAGCAAAAGTGCTGGACAGTCTGCTTGACAAACACCTGGATGGTCACATGGAACTTCATGATGCTCAATTTGGATTTAGACCTGGCCTTTCCACCGAGAGTGCCATCATGTGCCTCAAGCAGACTGTGCAGTATTATACAGCCAGGAATACGCCGGTCTATGCCTGTTACCTGGACTTGTCCCGGGCTTTCGATTTGGTATCGTATGATGTATTGTGGCAAAAGATGAAAAATGAAACAGATGTGTCACGTGATGTAGTCGCATTGTTGAAATGTTGGTACTCGAGTCAAACGAATGTTGTGCGGTGGGCAGGCTCACACTCGGACGTGTATGGGTTGGAGTGCGGGGTGAGGCAGGGGGGGTTAACCTCGCCTCGTCTCTTCAACCTATATATGAACGAGCTGATCGGCGAGCTCAGCAGAACAAGCATAGGGTGCCATATAGATGGACAGTGTGTCAATAATATCAGCTACGCAGACTATATGGTGCTGCTGAGCCCGTCGATCAGTGCCATGCGCAGACTGTTAGATGTTTGTGAAAAATACGCACAAACCCATGGACTCAGATATAATGTGAAGAAAAGTGAAGTGATGGTGTTTAAGGCTGGTAATAAATCTTTCGCTAATGTGCCTCCTTTATATCTTTGCGGTACCAGCTTAAACAGAGTGTCTAATTTTAAGTATCTGGGTCACTGGGTCTCAGAGGATATGTGTGACAATGTTGATATGGAGAGGGAGCGCAGGGCGCTGTCTGTGCGCTGTAACATGCTGGCCCGCAGGTTTGCACGGTGTACAGAGCAAGTCAAGGTGACATTATTTAAGTCCTTCTGTCAATCTTTTTACACCTGCAGCCTGTGGACTAAGTACACGCAGCGTACATACAGTGCTCTGCGTGTACAGTATAATAACGCGTTCAGGGTGCTGTTCGGGCTGCCGCGCCACTGCAGCGCTTCGGCTATGTTCGCGGATAAAAGCGTGGACGGTTTTCATGCCATTATGCGGAAGCGTTGTGCGTCGCTCATGAAGCGCATGCAGACCAGCTCGAACAGCCTTCTGAGCGTGTTCGTGGGCCGCTGGGACTCGCCTTTGTGGCGGCACTGGATGCGACTACACACTGCGGGTGGTCGTGTCCAGGGCTTGCCATAGACTGTCATTTCCTGTGCGATGCCACTTTTATTTTATTTTTGTGACATTTTTTGTATGTACTAACAATAGTTTTGTAAGGTTTTTGTGTTACTAACAGTATATGGACTACCTACGTCCGAAATAAACGTTATTATTATTATTATATTATTATAACTAACGTGTCTTGGATGGAAACGGAAGACTGAGGACAGTGTCATGAGGCACCTTTTGGTACAAGCATACGTGCAATTATTGGACGTTAAAAAATTGTTTATTTTTATAATAAACAATTTTTAAAACCGGACTTAGATAACTGCAGAAACCAAACTTAAAAGAGTCTGATTCATTTAAAGAATGTATATTTCTTTAAGGTGAAATATCATTTTAATTTTAAAAGGAATAGGTACTGTAGTTATTCAATATTTGGAACTAATAAATTGAAACGTCCTTGTATAGATTACAAACCAATCAAACTTCAACAAAAAAAAGAAATCAATAGAGAACAAAATAGGCTATTTCGTTAAAACTATATCGTTTTATTGGCCAAACGATTGTGTACCAATAATTCGAAAAGTTCCAACTGACTGAGCAATGATTGCCTTTACCCCTATTTTGAAATTCACTCGTATTTCAAGTTGTCAAATAAAGGAAGTCGACTCATGTGTTATTCATCATCTGGAGCGACTGAAAACATCTACTTGGATACATAAGCTGTTATGGTTTTGTACGTATACAGGTCCCCTACTATGACGTCTTAAAACAGTCCTAACTTAATGTTATTCCAGTGTGGAAACGTGACAGAACTATACAGGGTGTCTAGCGCCATCTCTCCTCCACACTGGATTAAGAATAAGTTAGGACAGTTTTAAGACGTCATAGTAGGGCCCCTGGTTGGGGTTATAAATCCTACTAATATTATAAATGCTAAAGATTATTAGGGTATTTGTGTATGTGAGTTTAAATGTTTGTAAAACGCACCCACGATACAGGAGAAATTCCTAGTGTGGGCCAACGTTTGAATAAAAAAAAAATAAGGATGTATGGATGGATCTTTGTTACTCTTTCACGCAAAAACTACGGAACGGACGTGGATGACATTTAGAACACAGATAGTTTATAACCTGAATTAACACATAGGATACTTCTTATCCCGGTAGTACTATCAAGTGGGACAATTATCGAACTGATGACTCCTAACGACGTTTATTTTATTAAATTCCCTTCATACGTTTAGGAGTTATGAGGGAACAAAGAAACGGACATACATACATACATAGTAATACATACTTACATACATACACGTCAAACACATAACCCTCCTTTTGGGCTTCGCCGCAGTCGGGTAAAAATATACGTCGTTAGATTCGTCTTGATGGCGCGAGTGTTAGATTAAATTCGAGGGCTACATTAAATTAAAAAATCGAAGAAAAATTGCGGATTTTGGGGGACAAATGGCGGAGTTCAAAAAATATTTTTTTTCCAATACCATCGAGTATGATTTCAAAATACAGGGTTTTAAAAGGAGATTACAAAAATATATAATAATACTTATATGTTTAAAAGAAATTCAAAGTGACAAATCCTAGGTATATACAAGCACAAAAGTTAAATCATCTGCGAAGAATTTTACGCGACCAACAAAAGAACAAACACAAAAGAACTAAAAAAAGTAGTTAGAAACTAAAAAACTAATATACAAAACTTGGTAGCACCAAGATATTTTAATATTCAAATGAACCCCGATCATTTGAATATTAAAATATCATGGATTGAAAAAAATAGAACTAAAATGGAACCCCGCCTGCTTCCAAGTTTTGTTTAATTTAAAATGTGCTTGTTTTTTGCTTTTCAGTTTTTTCAGTCGGGTTTTTTAGTTTTTCAACAACTTTTTTTTACATGGTACCTACATAAACATATCTGGTGAAATGTGGGAACTTAATATTAGGTACACATCTGCTTAACCCTCTGATTTACAAAACTTTTACTAACAACTTTATCAAAATATCTACAGCTACACTGACTTCGCGGAAAAGACAGCAAAAATTATCATTAATTCAGTTGAAAAGCCGAACAAAAAAAACCTAAAATCCAAAAGGATTCCCGTAAGCTCCTACCCACCGTTGATATATTATTCAGTCTGCGTTCGAGAGCGTAAATGAAAAAGTTTTTGTATTCAATGACTATTCGAACACCACCAAAATACTGGTAAACCGGGTAAACCCGAAAGTTTTCGAATCGAACCGAAATTACGAGTTTCGAGGAGGGTTAGTTAAATATTCAGATACTGTCACTGTATGAAGATTAAGTTTTAGTATAAAATGTTGATATCTATGTTTTTTTTCATCGACCCAAGAAACTATATTATAGAAAAAATAAGCTAAGTAACGACCAATCAAGTTATAAAGACCAACTTTATGCGCATCTCTCAATGGACGAGAAAACTATACAAATCGAAGCCATGTTATACTGGATATATTGTATAGCTTGATGGTTCGCGTTGTGAACTAACATCCGTTCTGTGGAACAAATCATCATCGTTGCGTTATATAATTCGATTGGCTGTTGATAAATACTGTCAATGCATATAGCATTGGTTTTTGTAGTTATTGGCTTGTCATTTTGTTTAATTTGTACTGATTTTCTATAAATTCATAGTCATCAAAAACTATATTATTAATAAATAATACGTGACATTATAAAAAAAAAAAATACAGGAAAGTAACTAATTTTAGATTAATGACTATACGAATGTATGATCATAGATACATACAATGAAGACAAAACAATCAGATGCTCGTCCACCCACTATTCACCTATTTACGTCAGGCGTTCGTATTCTTGTAGCCAATTCCCGTTAAATTGACTACAAAAAAAACCGGCCAAGAGCGTGTCGGGCCACGCTCAGTGTAGGGTTCCGTAGTAATAATTCTTTTTTTGTTTGAAATACGGGCCAATGAAACTTGACCTCTGGATTGTATAGGAGCTCATACGATTCAGGGACCAAATTATATTGGTTAACTGCAGTTTCCATCTGTTGTTTCCATCCAAGTTCAAAATAATTTTCCTAGAAAGTCCTTATAAAGTTCTACTTTTCAGATTTTTTTCGTATTTTCTAAACTTATGGTTCAAAAGTTAGAGGGGGGGGGACGCTTTGTTTTTTACTTTTGGAGCGATTATTTCCGAAATTATTGACATTATCAAAAAATGATTTTAGTTAACCCCTATTCATTTTTAAATACCTTTCCAACAATATATCACACGTTAGGGTTAAAATTAAAAAAAAAATCACTTCCCACTTTACATATAGGGGGGCGGGCTACCCTAATAAAACATTTTTTTCCAATTTTTATTTTAGCACTTTGTCGGCGTGATTGATACACATATTGGTACCAAAGAAGAACAGGCAAAAAAAACCCAGACCCGACAGAAAAGTAACATATCTCAGTTTTTTTGTTATTATTTATATAATCATATTATATAGTTTTTATATTCGAAATCAATGGCTAACACCAAAATATTGCCTTATGTTTTTGTTCAGGCTTTACACTAAAAAAGTACAAAATGCCTACGTATCTACAAAATTCGTAATGTATGTAACTAAATGACGATAAATAGTTATGGGATGTATCCAGGAGACCTGGAGATACAGCTGTATTATATAATTTTTGAACTCCGAGTACAACTTTCAACTTAGGATTTTTTTTTTTTAAGGTGGTTTAAAATCATCTAATGACATCTCTCGTCCTTGGGTGGAGCGAGAGGGCGTGTCAGACTCTTACTGACTAAAAAATTCCACCCCGTTCCTTTTTACCTCTGGTACTGGGGTCAGAGCATGCCCTTCTGGATTCGCCCTCAACTTAGGATTAATTAAAATCGTCATATTCGATGATTCAGATCGGATTATTCCACTAATTCGTTGACCTAACCTAACCTTTTTTTTTTTTGGTGTGTGGAAAATCATCAAATGACTCCCCCCGCTCTTGGGCAGAGCGAAGGGGAGTGTCAGACTTCTACTGACTAAAAACCGAACCCATGTTCCTTCTTTGCCCTTGCGCCGAGGCCACGTTATCTAGTACAAAAATCCGCGGCCCCGACGGGCGTCGGCCCTTGCGGGCCCCTCCTTGCTGACATCTTTTTGAGGCGCGCGTGAAACACGAACGCGACGCCGACACGGTCTGTTGCCGTCATGACAACGGCCGGACGGCGAGCTAGCCCATCACTCACCATCCACAGGCCCGCGTCTACGGTGGCCGGAAGCCATCACGTGGCCCCCGACGCCCGGAGCGCCTTCCGCGCCTTCCGCGGCGGCTGGGACGTTGGGAGGTTCTCTCCCTCTCTCGTTCCGCCACCTCCTTCGCTAGCATCACTGCTTCGCAGAAGGAGGCGACGGCGTCCCATTCCTCCTCGCCCCGGACCATGGCTTGCACCAGGGCCGGACGCGAGAGGTCGCCGCCGCCGATCTCCCTCCGCCTACTCACTGCTCTCACAGTCACGTCTGATGAGCAGACGCGAACCAGAGAGCAGCAAGTAGGGTTTCCTCCTGCGGTAGGCACACCGCCCGAGGACCCGAACACTGTTCACGTCTCCGGGCGGTGCGCCCCCCGCGTGTCCCTCTTTGTCTGGTCTCTCGCCTTGGACCTTTCCGGCATGAGTATATCTACCGGCAGAGCCCCAAGGGTCATTGAGACACGCATGCCCCACCACGACGGCAACGTGGGAATACTCCGGTGGGGAACCTAACCTAACCTAAGTTGAGGGCGAATCCAGAAGGGCATGCTCTGACCCCAATACCAGAGGCAAAAAGGAACGGGGTGGATTTTTTTATTCAGTAAGAGTCTGACACGCCCTCTCGCTCCACCCAAGGGCGAGAGATGTCATTAGATGATTTTAAACCACCTTAAAAAAAAAAATCCTAAGTTGAATGTTGTACTCGGAGTTCAAAAATTATATAATACAGCTGTATCTCCAGGTCTCCTGGATACATCCCATAACTATTTATCGTCATTTAGTTACATACATTACGAATTTTGTAGATAAGTAAGCATTTTGTATTTTTTTAGTGTAAACCCTGAACAAAAACATAAGGCAATATTTTGGTGTTAGCCATTGATATCGAATATAAAAACTATATAATATGATTATATAAATAATAACAAAAAAACTGAGATATGTCACTTTTCTGTCGGGTCTGGGTTTTTTTTATATGGGACGTGACCGTTCTTCTTTCAGCTTTCTAGTGCTAACGGTCACAGAGATTAAGCGAGGACGGACAGACGGACAGACAGACAGACAGACAGACAGACAGACAGACATGGCGAAACTATAAGGGTTCCTAGTTGACTACGGAACCCTAAAAACGGACGCCTAAACGTTTTACAGAAATAGAACATAAACACTAAGGTCGACGTGGTTAAAATGTTTTTTTTTTTTTTAGTATTCACATATTTAACAGCAGCATTTAGGAGCAGTGGTGGCCCAGTGGTGGCGGCCCCGACTTACGAACAGTGAGTCGTGGGTTCGAACCCCGTCAGGCGCATTACTTTGTGTGATTTATTTCATCACCACTGCTCTCAAAACGGTGAAGGAAAACATCGTGAGGAAACCGGCATGTCTTAGAACCAAAATATTCGAAGACATGTGACATCTACCAATCCGCACTGGGCCCGCGTGGTAGATCCCATCCAGCCCATCCTTCTCTTAGAGAGGAGGCCTGAGTCCCAGCAGTGGGAACATTATAGGCTGATGATGATGATGACATATTTAACTAAGCAGAAGGAGCTCGTTACTAAACCGCACTTGCCTAGGTTGGTCCGTAGATGGGTGACCCACCCATAACATACGGAGTTTCCGCCGTGCCTCGGAAAAAGGAAAAAAAAAAAACTGTCGTTACAGGTAGTCAGTGGCCTGAAAGTCTGACAACCAGTTTTACAATGGGGTGTACTACCAGGTACTAACTGGATTGTGGAGACTTGATAAGGTTGTGTCTAAATGTAAAATACTGGTATTAAGCTGCGTCCAGTTAGACTGGAAGCCGAAGCCGTTGTTGGAAAAAGGCTAGATTGATGATGATGACTTAGTAAAGCAATGAGATATGGCCATGACTAAAATATATACCTATTCTCAAAAAAATCTGTCTAGATATTTCATAGAAAAAAAGTCCCTAATAGATATCAGAATCAAACAAAAAAGCTGTTCTTAAAAAAAGCGTTCAAAATATTTTTGGTTTAAGTCTAAAGCCATCATTAGATACAAACAACCATCAACATTTACAAAAACACAAACGTCAAAGTCACCCTAATTCAGACTCAAGTATCTACTATTTAAAGTAGGTGTTAGTCTAACTGATTAACTAGCTCCTGACGTGTAAGCTAAAGGTTAACCCTCATTTTCTAAAGTCTGTTTACTCACAAGGTCACTGAGTAGGCTCGCTTTCTAAGAAGGTAATAAATTGTTTAACAACTACTGAGTACTGTCTTGTCTCAACAGAAAATAAATAATACGTGTCCTGTATCTTCTAGCGAAATGAGGAGGTACTTTATGCGTACCTACCCGTTTTAAACCCTTTCACAGACACAAATATGCTTTACTTTTTTTTTGTTAGTCTGATATTTCCCACTTTTTCTTACAAAATTCCTTCCACTTTTTTCGTTGTTGCGCCTCTTTTCCCCAATTCACGAGAAAGCCATCAACTTTTAAATTGTAAAATTTGCGTAGGTAGTACCGAAAATTAAGAGGGCTTTTAATTGGAAATCAATTGAAACTATTTCATCGTATTAATAACGTCTTTCGTCCAAATGGCTAAGGTAGGTATTAGAAAGATCACGAGTACAAATAACTGATACTATGCTTTGTACGAAACATAACTTTCAGTTACAGTTGTTAACAGGAACAATTACTCCAAAGACAAGTCACCTACGGATTTCAATGAACACATCTATTTGACCTTGTCTCATTCTATTTGGGGCAGGCGCAACACGTTTGTTTATTTCATTCTCCCCTGCCAGACGTCACGGCACCATTTATTCCATTTTATTCTTAACATTCCTCACAAAATCCACCCATCTTTTCTTTGGCCTTCCTCTCCTTCATCATCCATCAACATTCATAAATTATATCCATAGGTTTATCCCTCCTCATAACATGTCCCAAGAACCACTTTTAAACTCAAACCAATACCCATTATCACATAAGAACCTAACAGCAAATTATATTTATCTGTAACCAGGCTTTCTACAATTGACTATAATATATTTTTTCACAAACTCAGAAAAACATACGCACCTAGCAATTGCAAGATTGTAAGAATCCTTTGGTCCTTGCAATTTCCGATTTCACTCGGTCTGGCAATAATCGGAGCAGTCGAACTCTGAAAAAGTTTTCAATGGTACCGCCTTGATTACACTTTATTCACTGGACCGTGCTTGGAATAAAGTATCTCACGATTCAACATTTAATTTCGTTCGGTTTGACAAATCTGTTTTTTATTTTGCCAACCTTATTTTTTAGGGATTTATCTCGCGATTTCTCGTTATAGTAATACGGTTTAGATTATTGTGAATTGGTTGGTAGTCTTGCTTTCTGAATGTTTTAGATTTAGAGCGAATGATTAAAAAACAATTTACCAAGTTTGTGGGAAGTTTTGTGGCTAGATATTCAAGAAATGCTTGATGAGGTGATGGGTGACGATCCATTGCTCACCGGGATCGCTCTGTGCTTGCGAAAGCGCGTTCAGCTGTTGATCTCGGCTGTCATTTGAAAATCTTTGACAGTGGTCTCGAGTAGTCAGAAAACACAGTAACAGTATCTGAGTTCTGAAGGTCAGATAGGCAGTTGTTTTATTCAAAGGTATACGTCATGATGATTTTGAAACAAATTTTATTATTTGCTTTCAAGTGTCGCAAATAACATTTTTAGTTCTAGCAATTATGTGTAGAATTTACACTTAGTATGCTAATGAAAATTCTGGACTCGCAGGACATAATCCCAGGGATAAGTTGTGAGATTATTTGTATACGTGACCCTGGACCCTTGGCTTTTATTACTAGGCTTTTAGAGCGAAATAATAATTACCTAGGTAACAGCTGGTTTATACTACAAAACATATATAATTTTAACCTACTTCTTTAATGGGTAACCATGGAGTGTATGTAATGTTACCTACCATTTAAACCCTCGGTGTGGTATCAAAATCCTGCAAAGCTTAAGGACGCATTTACGATTGATAAGTCAAATCATTACTTTTTTAAACAAAAGTATGTTTATTAAATACAATGCTTTGTATTTTTAAAATGTTTTTGCTGCGAATTGTAGGTAGATGTGCAAGGTACAATTCTTAACTATAAATATAATTTTAGATATGTCCAGTTTCTCAATAAATGTACCGAAGTGAAAAGGTTAAAATTATATCTATTATATTTTAGATATGTCCAGTTTCTCAATAAATTTACCGAAGTGAAAAATTTTCACTTCGGTACATTTATTGAGAAACTGGACATATCTAAAATTATATTTATAGTTAAGAATTGTACCTTGCACATCTACCTACAATTCGCAGCAAAAACATTTTAAAAATACAAAGCATTGTATTAAAATTTAATAAACATACTTTTGTTTAAAAAAGTAATGATTTGACTTATCAATCGTAAATGCGTCCTTAAAGTACTCTAATCTATTTTAAATTCACAAATTATCAAAGAATGCCAAAAATTATAATGACGTCAAGTGTTATTCAGCGATAACCTATCCGCTCATCCCGCACAACCACTTGCAGCTTTCAAGATTTAAGTACTGGAAGGAAATGAAAAGAACTGTGCATGGTCTAACACAATTTGATCGACTCGTAAAGGGCCTCCATTTTAATCCGAACTTCTGTTTTATTCTGTATCCTTACCACGGCGTGTGTCTTGTCATCTTTCTTTGTTATTAATCTGCTCACCTTGGACCACAAGCACGACTGCTGAGCATGAAGGTCCTGGGTTCAATTCCCGGGGTCGGAAAAAGTGTAGTGTATTGAAGCCGTGATGTTATGTATGTTTTCTAACTAATAACATTAATTTCAGACTTCAATCTTGTTGGTTTCAAATAAAGCGTATCTCCAAAATACCAGGACACTTTGAAGCAAAAAAACCAAATTGTGATTAATGCCACCTCGCCAGACAAGCCACTGCGCTAATAAACTTCTCGAGGGAAATGTTTTCATTAGCTTAAAAGCGTGTGTAGATTGTTTTTAGACGTCATAACAACGACTGTAAATTAATTTGGCTGGAGTATACCTATAATTACCGCTGCTTTGGAAAACAACTCACGTTTTGTTCCAAATAATTGGAAGTGAATGAATTTGTAATTAGTGCGATTGTTTATTGGTTTTGTTTTAATAAATTAAAATAAATATTACATTTAAAGATGGGCAGACGACATTGGTTCCGTATGGTGTCGGACGTAAAACAATAGCACTGTCCCTTATCTTCCAGTGGGTGACGTAAGAGTCGACTAAGGGATTTAGCCGAGAATGGACAGCAGCATTCTCTGTGTCGTTGTAACAACCGTACTGCGATCACCAACCCACCTGCCAAGCATGCGGATTATGGCAAAACCCTCCTTGGGGGACCTATGTTTATTAGGGTGCTTGGGGGAGGTATTGAAAAACTATTTATTATCAAACGGAGAAGGAATTTTTTTTGAAGAAATCAGCATAAGTATGTGTCCATTCCTTCTTGTAGGAACTCTTCTGCTTCTCTGCTAGTTATACTAATAAGCAATTGTTAAATCTACTTGGTTTCAACCAGTTTCAGTGGAATTACTTCAATTTGTATACGTACTTGTGAATCAATATTATAAATGTTGATTTTGAAAAATACAATTTTTCCATGGCTTTTTTTAGGGATACCTACTTCACTGCGACAAACGTTTCATCGAGTATCGTTTCTTCGAAAACCTTTCACCGATATCACTATACTGCGATGCTTTATTAAACCGAAGACTTGTTACTGCGATGTTTCATTACATCGAAAATCTGTACTGCGAACGATTTTACTTCGTGAATATCATACTGCGAAGTCTTGTTTAATCGAGGTCTTGTTACTGAGATGTTCTGTTATTTAGGAAAACTTACATTGATTGATACAAGTAGGTACATTGATTTTGTTTTCCAAAACAATACCAAATGTTTTTACATTTTTTTTAAGCGCCTGTACAAATTATGAAAGCTATTGCGAGTTTTGTTATAGCTATAGCAAAATCAATGTACTTGTATCAATCAATGTAAGTTTTCCTAAATAACAGAACATCTCAGTAACTAGACCTCGATTAAACAAGACTTCGCAGTATGATATTCACGAAGTAAAATCGTTCGCAGTACAGATTTTCGATGTAATGAAACATCGCAATTCGCAGTAACAAGTCTTCGGTTTAATAAAGCATCGCACTACAGTGATATCGGTGAAAGGTTTTCGAAGAAACGATACTCGATGAAACGTTTGTCGCAGTGAAGTAGGTATCCCCTTTTTTATGACTATTTTGCTAACAGTTGGCTTATATTCGGCATTTGACGTTACTTTAATAACTGATTTGTCGTCAAACTATCCTCCTTTCAATAAACGATGCTCAAATGTTACCTCAGCTACCTGCAAAGCAAAACAGCTACAGAAAATTGAAGTTTTAAAATTCATGGAATCGTTTTCATACCATATATTTATGAAGAAATCTACCGTACAATCATGCACACGACTGTATATGAGGGAAAATAAGAGATTCTTTTCTTCCTGGGTTACTGGCTTTTGACTTTGTGATACTCAACGAAGCCATCATTTATTCATGAGACTCTGAGCAATCTTAGGATTTTTTCTTCGTATGAAAATAGCTGAACTCAAAAAATATTCACGAGATTTTTTTAATGTGTGAAGAAGTCTTTGATAGTAAGGCAAAGGTATTCAAATATAGGTACAGATGATAGACGAAATGGTAAACCGAGTGATAAAACAAAACTATGACTTAAAGTAAAATACATATTATATTAATTCTTAAGATTAACGTACGTCATAGCTTCCCAGAATTTGACCCGTTGTAGCTATGCTATCGACTGGTGTAATAATACAGTGTTTTTTATATCAACTGGTATGATATAAAAAAAAAACAAAAACAAATGATGTCGGTTTAGTTTCCATCAAAAACGGTCTCGAGACTGTTGGAGTATTTTTGGCTTTGTCTTAAAAAATCATTTGATTTCTATGGGTTTTTTTTTGTACGATTTTTTTTCTCGATTGTCTATAGAACAGTATCGCTCTATTGGCTCTATTAAATAGCAGGGTCAAGAGGGCGCTATCTGTAAAAAAAAATACTATTTTGACTAGTCTACATCGAGTCCCACAGCTAGGTGAAACCTCCCAGCTTGCATACCTCTTTATCCAAGAACTTTTCCTTGCAAACATGATATCAAATCATCACGCATCCTTTGCCGCAGTCGACCTCGAAGATGACGGCCAGTATGTGAACATTACTTTGTAAAATTGTTAGTGCAAAATGTATCGAAAAAAAAACGCCTTTATTCTTAAATCTCATTGAATTTTAGGCAAGGTTTCTTGTTACGTCATTAGGTCACATTTTCTGAAAATTGAAGGCGAAAGGATGTGTCAAAGGCTTTTAATATAATAATAATAATGATTTTTATTTCAGTAAAAAACACATTTTAGTTTCACAATTTTCCAAATAAAAATGAACATCACAGCTAATAGAGATTCGTTGGTGCCTGTACTAATGAATATCATTGTATCACAGACACCAGCGCCTTCCAAGATGGGTTACATAAATGGTTATGAACGTGGAACGCAAATGAGTCAACTAGAAAAGTCAATTATCTTAATGCCTCTAGGCGAGCTCTATCTATTATGACTTCGTGCTATCCCTAGCTAAAAATGACACCTCGTCAATTTGATATGAAAATAACTTGATAGGTAAGGATAAAATTATACTTCAGAATAAACATAACGAGTCTAAATAGACCCAGTTTCTGACTCGTTGGACTCGTAATCACGTAACTGAAGTGATCCAATTTTATTGTATGTTGATTATTATTATTTTTTTTGGTTAGCCATCAGCAATCATCGATGACGATTTTTTTAAACTTTAATATACAACTTGACACTGGCCTTAAGTAAGCAAACGATTAAGTAAGAAAATATTTATTTCGCGGGCTATGCAGGCGTGTCCGATAATATAACAATAATATTCCCAAAAGCTTTTTAATCGTTTTCTATAGCCGCATGCTCAACGGGCGGTCAAAACAAAATTAAAACTTGGAGAAACAAATAGCGGACACATTTCATTATTATGACTTTTTGTTTGGCAGCATCACATAATTATTTGTGGAGTTTTGAATCGTACTGAGGGACTAAGTAATCGAATGGTTTTTTGTTGTGTTTATGTGATGGAAATTTTATTTACTAGCTTTTCTCATTTAAACTTGACGATTTTGTACATTCGTAGTCTTGCTCTCTGTAACCTTACGTTCTTATTTACCTTTCGTTTGATATTAGTATAGTTTTTATATTTAATAAACCATTATTATGTACTTATGACTTAATCACTCGCAGTCCAAAAACACTTGTTCACAAAACGCACTCCAGAGTTCACTAAAGTTAAACATTTTTTTATTTATTCGTCCGGGCTTGTAACAGTGCCATCTTGTGTTTGTTGTGTGGACTAGTTCGTCAGCTATCGACTTCATGAACAATAGTTACAAAAAGTACGGTATATTTTCGCTAGATGTCAGATTTACAAAACTGGACACTGTGGATACTAAAGTATCCGGGACATAAGACCCTATATTATTTGGTTTTGGATAGTTTAGTATCCACGGACGTGTGAGTGGTTATATAGGTAGTTTTAGTCAAAATTCGTATTGCTCTATTGGCGCAGTGGCTGAGTGATTTTACTGCTGCGCTGCGTGTCACGGGTTCGAACTCACATGTTTGTGTGTGAGTTTAAATGTTTGTAAATGCAGCCACGATACAGGAGAAATTCCTAGGAGCAACGTTTAAAACAAAAAACTAACAATAAAAAAATTTCACACTAAAACTTCACACAAAACCACGTCTCGTGCTAATTGCGAAAAATCCTGTCCAAGTCGGGTGTCAAAACACTGGACTTTGACTAATCCTGTGGGTACGGACATAGTGACGTACAAAATAGGAAAAAATCGGGTGTCGCAGTAAGCCAGCGGAGCCCAAAGCTGGAATCGTAGAGAACATTGTGGTAAAAAATGGTACACTAGTAGTTTTTACACTACTGACGATTTTAGAGTGGCAGGTCGTTAGTCCAGGTGACTGGTGTATGTAGTGCAGTGAATGGTCGCATTTTGAACATGATTGTGAACAATTTGAATCGTTTGTGAAAAACATTTTTTTTATAATTCACGGTTTGTTGATTGAACACAGTAAAATCTGAATTCTTATTGATGTCAAACCCCAACCCCAAATGGCTCAAACATATAGTTATTAAAGAGGTCATTGTATTAAATAACCGGTGGGTCAGCTTTCAGTCTAAACGGTTGCTGCTGAATACCAGTATTTTACATGGAGCGCCTATCTGACCTCCACAGCCCAATTAGTATTGGATACTATGATAGCCTTTGGTACGACTAGCCACGGACTACTTGTAACGATTATCAAATTATTGTTGTGTAAAAATTGTCCTGCAATGCCTGCCTTTTTTTTTGGGCGGAGCGGAAGGGAGTGTCAGACTTTTACTGACTAAAAACCACCCATGTTCCTTCGTCGCCCTTGTGCCGAGGCTGCTTTATCTCTTTCGATAATCCGCTGCCCCGACGGGATTCGGCCCTTGCGGGCCCCTTATATTTTGCTGACATCTCTTTGAGGCGTGCGTGGAACACGAACGCGCCGTCGACACGGTCTGTTGTCGTCATAAGACGATCGGATGGCGAGCTAGCCCGTTACTCACCGTCCACTCACAGGCTCGCGTCTACGGGTGGCCGGAAGCCATCACGTGGCCCCCGATGCCCGGAGCGCCTCCCGCAGCGGCTGGTGCAATGCCTGCCTTGCCTGTGAGTAGGTTGACGTAAAAAAAACTGGCCAAGTGCGAGTCGGACTCGCATATACAGAGTTCCGTACCATCGTAGTAGGAAAATTTTTATAGGGTTTGTATATTATACACTCATGACAAAGATTATTTTATTGACGGTTTTTGAAAATATAGGTACTACCCTAGTAGCATTCTTTGTTGGCATTTAGTTGGGCCACATACCTCTGGTTAGTTGGCAAATGCATACAATTGGCGGGCAGTTTGCGGGTTGGGCCCAAAACTGATGGCCTACGTGGATTTGCCTACGAAGGCCCAACTTGCGATAGGGCCAACGTGCATTGCCCTACGGAGGCCCGAGGAAAACGTGTTATGGGTAGGCCCAACGACACATAATACATGTAGGCAAGCGGTTGTATGTTTGTTGGTTCTATAGCTGGTTTCATAGCGACGCGTCTCGCCAGCGCCGGCCGTACGCGTGTCGCTGAACATCAACTTTATCAGCTTCTTAATAAGTTTGGTTTTTGCGATGTTTTGAAAAACCAACCTTATTTTAAAGCGATAAGGTTCATGTGCAGCGACGTGCGTGCGGCCGGCGCTGGCAAGACTCGTCGCTCTGAAACCAGCCATAATAGGCCAACCCAGACGACGACATACAAAAGTCACCCACCAAACAGTCGTCTCTCTTTTGCACTTTGACGTGAGTACATGAGAGGACGTTGTGTCGTCTGCGTTGACCTATTATACTTTGTGTTAATTAAATGAAATACAAATTATGATAATTGAATATTTATTTATTGTGTTATATTATTATTATGTTATTGACAAAATGAAGACAAATTTTACACAATTTGGAGACGGTAGCTCTGCAGTAAAACGATACACACCGTACCTACTATGATACATTGATAGAGTACCTACCTACTTTTACAAAGTTACACTTTGCAGCTAAATTGTTGTCAAAGATTCGTTCAAGGATTCTTCTTGTGATAGGACCAGTTTTGTTCCCACCAATGTAGGTTATGTAGTTTATCTGCAACAAACACAACACAACCCATTAGAGTAAAACAACAAATACATGCAATGCCAGTAAGGATAAATTATAGACAATTTTTTGTTAGGTTATGTGCGAATTAACTTGAGACCGGGCCGATGATTCAATTTCAATTTATGTTGAGCAAAATGATGCGTCGTAGTATTTTTTTATCTAGAGATTTGCACGAGATTTATTAAGAACAAAATAAGATAGTATTTCATAAATAATAGCATCTTAAACCCAGGTCTCAAGGTAATTCGCACGGGTTCTAAGTAGATAAATACCTACTTATGAAAAACTTACCCGTTTCGTAAAATAAACGTTTTACAGGACATAATGTCCATGTTATCTTAGTTGGAGCCTCGTTACTGCTAAGGCATTTGTTGAATATTATTGCAGTTTTAGGTATATGGAGGCCACATGCAATGCGTCTTCCGTGGCGTCATCCAGTTTTCACGCACCACATATAATATCATTACACCACACCGAGTTCCCCACCGTAACCATCTTCATCGTCAAATTCCACAACTTTAAACATTTTTATCACTGCCTGTCAGGCTAATATTTTATATAGGTATATAAATAAAACAAATACTCCGCAGCCGCAAGCGCACCCGGCACCGCACAAATGAAATAACAAACTGCAAAATGGCGGGCGGGCCGGGCGACGAGTGCCGCCGCCCGCCCCCCGCGCACCCCGATACCACCCCGTAGGAGCAGCAAATAACAGGGCCATTGAAGGGTATCTAAGTTGGACCGATGTTGTTATCATAACTTAAATCCCTACAAAAATCTCCCAACAGTAGGAATAGAAGCAGCAGGCCCGTCGTTAGTTGGCCCAATGTTGTTTTAATAACATAAATCCCTACAAAAATCACCCAACAGTAAGAATAGTAACGCAGGCCCGTCGTTGGTTCTTCGTAGGGCAAATAGTGCATGTTTAAGACAATGGGCCTATTTTAAGTTTGGGTTGGCGGAATAACTAACCGTCTGCCAATACATTCCCAACTGTTGGCGTATGGAAGCCAACGGCAATTGCTACTAGGGTAGTTACCTATGTTTATCTAAATAAGAATTTAGTTGAAAGTGTTCATTGAGATCTAAAGCATAATTATTATTATTATATTATGTTTTTTATACTTTTCGTTTTTAACCGACTCCTAAAAAAAGAAGGAGGTTCTCAATTCTGATGTTTATATAAATTTTTTTTTATGTTTGTTCGGGCATAACTCCGTCACTTGCTAACCGATTTGAAAAATTCTTTTTTTGTTGAAAAGGGTATTCTTCCGAAATGGTCCCATATTTTTTTATCGAAATCGGACAAGCGGTTTTTGAAAAATCAACAAAACTCAAAAAAAAAACTACATTGTCCACATTATGACTCATTAACATGTGAACTTACATAATTATTAACCACTAAAAAGTGAAAAATAAAAACTTTTTAACAAAAAATAAAACCGCCTTCAAGAAAACACACGAAAAAGTGAAAAATAAACTTTACAAGAAAAATCAGCTTCTGAAGTCGGTGGCAAAAACATGAAATCAAACAAACAAAAGTCACCGACTTCAGAAGCTGATTTTTCTTGTAAAGTTTATTTTTCACTTTTTCGTGTGTTTTTTTTCTTACTTTAAGTATATAATAATGTATACGTACTTTAGATCTCAATGAATCCTGTCTATATTTTAAAAGCGTATATCTTTTTAACAATTGACTGTGAAAAACCCGTTTGGATGTAATGAATAAACTTACAAACTCCTGGGCCGATTTGAAAAATTCTTTCACCGTTTGGGAGGCTACACTATCCCTGGGTGTCATAGACGTACATTTTATCCCTGTATTTCTACGGGTACAGGAACTACGGAGGTGAAACCACGTGATATCCGATAGTAAATCATAATTATGTCATTGACATGAATCAAAAGGCTTGAAGAATCTTTCCACGTAGCTGCGGGGATAACTTTTCTTGGTCAAAGTTCGCCAAGTACCACATTTGCCTCGTCTCCAATACATTGCACTTCTCCATGGTTATTTTAGCATTGTTTCTAGATATCGCCATGCATTTTTTGGTCGTGCCGTGTCTTAGTAACTTTGTCTGTGAACAAACATTTTCAATTAAATTGCATTTCTCCATTTTGTTAGGCACAATTAGGTTAAGTTTTAATTAGGTTAAGCATAATCTATACTTATAATATTACAAAGACGAAAGATTTGTATTTTTGTATGTAACGAATAAACTTCATCATCATCATCAGCCTATTATTTATTTATTTAATCAGTTACTTGCTGCACTTACAGTATACACCAACGCGTGCAGCAAGTCAATATTATATACACTAACTTAAAAAAATTATACAATAGTTAAGCATAGCTTTATTGCTACTAAAAAACAAATCTAGATCCGGTTCCTGAGCTATCAGAGCGTTTAACAAATTCATCGCCTGGGTTGTGGGCGCATAGCGAGCCGTTTGGGTACGCACAGAAGAAGCCGCGAACAAGCCTCGCGAGGCACAGGCCCGCGACCGCCGCAGTCGATCCGGGGCAAACAGTGAACAACGAGCTAACGTAGCCCCATCGTCAATCTTATTATTGAGTAATAAATAGTAGTGCATCAACAGCGCACACTTTCGTCTTACTTCTAACGTGTTGATGCCCACCATTAATGTTCTACTGCAAGGACACAGGCCTCCTCTCTAGGAGAGGGATGGGCTAATAATCCACCACGCGGGCCCAGTGCAGATTGGCAGATGCCACATGTCTTCGAATTTTTTGGTTCTAAGACATGCCGGTTTCCTCACGATGTTTTCCTTCACCGTTTTGAGAGCAGCGGTGCTGAAATAAATTACACAAAGTAATGCGCCTGCCTGGGTTCGAACCCTCGACCTACTGTTCGTAAGCCGGGGCCGACATCACTGGGCCACCGCTGCTTGAACGAATAAACTTAAAAACCACTAAACCGATTTGAAAAATTCTCTCACCATTAGAAAGCTACACTAACCCCGGGTGACATAGGCTTCATTTTATCCCTGTATTCTTACGGCAGCAGGAACTACGGAGGTAAAACCACGTGACATCCACAAGAAGAAGTAGGTCAGTTTGTAACTAGCTTACTGTAGCAAATAGTATAACTCAAAACTGCTCTGACTGAATTGCTTTCAAAAGCTCTTATGTAGACTGAGTCTGAACTGCCGGTTGCCGACTTACCGTATTTCATGAGGCAAAGGAAACATAATTTATACGAAAATATATATCTAACAATTTTGCTAACTTAATTCTCTAGACAAATTATTTATTAGTGTATTCATTGTTTCTTTGGTCTCCTTGTACTCTTATATCTATCCACATTCACACTAAACAAAACACACAAAACTTTCCTCACGACTTTTTCCTCTTTTCTCTACAGACGTAAATTAGCATGAAACTTTTTTTTTGGATGGTGGGAAATCATCAAATGACTCCTCCTGCTCTGGGTGGAGCAGTTAAGAGTGTCAGACGTCTACTGACTAGAAACCATCCCTGTTCCTTCTTAGCCAGGCCGCGGTATCTCTTTCAAACAACCCGCAGCCCATTAGCATGAAACTTACACGATCATTGTACAGCCACAGCTGGTTACCCTTCTCTCCGTGGCACATGTTCATCATCACGTCACCTCCTGGATAGTCCAGACACGATTCATCACGTCGGATCTCACCGGTCTTTGAGTACATCCAAAACTGAAAGATTTAGTCAAAACATTTCTCTTACCATGTTCACGTGATTATTTTTCAACATTAGTATCGTATTCAAACAAATATGTTATCAATGTATTGTTATAACCATGTCCACCACAGACGGCACGGTTGGCGCTGTGGCTGAGCGATCGGACTGCTGCGCTGCGTGTCGCGGGTTCGATCCCCGAACGGAACAAATATGTGTGTGGCCTACAGATAGTTGTTTCGGGTCTGGGTGTGTTTGTGTATGTGAGTTTAATGTTTGTGAACGCACCCACGATACAGGAGAAATTCCTAAGGTGGAGCAACGTTTTAAAAAAAAAGAAAAAAAAACATAATTATAGACCAGGTGGACACAAAAGTTATCCTTAATTATTTTTATTGTTGGACCCCAAAAATTGTCCAGTTGACAAACGGTCCAGTTGGGTAGATCTAACTTCGAGAAAGAGGTCAATCGTCGAATCCGACTCGGCTGGGCAGCGTTCGGGAAGTTGCGCGGTATCTTCTCGTCCAACTTACCCCAGTGTCTCAAGACGAAAGTCTATGACCAGTGTGTGTTGCCAGTGATTACATACGGGACCGAAACGTGGTCGCTCACAATGGGCCTCATCAGAAAGCTCAAAGTCACCCAAAGGGCAATGGAGAGGGCTATGCTCGGAGTTTCCTTGCGTGATGGAATCAGAAATGAGGACATCCGTATGAGAACCAAGGTTACCGACGTAGCCCGAAGAATCGCCAGACTTAAGTGGCAATGGGCAGGGCACATTGTTCGCAGAACGGATGGTCGATGGGGCCGAAAAGTTCTGGAATGGCGACCGCGAACCGGAAGACGTTGCGTTGGAAGGCCTCCCACTAGGTGGACCGATGACCTGGTCAAGGTTGCAGGAACCCGCTGGATGAGAGACGCACGGGACCGGTCTGTGGCGACGCCTGGGGGAGGCCTATGTCCAGCAGTGGACGTCTTTTGGCTGAAATGATGATGATGACCCCAAAAATTGATGTAACGACGGTCACCTATCCACGAACCTTCCTCAGCCAGCGCGTCTTAACTTTGAAGGTTGAAGCGTGCAGCTGTTATTATTTAGCTATGAATATCTGATATAAGACCTTATACCCAATAAAATCTTAATCCAAAAACTAAAACAGTTAACAAAAGACAAGAGAATAATATAACCAGGAAAGGGTACAAATTAAAAAAGGCAGGGATAATTTATTGTATACTTATGTACTACATAGTCACAGAACAGGGGCCCAATTCTGTAAAATAGCTAACTTATCAATAGTGTGTCGATAGTGTGTCGGTTGTGTCTCAATAGACTACTCATTGACATTTGGTATTCTACAAATATTTATGGTCATTGACTTGCCACTGTAGTGACATTGAAACGTCATAGTAGGACTTTATGCCCACACGTTATGAAGAAGAATCTTAAGAATAAATTATATATGGGGCAAGTGCTTTACCTATGGACATTTTCCAATAATCGAAATAAAATATTTTTTAAATCTGAACTAAATAACTTTTATTATTTTTTAATAAATCAGCAATCTTAAGTAATAATCAGCCTTTCTTAAAAATCAACTTAAACCTCGAAATGAAAACTCATGAAAATAATCAACTTTTCTTAAAAACTACGGTTTTGTCCACAGGTTCATAACTCAATTGTTCCTATGGACAGCAAAGTTGTACCTATGGACTGTGTTGTACCTAGGGACGGAACTTTTTAATATAATAAAATTAAATAAAAGAACAAAGCAATAGACCTCTCCAATAGGTGTTTTTGTTTTAGACGATGATAGCTTTATTGATGAATAATATTATTCATAAGCTTTACGACATTCTTCAAATAAATTATTAGTAGATTCATCACTAAAGCTATTATCGGCTAATACAAAGCAAACTATGCAGACAAAACTTTCACTCTCATCGTCAGAATCAAAATTCTGCCTGTGTGACTGTGGAACACACTTAATATGATAATTATGATGGCATAGACTACATTTAAGCATTATTTTACATTTCGAACACATAAAATATGATAATTTTTCTTATTTCAATATTTCAATATTTTTGGTGGACTTTGAGCAACTGGCAACTGAAAGCGGGATTTCTGTTATTGTGGAGGAACTAGTGTTAGCTGTCGAAGTACTCGGTTGAGAAATATCTATGGCAGTAGAGGTAATTTAAGTGATTTTCGTGTTAGCTTTCTTCTTATTGGTCTTTTTTAAAGAGTCATTTAATAAAGCATCCTTTTCTGGCGTATCTGTTAAAATTCTTGTTCTTCCAGGTTTTCTTCCTCGTGCAGCAGCTTTTCGCGGATTAGCTTTAATAAAAGGGCGTACGGTTTCGGGCGTAATTATTGCTGGAGTTGGCAAAACCAGTTCTCCCGGATGTAGCTGGTAATCATTTTCAATAGAAATATTGAGTTCAGAAGCAGGATCATTTTGAATGGTAGTTTGACTATCTAATTGTAATGCCAGTGTTGTTGAAGTCTCTTTATTTTGGCTTGGTTCTGGACGATTGGTTACATTATGAGCATAAAAAGTCTTCTTCTGAGAAAATATCCCTGTTGAATGGATATATGCCGGAAACTTCAAAACCTTTCACTATATTACCCAGTGAACCTGGTGGAGCTCCTTTCAACATGTTGTCTTTGAAGAAAACCCTTGGAAAAATAAAAACTGGACTAATTAGTAAGATATTAAAAAAAAATAACCTGAACTGACCCTAGGTACAAACATAATTTTGTACCTGTGGACAGTCTATAGGTACACACAGTTGTTTGTCCATAGGAACAAATATCCGCAAAAAAAACATAAATAAGTCTATGCCCACCGATACGTTGGTTAAAGCATTGGTTAAAATTAAGAAAATAAGCTAGAAACTACAGAGACCACACTGCACATATAATCTATCAGTAATGTTCTACAATTTTACTGTAAAACTTGATCAAATACAGCTAAAAAACTTACTTTTTCGGTCCAAAAACTTTCTGCGCCGGCTTAACAAAAACAACACGGAAAAAAAAGATGGCGATACGTCAAATCTGTCAACCATAGACAAATGCTTACGGCTGTGTTCAAAATAGAATTTTAGGGTTGCCCATTTCCCCAGAATTAACGGTGTCCACAGGTAAAAGCGTCCATAGGTACAGCACTTGCCCTAAAGCTGCTACGACAGCAGCAAAAGACGATGCCCATCAACACCCAACTACTACTACATAGATGAAGCAAAAGCAGAAGAAAAAAGACCTCATCGCCCTCATTATAGAAACCAAAGTCCAATCAAATTCACGCTTGTTTGTCTCTTTAAAAGGATCTGACCTGATTGATCCAACCTTTGCGACAGCTGCGAATTTTGAGTCTTGGCAGTTTTGACAGATGTGATACATTTTCAATGACTGTCTCTGCATCAAGGCAGAAACTGTGGTTGTTCTGAAACTATCGGTGATGGTTATAGAAGGAAGTGCAAAAAAGTAAACAAAAATAAACATAGTGCATAAACGGGTGAATTGAACAAAATTGAGTGAAACTAACATTAAAAATTTTAAACTCCTGCAAAACAGTTCTACCGCAATCGGTCAAATTGACTTGAACAGAAGACATGATTTCCTCCCCGCCGGTGATTTGTGGCTCATTTTTTTATGAGAAACAATTATTAAGAAAGAATCTTAAAACACACATTAATTTGTACTAATATTTAAAAATTTAATTCTGTTACATAACTACGAACGTACCGCTCCATAAGCAACAGATTCTCCAGGAATGAACTGTTCGGGATAAATGTTCTTCAAGTACCAATCAAAGGACTTGCAACCTAATCTCTCTCTCAGGTCTCTGCGGTCAGTGATATCACCATAATCACCCGTATAGTCACCAACACGCTGAAAGAAGTACTTTGCATATTCGTCCAACCACACCTAAACCATAAAAATAAAGACATTACGTATCCCAACAGTTTAAAAAATAAACAAAAAGTTACAAAAAAAAATTACCGCAGCTAATCGAAAAGAGTTTCTTTTCATTATATTGCCAGTTTTGCCTATTCCCCACTTGTACGGTGAACGCTTCCTGAATATGTGTCCAACGTGTGAGCACGGAACTATCTCCAGAGTTCCACCGCACATCCAAGTCTTAAATGACAGCTCTAGATTTTCGCCGCCCCAAACGTCAAAACCGCTGTCGTAAGTCCCTAATCTTTTGAAAAAGCTTTTGTCTATAGCAAAAAGACCACCAGCCATAGTAGGAGACCAGACTGGCTCTGCCATATGTTGGCGTCTCGCTCGCTCCTTCCGAGGAACAGAATGCCAATCGAACTGAAGACTCCAGTCGAAACCACCAACTTTGATTGAAGATGAATTTTTATAGTTATACTCAAAAGTATTGTCGTCAATGACGTCAATTACGGGGCACACTACCGTAGTTTTACTACGAGCAATTCTATCTAGTAATGGTTCAAGCCATCCTGGAATGAAATAGTTGAGGTTAACGACTAGGCATTAAGGAGGATCGGTGTAACGCTAATTGTAAGATTTTACCCTCAGTGCACTCGCAATGGCTATCAAGATAGGTAATCACGGGGGCCGTGACGTATTGGATCCCGAGAAGCCGCGCCCTGATTAGGCCCATACGTTTATTGGCTCTGACTATCCTAACTTTTGGTAACGATGACATGTAATCATCTAGCTGCTGCAGTAGGTGAGCTGCAAGTATACACGGGTAATTGTGTTAGTTTATTGAACATTAATCAAAGTGCTATGACTGTAAAATGAACTAAGACTGTTTTTAAAATTAGAATAGAGACGTTCGTAAAAAATCCAAATGCAAACTACAATATAATAATCATCTCGAATACAAAAAGTTGCTTTCTTTTATAAACTCAGACTTACGCATATCGGAATAGTCATCGACAAGAATAATCTCCTTGATCAAGTGCTCTGGTGACCGGTCCAGCACGGAGTGAACTGTTCTCAGTAGCGTCGACCACGCTTCGTTGTGAAAGCATATTACCACGGAAGTCTGCGGCAAGTCCTCTAGATACCTACCCGGTACTTTGCACCTGGAGTAGTTAGCATTTTATAAGTTATCATTCAGATTAACTCTAGCCACCGCTCTCGGAGTGTGATAGAAATCAACCTGGTACACATGGTACGATTACTTAATAACATTACGAAGTTTTTGTAGTTCAAGCGCTCATAAATAACCCTGAGTTTCCACTCTTATTGGAGGTTTTTTATATTTTATAAATTGGTGGGTTTTACTCTACTAGAAAATAACAAAACACCTTACTTGTCCAATAATAACTAATAGACTTTGAAAATATCTACATTAAGAAATCAAAATAAGTTGCGATGTTATCTACCAACAATTGTGTAAAAATACCTGCAACGTAAAAATTAAATTCTTATCTTTACCACTTTATTATTTCTTTTCAGAGCCGGAAAATTTTATTTGAAATGGAGTCGGCAATATCAGGCTAGATAACAAAATGTAGTACTTTTCACACATGTGACTGAGAAATTCTATGCGTAAAGAAGTCTAGATTAAGGAAGTTTATTTAAGAATATCCTACACAAAGCAATGAATCGAAAAATTCGTAACGACCTCCCTTCTCGAATTTTAGAAGAAAAGAGGAGCCAATTTTACCAAAATATTTTAACCCTTATTAGCCTACTGTCCTAGTAGGACAGTATAAATTTTAACAATCTTCTATCTATATAATATATCTATCTATCTGTATAAATAAATCGTACGCCAGATCATCGAGAAGTCAAGAGAATTCAATAAACCCATATTCATTTGCTTTGTTGATTTCTCCAAAGCATTCGACTCGGTGAGGTGGCCGGTTTTGTGGAAGACCTTGCTAGACATGGGCACACCAAAACATCTTGTACACCTTTTGAGACGTCTATATGAAGAGGGCACAGCCTCGGTTCGCACAGATGATGTCCTGTCAAGTGACTTTCATCCTAGTGCCGGAGTACGCCAGGGGTGCATTATATCACCGCTCTTATTCAATGTATACACAGAGCTAATAATGCGTATCACTTTAGAAGACTGGACGGATGGTGTAACAATTGGTGGATACAAAATTGCAAACTTGCGTTACGCGGATGATACCACCTTATTTGCAACCACTTCGCAACACTTGGAAGAGCTACTGTCAAAGATGGAACGCGTGAGCCATGAGTTTGGGCTAAAAATTAATCGCAGCAAGACCCAGGTGATGATTGTGGACCGTGCCAGGAATAATTCGCCAGAAGTGACCGTAATTGCGAATTGCAACGTGGTCCAATCTTACATCTATCTTGGGGCTCTAATTTCGAACAATGGCGGGTGCATCGATGAGATCAAACGACGTATGGGCATCACAAGAACAGCGATGGACAAGATGCGGAAAATATGGAGGAATAGAAACATAACTAAAGCCACGAAGACCAGGCTGGTTAGGACGCTTATATTCCCCATATTTCTTTATGCAGCTGAAACCTGGACCTTACGAGATGTGGAAAGGCAGAAAATAGATGCTCTGGAAATGTGGTGCTGGAGAAGAATGCTTGGGGTGTCGTGGACCGAGTTTCGCACGAACGTCTCGATACTTCAAGAACTCGGTATCAGGCAGCGTCTGTTTTCAACAGTACAATCTCGCATCCTGACTTTCTTCGGACATATTTCCCGGCGTGACAATCAGTCCATAGAACGCCTTGTGGTCCAAGGGAAAGTAGAAGGCACTAGACCGCGCGGAAGGTCACCCACGCGTTGGACTGACCAGATCAAGTCTGCCATTGGAGGTTCGGTTAACGAATGCAGCAGGATGACCTCTAGCAGGCAGCGGTGGCGAAATGTCGTGAAGTGCATCATATCTGCCCCTTCCAATACTGCTACTTAACGATCACGACCGCTCTGTCAAGAGCGTACCGGATAGGAAGAAGAAGAAGAAGTATAAATAAAAAGAGAAGTCCTGACTGACTGACTGTATACGCGCCCCGCACTAGAGCGAGGAGCGCGGGATGACAGCGGGACGAGGGGCGAGAGGCGAGCGCAGGCGACGCGACGCCACGCTGCGCGCCGCGCTTCACTCCGCGAGCGACTCGATTACCAACTGCATCATAGTGCCTATATATTTAAGAATTTTAAGATAATATAGACACCAAGTTTTACCTAATTGATGAGTTTGTTTAATTTTTAAACAGACTGACTGACTGACTCATCAACGCCCAGCCCAAACCCTTGGAGCTACAAAGCTGAAATTTAGCACAGAGTTTTCCTTTATAATTTAGACAAGGAATAAGGAAGGATTTTTCTAAATTCAACCCCTAAGGGAGTTAAATAGGGGATGAAAGTTTGTATGGAAAATCGACATTTTCACACGGGCGAAGCCGCTGGCAAAAGCTAGTGGTCTATAAAAAAAATATGTTCTTTTTTCAACGTTTCAAAAAAAAATATTTTCAGACTTATATGGGTTAATATGTCAAGACGTGATGAAGCAACTTGTACGAATCAAGTAGGTATCATTTTCTTACCATTCATCCCTTGAGTCTGGCAGCTTTCTTCTAACAGATATCAGGTCGCTGACGTATTGGTTGAAAGCGTTATTTTTCCACCCCTCTGAGACAGCTTGCTTAGTTTCCTCGGTTATATTCTTGGGAAGAACGACTGGTTTTCCAAGTTCACCGGGTGCATTGTTCGTACCCGGTGCATCTATCACAAACCCTAGAGGATGAAGAATGTTATATAATATATTATAACCAACGTCACTTTCAATTAGAAATTATTGAAGAGTTGACAATTCATGGAAATAACTTCATTTTTCTCCCGGATTGTAAACTCTTCCACTAAGAAAGGTGTCTGCACAAATACAACGGCATTGTTTCTCTGTTATAATGCAGTAGTAATAGTAGTACTCCATTTATCCACTACTCCATGCTAAAGACTGAGGACAAAGGTAATCTATACTGCCGGGGCGCGTATTTCCATTTCCGTGTTCATTAGGAGGCAGTACTGCCATGAAACACGCACGGGTTTGTCGCGCTAACTGCCTTTACAAACTCGTGTTCAATTCAGAGTGCGCGTCCGCCAATCGCGCACGGGTTTGCAACGCCAACTGTTCTTCTAAACACGTGTTCAAGGCGATGGTGTCGATTTAATACATGTTTCAGATACAGGACTCTATAAAATAATAAGTAAGTACTTCGACATTTAATCAGCAAACAGGTTTCTATCAGATTATTTCTATCAGGTTTCTATAGAAGTTTGGATCAGATTGGTCGAAGCTACAAACTCCATCGAGTATTATAACATTTATAGTTGAAAAAAATGTTCGACGAAAATCTCGAAAAATTCAAGTACAACCAACATCGATCGCTCGCCGCAAAGAAAGAGGTCTACCATGCAGTGGAAGGATTCAATCAGGACGACCAGCCAAGTCAGAAACTGTGAAAAGAAAACGTCTTCATAATATTGCATCTAATATTGATGATAATCAGCCTCCTGCCAAAAAACATTGATTATATAAAATTACTTCTTTATATTTGTTTATGTACCTACTTACGTTGATTGCCTACAATACAATACCATACTCGTGCATCTTATGTAGATTTATTTTGGTCCTAATAAAAAGTTAAACACTTCGTATGAGTTTTCTTGCCTAATTTCATTAATTAAACACAAAAATGCTTTCAAACAAACACGGATTTGTGGTGCTTAATCCAAGCCGCATGCTCCTTGCAAATCCGTGCGCGATTGGAGGACGCGTACTCTGAATTGAACACGAGTTTGTAAAGCATGCTCCTTGCAAATCCGTGCGCGATTGGAGGACGCGTACTCTGAATTGAACACGAGTTTGTAAAGGCAGTTAGCGCGACAAACCCGTGCGTGTTTCATGGCAGTACTGCCTCCTAATGAACACGGAAATGGAAATACGCTGCCGGGGCTGCAGGTTGTTCGAAAGAGATACCGCGGCCCGGACACAAAGTGCTAAGAAGGCACATGAGTGATTTTTAGCCAGTAGAAGAGTGTACAGCGGAAGTAGTCATTTGATGATTTCCCACACTTTTAAAAACAACATGGTAATCGTTGGGCCAAAGTGGCCTGAAAATAAATATAATGTTAATATGTACCTGTTATTTAATCTGAGATTATGATTTACATGTAACATACAAAGGTCACAAAAATTACCTTCTTTCCCCTCGAGCCGACTAAGCCAATCGATCCGCGTTCGAGCTGTGATGGATAAACGGACATTATGGGTCGTGGGGCTTTCGGGACCGGGACCGCGGTCCCGGATTAAACCTATAAATATATTAATTAATATGGAGTAGTGTTTTAGGCCCACAAGAAATACGAAGTTAAAGTACAGTTATCAAAAAAACTGATGTAAATGATCAACAATTTCATAAGTTTTATCAGTCCTGGTACAAAATAAAGGGTTTTTTTATGAGATAGCTGTAGCTGTAAATAAAAAAAATATGTTTATTCATAATTCGAAGGAATTGTCTCCACAGATCCCGGTATCAGATTGAATTAGCTATATCATATTTTGGAATCTGATCTCGGTGTACAGAGGTAAGAAGTTAATAAGTAAGTAAAATGTAATAAGTAAAAGTAAGTAAGTATAATGTAGTTTAAGTATAATGTAATATTTCGAAACTTGTAATTATTTTCAAACGAAAAGGAGTTATAATTTAAAAAAATATTAGTGTAATAAAAACTCACAAACTACCAGGAGGCCAGAAACATGAAGGAGGTATTGTATTTGTTAATAGGAATCTCTTAATCAAATACCAAGCATTTTTTTTTTTTTAATAAATGTTGCCCCACACTAGGAATTTCTCCTGTATCGTGGGTGCGTTCACAAACATAATATAAACTCACATACACATATACCCAGACCCGAAACAACTATCTGCAGGTCATAAAAATATTTGTTCCGTGCGGGGATCGAACCCGCGACACGTAGCGCAGCAGTCCAATCGCTTAGCCACTGCGCCATGGCGCCAACCGTGTCGTCAAATTCTCGCATTTCCAATAACATGCAATGATGACACTACTACTTCATCATTCTGGCCTCCTGGTAGTTTGTAAAACTTTATTAACCTTGTTTCTCGCTTCGTAGAAAAAAAAATACTGCATGAAGACTGTCGATTAGGTCATGCGAACACAAGCAATCTATAATATGATTTGAATTTTTTTCTGTACAAATATTGCCTTATTAAAACATAAATCACACTCTTTTTATTACCGTCGTTCTTGTACGTCCTCTTTGCAGATTTCACATCATCGTATTCAACGAGTGGTCGTTGAACGATCGGACTGCTAATATTAATCAGCAATGCGAACAAAAACCAAATCACTAACAGTATGGTCACAGCATTCATTATCAACGTCCGCCTCCGTAGTAAAAATATACTGTATTTCATTTTTTTCTCAACTTATTCCAAAATGCAGTGTGAATAAAGCCCTACGTATATTTATAGTCTCTTAAATTTTATACTTGAATAAGAAAATCTTGGACGTTTTAAATAAATAAAACTTCTAACACGATGAGGGACGGTACTGACTTTTTCAAATTATGCGTTAAGGCAGTAAAATTGCTCATGCATGTTACGACCACAGCTGTATTAGTAGCACCCTCAAGCAACACTAAATAATAATAAACGAAGATAGTACTTTCACAACTACAAACCGGTTATAGTCGTAGTGGCATATTATTTATCAAGTGGTTTTAGTAATAACAGTTATTCTAATTGATGACTTTTTTCAAAAAGTAGTTCAATAACTTTTGTTTTTTTTTTTGCATTTCATTAAACAACAATAGATATCCGACGTATCCAAAGGTCAGTCATTAGAACTGCACGTTCCAGCAATTGAATAAAGCAAACAATATAGCCGTCCATGTTTATATGTACTGGTTGGACAAAATCTGAGACATCCATTCGAGGAGAAGAAAAAGAAGTCATTTGAACCAGCCATTCACACACCATTATTCAGGGCTATGGGTTTGTTTATCCGTTTGTCTTTTTTGTTAGGGTTCCGTACCTCAAAAGGAAAAAACGGAACCCTTACAGGATCACTCGTGTGTCGGTCTGTCTGACCATTCCATTCCTCCTTATCTCTGAAACAACTGAGCCTAAAATTCTGAAAAAAATACAGGAATTAGTTCAACACGTATAGATTACAGGAAAATCTATAAGTAGTCATGGTACGGAACTCTTCATGTGCAAGTTCGACTTGCACTAGGCCAGTTTGTATCCTTTTCTTATTTTTCATTTGGTAAACAGATTGTTTGAAGGTCTTCTAGAGCTCTGGACTGCGACTCCATCGTGATGCGTGTGCGCTCACAAAAGTGTTCAGTTGTGCACGATCGTTGCAGGGAAAATGCGCACATTT
Source organism: Diarsia mendica (assembly GCA_949316265.1). NCBI lineage: Eukaryota > Metazoa > Arthropoda > Insecta > Lepidoptera > Noctuidae > Diarsia > Diarsia mendica. Next base: position 8,209,938 of record OX438899.1, on the reverse strand, counting down.
TGATAGTGTTTTCCTGAGCAAGTCCAACGAGAGAAACATTTGAGTCGTCGTTCAAGAATTTATTTCTCCATTGTATTAGCAAAGACTTTTTAGATAACAACGATATTTATAATCAATTTCATTTCAAGGTTTTCTGCTTGCGATTTATGGCAGAAAAATTTACTAGAAACGTGAGTATTTTATGATGTCGAAGGTAAAGGTTAAATGTATGACGAACTGAATGATATTGTTAAAATAAATATTAATTATAGATTTCACTGCAGCAATTTAAGTGCTAACTAAAGTTCACCTTTGAATTCAAATTCAAATTCAAATCATTTATTGTTTGTTACATGTCGATAGAGATGTTATATTTATATTTTTAGTAACAATGTAACATACCTATAAGGTGTACAATATTTATGAAGCTTTGTTGTATAGTTCACTTCAATAAAAACATTATTACATTCAATTTACAACTTTACATTAATATAAGATTGTACCTTAATAAATTACTGAAAAAATTAATTTGAATTAGTCAAGTTATACATTAAAAATTACACATGTCAAATTATACTACATAAAATAAAAAAGTCATAATTATTACCTTACATTCATTAGTCAAGTTATACATTAATAATAAAATGTCAAATTATGCATAAAATAAAAAAAAAACATAATAACATTACATTCAATAGTCATTATAAAAAGGAAAAAAAAAAACAAATAGAACTAACCCAAATTTTTTTCATTAAAAAACTCGTTTATAGAGTAGTACGCTTTGTTTAACAAAAAATCCTTTAGCTTGTGTTTAAAACTATTTATCCCTGAAGTACTTTTGACATTGTTTGGTAATTTGTTATAAATTTTTACTCCTATTCCAAATATACTAGACTTAAATTTAACAGTTCTACATCTAATACCCGATAGCTCATTTTTGTGTCGTGCACTTCTAAGTGTTTCATATTTACTAATATCGCCTCTTATCATTACAGCCGTTTCATAAATATATAATGAAGGCAGAGTTAAAATTTTTAACCTCCGAAACACTTCTAGGCATGAGTCTGTCTGTTTGAGTCCAGTTATGCTTCTCAAACATTTTTTTTGGGCTCTAAAGGCATATTCTCTGTCAGAGGAGTTTCCCCAGAACAGAAGGCCATACCTTAGAGTGGAGCCCACATACGCATGGTATACGTTTAATAGTGTACTCTCATTCACCACTTTCCTTAGCATGTACAGGGCGTATGAATATTGGTTAATTTTTTTGCAAACGTGATCAATATGGTGTTTCCAGTTCAGACCACGGTCAATGTACATACCCAAGAATTTTGTTACATCGACTTCATTTATTGTTTCACCTTTGTAACTTATGTGAAGTTTTTTTGGTTTTGTGTTTTTATTTGTAAATGTCATGCAATTTGTTTTATCAAGATTAATTTTAAGATTATTTCGAGTTAACCAATTTATAATAGCATCTAATGATTTATTAATATTTGTCTCATATTCATTTTTGTCAATGTCAGTAAAAATTGCCGTGCTATCGTCCGCAAATAATATCATTTGTTGGTTTATAACTTTTGGGAGTTCATTTATATAAATTATAAACAAAAGAGGTCCAAGGATGCTTCCTTGGGGCACTCCATACTGAACAATTTGTGAGGTATGATCTTATTTACCGCGGCTCCGACACAAGGGCGAGGAAGAGGGAACATGGGTTGGTTTTTAGTCAGTAGAAGTCTGACACTCCCCTTCGCTCTGCCCAAGAGCGGGGGGGGTTATTCGATGATTTTCCACCCACCAAAAAAAAAAAAAAAAAGGTATGATCTTATAAGATTTAGTGCATTGCCTCTTATTCCGTATTTTTCAAGCTTAGTCATAAGTATCTGATGATCGACATGATCAAAAGCCCTGGACATATCCATGAAAATCGCGGTTAAGTGTTGTTTGTTATCCAGCCCTGTCATTACTGTCTTTAGAAAATTAAATAATGCATCACCTGTAGATCTACCTTTTCTAAAACCAAATTGTTCGTTATGAAATATGTTGTTAGATTCGAAGTATCTATACAAGTTATTATAGATAACTTTCTCAAAGATTTTGGCAAAGACTGGTATTAAGGCGATTGGTCTGTAATATTTCATCTCCTCTTTGTTTTCTTTTTTAAATAAGGGATTTATAATTGTAAGTTTTAGCTTTGAAGGAAACACTCCCTGTTCAAGGCAAAGATTTATAATATGGCTAAGTACGGGCGCGATAAGATGAGATACCCTTTTAATTATCTTTGTATTTATGTTATCATAACCTGTACTGTTTGTGTCATTGAGCATTTTGATTATCTGGTCAATGTCTTGTGGATTTGTCGGTCTTAAAAATATTGAGTTATATTTATTATATGTCAGTGTGTTTACAAAAGAGTTATTCTCCTTTGGCGTCGGCTTAATCTCGTCAATAAAGTAATTATTAAATGCTTGAGCTATTTCTTTCGGCGTTGTTACTAACTTATTAGCTACTTTTATTTGGCTAATATTCTCCTTTGGTGTTACTGTTTTGTAGTTGTTTATAATTTTCCATGTCGCTTTGCTTTTATTAGTAGATGAGCTTATAAAGTAGTTATTTTGTGATTTTTGGGTTTTTTAAATAATTGTCCTTAGTCTTTTCGAATATTCTTTATAGTACATTTTATCCTTAGGATTTGAATTTAAACGGTACTTCCACAGTAGTTGACGTTTTCGTTTAGAGCACGACCTAATACCTTTACTTAACCATACAGGTCTCTTAGAAATAGGTATTTTAATTCTAATGGTAGGAAAGCACAAGTCGTAAAATAGCTTAAACAAATCATGGAAGGTATTATAAGCCTTTTCAGGGTTGTTTTCTATGAAACATTCCGTAAAACTAAGACTTTTAATACAATTTGCAAACTTTATAATATTATTCTCACAATAGTCTCGTTTCATTTTAAACCAGTGTGTAATAAGGTAACTTTTCTTTACTGGGCACCGTAACACTTGTGCAGTGTGATCAGAAAGCGAAAGTTCCAGAACACTAGATTTAGCCCCTCTGATATTATGGGCTATATTGTCAATACAAGTCATGCTGCTTAATCTGGTCGGTTGATTTATAGTTAATTTTAAGTTGAAACTTGCTAGTAATTGTTCAAATTGATGCGATACATTATTACATTCTAATCTATTAATATTAAAATCACCACAAATTATAACTTTTTTATTTGAGTAGCAAATCTTGTTCAGCAAATTTGTTAATGCAGTAAAAAATAAGTCCATGCAGTCTTTTTTGTTCTTAGGTGGTCTATAAACACATAATATTATAATTTTATGGTCTATTAATTCAATACCACTACATTCAAAAATATCTTTAATACTGAAAGTTTTGGCTTCAGCTATACTTTTGAATTTATGGCTTGATTTTAATAATATGCAGGACCCCCCATGTCTTTTATTTCGTGTGAAAATGTCTCCTAATACAAAGTTTGGTAGTTTAAGTAGTTTACTGTCTTCAATTGTCATGTTATGCTCAGTTATACATAGAATGTCGACCGGGTTGTGATTATTATTTTTACCTAGCGCGTGTAAATGTACTGTTAACTCATCTAATTTACTGATTAAACCGTTTATGTTTTGATGTAGTATGTGTATGTGTTTATACACGAAAAAAGTCATTATTTGAGGGAGAATTTTCATTATCGTCATAATTGAGTCCTGTCTGAGTACATTTGTCGTTATAATTAGTAGTTGCAACGTCAGGGTAAAGCTTTTCCTTCATATATTTGTCATAGTTTCGTTTATAAACGTTTCTTAGTATTTCTTTCAGAATCAATTGCGATATATGTAATGGTAAAAAGCGATACTTTGGCACATATGCTGAGTAATTCATATCTACGTAAGTTGAATGATTGTAGTGAGAACTTATAAATTTCAGTTTATAATTTAAACATTTTTCATTTAAATAGGTGTTAAAAAGCACTTCAGAGACCATAACATTAGTATGTCTTGTATTGTTTAAAAAGTTACTAAGGCATAATTGAGTCAGCATTGGGTTGGTATCATTTACACCTCCTAAGACAATTACGTAGTCATCTTTATTTAACAAATTTATTTCTGATTTTTCCGTCATCAAGATTTCCTGCAGGCATGCTCCCGGTTTCCAGAAACATCTTACTAAGAAATCTTCGCCAATAAGTTTTTGAAGGATTCTCTGTATATAGCGCCCCTGTTGATCAGCTATGACAATAACTTTCTTTTTGCGTACTTCCGGTTTTGTCGCAGTATGGTTCAATTCTATGTTTGTTTTTGGTCTACAGTCTAACATATTAAAATTTGTTGAAGTATTTTGGTCTGAATTTTTAGCTGGTTGGTCAGCCCGATTGACATTGTTGATAGGCGCTGAGTTCAATTCAGAGCTTGGTGTGGAGTTACATTCCAATCTATTTGGACGTTTGGTGATTTTTGTGACAGGGGTCTTAATGAACTCCGTTGATTCCTCACATTTTTCATTTAACTTGGTTTGGTCATGAGAATTTCTTATAACATGCAGTATGCAATGGTGATACTACTACTTCACCATTCTGGCATCCTGGTAGTTTGTAAGACCTTGCTATCCTTGTTTCACATTTCCAAAAAAAATATGAACTGCGATATTTTGATGAAAATTATGTATGTCCTTTCATTGTGTATTTATCATTTATTTTGTTCTCAAGTACTTGTGCTTATAGTCCAAGATCCCAGGGCCGCCAGACGTCACGTATTTTCTGACGAAGGAAATGTGGGCGATTCAGGTATGAGGTCATCAAGGTACCCCACCAGAGTGTTCCCACGTTGCCGTCGTGGTGGGGCTTGCGTGTCTCAATGACCCTTGGGGCTCTGCCGGTAGATATACTCATGCCGGAAAGGCCCAAGGCGAGAGACCAGACAAAGAGGGACACGCGGGGGGCGCACCGCCCGGGGACGTGAACAGTGTTCGGGTTCTCGGGCGGTGTGCCTGTCGCAGGAGGAAACCCTACTCGCTGCTCTCTGGTTCGCGTCTGCTCATCAGACGTGACTGTGAGGGCAGCGAGTAGGCTGAGGGAGGAAGTTTGTAGGGGAGAGGGACCACACCCTTAAAAAGGAAAACAAAAATATGGATAAGACTAGCGCAATAGAACTACCCCAGGGCGGTACCAGCTGCACAGCAGCTGGAGAATCCGCCACGTCTCCTTCGGAGGCGTCAAGCCCCTCGTATTCTGGGGGGGGCAACGTCAGTCCCATACCGCATGCCAGTGGCAACACTGGCAACATGAGCCGAGGAGGCTCCCGGTCCGGAAGTGTTGGGTCCGGTAATAGTGTTGAGGAGAGTGCACCTGACAAGATGTCGGGTAAGTGCCGGGAGAAGGCTCTCGGCAAACTTTGGGAGGGGAGTCGCTTGAGCGACTCGGGGTCGGATTCTGACTCCGGGTCGTTCGCTAGCCTGGCGGGCTCCGGTCGCGAGGTTTCGGGGGCTGCTGAGGAAAACGCAGAGCGTTTCCTTAAGCGGCCCAGAGCCGGAGCCGGAGCCGAGGAGTCGTCGTCCGGCGGATCGGACCGATTAACCTCGGCCCGAAAAATCCCTCGGGGAAGGCGTGCCGCTTCCCTGGAGGCTGCCCGGCGAGCCAAGGGGGACGCTGGAGAAGGGCTCCATCTTGGCCGAAAGGTCATCTCGTCGTCATCTTCTGGCGGCGAGACGGAGACCGGTGGAGAGCGCGGTGAGCCTGGTGAGCCAGAGACCGGTGTTGAGGCAAACACTGGTGGAGACCAGGCCACCGGCGGCGGCTCCGTTGGTGAGTGCCTGGCCGGGTTTGCGGAGTTCGTGGGGGCCGCTATACATGGCGTCTCCCTTAAGACGACGAATGAGTCGAAGAAGGCCGCGATCGCCGCGGCCTCGGCCTCCATTGTGGCGGCAGCGGAGGCGCTGTGTGGCGGACCTCCGTCGGACGAGGTGTCCGTTCTGCGGGCGGAGGTCACGCGCCAGGCGGTCGCCATAGAGCGTCTCCAAAAGGAGAACGCGAGGCTCCAGGCGAACCTGGCCAAGCTCCGAGGAGCCTGCCCTGAGGAGGTGCCTCAAGACAGGCGCGGGCAAAGCCAGCCCCTGGCTGCCGGGGACCGGGACCTGAACCTGGTTCTGCAGAGGCTGGCTGACCTCGAGAGGGGGCACTCCCTCTTGGAAGGCATTGTTCTTCGGCCCTCCCTGGGGGCGAAGACCTATGCGGGCGCGGCAGCCGGTAACCCTAAGGCAGGGCCATCCAGCCAGCCTGAAGGCGGGGCACAGCCAGGTGGGAAGCCGGCCCCAGCGCCACCGCGTAAGACGGCTGCCCCTCAGAAGGGCAAGGCAGGACCCCCTCCGAAGGGGAAGGCGCCTGACCAGACAAAGGGTAAAGCGCCCGCCCAGGAGAAGGGCAAGGCGCCTGTCCCCCCGAAGGGCAAGGAGCCTCTCCCTCCGAGGAGCAAGGCGCCAGCCGAGAAAAAGGGCAAGAAGCCGGCGTCAGAGGCGGACCGGCCACCTACACCCCCAGAACCACATTCGACCGGAGACGGTTGGCAGGTGGCCGGGGAAAAGGAGAAGGGGCGTAAGGCGGCTCAAAAGGCCAGGCGGACCGAGCGTAAGCGCCGGCAAAAGAAGCGGCGCGCAGCGGCGAGGCTTCGTGCCCCGAAGACCGCGGTTGTAGTCATCACACTACAGCCGGACGCGGTAAAGAGGGGCGCGACGTACGGCGAGACGCTCAAAAAGGCGAAGACGGTGCTGGAGCTCGAAGACTATGGGATCGTCGGGGGCCTCCGAATCCGACCCACCGCTACAGGTGCTCGGAAGATAGAGGTTCCCGCCGTTCCCGGGGAATCGAGCGCCTCGACTGCAGACGCTCTAGCTGAAAAGCTCAGAGCGTCCCTAAATGCGGACGAGGTTCGAGTGTCCAGGCCAGTGAAGAGCGCAAGTCTGCGCATCCTGGGCCTGGACGACTCGGTCTCCGAGGAGGAGGTGGTAGCCGCCGTCACTGCGGCCGGGGGGTGCTCTGCCGATCAAATCAAGGCGGGCACCCTACGCTCGGACCGCGAGGGAATGCAGACCGTAACGGTTAGCTGCCCTGTGACGGTGGCGACGAAAATTGCGGAGGGCCGCACCCTCAAGGTGGGCTGGTCCAGGGCGCAGGTGAAGCTCCTGGAGCCCAAACCTTTGAGGTGCTTCCGGTGCCATGTGGGGCACCACGTAGGCTGCCGATGCACCTCGGAGGTGGACCGCAGCGAATTATGTTTCCGCTGCGGTCAGCCCGGTCACAAGGCCGCGGCTTGCCTGGCCACGCCTCACTGCAGTGCATGTGCGGCGGCTGGGAAGCCGGCCGAGCACCGGGCAGGGAGCAAGGCCTGCGCTCCACTCGCCAAGGCCAAGGGGAAGGGAAGGCCCTCCGCCACCAACCCCACCGTCGTCGTCAATAACGCAGCCGCCGATGCCGCTGCGGAAACCGCCACCACCGCAACTCCCACTGCGGTGGTGCTACAGGAGGTCCCGGAGGGGGCTGAAATGGAGTGTCATTAATGGCCCCACTAAGCTTCCTCCAGGCAAATATCAACCACTGCGCCTGCGCTCAGGACCTGTTGCTCCAGAGCATGGCGCAGTGGTCGATAAACATCGCCGTGGTCTCCGAGCCGTATTTTGTCCCGCCCAGGCCAGACTGGGTGGAGGACCTAAGCGGCACGGTGGCCATCATTGCGTCGGCCGCCGCCGGCACCCCGGCTCTTGAGATGGTCAGGAAGGGTCAGGGGTGCGTAGCAGCACGGTTCGGGGAGATCGTAGTAGTGGGAGTCTACTTCTCTCCGAGCCGAACTCTCGCCGAGTTCCAAAACTCCCTCAGGGAGCTAAGTGTCGTCATCGGAGGCTATTCCCTCCCCGTACTTGTACTCGGGGACTTCAACGCCAAGAGCTTGGCCTGGGGTTCCCGCTACACGGATGTGCGGGGTGGGATGGTCGAGTGCTGGGCTCTGGAAACAGGCCTGGACATCCTGAACCGGGGTTCTGTGGCCACGTGTGTGCGGATGCGGGGCGAGTCGGTGGTGGACATTTCGTTCGCCAGCCCCGCTCTGTCACAACGCGTCGTCGACTGGCGCGTTATGGAGGGGGAGGAGACCTATTCCGACCACCGGTATATCCGGTTTGAGGTCTCTGCCCAGTCCTCGAGCGCGCCGGTCCCACGGACCCCAAGTGGTCCGCGTTGGGCGCTGAAGAAGCTGGACCGGGAGCTCCTCCTGGAAGCCGCGATCGTGCAGGCCTGGGTGTCATCACCGGTCAGGCCCGCCGACGTTAACACAGAGGCAGGCTGGTTCCAGGAGGCTATGACCGAGATCTGTGACACGGCAATGCCCCGAGTCCGGCCAGGAAGCGCCCGGCGTCACGTGTACTGGTGGTCGCAAGAGCTGTCGCACCTGCGGCAGCAGTGTGTGGCGGCGCGGCGCCGGTACGCCAGGCATCGCAGGCGCCGCATTCGTCCTCCGAATGCGGAAGCCATCGAGGCGGAGCTTTATGAGGGGTACAGAGCGGCGAAGAAAGTTCACTCCGAGGCTCGTCTGCGGGCCAAGGATCAGGCCCGCGAGGAGATGCTGGAGACTCTCAACAGAGATCCGTGGGGGCGCCCATATAAGATGGTGCGGAATCAACTCCGCACCCGGGGCCCCCCGCTGACGCAGAGTCTCCGGCCCGAGCTCGTGGAGGACGTCGTGAGCGCTCTGTTCCCTTCGCGAGGGGAGCATCGTCCCCCGCCAATGGTTCCGCCACCAGCGGTGCCGGAAGCGGACGGTTCAGGAACCGATGACGACATTCCGGAGGTGACTGGGGTAGACCTAAGAGTGGCGGTACGGAGGCTTAAAGCCAAAAATACCGCCCCGGGGCCCGATGGCTTGCCTGGCAAAGCCTGGGCCCTGGCCTCAGACCCAGAGGCTCTTGGGCCCCGACTGGAGAGGCTCTTTAGCGCGTGCATGGAAAGAGGCCAGTTCCCGCGTCGTTGGAAGACGGGGAAGCTGGTCCTCATCCAGAAGCCGGGGCGCCCTGCGGACTCGCCGTCTGCATACCGGCCCATTGTGCTGCTCGACGAGGTGGGCAAGCTCTTTGAAAGAGTAATTGCAAACCGCCTCGCCGAGCACCTTGAGGGAATGGGTCCGGATCTTGCGGATCAGCAGTTCGGCTTCCGCAAGAGGCGCTCGACGGTGGACGCCATCATGCGCGTGAGAGCCCTCACGACGGGGGATGCGGTCTCTCGGGGCGGTGTGGTCTTGGCGGTGTCTCTCGACATCGCTAACGCCTTCAACACCATGCCCTGGAGCTGCATCAGGGAGGCACTCCGGTATCACCGGGTGCCGGCCTACCTTCGTCGTGTAGTCGGGGACTACTTGTCTGACAGGACGGTAATCTACCCTGGTCAAAACGGAGAATGGAACCGGCGAGAGATGTCGTGCGGTGTTCCACAGGGTTCGGTTCTGGGGCCGCCCCTGTGGAACATCGGTTACGACTGGGTGCTGCGTGCCGACCTCCCTGACGGCGTCAGCGTCATCTGCTACGCGGACGATACGCTGGTGCTGGCACGGGGGGAGACGCACGAGGCGGCGGCCGCGAATATGACACGCGGGGTTGAGATAGTCGTGGAGAGGATCCGGCAGCTGGGTCTCGAGGTGGCGCTTCACAAGTCCGAGGCCATGTGCTTCCATGGGCGTGGGAATGTGCCACCGTCGGGATCCCAGCTGACGGTGGGAGGGGTTCCCATCGGCGTCGAGTGTACTTTAAAGTACCTCGGACTCGTCCTCGACAGCCGGTGGAACTTCGTGGAGCACTTCCGACGTTTGGCTCCCAGACTGGAGCGGGCCGCAGCTGCCTTTAGGTGGCTCTTGCCCAATCTGGGGGGGCCAAACGCCTCCTGCCGTAGGCTGTATGCGGGGATCGTGCGGTCCATGGCCCTTTACGGGGCCCCGGTGTGGCCACGTGCCGTGAGGAAGCGGGCCGTCCACTACCTGAACGCGCCCCAAAAGGTCATGGCCGTAAGGCTAGTCCGCGGGTACCGCACGATCTCCCGCGAGGCGGCGAATCTCCTTGCCGGATTGCCGCCGTGGGATCTGGAGGCGATAGTCCTCGCGCGCCTACACGAGTGGCGCGCGGAGGCGCTACACCGGGGGGTCACTCTGCTGCCGCGGCACATTGCTGCGCGGCGGACAGACCTCCGGTGCGATCTCATGGCGGCATGGAGACAGCGACTGTCGCAACCCCGTGCAGGGCACGCCACGATAGTGGCGGTAAGTCCCCTCTTTGAGGAGTGGCTAGAGAGGAGCCACGGCGCCCTCACCTTCCGTCTGACGCAGGTCCTCACCGGACACGGGTGTTTCGGGAGGTACCTGCACCGAATCAGACGGGAGGAAACGCCCGGATGCTTCCACTGCGAGGATCGACCGGAGGACACGGTGGAGCACACTGTGGAGGTGTGCCCTGCTTGGGCGGAGCCCCGCCGTGTTCTCGTAGCGGCGATCGGCGGCGGTGACCTCTCGCGTCCGGCCCTGGTGCAAGCCATGGTCCGGGGCGAGGAGGAATGGGACGCCGTCGCCTTCTTCTGCGAAGCAGTGATGCTAGCGAAGGAGGTGGCGGAACGAGAGAGGGAGCGATCCTCTCAACGTCCCAGCCGCCGCGAAAGGCGCGGAAGGCGCTCCGGGCGTCGGGGGCCACGTGATGGCTTCCGGCCACCGTAGACGCGGGCCTGTGGACGGTGAGTAATGGGCTAGCTCGCCGTCCGGCCGTCGTCATGACGGCAACAGACCGTGTCGGCGGCGCGTTCGTGTTCCACGCGCGCCTCAAAGAGATGTCAGCAAGAAGGGGCCCGCAAGGGCCGACGCCCGTCGGGGCCGCGGTATTATGTACTAGATTACGTGGCCTCGGCGCAAGGGCAAAGAAGGAACATGGGTTCGGTTTTTAGTCAGTAGAAGTCTGACACTCCCCTTCGCTCTGCCCACGTATTTTCTACAAGCTGATTTTTACGTATATTTTAGGCAATATCCTTAAAAATAAGTCGCAAATACTCCCAGACACTTTCCGTCGGCCGTATTGCTAAACAGACGCTTTAAAGAATACTAAACGCCTTATTATTTAATACTTAAAGCTAATTGATCGGGATATTGCCATGCTATTTTGGGCAGGCGCTCCAAAATGCATCCGAGCGTTGAAAGCAACGTTTTCAACAAAATTCTGAAGACACAGGCAATGGACAGATCCTGTTGAATGCCCACCGAATGAGTCCAGTGGAGGTCTGTATGTCATCCATACAAGCGATGCCTTGCGATCTCAGGTAAACAGCCACAATACGTTTAAGTCTAAACTTTTTGGGAATTTTAAAGCGTCTGTTAAGCAAAACGGCCGCTAGGAAGTGTCTGCGAGTATTATTATTTAGCTACCAAGCATAAAAATAAAGACTTTAAAGGATTTTGGCAGCAAACAAAAAAGTTAAACCCAAAGCCTAGCGTCCCTGTGAGTATCAATGGCATCAGTGAACCAAAAGACATTGCGAATGTGTTTAGATGTCACTTTCAAGTGGAGTCTCCGCTAAAAGGTGAACAGAGCAGGGATGCGGGGGTCGTCGTGTCAGCGGTGCCTGAGCGTGTCACAGCCAAACAAGTTGCTCTTATAATAAAGGGCATGACTCGAGGGAAGTCACCCGGACACGACGGCCTCAGCATAGAACATTTTCAGCATGCGGGGCCACACCTCTCGAGACTGCTAGGTCTATTGTTTACGCTGTGTATTAGGCATTCGTACCTGCCAAGTGAGCTGATGAAGACGGTGGTAGTGCCCATTATTAAAAACAAGACCGGAGATACCTCCGACAAGTGCAACTACCGCCCGATATCATTGGCTACGACCACAGCTAAGGTGCTTGATGGCCTGCTTGAGAGACAGCTTAAAGAACACCTTAATTTAAACGACGCACAGTTCGGCTTTAGGCCAGGACTTTCGACAGAATGTGCGGTAATGTCTCTCAAGCAGACTGTCAGGTATTATACAGATAGGAGCACGCCCGTGTACGCTGCATTTCTTGATCTCTCCAAGGCTTTTGACCTGGTTAGGTATGATATTCTCTGGTGTAAATTGAAGGATACAGGTGTGCCGGGTGAAACCATCAATATTTTTAAATATTGGTATGACCACCAAACTAACCAGGTTAAATGGCTTGGCGAGCTTTCTGATGAGTACAGGTTGGAGTGTGGAGTGAGGCAGGGGGGGTTAACATCCCCTTCACTCTTCAACTTGTACGTGGACGGGCTTATTCTTGGGCTGAGGGACACAGGAGTAGGTTGCTCAATCGATGGTCACTGTATTAACAGTATTAGTTATGCAGACGATATGGTGTTGCTCAGCCCATCATTGGCCGCGCTCAGAAAGCTGATAGGCGTGTGTGAGGAGTATGCGAGGGTGCACGGTCTCCTGTATAATGTTTCGAAAAGTGAGCTCCTGGTATTTAAAGCTAGGGGTCGAAGGCTGGGAGATGTGGCACCCGTGCTGCTTAACGCTGTCGCTCTTCGAAGAGTGACTGAGTTTAAATACCTCGGCCATGTGGTCAACGAGGATTTAAAAGATGACGGGGACATAGAAAGGGAGAGGAGGGCGATGGCGGTCCGCTGTAACATGTTGGCACGCAGATTTGCGAGGTGTAGTTTAGAGGTAAAGATAACGTTGTTTAAAGCTTTCTGCCAAACTCTTTACACCTGCAATCTGTGGGTCAACTACACGCAGCGGGCCATCAACGCTCTCCGAGTCCAATATAACAACGCGTTCAGGGTGCTGGTGGGGCTCCCACGCTGCTGTAGTGCGTCTGCGATGTTTGCACACGCGCATACAGACGGCTTCCACACTGTACTGCGGCGTCGCATTGCTTCGCTGATGTTCCGTACGCGTGGGAGCCCCAACACCATCCTGAACGTGCTCAGTCACAAACTGGACAGCCCCCTTCTGGGGCACTGGGTTCAAGCACAAGTGCGTGTGCCCGGAACCCCAGCGCAGGGCAAATACCTAAATTAATCTGATTCTGAAGTAATTTAATTTTAATTATAATTTTATTGTAATTTGACTAAGTTGATTTAATTTGGTATAATGTGATTAATTTAATTTTAATTTTGATTTTAATTTTGATATTAATTTTGATTTTAATTTTGATTTTAATTTTGATTTTAAGTTTGATTTTGATTTTAATTTTGATTTTGATTTTAATGTTGATTTTAATTTTAATTTTGATTTTGATTTTAATTTTGTAATGTGAAATGTAATTATTTTAATGTAAAGTTTTAATTTTGTATACTTATGTTAGTATGTATGCATCTAAAGGTAAAGTCTTTTTTTTTTTAATGTATTTATTTTAAAGTAAAGTTTTAATTTTTTTAATGCAAATTTTTTAAATGTAAAGTTTTAATTCTATGATGTAATCTCCTATTTTTCAAATGTAACATAGTTTTTAAGTCGCTATACTAACAAATTTATGGACCAAACATGTCTGAATTAAAAAGATTTTATTTTATTTTATTTTATTTTATTATTATTATTTATTATTATTGGCAACCTAATTTTTTTTTTACTAAAATACCCAAGTTTCGAAAAATGTATTAAGAAAATCTTTATGATGTAGTCTGTATATTGGAATAACTTGTGACAATAATGAGATACAGTCAATTCTTTCAATGGAGGAGGACATCGATATTGAAAGCTGTGCTCATACTGACAGTGATTTGGTTTATGGTTGCATTGAGGACAACACTACCACTACCTACACTGGTTGTATACGATGATGTAGAAGCGATACCGATGCAAATGGCGAAGCCTACATGTACAAAAAAGAACGCTATGACATACGGCAATAATGTATCTGACGGTGAGTGTGACTTAATAATAACTGCCACTCGGGTCGATCTTTAGGTTTAGCTGTGTTTGCCTAGGTTGGTCTGTGGATGGACCCACTACACCAAGTTTCCTCCGTGCCTTGGAAAACATGTTAAGCTGTTGGTCCGGCTGCAATATATAGATCTTTGGCAGTCGTTACAGGTTGTCAATAACCTGAAAGTCTGATAACCAGTCTTAAGTTAAGTTAGTTAGGTTAGGGATAGCCTTTGGCTTACGGAGGTCAGATTGGCAGTCGGTTTATGAAATATACTGCTTTTCAGCTGCATCTGGTTAAATCGGAAGCCGACCCCAACATAGTTGCTAAAAGGCTAGGCGGATGATGATGTTATTTTAAGCTTTGAAATTGCATGAGCTCGCTTTCGCTTGGTCGTCATAATCTTCCTGCCCTTGTCCTTTGTTATTCAGGGCACGCGAAACACGGGCCTTGGTTATTTTCATCTATTTAATAGATACCTGAATTTTTTCAATTCTTAATTTTCTTGTTTAACAAGTTGATTATAATATTGTCTATCCCGTAGGATCTGTGACAGCTGCGTCTGGTTCACTAGGTGAACTAGGAAAACCAGTCAATCTACCCAAGAATTTAACCGAGGAAATAAAGCAAGCTATCTCAGAGGGGTGGGAAAAACACGCTTTCAACCAATACGTCAGCGACCTGATATCTGTTAGGAGAAAGTTGCCGGACCCAAGGGACGAATGGTAAGAAATTAATACCAAATCCGTACAGGATGTTGCATGAGGTACACGCACTAGCTGCGGGTTGTTCGAAAGAGATACCGCGGCCTCGACACAAAGGGCTAAGAAGGAACATGGGTGATTTTTAGTCAGTAGAAGTCTGATACTCCCTCCAGTCTGCCCAGAGCGGGAGGAGTCATTTGTTGATTTCCAACCCTCCAAAAAAAAAAACAAAAAAAGATACACACACTTCTTAACTAACACACTCGACACACAGTACTTTAACACTTCTCAAGGGATTTAGGGACTTTCGTCGCATTGGTGTGTGATGAATAAAAAAGAAAAATACTATCTGTTTCTAACTCCTTTGCGCAAGTCTCAGATGAACTTGTGGTACGGGTTAACCATCAGAAAGCAGTAATTCAACCGTAATGTATCAAATCCACATTTAGAAATAGTCTTTAAATAAACCAGTATAGTGGGTGGACACCCCGTTGGGGCTGTGTGGGTCCCGTTGGGACTGCGGGTTGTCCCGTTGGGGCTGCGGGTTGTTCAAAAGAGATACCGTGGCCTCGACACAAAGGGCTAAGAAGCGGGAGCAGTTATTTGATGATTTTCAACCAACCAAAAAAAAGGGTGGACACTCTTGGTTATATTATTATGAACACTTAAACTACAAAAACTTGGTCATGTGATAAGCAAATTGTACCATATTGAACAGGTTGAGTTTTGTCATAAGAATTTAGGAAATGCGAATGTATGACTAGAATTGGTTAATTTGAGTGGTAACTAATAAAATGTTTAATTCTCCAGGTGCAAAGTACCGGGTAGGTATCTAGAGGACTTGCCGCAGACTTCCGTGGTAATATGCTTCCACAACGAAGCGTGGTCGGCGCTACTGAGGACAGTTCACTCCGTGCTGGACCGGTCACCAGAGCACTTGATCAAGGAGATCATTGTCGTCGATGACTATTCCGATATGCGTAAGTTTGAGTTTGCGAATGACTGCAGCAGATAATAATTTTACATGGTAATATTGAATGTTTCTAGATTTATTTTGTTCTTATAGTTGTTATTGCATATATTAAGTCTGTAGGTATTTTTTTACATCTTACTTATCAATAAACTAAAACAGTGATGATATACTTGCAGATCACCTAACGAAGCAGCTAGATGATTACATGACATCGTTACCAAAGGTTAAGATAGTCAGAGCCACCAGACGTGAGGGCCTCATCAGGGCACGACTCCTCGGGGCCCAATACGTCACAGCCCCCGTGCTTACCTATCTCGACAGCCATTGCGAGTGCACTGAAGGTAATATTATAACAATTAGCGTAACACAAATCCTCCATCACGACCCAGTCTTTGACCTCATCTATTTCATTTCAGGATGGCTTGAACCATTACTAGATAGAATTGCCCGTAGCAAAACAACGGTAGTGTGCCCTGTAATTGACGGCATTGACGCCACCACCTTCCAATTTCTCTATAGTAACTCATCTTCAGTGAATGTTGGTGGTTTCAACTGGAATCTCGAGTTCAATTGGCACTCTGTTCCGTCAGAGGAGCGAGCGAGGCACACACATACTGCGGAACCAATTTGGTCTCCTACTATGGCTGGTGGCCTTTTCAGCATTGACAAAGACTTCTTTGAAAGATTAGGGACTTACGACAGCGGTTTCGAAATTTGGGGCGGTGAAAATTTAGAACTGTCTTTTAAGATCTGGATGTGCGGTGGAACTCTGGAAATAGTTCCATGCTCGCACGTTGGACACATATTCAGAAAAAAATCACCGTACAAGTGGAAACCCGGTGTTGACGTATTAAAAAGAAACTCAGTACGATTAGCTGAGGTGAGAAGTTTTATCACGTATGTATTCAATATTTATATTTCAAACTTTCAGATTTGCACGCTAGTTCTCATTGTCACAATGTTGTTTTTGATCATTTTAGGTATGGATGGACGATTATGCAAAGTACTACTATGAACGTGATGGTTCCAATTATAATAAGGGTGATTACGGTGATGTTTCTAGCCGTAGACAATTGAGAGAGAAATTAGGTTGTAAGTCCTTCGAGTGGTATTTAAAGAACGTTTATCCCCAACTGTTTATACCTGGAGAAGCCGCTGCTCATGGCGAGGTACGTTCTTATTCTGCATTAAGATTATATTGACTAAATAACAATGTAGAATGTAGATAACAAATTAATAAGATACTTAGTAGATTAATAGATTGTTATTTAACTCAACGTTCATTGAAATATCGTTTAACTGTGAATGAAGGGAATAAATAGATATATATTGCTTCGCCTTTGCCCTAGGCAAAAAAGTCGGATGCGTTAATTAAATGGTCAGATCTTTTCTTGAAAATCTGTGAGCACTTGTCCCAGTGAGTGATTGATTCAGTTTTACTAAATTTTATTAACACACTCTTTTAAGAACTAAGGACACCACGATTATAATTTTTTACCTCTACCTATATTCACTTTTTTGCATTTGTTTCTGTGGCCATCACCGATAGTTTCGAAACCACTTGAACAACGAAAGTTACTGCCTTGATGGTGAGACGATCGATGCTAACGAATCGGATGAATTAAAACTACCACGACCCAAAATCTTCAGATGTCACAATGCTGGGGGCAATCAGGTACTCTTAACGAGACAATTTTTACCGTGTACTACAATGAGGGCGTTAAAGCTTTCCTGGAGGTCTAAAATGGCCACTTTAGCAGATCATAATACGAATTGCGTAAATATAATAAGTGAAATAATATTTTTAATCGTTCAGTTTTGGATGTACTCGAAGACCGGCGAGATTCGACGTGATGAGACGTGTCTGGACTATCCGGGACGTAAAGTCATATTGTACTTCTGCCACGGGCAAAGGGGTAACCAGATGTGGCTGTATAACAATCGTGTAAGTTTCATACCATCTACGCCCATGAATGTCTCCCTGAAAACCACTGTAAACAAAAATCTGTCAAGTCATAAATATGTTTTATAATGCATGATTTGTTGTGTTTATATGTTCATGAATATTTTATAATGCGTGTTTTATTTGGTTATGCCATTGGTACTCCTACATGTAGGTACCTTTTGGATCGGACAGGGTTTTTTAACGACGGTGACGAAACAAAAATTTCAAGCTTATGAGTTAGAAATAACTAAACGAAATAACATTTTTCCTTGGAAATAAAGGGACCAACAGTTCCTAACTATGAAATTAAACAAGATTATTCTGAGAAAAGTTGTCGTGGGAAATAATTAATTTTCCAAGATTTTGATGAAATTAATTTATGGAGTTAGGTATGAGCAATCATTTACTACCTGCTGCTAAGAAGTATTAAGTCAGCAAAACTATTGGAGTGTTTCTCTATAAATTATGTTCCCTTTGCTTTCTGAAATACGGGAAGTCAACAACCGTCAGCTGGTACTGAAGCAACGTTAGCTCTTTTGAAAGACATTTACCTACACTAGTTTTGAGTTCGGTTTTCAATAGTTAGCAAGACACACACTGACGTATTTGTTTAACTGAAATTGTGCTAAACTTACAAACGAAATTTAATTGAAGATGTGTGTTCACAGACAAAATTGCTAAAGCATGGCGCAAGTGAAAAATGCATGGCGATATCAAGAAAGAAAGATAAAATAATCATGGTGAGGTGCAAGTCAGAGGCGAGACAAATGTGGGACTTGGAGAACTTTAACGCAGAGAGGCTTAACCCGGAGCTGATACAATGACAATCATAAATATAGTGACCGTGACTTAGTTTCAAATGGTTCACTTGGTGTCCGAAGCAATGGATGCTTGTAGTTAGACCAAAGTGAGACCTATCGATACCGATATAAAAAGGCTCCACCTTCAGAATACATAGTATAGACTTAACTCAAAAATCTAAGAAATTGAGTTACGGCCATAGAGAGTCGCTAAAAGGTATGAACTTTTAGGTGAACATCAAAGATTTTTTTTGTAGAATAAAGCCATAGGTAGCTGTTAAGCCATGAGTTAAGTCTATACTATCCTGAAGGTGCGATGTACATTTTTCAATTGGTGATAAATGAACCCCGTTGAATTCGGCCTATCAATGAATGTTGTATTCTATTTTAGGTTTGGGTCGATGCAGTTTTTTCAGCATTTTATATTTGGAGTGTTTCTAATGTTTCTTTGCTAGGCAAGTGTTATCTTCACATAAAAATATTGTATTGTTATGTTAAACAAGATGAATGTTTCTTGCCGTCTTTTTATGTATTTTAAAGTTAAACATGTAAAAAATAAAAATGTGATAGTATTCTTTATCGAATTTGATTAATTTCATAACGAGGTGGATTCTCGTCACAGCCTTACAGGTTAACATGGCTTCAAAATAATACTGAGCAATTAAAATTGATATGCTCGCATCACATCAAGCAGATAAACGAAACAGAAACAGAAAACAGAGGCCCTGGTATTTCATGTGCTCCGACGAGGGTGACGTGTGACAGCCAAAGCTTTGGCTGGCACACGTCACCCTCGGTGGTGCAACGATACCGGTACGGGCAAGGTAGAAATACTTGAGCTTTTGGACCAGAGGTGTGAGCACTTTGCTCAGCTTGCGCCAAATCTGATCGGCACGGCGGGCGTCTGCCCTCAACCGGCTTTTGCTGGACCTGGGCGGACCGATCGTGGTCTGCCGACGGCTACACGGGGGTGATTAAGTTCAGTTGATTTGGTTTTTTATCTTTTTATTTATAAAAAATACTAGCTTTTGCCCACGGCTTCGCCCGCGTGGAGGTGTCGTTTTTCCATACAAACTTTCATCCCCTATTTAACTCTCTTAGGGGTTGAATTTAGAATAATCCTTCCTTACCCCTTGTCTACATTATAAAGGGAACCTCTCTGCCAAATTTCAACTTTGTAGGTCCAAGGGTTTGGGCTGGGCGTTGATGAGTCAGTCAGTCAGTCAGGACTTCTCTTTTTATTTAAATAGAAGATAGATTCCTGAAAAAAAAAGAACAGCGACCTTCACTATGCAAATGAACGCGAACAGCACATTAAACGTTGTTCGAGAACGAGGAGTATCAATCTCACAATAGTAATGACACTGACAGTTTTTGAATGCGGTTTAGATGTGCTGATCGCGTTCAGATAATAGTAGTAGTTTAGTGTCAAAAACTAAATTAAACAGACGGGCTAGAATTTCTATGAATGTGCGATGTATAATGATAAGAAATAACAAACATTGTCCTCTCATTGTGATGTAAACCGTCAGAAAGTTTAATGGAATGTTCAAGATTACCAAAAGCTCTTATCGTAATCCTCTCTATGAACGCCGGTTCAAGATTAACTAAGATTAAGTGAAATTGCTTTAAACATTAACTAGCACCGACACTGTATTTAATCTTCGTTTGACTTTTACTTAGCGGTTGGTTATGATAGCGTAAGCTTTGTACAATTCGGTAAAGGACCTTTTCAATATGACTCAAAGGTGGTCGCCTCTAAGATCACGAATTTATTTTCCTACGAGATTCACCTTTGCAGTGTCGGGAAAAAGAGTCATCAAATCGGAAATTAAGTTAGGCTGATTTATAAGTAGATATCTTGTTTGTCATGGAGTTTTTGGGAGCCCCCACCTAGCCTTAGCAATAACAATTATTATTAACCTCTGATTTAACATCCTGCACAACCACTTGCACCTTTCAGGACTGAATAGAAGCAAACAATAGAGTTGTGCAGGTGGCTTCATACTGGTCTAATATGATTTGAGCTCGTCGACACGTAAAGAAGAAGAAATAGTTGAAAACGCAGCCATAAACCAAATCACTGTCCATGTCAGTATGACCAAAGCGTTCAATAGCATCGAACTGTATACATCATTGCCGCAAAAGCTGATTTTTGAAATCAATATTACCCTTTTTTGGAGGGTGGGAGATCGTCAAATGACTCCTTCCGCTCACAGAGGGGCAGAGCGGTAGGGAGACTAGGGAGTGTCAGATTAACAGTAATTTCTGTTATTCCCGCTTACCCATCATCATTAGCCTATTATTAATGTTTCTACTGCTGGGACACAGGCCTCTATCTTTGAGAAGGGATGGGCAATAATACACCCCGCGGGCCAAGTGCGGATCGGTAGATGTCACAAGTCCTCCTCACGATGTTTTCCTTCACCGTTATTGAGAGCAGTGGTGATGAAATCAATTACTTTAAAGTAATGCGCCTGCCTGGGTTGGAACCCAAGACTTACTGTTCTTAAATCTGAGCCACCGCTACCTACTACTCTCGCTTTCCCTTAAAATACTTATAATAATATGTATAAGAATTATAAACTTATTACAGGAGATGCAATTTTTTTTTACAAGAATCGTTGTTGAACTCATCAGATTTTTTTCTGTGATATTGATCACTTATAATTGTATTCATGAAAAAAAGATTATTGTTGTTGTTATAAAATGATTATTTTCCTAATACAGAGTACTTAATATATTTTCCTAAACATAAAATTTATATGAACAGTAGTAGGTAAACCTCTAGTCACACTAGACCACGTGTCGGATCCGGGGTTAACCTCTCTGGGTTAAAGTTCTCCAAGTTCCACATTTGCCTGTCCTCTGATTTGTTACACTTTTCCATAATTAGTTTATCTTTGTTTCTTGATATCGCCATGCATTTTTTGGTGGGTCCGTGCATTAGTAACTTAGTCTGTGAATAAACATTTTCTGTTAAATTTCGCTTCTCCATTCTGATACGCTCGCAATTGCTAATAAACAAATATGCCAATTTGTGACTGGCTTTTTATTGCAAATCTTACTCAAAAATGTCTGCAAACGACGTTTAAAAGCGCTAACGTAGTCTGAGTCCCATCTGACGGTCTAATTTCGAGGAGCTCATGGCTAAACAATAAACGTCGCTCTAATCAATACTCAGGTTAAGCCGCATTTGCCTAGGTTGGTATATAGATGAGTGACCACACCGGAACTCGACTTAAAGTCACTTTGTAGCAACACAATATAATATCATCGAAGCTGAAACCTGAACCGGTTGCGGCGCCAGTGATGTGCCTTGTATTTCCAGAATTTCCCGTATTTCTAATAACTTTCTCCTCTAAACATTATCCGTTTCGGGGGTGAACCTCAGTATTGGTTGCTTTACTCATGATCGGCTTTATGTGGCTCTGTCGCGTGTTATTAATCTCTTAAAAGTCTTTTTGTTTATGCTTCAGATGGTTCTACTTTAAACATCGTGTTCAGGGAAGCTTTGGCCTGAAGAAAAGCAAGTTGGTAAAGACACCAAGCAGACTCTCATTCGTGCAGATAAAATAAAACTTACATGATTGCTGTACTGCCACAGCTGGTTTCCCTTACCCCCATGGCACGATTGCAACGTAACTTCTTCACCATTTGAATAATCCACACACGTCTCATCGCGTCGGATTTCACCGTCCTTCGAGTACATCCAAAACTAAAATATTTGTTATAAATATCACACTTGTTGTATTCATGTGATTATTAGTTGATTATAATTAAGTTTAAGTTTAGTAACATCAACAAGACAGGGATTGCTTATTTCTTTATTGCCGGAACCCTAATCCTATACGTGACCTTCGTTCGCGTGAAATTATTGTAAATAACTTTTTTTTATACATCAGTAAAAAGCTTTTATAATGTTATTACAAACACACTCTCCAATTATATTTATTTATATAGATTATTTATTTGTTAAACAAAAACTTTGAAAAATCAATAATGATGTTGGAATATGAAGGTAATCAAAATTATAAGCATAAGTTTTCATAAGAAGCTAAAACATCAAAATTAGTGTCGTTTCCATT
The DNA here is from genome assembly GCA_949316265.1 of Diarsia mendica. Taxonomy (NCBI): domain Eukaryota; kingdom Metazoa; phylum Arthropoda; class Insecta; order Lepidoptera; family Noctuidae; genus Diarsia; species Diarsia mendica. The sequence continues at coordinate 8,187,537 of OX438899.1, read as the reverse complement.
GTGAATACCAAAGTCTACCTAAAATCACATTCCATAGCCAGTTTAAGAGTACCTGCTTCCCACCAGTATTGTGACATCTGCGAATTTTGACTGTTACTTCACTCGATTCGTGTCCACTGACCGTCGCACCATCCAGGCAGTAGCTGAGGTCGTTTAAGATGATTCGGAACTATCGGTGATGGAAGAACATGTCATTGTACAAAAATAAGTGAATACAAGGTGGAATAAAAACATAACCGTGCTGTCTAACCTGCATAAAACGGTGCATTGAATTGAAACATCCATCAAAACCGCAATCGGTTACATTGAATTTCACAGAAGACCTGATTTTCTCCCTGCCGGTGACACGGGTATAGTCCGACTGGCTTATGATGATCTGACTTGCGAGTGCGTGTCATCGTCGATTATAGGGGTATTATTTTCAAAGAAAACTTCACTAATATTTAATTTGCACTCATTTTCGTTATGCATAATAATTATTATGAAAAAAGTAATCTAACTGATGATGCTTGAATCTCAAAACAAAAAACTGATGTGTATAAGTAGTTTAGAAATTAAACTACTAAATATGATAATATAATATATATACTAACGTACCTCGCCATGAGCAACGGATTCTCCAGGAATGAACTGTTCGGGATAAATGTTCTTCAAATACCAGTCAAAAGACTTGCAACCTAATCTCTCTCTCAATTCTCTACGGTCAGTGATGTTACCGTAATCACCTTTATAGTTATAAATACGCTGATAGTAATACTTTGCATAATCGTCTAACCATACCTAAAACCATAGAAAAACATTGTGACTCTAACATTAAAATTTGTTTATTTATATTTCATGTAAAAGAGTGATAGAAACATAGAGGCAGGCTATGCTACAATTCTCCACCAGTCAACGTTTGGGTCAGATAAGACTGTGTTGTGATAAAGAAATTAGGAAAGATATAATTTGTTACCAAAAAACGTTTGAATGTAGCTGAGATGAGAATGTTGAGAAGGATTTGCGAAGAGACAAGAATGGATAGAGTAAGGAATGAGTATATTAGAGAAAGTTTGAAAGTAGAAAGTCTGTCTTGGTATGGAAATATATTGAATAGGGATGAAGACTTTGCTGGCAAAGGGCTCCCTTACGCCCGCGCCTCGTCTTTAGTTCGTGTGACGAGCGACGCGCCTGAATGTTTCAAAAATAATAATCATTACGCGTCTAATATTGTCACCTCAGCTAATCGGACAGAGTTTTTCTTGAGTACATTGACACCGGTTCCCCACTTGTACGGTGAACGACTCCTAAATATGTGCCCCACGTGAGAGCAAGGAACTATCTCCAGAGTTCCACCGCACATCCATGTCTTAAAGGACAGCTCGAGATTTTCGCCGCCCCAAATGTCAAAACCGCTGTCGTAAGTCCCTAATCTTTCGAAGAACTCTTTGTCTATTGCAAATAAACCACCAGCCATAGTAGGAGACCAGACAGGCTCCGCTGTATGTTGATGTCTCGCTTGCTCCTTCGGCGGAATAGTGTGCCAATTGAACTGGAGATTCCAGCTAAAACCACCAACATTGACTGAAGGTGACTGAAGATTATAATAATACTCGAAGGTGTCGTCGTCGATCACGTCAATTACGGGGCACACTACCGTAGTCTTGTTACGAGCAATTCTATCTAGTAATGGTTCGAGCCATCCTGAAATAAAACAGCTGAAGTTAACGACTGGTCATTACGAGGGATATGTGTAACGCTAATATACATGACCACATGATTATGTACCTTCAGTGCACTCGCAATGGCTGTCGAGATAGGTAAGCACGGGAGCCGTGACGTATCTGATCCCAAGGAGTCGTGCCCTGATGAGGCCCTCACGTCTTGTGGCTCGGACTATCCTAACTTTTGGTAACGCTGACATGTAATCATCTAGCTGCTGCAGCAGGTGAGCTGGAAGTACACACACATCATGGTTTTAGTGTGTTGAACAGATATAATAAAAATAACACGACGTATCAAAAACCAAGAACAATCAGTATCACCCTGAAACTATTTTCTGCATTGATTCGCAAATACAGACTTACGCATATTAGAAAAGTCATCGACGAGAATTATCTCCTTGATCAAGTGCTCTGGTGACCGGTCCAGCACGGAGTGAACTGTCCTCAGTAGCGCCGACCACGCTTCGTTGTGGAAGCATATTACCACGGAAGTCTGTGGCAAGTCCTCTAGAAACCTACCCGGCACTTTGCACCTGGAGAAGTGAATATTTTACTAATTAGGTACCATTCAGATTATAGACCAAACGGGCCTTTTAAGACCCACTCTTTGAGTTAAGAGTGGGTCTTAAAATGAACATGGACAAAACCAAGGTTATGTTGAATGTTCATGTAACACCCACTCCTATCAAGATCGGAGACTCTACGCTCGAAGTTGTGGACGATTATGTCTACCTGGGACAAACGGTGCAGTTGGGTAGATCTAACTTCGAGAAAGAGGTCAATCGTCGAATCCGACTCGGCTGGGCAGCGTTCGGGAAGTTGCGCGGTATCTTCTCGTCCAACTTACCCCAGTGTCTCAAGACGAAAGTCTATGACCAGTGTGTGTTACCAGTGATTACATACGGGACCGAAACGTGGTCGCTCACAATGGGCCTCATCAGAAAGCTCAAAGTCACCCAAAGGGCAATGGAGAGGGCTATGCTCGGAGTTTCCTTGCGTGATCGAATCAGAAATGAGGACATCCGCATGAGAACCAAGGTTACCGACGTAGCCCGAAGAATCGCCAGACTTAAGTGGCAATGGGCAGGGCACATTGCTCGCAGAACGGATGGCCGATGGGGCCGAAAAGTTCTGGAAAGGCGACCGCGAAACGGAAGACGTTGCGTTGGAAGGCCTCCCACTAGGTGGACCGATGACCTGGTCAAGGTTGCAGGAACCCGCTGGATGAGAGACGCACGGGACCGGTCAATGTGGCGACGCCTGAGGGAGGCCTATGTTCAGCAGTGGACGTCTTTTGGCTGAAAAGATGGGCCTTTTAACTGCTAAAATTGAGTAGTGGCGACATCTGTTATTGTGTACCAACAACACTAAGTACTACTAGGATCTCCAATATGCATTTAAATTTCTTTTAATATTAGCAGCAACGCTTAGTTATAGGGATATTTTAGAATTTAGCGCGATGCGAAGGCTTCTTCTTTATCTTCTTCTTTATGGGGTTATTGGTTTCCGCACTTAGTCCTTAAGGACCATTGTGCGTGAGCCGTGGCGGCCGATTACTCCAACCAGCCCACCTCCCTCCAGAAGCAGATCAGACTTCCCGGTCTCCTCAGGGCATCCGCAAGGGATCGTGGTGTTCCCAGGGTCTCCTCACGAATCTTAGTAACACCTGTGCACTCAAGGAGCACATGCGCCACAGTTTCCTCCGCCTCCATGCATGCCCTGCACAGGGGACTATCAGTGATTCCTAGGGTGTGGAAGTGTTTATTCAGTGAACAATGTCCGGTGATGGTCCCCGCCACCAGGCGCAGGCTATCTCTGTCCAGGCGCAGAAGGCGCCTGGTCAGTTTTATATCCAGGGATGGCATAGCTTCCTTGGATTGCCTACATCCTGGTGTCGAGCTCCACCATTTCTCCGCTTGTATTCGAGTATGATCTTTTAGCCAGCTTCTTAGCTGCTTAAAAGGGATGGGCACAATGGGTTCGGGTCCGTAAGGTTTTGTGCTGGATCCTCTTCTGGCAAGTTCGTCGGCCGCATCGTTTCCAAGTGATCCGCTGTGACCTCTAATCCATTGCAGCGTTACCTTGTTGTGATTTATTTCCGTTATTCGTTCCAGGGCTTTGTGACATTCCAGTATCAGTCTCGACGTGATCTGATTACTTTTCAGGGATTGAAGGACTGAGGCACTGTCGGAGAGTATCCGAATATTAGTATCCGTAACCTCCCTGGCCTCTATAGCGTGTGCCGCTTGGATGATACCTACACACTCTGCTTGGTAAACAGAGTTAAGTTTTCCAAGTGGTTTGGATATCTTGATGTTTAGGTCGTCGGAGAACACCCCGACGCCTGTCCCATAGTCGGTTTTTGATCCATCGGTGTAAATCCTAAGCTCATTTGTACCTGAGTAGTCACACCACTCCTCTATGAGCTCTATGTTGTAATGTTTTTGGAAGCAATGGGTCTTCAGGGTTCTATCGATGGGTGATGTCATCATTGGCTGTTCTTTGATTGCATCTTCTCTGATGCGTGTGTGTTTAATTCTCGAATCATTTCTTAGGATACCGGATACTTCGAGTCTGAAAGTCGCTAGGGCCGCCTCCTCTCTTATGACGAGGTGCAGGGGAGGTAGCCCCAGCATCACCTGTAAGGCAGCAGTGGGAGAAGTTCTCATGCTGCCGGTGATTGCTACGCAGGCCAATCTTTGTAGTTTCTCGAGATCCTTTTGGGTTGTACTTAGGTTGGTCCTAGGCCACCAAACTAAAGAGCCGTATGTGATGATTGGTCGGATAACTGTGGTGTATAGCCAGTAGGTTATTTTGGGGCTTAAGCCCCAATTTCTTCCCAGGAGTCTCTTACATTGCCATAGAGCTATACTGGCTTTTGTGATGGTGTAATCAGTGTGCTTTGCCCAGTTCAGCTGTTTGTCCAAAAAGATGCCCAGGTATTTGGTTTCAGTCGATAGGCTTAGGGTTGTCCCAAAGAAGCTTGGCAATTGTAACGTTGCCAGCTTCCTTTTCTTTGTGAAGAGGACGAGTTCCGTTTTGGTAGGGTTCACAGCTAGTTTGTATTCCTTGCACCAGTCCTCAACTATTCTTAGTGCTTGGCGCATAAGGTTGCATAGTGTGTTTTCGTGTGTGCCGTTTAATATTATGGTCAGATCGTCCGCATAACCCACCGTGTAGTAGCCTCCGCTATTTAGACGTTTAATGAGGCTGTCTACTACGAGGTTCCACAGTAGTGGCGAGAGGACACCTCCTTGGGGGCAGCCCTTGGCCACTATGGCTCTAGTAGTGTCGTTTACCGTAACTTGTACGGCTCTCAGTCTGAGCATGTTTGTGATCCATCCTCGCAGTGTCGAGTCCACACCGTGTTCCTCGAGGGCTGCGTTGATGCTATGGAAGATGGTTTTGTCAAAAGCGCCTTCTATGTCAATGAAGACAGCTAATGACGAGCATTTGTGGTCCACTGCACATTCGATCTTGGAGATCACATTATGCAGCGCAGTTTCTGTTGATTTACCTGTGGAATACGCGTGTTGTTGTTTGTGGAGTGGTCGTTCCCGAAGAGGTCCGTCCCGAATGTGTCGATCGCAGAGTCTCTCGAGGGTTTTCAGTAAGAAAGATGTTAGGCTTATCGGTCTGTACGCCTTGGGTTGTGTGTAGTCTGGTTTTCCTGGTTTAGGGATGAAAATGACTTTCACCTCTCGCCATGCTAATGGTATATATTTCTGTGCTATGCAGGCTTGGTAGATGGCGGTCAGCCATGGCGTTAGAGCTTCTACTCCCCATTGCAGTAGGGCGGGGAAGATTGTGTCTAAGCCTGCGGACTTGTATGGTTTAAAGGTCTTTATCGCCCATTTTATTCTTTCTGCGGTTACTATGGTGCGGGCTCTGGCCCAGTCTTGGTCATCCGGGATGTGCGTTGGCTCACTTGCCCAGGTTCTGTCCTCGGATAGACTGCAGTCCGGGAAGTGGGTTTCCAAGAGAACTTTACTTGTTTCGTGGTCCGACTTGGTGTATGTGTTGTCTGGGGTTTTCAGCGACCCGAGGGTGCGATCTTGATCGGTGGATAGGATCTTTCTCACACGCGCGGCTTCGCTGTTCGATTCAATTTCTTCGCAGAACCTCCGCCAGGCCGCCCTGCTGGCGTTCCTGACTTGTTTTTTGAAGATGTATTGTGTTTTCTTAAATGTGTCCCAGTCTTCTGGTAGTCTGGAGTTTTTGGCTCTGTTAAATTGTTTACGCATAGATTGCCTGAGCTTACTAAGTTCCGCGTTCCACCAGGAGTTGCCCTTGCTCTTGGTGTTTGGATCTCTTAGCTTGCAGCACGCGTGGTAAGCTTCAATTATAAATTCCGAGAGTTTTGTTACGGTTTCTTCAAGTTGTTTGGGGTCCATTAGAATTTGGGGCGTTTGGTGCTGTGTTAGTAGGGAGGCCAACAGCCGTTTGTAGCCAGGTACATTTGTACGGCGTGGGTTGCGTCTAGGTTCGGGTTTTTTTATGTTAGCAGTAAGTGAGAAGCGAATCCTTCTATGATCAGAGCAGGAAGGCTCGTTGGATACGTGCCAGTCAGAGATAAGTTTTGCCGCGCCTTCCGAAACCAACGTTAGGTCGATAATCGTCTGTCCGCGCGATGTGACCCAAGTGGGTTCCGAGCCGCGGTTTGCGATGTTAAGGTTAGTTGAGAACAAATATGTGCATAGTACCTCACCTCTAGTGTTGGCTTTGTTGCAACCCCAAAGCGGGTGATGGGCGTTTGAGTCCGTGCAGATGACCAGGTCCAGGTTGGTGCCTTCACAGTACCTTATCAGGTCAGCCATCTCTTTCGGTGGGCAGTCTTCCTCCTCGCCAGGCATGTATACCGAGGCCAGGACGATGTCGGGTGCGTCACCGTCGGTTTTGAGCCTGACGGCTGTTAGATCTCTGGAACATAATTGCGTGAGTGTGGTGGTGGGTACATCTTTGGGTATGTAAGCACAGGTTCGTGGTTTATCTGTGCCTTGTGTGTCGAGGATCAGCTTACCTCCAATGTTACCTAGGCCGCATACTCTGTTGTTGCGGATCCACGGCTCTTGGATGAGTGCAATGGTTCGGGGTTCCATCTCCAGTGCTCTGCGCAGGCAGGCGGTAGCCGTCTGGCTATGCTGGAGGTTGGCCTGGATGATGTTTAGGGGACGGAATGGGGGCGGCAGTGGGGTGGAGTTAGGAGGAGGTCGATCCATTGGATGATTCGCCCCCCTCTTCCAGCCCATGCTGGTCTTCGTTCGGTGCCGGTGGCGGTGATAGGAGCATCTGCTCCGACCACCCTGGTGGTGAGGTTTGCCTTTCCGCAGCGTCGGCATCAGCCATCGCCGCTCTGGCCATCTCCTCCTCCAGGTGCGTCATCGTCGGGTCATTGTCGGTCGGAGTCTGTTTCGTCCGTTCAGTGTCGTTGTCCGTGTCAGAGGGGGTGGTTTTGGAGAGGAAACGCACGTATATCGACCCAAGTAGGTACGATACCCGTCGCTCCCTCTCCAGAACCTTCTGGACTTCGTCCGGTGGGATAGCCAGGGTCATGTAAGTCCCGTAGTTTTCGCCACCGACCGCTGTCGCCCTGAGCATCGTCCACCTACCGAAGCTGTACCACGGGTTCTGGCAGGCCAGGAGCGTCTGGAGCACTGGTACCTCCCCTTTGTACCGAGGTACGAAGAGCGCCACCCGAACCCGGGTCGGTATGTCGGACTGTTTAACTACCGTCAGTGTCTCGTCAGTGTTAGTCATTTTGACTTTGGGTACGTTCTGGGTCAGCCAAGTCAGGGCGTTGTCATTCTCGCACCACACGTGGACCGTGCCGTCCGCTTCCCTTGGGAGGCCACGGAAGGCCGGGACTTTGGTGGGATCGGTTATGCACGTCTCCATGATGAGGCTCTCGAGGCTGAGCTTGATGTGCTCGAACTCCACAGTCGTCAAGTCTCGGGATGGAGGCGAGAGGCAGATTGCTACGGCGAGTCGCGCAGGAATATCCTTCGTGGCCCGCGCGTAGGTTCTCCGCTCCCCTTGAGCAGCCTCGGTCTTACTGCGCTTGGCGTCCCCCTGGAGCGTACTCGGTGATGCCGTGTCGTCCGGGCGCTCCCTCTTCGCCGCTCCCTGTCCACTTGGGCCAGGTTGCGGTTCCGAGGAGCTTGGCACAGTGCTCTGTGCCAGGGACACCCGGTGCAGAAACCCAGACCGCTTGCCTCGCTTCTTTTTCGTGCGTCGTCGGTCTACGGTCTCGTCGCGGTTCCGGTCGTTTCCTCCGGATGGTCCTGGTGCGGGCAGTGATCTCTCGCGCTGGGTTTCCCCCTCGCGCACTGTTCCCTGCCCGCTCGTTTCCGCGTCCAACTGCTTCACGCGCTGGGTTTCCCCTTCGCATGTCTGCAGCCGGTCGCGTACTCCCTTACAACTAGCCGTTTGTGCTTCGCGCTGGCTATTGCCCTCGCAAATCTTGCTCAAACGGCTGTTGAGTACTCTTTCCCTGTTTCGGATCTTTCCGCAATTTGATTTCAGCCAGCGTACTTCGTCCACAGAGATAAACCCAGAACCATCGGATTCCACTTCCTTTCCCGTCCCGAGAGAGGTCATGTCCCTCAGCCTAGCCTCGATCTTCTCGCGCTGGGATGCCAGCACGCGGAGTTCGTTGCTAAGACTGGATTGTCGAGCTCTGTTATCGTCATTTTCAGGATTGTTTGTCACACTGTTCCGAACGATGCTCTGCTTCCAGGCCATCGTGGGAGGTGTGACATTCGTCAGGGAAATTGGCGCAGGAGTCGCAGCCGTCTTGGGGTCAGTTGTGTCGGGTGGCGCGTGAGCCGCGGCCAAAGCTGTTGGCGCCGAAGCAGCCTGCTGCGCAGAAGGCGCAGCATTAGGCAGATTGATGCGAAGGCTTTATAGAAGCCTAAATTATTATTTTTTGTTGTTGAGTTTCAAATTGACTTTGATAATGTTTGCGTGTGTGTTTGAGCCTGTACGTGTGAGTATATAATTATTTATCTTATTTATCCAACACGAAGCAATGCGTTGTTTCAGAAATAAATATTATGATAGAGGAGATGAATTCGTGATAATCCCTGAATCCCCCGAGATGTGTTAAAGTCGGACCTCAAGTAACATCTTCTACGAATTTCTTATTATTTTCTTACCATTCGTCCCTTGGGTCCACCAGCTTTCTCCTAACAGATATCAAGTCGCTAACATATTGGTTGAAAGCGTTTTTTATCCACCCCTGTGAGACAGCTTCCTTTGTTTCCTCGGTTATATTGTCAGGTAGAACGACCGGTGTTCCTAGTTCACCGGGTGCGTTGTACGAACCCGACGCAACTTTTACAAACCCTACGGGATGAAGAATATAACCAACGTCATTTTGAAATAAATAAAATATGCTTTACAAGATATTATCGTGGTTTATAAGTTACAAAAAGTTGACAAATGGAACTGAAACTAATTATAATTTCTCATCATTATTGTCATCATCATGTTTCATTGGAATCAAAATTGAGTATTTTATGTTCTAATGAGTTTAGATGAACTCTTATTTTAATATGGTTTGGTTGGAAAAATTAAATATTATACTATGGCGATAAATATTAATTATTCAATGTCTGCATTTAATAATTTTGTGTAATTGTAGTGTGAATTAACTGGCCTGTTGGTCTAGTGGTTAGTGACCCTAACTGCTATGCCGGAGGTCGTGGGTTCGATTCCCACCCAGGACAAATGTTTGTGTGATGAGCACGATCATTTGTTCTGTGTCTGGGTGTAATTTATCTATAATATGTATGTATTTAGAAATATATAAGTATGTTTATCAGTTGTCTAGTACCCATAACACAAGCTCTGCTTAGCTTGGGACTAGATGGCGTTGTGTGATAGTTGTGGAATATTATTATTATAATTAGTACTACAGCTGTTAGTTACAAAATTTTCTAACAAACAAAGGCCATTGAGAATTACCTTCTTTCCCCACAATGCGACCAAGCCAATCGACCCGCGTTGGTGCTGTAACGGACAAACGTCTATTATCATAACTATATGATGGCATAATAAAAAATAATATTTTGGAATAACATTCATTTGCATTTTATTAAACAGTTGGTCCAGTAAAGTAAATCACGATGGAAATGAAAAATAAGTGTATTTTAATAAACACGACAAGGCTGAGTGAGTGTCCTTTTCTATTTTTTTTTCCTTTATTTAGTGCCTCATGTACCCGAGTATAATCGAAATTATGCAGCTACTTTACAATATAGCCTTACCTGTGTCTGCTTATAAATAGTAACTACGTAGTGTTGTTGGTACAGAATAATAGATGTCGCCACTATTCAATTTTGGCAATTAAATTAATCTGCAGGCAGGCGCGCTTTGCCTAAAAGGTATTATATTCTTTGGTCTTGAATTCTATCCTCATATTTCTTAGTATCTATCTTTTTAATTAAAGCTTTTCATCGCGGTTTCCCCTCTCAGTAATACATGCAGCTTTGCAGTGGGGAAGAAAACTGTCAAATAGTTCCACGTAGAGGGCGCTGGGCTACAAACAAACTGTCTAACTCCATAGAAATTGAACAATATCTTAATATTTTGTGACTTTTTTCAATATTATGGGTCGTTGTGTAGCGTTTGGATGCAAAGAAATAGGCGTTGTCAGATTTCCAAGAAATTTGCGCATGAAGAGAAAGTGGGAAAAGGCACTGAAACTAAAAAAAATCAAAACAAGTAATTTTTCGAGGTTATGTGGGAAACATTTCAACGAAACAGAATACGAGACCACTTCTAAGGCGACAGGTTAGTACGATACCTATTATTAATTCTGACTTTTTATTAATAATTTGAATGTGTGGGAGAAACAAGGGTCGAACGTTGACTTGGTTTCTCCCACTTCAAGTCAACGTTCGCTCATGGGGGATTTAAGCCGCACTGGTATATGCCAAGTATTAACATTACCCAATATTGTTTCAGGCTTTCCACTCCAACGCAAAATTTTGAAGAAATCTGCTGTGCCCTCTATATTTTGTTGAAATGAATCACAGAGTGTCACCTCAGCTCGAACTGAGCGATTGCAACAGAAAAATGCAAGGCGTTGCTTATTATCAAGCCCTATATTATCAAACGAACCACTGCCATCTACCAGCTTTGATCTTATTCCAGACATAAGAATTGGTTGGGTGTGTTCTTTTCAAATAACTATACATTTTGTAACATTTTAACAAATGATGTATTACCTTAGTTTGTTTATTATTAGATCATTAAAAAGCAAAAAGTTAGTGAGTGAAGTTTATTTTACAACTTGTAGAACCATAATATTGCCCAGAAAACATCTAAAAGTCGATAAAATGTTAAATCTATTGTTCTTTTCGACAAGCTCCGCTTTCTTTCCTTGTTGCATTGCTCCTCGTTTTTTCAATTCCTCCTTCAACTGGGTGATACGCCAGGTAGCATACATTATGCAGCGACAAATTGAGTTAAAAAACCCGCGCAAATACTTGAAAAATCGTCCACACAATGCAAACGTTTATATAAAAAAAATTGACATGTGTAGCCAAACACCAGCGCCATCTTGCGGCGAAGTTTCCAGGAAACAACCCCGTTGATATAATTTTCGGTCACTTACAAGGCAAGTCATTCTCATCAAATCATTTATATTAGCGTTAGAGTTACGTTACTTTCGTGAGTGACTTAGTGCTATATCGTGTAAAGCTATCGCCACTTTTGATATTTAATTTATGGCGCTAACAGCATAAAAACTAGCGCCGCCCACATCTTATTTATTTACTCTAAAATCACATCAAATTTGAAAAATCCAAAACACTATCATGCTAGTAAATAACCTATAAAATATAATTAACATTCACCGTCAAGGAGATCATTGCCGTAGTCGGAGTCGTAGGTCTTGCTCTTCTTTTTTGTAAATGTAGGCTTTGTCATTTTCATAGGCTTTGCCTCCCCATCATCGTATTCAAACGGTGGTGCTATGATCGGGTTCGTTAACTTGCTCTTCGTAGACGACAATGCAGACATACACCAAAACACTGTCAATATTACTACAGTCATCAATAGCAATGTCTGCCTCCATAGGAAAACTATACTGTATTTCATTTCTCTTCACAAATTATTTCAAGATGCAGATTGTAAAACTCAACTTCTATTTGATTCTCTCAATTCACTTTTTGACACTGATTACCTTGAGTATTATCTTTATTAATTTTTTATATGGATTAAATAAAGAGATAATTACGTTTCTTCGTTGTGATGACAGTTGCAGTGATGGAAATTAATGTAACAGGACTTTGGTGTCTCTATTGGCTATAACTTCGCCTCGGTACAAGCGCAATCATTTGAAAAGTTTCTCCCTCGTTTTATGTTTCATTTCCCAGTGCACACTGTGTATAATTTACGGTCTACATTTTTTAGCATGAGTCCTAAGAACCAAGTAGTTGCTTATCAATAACATAACGTAGGTACGATATTTTTATGATTAAAGTTTATAAACATAGAAAATGCAATAATGCCAGATTTCACTAACACTCAGTGGCACTTAAATAGTATTGTTTTTTGAATTTCTACAATAAATGCAGCGTCACCCAGTTTTAGTAAAAATAGGCATTCGTCCTTGTTCAATAGAACACTCACCACCCGCATCATAAAGAACGAACGTTCCTAGTATCTTGTTGTGCCATTAATCTTTAGCAAGGTGTAAACCTGACATGTCATTGAATTTATTTCGTCACAATCAGCAATTATAAAATTTGGTGAGCCAAAAAACAGCATTTAAATAATTTGGTCGGCATACAAAGATTTTTTTTGCAATTATTAGAATGTAGTAAATTTTAAGGTACGATTCCACCGCCATGTCACACCGACTGGCAGGGTCGGTTCTAAAGTTCCCTTGGTCGCTTCTTACGACACCCACGGGATGAAATGTGGTGATTCTTTCTCCGTGACCATCTGGAAGTTTATTACCTCAGTTATGCTTTTTCCAAATCGCATTGCTCACAGAGTACACCGTCCGTGAGTCACACCCCTATCAAAATAAATACACTTTAGATTAGAAGCTATTTACATTGAAATCAAATAATACAGTTTCAACTAAAATAATCTCTTCCTGAAGACGTCATGATGTGAAATTATTTTAACATAGTCTTAAGCAAATGTTTCATTTATTTTTAATGCTCACGGAATTTTATACAAAATCAAGATTTATGTGATGCCTTGTAATAGTAAAGAAAAGGTATTTGTAAGAAATATGTTTTTTTTTTTATTAATCTAAGCTATAAATAAAATGACTTCCGATAAATATCAGTTATTATTTTATTTCTTTCTACACGATCAACGATATTCACAAATTATACTCAGTTAATTATTTAAGTAGTTCTAAGATGTTAGTAGAATATGGAAGAAAAACAAAGAGGAAAGTGACTACATTTTTTTGTAGTGACATTAATTTTTACATAATAACTTCAAAAATCATAAAAAACGGCAATAAACATTGATCTAGTTGCAAATATCAATCAAATGTTTTTATGTAAAGATATGTATAATTTAGATAAGTTTCCAATTAAACACTATTTAGATAACACTTGCATAGAAAAAGGACATTAGAAAAATGCAAAATAAAAAATGCTGATTTCAACAACAGCGATACTATAAAACATTTACAAGTAATAAATAAAGGTATTTCGCGATAAGACACAAATATTTCTTGACGACAACGCAAAATTGTACACCGTCCACAAATTCTCCTGTCTTTAACATTTCACTCAGAATCTGTAGGAACTAAACAAATGGCATCCAAGCGAAACTAAAATCAAACACGTCAGTCATCGATAGGCCGAGTTCAACGGGGTTCATATTAGCAATTGAAAAATGTACATCAGCCTGTATACAAAGCCTTATCACCTACCGATAAACACACGTAGCGTGTCTCACTATGCAGGTTTAACTACAAGCATTCATTGCATCGGACAACAAGTGAACCATTTGAATTAACACTAAGTCACAATCACGATATTTATAATAATTATTGTCATTGCTATTTAATTTTATATGAACAGCACTTCTAGGTCATCCTCTGGGTCCTATAGGTCCGGGCTTAACCTCTCTGGGTTAAAGTTCTCCAAGTTCCACGTTTGCCTCCCCTCGGACTCATTGCACGTCTCCATGACTATTTTATCTTTGTTTCTTGATACCGCCATGCATTTTTCGCTTGAGCCGTGCTTTAGTAACTTCGTCTGTGAACAAACATTTTCTGATAAATTTCGTTTCTTCAGTTTGTAAACTAAACCCAATTTCTAACAAAATAATGAATAGGTGCAGAGTTTGTTTGACTAGGCTACTGCTCAGTGAGGGGCTTTTAAAAGCATCAGCGTTGCCTGAGTCCCGTCTGGCGGTTGCCGGCGGTTTAGTAGGCGACTCGGCCGCTGATACTCGCCCGATCCGGCCGAGAAAGGAATTTCATTATTATTGATATTTTTAAGTGTTGTACAGTCAGAATAAAAAAAACATTAGGTAGGGGTCGTGGGGCTTTCGGGTAATGTGTTATGAAGTACCAGGGTATTAACTTAATAGGAGATTTATCATTTCTTTCGGGCTGTCACCAAATATAGGAGTTAACAGGAGTAATGTAATGTGTTATATAGTACTAGGGTATCATAAGTTAGTTGGAGATTAATCATTACTGTCGGGCTGTCACCAAATATAGGAGTTAATAGGAGTAATGTAATGTGTTATGTAGTACTACTAGGGTATCATAAGTTAATAGGAGATTAATCATTTCTTTCGGGCTGTCACTTAGGAAACCGGGATAGCATATAGTCCCATATACTGCCAGGAGGCCAGAATGGTGAATTATGTAGTGAGAAATCATCAAATGACTCCTCCTGCTCTGGGCAGAGCAGTGAGAGTGTCAGACTTCTACCAACTAAAAACCACCCATGTTCCTAGAGATACCGCGGCCTCGACACAAAGGACTAAGAACCCTTTTTGTTGAGGCCGCGGTATCTCTTTTGTAATACAATACCTCCTGCCTACTTCTATTTTTCTGGTAGTTTGTGGGATTTTATTATGCTTTTTTCTTCCTACTTGTCCTTACTCATTTAAAACCAATAAAAAATCTATAACAATCAATAAATAAAAAAAACTGGGTCATTTAACCCAGGTGCACACAGGACACTAAATTTTTTACCATAGGTTTAGTGTCCTCAATTCATCTGGGTGAAACTAATATCTCCCAGGTGAATTGAGGACACTAAACCTTATCTATATTAAGTGTCTGACGGTACTTTGCCTCTAAAAAAAGATTCGGTCGAAACACCACTCAAAAATATTAATAACAGTGAAATTCCTGTCTCGACCGGATCGGGCGAGTTACAACGGCCGAGTCGCCTACTAAGCCTTGCCGGCTTCCCGTATTTTCAGAATGCAAAAGGATAATATAAGGAAAAACTTCAATAATTTCGCTGACTTAATTCTTCTGTATTTAGTAGTAGGTAGGTAAGACTTTCTCGTTACCTAACTCCGCAAATTAATTTCGACAAAATTTTGCAAAGTTAATTATTTCTCACGACAACGTGTCTCAGACTACTCTTATTCAATTAAAATTATTAAGAAACATTTATAAAATTATAGAAGAGTTTTATTCTAGGAAAGTTGTTATTTTGTTTAACTAAACACAATGTAACGAACCAAATTTTATGACTTGTAATATGGAAGTTGTTGATCTACAATATTTTAACAATATTTTGCTTTTCGAATTTTCTGAGTTTTCCTGGAGACATTTGTATGTGCCGTAGTTGGTATTAAACTTACACGATCGCTGTAAATCCACAACTGGTTACCCTTGGCCCCATGGCAAGGATACAACACCACGTCATGTCCCGAAAAGTCCAGGCACGTCTCGTCACGTCGGATCTCGCCGTTCTTCGAGTACATCCAAAACTGAAAGATTTATTAATAACATGTTACTTATTATGTTTGCATAATTATTCCTGGTTTATTTTTTGTATGTTACAGTGTGTTTAGTAAGGTGAATTATCATTTATTTAGGTGTAGGGTATTCAAATCTATTATAAGGTTATTTTAATTTTTTTAATTTGGATTATTGAAAATAAAAAAAAAACAAGAGATTAATATAACCAGTAAAAAATAAAACCAAGGTCAGTTAAACAGGGATTACAAATTATAAAAGGCATAAAGAGTATATAAACTTATGTACTAAATAGCCACTGAACACAAAATATGATGCTATCACAATCACAGAGCAAGCGTAAAAACAAAAAGGTACGCAAAAAGCAGTACCTGTATTTTTAAAAACTACGATCATACTTGTGTTAAATGGCTAATAACGTTATAAATTACCGCGCGGCAGTACCAAAATTGGAAGATTAGATAATAATATATTGTAGAATTCACATTTTAATCTACCACACTCCATTTCACCCTTCAGAAGGCCATAAAGAGTAAATGCAGGTTCAAGTTAAAACACAGTTGGATCACATCAGGAAATGAATGAAGTATCTAATGCTGTGTTACTAAAATTTTAACAATTAGTAACACGATAAATGTTGAAAATAAAAGCGAGTATTGATTGAAAACGAAAGATAAACACATTTGTATGATTATGAAAGATGAAAGCCGTGACACGCAAACGTTTTGTGGATTAGTATCTTTACAATGCATTATTATCTTACTTTAGTTTGCTTATTGCAGACGATGACCACCAACAGCCAACTATTAAACAAAGCGAAAGCAGTAGATTTGAATAATTTTGCGGCCTTCGACAAACCTGATTTCCGTATTCCCCGTGACATGGCCAAGCGTTGATGGGCTTCTTCATGTCTTCGGGACCCGCTGCCGAGTCGACGCACATTTCCGACACAGGATTCGCGATCTGATGCCATCCATAAGTTATAAAAGGCGTGCCAAAAGCAAGCGTGCTGTTCCAATATCATCATTCCAATCAATAAAGAATTTTTTGAGAACCAAAAACTTTGAAAATTTGTATGGCCTATGATGATATTGGAATGTTTGTGGTAATGAAGATGAAATAACATAAATAATTGTTAGATACTTTGAATAAAAACACAATCATTCCATAAGAAGTTCAAAAATCAAAATAAATATCAGAAAAGTCTAACTTTGACACCCCCCATTGCTGAAAACAAAGGTTAATCAAATTCACACTCCTTTGCTTTTTTAGGAGTACCTTCGTATTGTGACATCTGCGAGTTTTGATATTTTGGTAGTTATACTTGATCCAATATTTTTTCTTTGATTTCATAATTCCAACCAAGGCAGAAAGTATGGTTGTCTACGTTGTATTCAAACTATCGATGATGGGCATACATAAATGCAAAAAAAAATGTGGTGCAGTAAAAAATTATAACCGTGCTGTCCAACGTGCATAAAAGAGTGCATTGAATTGAAAAATTGAGCGAAACTGAAACAAACATTCAAAATTTTGAACAAAAACTCCCGCAAAGTGGTACTGCCGCAATCGGTCAAATCGAATTTGACAGAAGACCTGATTTCCTCCCTGCCGGTGACACGGGTATAGTCCGACTGGCTTATGATGATCTGACTTGCGTGTTGGAGAGTCCAAACAAATCTTTTTGAAGCCGACATTTCGAATCTGTACGGGTAATAATTTCAAAGAACACTTTCATTAATAAATAATTTGCACTCATTGTGGTAATGCAGAACAATACTTATTGTGAAGAAAAATAAAACCTACTGATGATGCTGCAATCTCAAAATACACATTTTGTATTGTTACACAGATATTGATCTCTAGTAAATAAAAAGAACGTACCTCGCCATGAGCAACAGATTCTCCAGGAATTAACAGTTCGGGATAAATATTCTTCAAATACCACTCAAACGACTTGCAACCTAATTTCTCTCTCAATTCTCTACGGCCAGTGATGTCACCAAAGTCACCCTTATCGTTACCAACTCGCTGATAGTAGTACTTAGCATAATCGTCCAACCATACCTAATAAAATAAATAAATAAAAATAAAAATGTTTATTTCATCACTTAAGATAGATACCTAAAACCATTAAAAAAACATTGTGACTATTACAATGCATTTGAACCTGAAAGTTATGAAGATATACATGATATAAAAAAATTCTCACCTCAGCTAATCGGACAGAGTTTTTCTTTTGTACATTAACCCCGGTTCGCCACTTGTACGGTGAACGCTTCCTGAATATGTGCCCGACATGCGAGCACGGAACTATTTCCAGAGTTCCACCGCACATCCAAGTCTTAAACGATAACTCCAGATTTTCACCGCCCCAAATGTCGAAACCGCTGTCGTAAGTTCCTAATCTTTCGAAGAAGTCTTTGTCTATCGCAAACAGACCACCAGCCATAGTAGGAGACCAGACAGGCTCCGCTGTATGTTGATGTCTCGCTTTCTCCTTCGACGGAACAGGGTGCCACCTGAACACGAGATTCCAGTCGAAACCACCAACATTGACTGAAGACGAGTCTGTATATTGATACTCGAGGGTATTGTCGTCGATAGTGTCAATTACGGGGCACACTACCGTTGTCTTGCTACGAGCAATTCTATCTAGTAATGGTTCGAGCCATCCTGAAATTAAATAGCTGAGGTTAACGACTGGTCGTTACGGAAGATTTGTGTTACGCTAATTGTAGGATTTTACCTTCAGTGCACTCGCAATGACTGTCGAGATAGGTAAGCACGGGGGCTGTGACGTATCGGGCCCCGAGGAGCCGCGCCCTTATGAGGCCCTCACGTCGGGTGGCTCTGGCTATTCTTACTTTTGGTAATGATGACATGTAGTCATCTAGCTGCTGCATTAGGTGAGCTGTAAAAAAAAAGTCAACTTTTAATTTCTTAAATATTAATAAAGCAAGATCTCAGGGCTGCAACGCAAAGCAAATACAGTCTCCTACAAAATTGCAAGGATACTTTAGTGTCTATTTTCCTGTGAGCGTTTCTAGTCGATAAAGAGTTAACGTTAGGCGGCGTCATTTCTCGCTTCATACGATTGTATTTCTTATTTTCCATGCATTGATAAATCATTGAACCGAATAATCACGTCGGATGAAAAAAGTAAAAATATTAGATTTTTGTATTCATCTTACGCATATCAGAAAAGTCATCGACGAGAATGATCTCCTTGATCAAGTGCTCTGGCGACCGGTCCAGCACGGAGTGAACTGTCCTCAGTAGAACCGACCACGCCTCGTTGTGGAAGCATATCACAACTGATGTTTGCGGCAAGTCCTCTAGATACCTGCCTGGCACTTTGCACCTGGTAGAATAAATATTTTGTTAGTTTTAATCATTCCGGTTGACTCTATTATATGTGGTTCATATATTTTAAAAATCTTCAAAGTATTACCTAACCTGATACAGTCAACGACATGTACAAGGTTTTATCATTCAAGTTCTCGTAATAACCCTTTCATTTTTATAAATGAATTTACATTTTTTTTTATTTAGATTTCATATATTTTATATTAGATAGAATATCTAAACAAAGTATACTAATACATCTCAACTGAGGTTAGTTAAACTAAAAAAAATCAAAAAACTGTTGTGTCCAATATCATCCACCGAATTATGAAATCATAGAAATCAAAATTAGAGATATTATGTACCAAACGCTACCATAAAAGTACTTGCAATTTTAAAACATAAAATACATTCCTTATTATAAATTAATTATCGTTATACCAATCATTCGTTATTATTACACGACTGCCCCAAAAAAAAGTGTTATGTTTTTAGCGTTCATGTATGTATGTCTGTGAGTTTCTTTATTCCACCATAACTTCTAAACGCCTTAACCGATTTTGATTTAAGTGGTATCGTTAGATTCTTTGCGTTATCCCGGGTGACATAGGCTACTTAAAATTTTGAAAAATATGATAGGGTGGCCATGGTTTAGGAATAAAAACAATTTTAGATTTTTTTTATTAAAGTTTCAATGAAAACTATAATCATCGTCTAGATTTTGTTAAGTAGATTACAAAAATATACAACAGTAGTATTCAATATCTATTGTGTACTAATAATACTACTCAACAAACGATATGGTGACATTTTAAATTCGGTAATCGATACGAACAAGCTACAAATCAGTAGATTCCTTGTAATGAAAGGAATAAAACTGGCTAGGTTACAACTCCCAAATCTATCCACGACGGCAGCTAAATGGTTTTAAAGTTTGTATGAAAAATCAATATAATTATGCGTGAATCAATTTTCTTGAAACATGACAGGAGTATGAATTTAAGGTAATAATAATGTTTGCCATCATAGGTTTTTCAAAAGCACCCCATAAAGGGTGGAAAAAGAAGACCATGGTTGAATTTTGTATGATAAAATCTTACTACGAGATTCAACTTGAAACTTATTACTAACACAAATGAATAAAGAATTACGTGTGTTAAAAAACAATTATATTCTCATAAAAAAACGGTCAAGTGAGAGTTGAACCCACGCACCAAGGGTTCTGCACAAGTTTTTTAGTACTTACTATACTTATTAACTGTTTGGCACTTCACTTGAATTTCTTTGAATGTTAACGAAATAATGCATAGTCCTTATCATTTGTATGTAAATTGCATGTATATTAAATTCAGCGTAATTGTTTACAAATAGATTCATGAAATGAAAATAGTTTGTAGGTATAAATTACGCAATTAAGTCATTCAGATCTTTTTACACGTTCGTGAGGAACAGGGTCTTGACTGACGTATAGGCATACGGAAAACTTAGGCATCGTTCACACCAAACGTATTGTCCGCCGCTGACTGACTGACGTTTGGTGTGAACGATGCCTTAGTATACTGTATTTAAGGGTTCCGATTTTGCAGATCGCAATCCTAAGAAATTAAAAAGAAACACATTTTATTACGTACAATAAATTCAGTAACCTATATGAACAATTCAACCCCCCCCCCCCCCCCCCAATCTATAAAAACAATAAAAAAAATACTGTCCCCCGACTGCAAGAAAAGTTTTAGTTTTCAGTTTTCCATTTACGGGACCTTGCTCTCATTCATCACTGAAATTGTTTGACTTGTTTTTTCGTTTTTAGTTTTCTTTTTGTCATGGCAGGCGTGTTTTTTAATTTTTTCAATTATTTTTTCCTCTCAGCGTCGGAAATTTTATTACAAATAGAGTTGGGCCCGATAAGAATACGTTTCGAAATGTAATATTTTTACAGGTTAACTGAGACTTGTGGAAAGATTCTTGTTATCAGAAAGTGTATTTGATTTATTATATTTTTCTTTATCCAACACAAAACAATGCGTTGATTCAGAAAAAAGGGACGGGAAGGATTCTCAAAAATCCCTGAATTCCTTCGAGATGACTGTGTTAAGGTCATAGCTCATACAATTCGTACAACACGTTGCACGGATTTGGTATATAATTTTCTTACCATTCGTCCCTTGGGTCCGGCAATTTTCTCCTAATGGATATCAGGTCGCTGACGTATTGGTTGAAAGCGTTCTTTTTCCATCCCTCTGAGACAGCTTGCTTTGTTTCCTCGGTTATGTTCTTGGGTAGAACAACCGGTTTTCCTAAGTCACCGGGTGCTTTGTCTGAACCCGGCGCTGCTATCACACCGAGCCCTACGGGATATAGAGTGTTACAGCCAACGTCCATTTCTAATAGGTATTACTTACGTGAATTGCAATAAGTATTATTTATTCACAAATTTTATAAAATCAAGATAATTTATTCAGACAGTTCAGTAGGTAAAACTAAAAGTATTGTTTGAAAAAATGGAATCAAGAATTAGTCTTCAGTTTTCAAATGAATTTGATTCAATGTAATTGAAATATTGATTTGGTTTGTTGAATACATTAAATATTATATATACAGCAATTAGTTATGAAACATCTGCGGTTACCATGTGTAATGGCAGTGTAAATTAGTATTACAGCTGTTAGTTACAAGTTTCCGCCACCAATACAATTATGGCGGACAATCTGTTTTATTAGGCACAAATAATGACACACTTAAGCCCAAAACCACTCAAAAACACTAAACGTACTTATAAAGGATCTACATCTAAGGGTATAGAACACAGAGAAATAAACAAAAGGAGTAATAATCAAACGTCGCTTTTTACGGAAACCAATCATTCACTGTAAGTGACGTCTTCGGTGCATATCACACAGAATACTTGACACATAGAAAAAAGATTGTAGGCACTTCCACAAAAAACTTTGCACACATACAGTGACTTTGGTACTCTATTTGAATGCTTAATGGTACTCTATTTGCTCATTACTCCATGCTAAAGTCTAACTTACAAACAAAGGTCATTAGTATTACCTTCATGCCCTGCAATTCGACCAATCCAATCGATCCACGTTGGTGAAGCTGCGATGGACAAACATATAATATCATGCAAAGTGACGAAATAAACGAAGCTAACTAACAAACTCTAACATGCAGATATAATAAATCACGTGTGTTATAAAAGTGAACGCTCCGTGTCTAAGATCTACGCCTTGGATTGTCTTACTTTTAGCTGATATCGATAGATGATATACTAATTACTAAGTTATTGTTTGGTCACATCATATTACAGGAAAATACTATGTACTTACATCGCTACAGATAGGTATACATTTTTATAAACGAGTGGGTGTGACTTTACATAACTGACTATCAGAGAACCGCATCCCTCTGCGTCCTTTACAAAGTCAGTGTCATTAACTCGGGGGACAGATGCATTGTAGACGTAGATTTAGCAATTACTTTACTAAAAACTCCTTAAAAAAATTACCTTCTTTCCCTACGAGCCGACCAAGTCAATCGACCCGCATAAGTGCTGTGATGGAAAAAAGCACATTATCATGCAAAATGTCGAAATAACGTTAACTAATAATTTCTAACATGCAGAACGGTAGGTGGTAGCATCAACATGAGAAGTGTATGCTATGTTAAACTGAATCTTGTAAAGAATAGCTTTTTTACACGACTGCCCCAAAAAAAAGTGTTATAAAAATTACATTAATAAAAATTGTGAAGACCAAGTGAGGGTAGATGCACAGACCCGCACTTTACGAAGACGTCGCTGAGCTGTCATCAGTCCTCCCGTGACCACGATCGCTGCAAGGTGGTCGAAACGTCGGGAAACAAGTAGGTACCTGTTTACCTCGTTAAAAAGAATATCGCGATAAGACCCGTTTCGATAGTGTTATAAAATGTGTACAAATCGCGAAAGTTTAAAAAGTTTAAAAACTGTTATGTTTTTAGCGTTCATGTATGGATGTCTGTGAGTTTCTTTATTCCACCATAACTTCTAAACGCCTTAACCGATTTTGATATATGTGGTATCGTTAGATTCTTTGCGTTATCCCGGGTGACATAGGCTACTTAAAATTTTGAAAAATATGATAGGGAAAACTTTAAAAAACAATTATATTCTAATAAAAAACCGGTCAAGTGCGAGTTGAACCCACGCACCAAGGGTTCTGTACAAGTTTTTTAGTACTTACTATACTTATAACTGTTTGGCACTTCACTTGAATTTCTTTGAATGATAACGAAATAATTCATAGTCCTTACCATTTCTATGTAAATTGCATGTATATTAAATTCAGCGTAATTGTTTACAAATAGATTTATGAAATGAAAATAGTTTGTAGGTATAAATTACGCAATTAAGTCATTCAGATCGTTTTACACGTTCGTGAGGAAAAGGGTCTTGACTGACGTATAGGCATACGGAAAACTTAGGCATCGTTCACACCAAACGTATTGTCCGCCGCTGACTGACTGACGTTTGGTGTGAACGATGCCTTAGTATACTGTATTTTTAAGGGTTCCGATTTTGCAGATCGCAATCCTAAGAAATTAAAAAGAAACACATTTTATTACGTACAATAAATTCAGTAACCTATATGAACAATTAAACCCCCCGCTCCACTCTATAAAAACAATAAAAAAATTTCGCGCTCGCTTCGCTCGCGCATTCATTCATTATCCTTTCTGGGACTCAGATTACTTTAATAAATTACTCGTCGCTGAGCTTCGTAAAGCTAAAATGAGGTTTGTCAATTCGCATTTTAGATCCGTGTTATCCCAACTATGTTGCCCCCCCCCCCCTCCAATTTTTAACCTATAATAAAACAGTATGATTAACGGAGAAGGTAATATCAAGCGGCGCAAGCTACCACTCATATTATGTTGACCTGTGAGAGTGCACATAGTACACACAGTACACAAGCTGCAAAAGTTAAAACATTGGACAGAAGCATAGTAAATCGAGACGCCTGACACAGCTAAGAGGTTTCTAATTTACGTGTCACTACAAGAACTAAATCACCTCAGATCTCAAAATTATTGTCCATGAAAAATAATCGATTTAGTATCGCATTATACTAAGCGCAATATTGCTTTTCTGAAAAATAAACTTATGTATCGTGGCATATTGGTTATAGGTCAAAATACTGATACATGTATCACAAAAAAATATGAAATAAAAAATCAAATAATTGAAAAAATTAAAAAACACGCCTGCCATGACAAAAAGAAAACTAAAAAGGAAAAAACAAGTCAAACAATTTCAGTGATGAACGAGAGCAAGGTCCCGTAAATGGAAAACTGAAAACTAAAACTAAAGTCGGGGGACAGTATTTTTTTATGGGTGCTAATTAAACCGGCTTCTTTTCGGCTTTTTTTCTAATAGCATTATTTGCATCTAAAAATCTAACTTGCCTTCTAAATTACTAAGTCAGCCACAATTAACGAGCATCTAAATAATACTATCTTATTTATTTATTTATTTATTTATTAATATAGGTTCACCAACAGCTTCTGTGTACAACATATCATAGGTTTTATAGGTTTTACAGTCTCAGACTTACAAAGTCGCCAATAACTGGTTAACCAGCATTCACAAAAATAAGTGATAACATAACAAAAACTACTTACATCAAAAATTTAAACGAAATAAAGGTCTTGAAATAAAATATGACTTACAGATAATAAAATTCAAAAAGAAAAACCAAGAAAAACCATATCGCTATTTATCAACTAATTACGACTAACATTTGAAAAAGACATAAAATATAAAGGCTACCAATGCTAAAACAAAAACAAAAATGAGATCGAAACTGAGATCGTAAAACTAAAACAAAAATAAAAATGAGATCTAAACCGAGATCGTAAAGCTATTATTAATAAAAATAAAGGAAGAAGTACTTAATCCAATAACATAAAATAAAAAACTACTAGACTAACTTAACAAAACACTATGTTGCGATTTTCGGGAATCAAGTAATTGGGTTTTAAAAATTTTGCTGGAATGATAATAAATGTCAACATCAGGTGAGGATTTAATAAAGGAATTCATCTCTCTACTCAGTCTGTTTAGTGGCGAATTTACCCCAATATTAGTGTTTGATTCTTGAGTATTGAACAAGTTGGTCAGAGGATATCTAGGTATATTGTAAGGTACTTTTAGTCCAATACGCTCTACCAGATTACCGCAGTCTAATTTATTATTCACTAATTTGTACAAAAACATGATATCTTGCGTCAGTCGGCGGTCACGTAGACTATTCATTTGAAATGAATGAAGACGTTGTTCATATGGACAACGGGGAGATATTACGCTGAAGGAATACGCTAGGTGTTTTGTAAAGGCCCTCTGGATACCTTCGACTCTTTGTGAGTGTACTGCATAATGGGGGTTCCACACCACGCTAGCAAATTCTAAGTGGCTACGAACTAAGGCGTTATAAAGTACAATTTTTGTTCTTACTAGCTTAAACCCTTTACTATTTCTCTTAAGAAATCCTAGTAATCGTGCTGATTTCGTAACGATGTTGTCGATATGACTTATGAAATTGAGTTTACTATCCATGATGACGCCAAGATCGCGAACCTCATTTACTGTTTCCAATAATTCTCCTTTTATTTTGAAGGAGACAGTACTGGACTGCTTTTTCCTAGAAAATCGTATGTGGCTACATCTTATCCACAAGTTATCTTTTTTAAAGCCACTCTAAATACAAATCAGCATCGTGATTATTTTTTAGCATCTAAATTTGAAACATGAATTCAAACAGTAAACTTCTAAAATAATAATATATGGCATCAAAAAAATATTCAATTAGCTTCAAATTTACTAACTCAGTAGGTACGTTTAAATTATAACTCATGCCACATTAACTGAGCATCAAAATTTAATTAAAATTGTCATCAAATATTATATTATAGCCACTAATAGTATGTATAAACTCCTGTCGTGTCATCGAAAGGCTTAAATATAGAAGTTCAGAGTACTTAATGACCTAAATATTGAAGTTCAGAGTATCGAATGTCCTAAAGATCGATTTTATTTACATGTTGTGCTACAAAAGTTATCGACAGAATCGCTTCAGAACTTCATTTTTATCGGAAAACTAGACAATAAATTGTGAAAACATTTCTGCAAGCAACTCGGAAGTAGCGCTCGCCGGCCGCTACCGCGGCACCGCTCGCTTCGCTCGCTCGGCTCGCGCGCGTTTTGTCACAGTTTTAACCTAACCTAACCTATTTCCCTCAGTTTACAATAACGAATCATACAATCTGCCTGTGACTAGTCAATTAGACAATGGTAAAAACATTTCTGTAACTAATAGGTATTTTTAACGTAAATATAATAATCTAAAGTGTATCAAAAGTTGACATTTCATGGCGCTCTCTGATTGCTGCAAATGGCCGGTCGCTGTCGTCTCGCGCGCTCGCGCCAAATCTTTCTGTTGCTATTTTCACGATAAAAGAATGTGATGTATTATTTTACATGCGAAGTTATAATAAATGATGTTGACTACGGTCGCTTCATTTATATTTTTTTGAGGGCCTTGTGTTGAAGCTGTAAAATGGTGGTAAGATATAAATTCCGTGGCTGAGTTAGTAATTTAGGTGCCTATGTATAAATAACAAGGACAAGTTAATATAAATGTTGATCGTCACTTGATGCTTTCTATAGAATATTTAGTGGGCGTTGTAAAGAAGACGAATTAGTATATTAGAGGCTATATAATTTTCCCGTGGCTTAGTTATAAAATTAGAAGTTTGATCCTGTGGCCAATTAAAAAAATTGAGACTCGTTTAATTATTTCTCTTTTTTTATTGTTTTTATAGATTGGGGGGGGGGGGGGGGGGGGGGGTTGAATTGTTCATATAGGTTACTGAATTTATTGTACGTAATAAAATGTGTTTCTTTTTAATTTCTTAGGATTGCGATCTGCAAAATCGGAACCCTTAAATACAGTATACTAAGGCATCGTTCACACCAAACGTCAGTCAGTCAGCGGCGGACAATACGTTTGGTGTGAACGATACCTAAGTTTTCCGTATGCCTATACGTCAGTCAAGACCCTGTTCCTCACGAACGTGTAAAAAGATCTGAATGACTTAATTACGTAATTTATACCTACAAACAATTTTCATTTCATGAATCTATTTGTAAACAATTACGCTGAATTTAATATACGAGTACATGCAATTTACATACAAATGATAAGGACTATGAATTATTTCGTTAACATTCAAAGAAATTCAAGTGAAGTGCCAAACAGTTATAAGTATAGTAAGTACTAAAAAACTAAACGCAAAGAATCTAACGATACCACATAATATATCAAAATCGGTTAAGGCGTTTAGAAGTTATGGTGGAATAAAGAAACTCACAGACATACATACATGAACGCTAAAAACATAACACTTTTTTTTGGGGCAGTCGTGTAAAAATATCACTTACTTCGCTACAGCTATTTATACAGATATTTATAAATAATAATTAATGAAAGTTTGCTTGCCCAATAATCGCATCTCTAAGAACCTATAACTGGGTGCTTACTCTGGAATATAATTCCGATAGATCGACATTGGTCAAACGTCAGTTGGTTGAGTTAAACGTCAGGGATTGGCTAGACTCAGTGAGTCCAGCCAATGCCTGACGTTTGACTGACAATTTCAATGTTGATCTATCGGAATTATATTCGAGAGTAAGCACCCAGATCTAGAAGTTAAAGTTTACGTCTACGTTTTAAATAGCAGTATTTTAGCATTACCTGTAACTTTCTCACCAAAATCAAACCATTCATTTGAATAGTCGGTCTTCTTTCTTGGTGCTGTGTCGTACAAAGGGTAGGTAAAAAAAAAAATAGAAATAAACAAAATTGTGACAATCAAAATAAATGAAAGTGACTTTTATTATAAATCACGTGAGGAGTTTATACTACAAGATTTAAGATCTATTCAAAAACATAATTAAACAAAAAAAAGTACCTTTATTACCTTTAAACCATTCTGGTATTGGATACCATATCGTTTCTGTTTAGGACAAATGAGCCTTGTGTCGGAGCCGCGTTATCCTTTCGATAATCCACAGCCCCGACGGGGCTTTGTTTTGCCTTGTTTCGACTTTACGAGGGATGCTGTTTTTGAACCGGAGTTAATAAGCAAGAACTAAGAATTCTGAATTACTCTTTCCTTTCCAACCTCATGGGATGCGATCCAAAATTTGATTTTTGTAGAAAGATTTCCTTATCGAAACATACCTAATAAAATATATCCTCTATCAATTTCGTGTTCAACAGATTCAGATTTATTTATTGCGATGTTATCGTTAGAGTTATGCTAGTTACGTGGGTGTCACAGTGCAATATCGTGTAAAGCTATCAAAACATCTTATATTTCCTATTTTTGCTCATGCAATTTGAAAACATAAATAACACTCACCATCAGATAGGTTATTGCCGTAGGTTTCGCTCTTCTGTTTTGTCGACGTAGGCTTCGCCATTTTCAAGGGTTTCGCCTCCGCATCATCGTATTCAACCGGTGGTACAATGGAGTTCCTTGAACCGCCATTAGTAGTCAACAATGCAACCATAAACCAAATCGCTGTCAGTATGAGCACAGCCTTCAATATCAACGTCCGCATCCGTAGGAAAAACATTAATGTGTATTTCATTTCTCACAACTTATTCCAAGATACGGTCTGGATGAAGTTCGCTTTCGTTTTAATTGATTCGCTCAATACATTTTTAGAAACATGAATATTTTAGTCTCATTTTCATTCAGATCTAGGAAGTTTTAAATCAAAAAAACTTTTTTAAAGAATTTGTTCTATAATGTTAACACCAAAAAGGGTGACTAGCATAAATAATGAGATATGTCTTCGTGTTTTACGATTGTCACAAGATATGCTTCTTAGGTAAGACAGTTGCAGTGATTATAATTAACTTCACATGACTGTGGTGTCTCTATTAGCTATAGCTTCTTCTCGGATTGTTTGTGTTTGAAGAGTTTATTTCTCGTCTTTTGTTTCATTTCCAAGGGCTTATTGAGCATGATTTATCGTCCATATTCTCCAACACGAATCCTGAGAACAAAATAGTTGCTTATCATTATCATAACACGCACACTCTATCAAGCTACATAAATAAAATCCACATAATTTTGATTGATGTTCTGCTACGAGTATAAGTATAGCTGTATTTATGGCACGCGTTTTCTCTCGCCAAATCCCCGCCAGTGGCTACTGAAAAGGTAATTGTGTTGGAAGGGCCATTTTCAGGGGTTCTCCACCTCGGATACTATGATTAGAAAAAATCGGTCTCGTCGTAGATAAAAGCTTTATCCCACATGACAGAATTTTGTTGGTTGAAAGGGTAGAAAAAAAAAGGGTAAAAAGTCTGTTAAAAACAAAACAGATATAAAATTGACTGCGGTAACAACACACTGGATAGCGTGCCACGTAAATTACCCGCAACTTAAATTGTATGGAATTAAATATTAAACTCGTATTGACGCCACAGGGTGGAAATTCGAAATTGCTTTCTAAAGGGTCAGTTGATATTGTGTTGTATAAAAACCACATGATTAACATGCGGTTACGTTTCAATTTAGGCCAACTCAAATCTACTTTTAATTGTATCCAAAGGGCTGCTGAAGGTCCTATAATTCTCTGGAAGAACAGCAATAATAAACCTTAAATAGCTAAAGTTTCGCAGCCCTACGAAAAACTAAAGATGTACAATGGAGCCCTTTCCCAGAGTGGTATGAGGTGGTGGGTGGTAGTTTCCGCCACACGCCTGATGGGTTGGTTCTGCTTCGTACATTATCGGGGCTAGCTGCCAGTGCCATTTTTCAAGTAGTCACACTGCTATTTTGTAGGCCAGAACGACAAGACCCGGTGTCGGTTTTACTGCTAAAAATTGCTTGGAATCTTTCCTATTTCATCGTCCAAGTTATTTTAAAATGTTTTAACAACTACAAGTAGGTATTAACCAATTCCTTTTTGCATTATTGCACTAAGTACGAGTATATTATGGCTACTAACTCAGATATTAAATCGCAACTATCAATGTAATATTATTGCATATTTACATTTAAATGAATAATCTAACCCCAAGATCCTCAAATAAATTAAATGGAATCAATCTTCATACTTAAGTTAGATTTTTTTTTTAAATATCTACTCACATCTGCTGCTGTCAGTGGACCGTAGAAGTCCAAGCTCAAAAACAATCATTTTAAGGTTAAACATTGCCCAAGAAAAACATTTTAGGGACAAGTAGAAGAGACTTGTTTTATCCTATTGTTTTTATTAGCAGAGAAAAGAGAATCCCAATAACAAATTCAATTGGAGTCAACAAATGGAAATGAGTGTAAAGTAAGTAGTGTTAAGTATATAATATATATCATTACTCAACGTCGTCGTCCGGTCCGATACAGATGAAAAATATATACGAGTAATACTTTTTGTTGTTGCTTTGTTTTACGTTCAAAGTTATATTTTAAATTATAGGTTGGAGGCGGGGCCCTCTGCCGCAGGGCTTGTGTGGGCCTGTTGTGGCCGGGCCGTGGCTTCAGCTGCAGGCGATCAATCTTCGCCTGCAGTTGTCGCGTCTCGTCGGTGGCCGTACGTTTGACCAGCTCCGCTACGACACCGCGCATGCTCGCGGCCCTGCTCTTGTGGGCCTTCTGAAAGGTCCGTTTATACATGACAATAGCTCAGTGCACACTGCACGAATCTGTAATGTGTGGTTTTAAAATAATCGTGACCTCATAAGACTTCTTCCATTTCCCCCAAAAAGCCCAGATATAAACCCTATTGAAAATCTCTGGGGCCTCATGGTTCAGCAGTGGGACTCAGATACAGCTCGCACCCGGGTTAATATACAACGTCATGTGGTTGAAATATGGGAATCATTTAGATCTTCGAATGTATGCCAAAATATGGTTGATTCAATGAGGGAAAGACTACAAGCGATAATAGATAATAACGGGGGGGGGGGGGGACCCGTTACCGTTATAAAAATTGTTAAAGATCATAAAATTTTTTGTTCCATATCTACAATGAGAATTGTTATTTTTGTTGTTTTTTTAGTTACGTAATTTTTGATTATAATAAATATGAGATGATTTTTTTTCTTGAACCCGATGTCAAATTTCGGTCACAGAAAACAATGTTACATATAATTGTGAGCAGAATAGTTTAATATTATTATAATCCAGAATATTATATACCTACCGTTCAAATTAGTATACTAAAGCAGATTTCCATTAAAAACGTATGAAAATAATATTTCTTCAACATTTATAAAATGTATGAATTATTTAGTAATCAATAAATTTTTAATAACATTTTATTAATAATAATAATAGCAATCTTGTTTTTTTTTTTTGTTCTTTGCTCTGTGCTGCTTTCCGTAAAACTAGCAAATTAAATTACTGGCATAATTAAAAAATAAGTATGGATGAATTATTCATGACCGACCCATAGTCGCACTAAACTACCACACCAGTGTGACTATGGTTAATTATATTTATCCGTAGTCACACTGGTGTGACTACGGCTGATCCGTAATCACACTAGTATGACTATGGATAATTTAACCTGATCCGTAGTCACACTGGTGTGACTACGGCTGAACCGTAGTCACACCAGTATCGTAGCTTTTGGTCACGTTACTCATACATGCAACGCATGTACTCCATGACGCGCGCTCGCTTCGCTCGCATATTAAATAACACTAATATCTTCTGTCCCCGAAGTGCCGGGCCTCCGCCGGCCTCCTTCGTCGGCCTACGGCCCGGTGCCCATGCCGCCCATAAAGGATACTGTCGCGAGACGGTGATTCATCCACTTAGCGGACGACTAGCAACAGCCTATAATTTTGGTTATTCATCCGGGTGTGACTACGGATCAGGTTAAATTATTCGTAGTCATACCAGTTTGACCACGGATCAGCCGTAGTCACACCAGTGTGACTACGGATCAGGTTAAATTATCCGTAGTCACACCAGTGTGACTACGGATAAATAAAATTAACCATAGTCACACTGGTGTGGTAGTTTAGTGTGACTATGGGTCGGTCACTTGCCTCATGATTACCTACGTGGCCTCAGTTTCATCATTTAATTTTTAATTTTAACTGCTCACTAATTTTGAATTCTTTTTTCACTTCTTAGTTCTGGAGCGAATTGAGTTTATAACTTTTGGAGTCAAAACTGATCACGAATATTTATGGCAGTTGTACAGTCGAACAAGCTAATAAATATACAGCCAGCAAACTTGCATTTACTTTTAAGATTACACATATACTTCTAGAGACTGATGCGAAACGATACAGTGCCATCAGTGACATCAGACGCTAATGCGAAACACTTGATAAAACAAAATTACAATCAATATTTTCAGTGTTATAGAATTATAAAGATCTCTACCCTGTATACTTATTAGCTTGTTCGACTGTACTAGTAGTAAATATTTGGTATAATTTTCAATCACATACTTTTGAATCACTTCGACGCCACACAGTTCTGACACGAACTCCGTTCATTAGTATTGAATTTCTGATTTTGATCATCTACTTTTGCTGTTACCTGTACAAACATAGTTAACTGCTGAAATGTCAGTATAGTCGGCTAAAAAGGAAAGGCGAAGTGTTAGGTAGAGGTGTTGAGGTGCACTGACATTTCATTATCTAAGTACACCTTTGCCTTTTCTTTTTAGTCGACTGTGTGAGTGACGCAAAGAAAAGTAATATATTTATCAGCTAATGTATGTATGTTTGTTCTTTTGTGGCGTCATTCTGCAGCTGCTCCATATGATAAGGTTTGATGAAACAAAGTTTCTTTTGTTTTAGTTCTAAGTATGGGGAAGACCGAAGAACAGTGAGCTGATCAGAACAAGAAGAGCAGTGGTGGCCCAGTGGTTGCGGCCTCGACTTACGAACAGTAAGTCGTGGGTTCGAACCCAGGCAAGCGCATTATTTGGTGTAATTTATTTCATCACCACTGCTCTCAAAACGGCGAAGGAAAACATCGTAAGGAAACCGGCATGTCTTGGAACCAAAGAAACCGAAGACATAAAATGAATATTTATTCTCCAGAATATAGGTACATACATAATTAGATGGTAAAATAATTTTAGTCTCACTATATTCGACTGACGAGATGGGCAAAGATCGTCACTCACTGGACGCCTGAGGAAGGACAGCGCCGTCGAGGTCGACCGCGGCGAAGGTGGCGTGACGGGGTACCATCTATCTGGCGGAAACTTGATACTCCGAAATTTATTTGGCATACCACACTTGGCATATTCTTCTTTGAACGAATGTGTTTATGGCAGAACAATTATTTAATAGAATACTCATTTCGCAGAATGTTTAAATAGCTGAATTTTCAATGGCATACTTTTAAGATGGTAGAATTTTATTTGGTAGATTTTTATAAGGTATAACGACCGTCTCGCGAAAGTATCCTTTATGGGCGGCATGGGCACCGGGCCGTAGGCCGACGAAGGAGGCCGGCGGAGGCCCGGCACTTCGGGGACAGAAGATATTAGTGTTATGTAATATGCGAGCGAAGCGAGCGCGCGTCATGGAGTACATGCGTTGCATGTATGAGTGACGTCATTATTATTATTAATAAAAATAATTATTTTTATTTTTGACATACCAACATTTAATGTTCTCAGCTAGAAATTTTAGCCGGGGTGAGCTGATAATAATTATTAATAATAATAATTATTATTATTGCATGTTACACGTATGTATGAAATGAAATGCGTGCCAAAAGACGATTCTGATTATGAATTTTCGGCGAAATGATGGTTCTGGAAATGAAGATTATGCTCAAAGATGATTCTGACTTACAAAATTATACGTTTTGAATGTATGGTAAATGAGTGTATGCCAAATGATTTTCTGCGAAATGAAGTTTCTGCCATCCACTGTTATGCAAAACAAAATTCGGGTATAAAAAATTCTGCCAAAAAAGGTAAACCCGGCGTGACGATCTGATCATGTTTGCGGGGCTAACATGGCCAGAGATCGCCCATGATAGAGACATATGGAAAGAGAAAGGGAAATATTCGACGTCGTGCAAATATTTCTGGTACATGCTTAATAATAACATAATTATATCAACCCGCACTGGGCACACGTGGTGGATTATAGCCCATCCCTCTCCTAGAGAGGAGGCCTGAGTCCCTGCAGTGGGAACATTATAGGCTGATGATGATGGGGAGCCACCAGCACTCACCGCCGAGTCTGTCAACGTCGTTACAAGCTCCAGCACCTCACTCACACTGTTCACCAGCGACATCGCAAAGAACAAGAAGGCTCGATTAGCCCTTGTCGCCGACGACACGGCAATTGACTATGCCGGTCGCACCAAGACGCTATCCTTGGTACTCTGAAGACTGCTGCTCCAAAACCCTAGGCGCTTAATTGGCAAGCAATCAACCCTGACAAGAGGCAGGCGGACGTTTTCACCAAACTGCGACTCAAACGTCCTTCCAAATCCGGTCACTATGTACGGCAAGCCGAGACACGAACGTAATTTCATCAAAGCACTCTATAGTGAACTCATCTAACTTCGTGATAATACTTAATAGTAGTAATAAGTGATATTAGTACTAATATCACATAATTAATAACACCGAATTAGGCGAATCACAGAATTAGATGAGTTCACCCTACTTGCCAACATTTACCATTATTTACAAAACCATTTTCTTACCAAGATTCTGCAGCACTCGACACTAACGTTCACTGTATCTGAAGACAGTCTCACTAATCCATATGAGGCCCACATGAACACCTGTGTACTCAATGAGTTGTTTAAATAATATTTTCAACACACTTGCTCATAAAGTGGCTATAATTTCACCGCAATTAGGCACATAATGACACCTATAATCAAACTGTGACTTTTTCATTGCTATTATTCACTAGTGAGATAGGTTTTGTTTTAATGTTATTGGTTGGCAAGTCAACCAATAAAATCAAATACGTTCATATGAAAGTTTCGATACAAAAAAGATCGTGTTCAATAGTAAAAATAAATTAATGTAGGTACTTAGTGCTTGCTCATTTCATGCAAATTTGAATTTAAATAGGTAATTTCAACTTGTACCTTTTTATTAAATGAAACTTTCACTTATATAATATAACTTTTATTTCCCTGTGTAACGCGACAGCCTTGCTCCTCGGCGCATCAAAGCTTGCATGCCATGCGCGAAAGACGCGCATGCGTATGACAGAAGGCGATGTGTCAGATAGGCGGCGACGTTGGATTGTGTGACGTTGGTTTTATTATTTGTAAACCCTTTTCTTTAAAATAAATGTTTGAAGGTGCTTACTTGATTTTATTAAGTGTAAGCCTTTTACACTGGCGCTCAACTAGTGGCCACGAATCATCGACGACGCCAGTCGCCATTCTCATGAGTTCTTCGTTCGAACTAGACCTAAGCGATCACCAATTGTTTTGCTGAAGTGCGACGCTGCTATTCCTTCATCATGCCGTTCGTGCCGAGACGAGCCGCAGGCCGTCATCACGCCCGCGCCGATGACCAGGAGCAGAGCAACACGGACGACGAGGCCCGTGAAGTCGCCAGCGCCGAAGCGCCTGGTGAGGCGCCGACGCAGCAACAGCCGCCACCAGCGGCGGGACCATCGCAGGTCGTCAACGAGCTCACAATATTTATGGAAGCCTTCGCCAGGTCTCAGGCGGAGACCAACAGAAAGCTATTAGAGACGCTTCTTTCTTCGTCATTCGCGCGGTCGTCTGCGCCGATGACTGCCGATGGGTGCGCCGCAACGAGCTTGGGGGCCAACCCCTTACATGGAGGAGGTAACTTCAGTACGTGTTCGGCCCGCTTCGACGGCGCGACGAGGAAAGTCGAGGTTTTGGATGCGTTTATTGACGCGGTGCAGGTGTTCAAGGACTGCGCCGGGGTCAGCGACGAGCACGCTCTGCGTGGACTACCCATGCTACTCGCCGGCGAGGCGGCGGTATGGTGGCAGGGCATCAAGAAGAGCGTACGAGACTGGGAAGATGCCATCAAGCATCTACGTGGGATGTACGGTATCGTCAAACCCGCGTACAAAGTGCTGCGCGAAATATTTGCCGAGGAGCACGTGGTTCCTCAGCGTAGTGAAGTGTTCGCATGTAAAGTTAGGGCACTTATTAGTACCTTACCATATACATTGTGCGATGAAGCCAAAGTGGACATAGTGTACGGACTATTAGATCGTAAAATTCGCAAGCGTCTGCCACGGGAGTCAGTTAGTACTCTCGACGATATGGTATGCAGGCTGCGACACGTCGAGGAGTGCATGGCGGAGGTAGAGGTAGTACAACCTACTAAAACCGTAAGTAAGCATACTAAAACTAGTAACGTCTTACCACACGATGCCCCCACTAGCTCAAACACTATTCCCAATATACATTCGAACGCTAGTAATAAAAATACTAAAAACAATAACAAAGGTTTGTTTTGTTATGGTTGCGGCCAACAAGGCGTTGTAAGGTCAAAATGCGATAAATGCTCGCAAAGTAGTAAAAGCATTAAAACTAAAGGTACATCATCATTTAATTCGATTGAAATTAATAGCTATCTGCCTATCCACGAACGAGATTGTGAGTCGCATTATTTTCATTCCGAACATTCTTTTGATAGGCCATATTTTAGTCATTTTGACAAAGAGCCGTATTCTGGAAAACGTCCCTATTCTGGTTACTCGGAAATAATGTCGAATACCATGAAAAAGTCGAATTCGACATTTTCCGAATCCGATAGTTTTGATCGGGTCGAATATTTATCGAGTTATGTGTCGAATCACAGGGGGTCGGCAGAACCTGTAGCTATTTTTGGTGTGGGTATTGTCCCCGACCAGTGTTGGCCCTTGGTTAACATAACTGTAGGAAATTCCGAGGGTGTAGTTTTTATTGACACAGGTGCTTCGCATTGCCTTGCCAGCCCGTCGCTTCATCGAGTATTGATGGATGCTGGTACCGAGTTTGTAGAAACTCAACGCCCCGTCACTCTGGGCGATGGATCGAGAACTGCGCGCACGGTTCTCAGCGGTAAGTGTAACGTGAAGATACAGGGGCGCGATGTGTTGACCACGTTCTTAACTATTGTTGGGGCAGATTCGAGAACTCTTTTGGGTCGTGACTTTATTACTGATGCTGGTATTGTACTTAACTTGCCTCAGTTGTGTTGGAGTTTTGTTGATGATCCCAAAAGCAGGTACGATTTTGTTCAAACTCATAGTCATGTGTCGTCGAATTATGCGGAAGCTCCATGCATGGAGGCAACTCAGCTGTTTTTGAGAGAGGACGAGGGTATGCAATTGTCAGCCGAGCAGCGTACTCAGCTGAACAATCTGATTGCTAAGGAAGCCGACCGCTTCGCTGCTGACGGCGAGCCTACGATTTTCGCGACACATCATATCAAGGTAGGAGAGAAACAAGAACCAATAGCTTCTCCCCCCTACCGTTTGTCACCAGCCAAAAGGCTGATATTAGAGAAGGAGTTAGACAAGCTCTTGGGTACTGACGTGATAGAAGAGTGTGAGTCTCCATGGGCAGCCAACGTAGTCTTGGTGACCAAAAAGGACGGAGGTATGCGACTTTGCATTGACTACCGTAAATTGAATGCAGTCACAGAGCCAGATAGATATCCACTTCCGAGGATAGACGATGTTCTCCACGCGGCCAAAACCAGCAACTTCATGTCAACTTTTGACCTTCGATCAGGTTACTTCCAGGTTGCCGTAGCTCCAGAGGATCGGGACAAGACAGCGTTTGTCACACCGTTCGGCACATACCGTTTTAAGCGGATGCCGATGGGCCTACGTAATTCTGGCGCCACCTTTCAGCGGATGATGGATAGGTTCAGGTCAAATCTTCAAGACGTGTCCCTCCTATGTTATTTAGATGATCTGATCATCCTGTCAGACAGCTTTGATCAGCATCTTAAGGACCTTGAAGCTGTGTTTGACCGGCTTGAACTATTTAACTTAAGGATCAATCGCGAGAAAAGTTATTTCGCCCGGGATTCTGTCAAGTTCTTAGGGCATCTCATTGTTCCCGGTGGTATCCAGGTAGATCCTGGTAAGACGGCTGCCATTAACAATATGCCTGCCCCTAAGAATCACACTCATTTAAAGTGCTTCCTACAGACTTCTAGTTGGTTCAGGCGTTTCATGCCTAACTATGCCGAAATAGCGAGGCCATTGACTTCACTTTTAAAGAAGAATAGTACTTGGCATTGGTCCTGTGATCAGCAGTCTGCGTTTGACAGTATAAAGCAACTGCTTGTGTCTGCACCTATATTACGTCAGGCTGACGAGACTCTACCGTTTGCCCTCAGGACAGACAGTAGTGGCTATTGTCTTGGGGCAGTTCTAATGCAGGGGGAGGGGCCCGATGAGCGCCCCATCGAATATGCTAGCCGTCTGTTAAACCAAGCTGAACGGAACTACTCCACTACAGAGAGGGAAGCCTTAGCGGTAGTGTGGGCGGTAACCAAATTCCGCGGCTACATAGAAGGCGCTGAGATCATCGTGAAGTCGGATCATCAGCCATTGAAGTGGTTGATGAACGTCAAATCACCGAATGGACGCTTGACCAGGTGGGCATTGACTCTACAGTCATATAACTTACGCATTGAGTACACCCCTGGTAAGTCCAACGTGATCGCCGATACCCTCTCGCGACCAGCCTGTACTATCGAAGCAGATTGCGACCTTTGCCGAACTGTAGTTGACGTTCCGACTAGAGGTGCTCGTGATTATCGTGCAACCCAGTTGGAGGACCCCGATGTCCGCAAGATTATAAACGATCTTGAAGCATTGGACGAACCATTTAGGGGGAGAGCGTGGGCCGATCGCGGCTACGTCATCTCCGACGGTGTACTTTATAGGTATGGACCGGAGTCGAGTGAAAACGACGATGCTTGTCTAGTGGTACCGTCAAGTGAAAGAAGCAAGGTTCTCGCTGACTACCACGACGCTCCCACTGCCGGTCACCTAGGCGTCGAGCGTACCTTGCAGCGTATCGTTTCACGATATTACTGGCCGGGTATGAGGACGTTCGTCACCGATTATGTTAAGGAATGTGTCCCTTGTCAAAGGTACAAAGTAGACACTCGTAAACCGTCTGGGCTGGTTCAGTCACCGGCCGTGACGCAGCGGTTCGAAGTCGTTGCTGTAGACCTTTTCGGACCACTTCCGCAGACTAAGTCAGGTAACAAGTGGATCCTGATTGTTGAAGACGTTTGTTCACGTTGGGTGGAATTATTCCCTTTGAAGAGCGCAACTAGTCTGGACTGCGCCGAAATCCTGGTAAATGAGGTTTTCTTGCGATACGGTGTTCCTCGGAGAATGATCAGCGACAACGGAGTACAGTTCATAAGTGAAATTATGCAGCAGGTGTGTTTCGTCTTTGGTATCGACCAAGCGCTGACTCCATATTATCACCCTGAAGCGAACCCCGTTGAACGCAAAAATCGTGACCTGAAACCGCAGATTGCCATCCACGTAGGTAAGGAACACTCAACGTGGGATATTCACCTGGCGGCCGTAAGGTTTGCCATGAATTCTGCCGTGACTAATAGCACAGGTTATTCGCCTGCTATGATAACATTCGGGCGTGAATTGCGTGCGCCCGCAGATGTCGTTAACGACATGCGCGCTATTGTAGATAGTGATAAGTTTATAGCTAACGTGACGCCTTTTCTTAAGCGTCTGTCAAATGTTCTAATAGATGCAAGGGACGTACATGAGAAGGCGCAGGAGACTCAGAAGAAGTACGCGGACGAGCATCGCCGGACTGCACCCGATTATAAAATAGAATAGAATAGAATAGAATCTTTATTTGCTTAGAATGTAGGTACATAAAAATAAGTTGTTGACATTATACAATAGAATCCATGTACATTCTGCCTTAATATAGCATGCAAATGTAATACATAACACTAGGATTATAAGGATATTACAAAGAATTATCATTCAAAAAGTCCTGCACAGAGTAATAACATTTGTCTACAAGTAATTCTGTGAAACGTTTTTTGAATTTTTGCAACGGTAAGTTTTTAATTTGGTCAGGTATTTTATTAAAGATTGCTGGGGCCATACAAATCACATTTTTCTTTAATAAACTAGTTTTATATACGCCCGTGCATAGTAGATTTTTGTATTGAGATCTCATAGCTGTACTTCGTTTTCTAGTTTCTATTAAAGTTGCAAAAAGACATCGATTTGTTATTACAAATATTGCCAATTCAAGGATATAAAGGCATGGGAAGGTTAGTAGTTTATGAGACTTAAATATAGGTACGCAGCTGTCTGTTACTTTAAGTCCAAATATAGCTCTCAGACAGCGCTTTTGAGCTTTGAAAATGCTTTCTCGATCACTACAGTGACCCCAAAATATGATACCAAATCTTAAGATAGAAATTACTAGACCATGGTAAGCCACAAGTATTGTCGATAAATTTACTTTTTTCGATAGGTTATGCAACATAAACGCGGCTGTGCTTAAACGTTTACATATATCTTCTGCCTGCGGCTTCCAAGTTAACTGGCTGTCAATTATGATTCCTAAAAATTTTGTGCTGTTTACTTTTTCTATAGTTTGGCCGTTGTAGATTATATCCATATCTCCTGTAGATATTCGTTGGTAAAAGTTCATAATTTTAGTTTTTTGAAGATTAATAACTAAATTATTATTATCAAGCCACTTTACTAAACTACTAATTGTATTGTTTATGTCATTTACATATGATTCTTCATTAATACGTGAAATAATAGTTGTGCTATCATCTGCAAATAATACCATTGGATGAAGTATATACCGTGGAAGGTCATTGATATATAATAAGAATAATAAAGGTCCAAGCACGCTGCCCTGCGGGACACCATATTTTATTTCCTTGAAAGACGATAAAGATTTTATTTCCTTTCTAGATTTCAAACATAGGCTCGATATCTCCGTACATTGTCTGCGACCTTTTAAGTACGTTTTTATTAAATGAAGGACATTGCCACGAATACCGTATGCGTGTAGCTTGTATAGAAGGGTATCGTGATCTACACAATCAAATGCCTTCGACATATCTGCATAAATTGCGCATACAGGTATTCTAGAGTCTACTTTTGGCATTATTCTATGGAGAAAGTCAAAAATAGCCATGTTTATGTTTTTATTTTTCCTAAAACCCTTTTGTTCGTCACATAGTATGTTGTATTTTGTGAGAAAGTTATAGAGAGATTCATAGATAATTTTTTCTATGATCTTTGAGAAGATGGGAATTAGGGCAATTGGTCTATAGTTTTCCATTTCGTCTTTATCATTCTTTTTAAATATTGGTTTTACTATAACAGTTTTTAGACTTTCTGGAAATACCCCAGAGTGTATGCTTACGTTAATGATATGAGCAAGGGGCGCAGCTATACAGTTAGAGACAAATTTTACAACTGTGGTTGAAATCCCGTCATAGCCAAAGCTTTTTTTATTTTTTAAGTTTTTTATAACACGCGTGACATCTTGAGGAATAACTGGGTTCATAAATATTGAATGTGGGTTCATATTTATTTTAATTGTGTCTTCTGACGTATGTTTTGGTATTCCTGAAATCTGTTCAATGAAGAAAGTGTTGAAAGATTCGGCTATTGCATTAGGGTTTGATATTACTTCATTTCCTTTTTTTATGTGAGTAATGGGTTCCCTTACAACTTTATTGTTATTAATAATTTGCCAAGCCGTCTTGGACTTATTTTTGGAATTATTTAATAAGTAGTTATTCTGAGCTTTCTGGGTTAGTTTAATGATTTTCTTAAATCTTCTCGAGTAATTAATAAATGTCCTTTTATTTTCACTAGTTGGTTTTAGTCTCTGTTTCCACAGTAATTGTCGTTGTCTTTTACTACATGTTCGTATCCCCCGAGAAACCCATTTTAATTTTTTCTCCGATTTTATAGTCACTAATTTGTGAGGGAAACAGAGATCGTGTAAAATTTGGAACATTTCTAAAAAGTTATCATAGGCTTTGTTGGAATCTTCAGTGCTGTATACATCAGAGAACGTTAGGCTTTGGAGATGTGTTCTAAATTTAATAAGATTTTCCTCAGTTATATCTCGTCTTAATGCTCTCCACGATTTTATTCGGCATAACTTGGTTTGATTGACTTTTATCTTCATTATTTGGGCTGTGTGGTCAGATAGCCCGAAGTCGATTACTTCATGTTCGCAGTTTTGCTTAAAATTATGTGCAAAATTGTCTAAACAAGTATTACTGATAAATCGCGTCGGTTGATTAATTTCTAGTTTAAGGTTGTAGCTCCTAAGAAAGCATTCAAATTCTACAGTCATTCTATTCCTGTTTAAAACATCTATATTAAAGTCTCCACATAAAATTACTTTTTTTTGAGGTTTGATACACACTTTTCTTAAGATGAGATCTAAATTTTCATAAAACTTACTTAGGTTACACAGTTTAGGAGGTCTATAAACACATATACATATTATTTTTTGTAAAGGCAATTCAACGGCACAACATTCTATAATTCCTGATATCGAGCACTTCATTATGTCAGGTAGCTCTTTATATTCATGCCCAGCTCTTATTAGGATGCAGGCACCACCACGTTTACAATTCTGCCTAGCATAGCATGCTGCTAACTTGTAATTGGGTATAAATAATAATTTTTCTTGGCCTGACATTATAAAATGCTCGGTTATACATATTACGTCCACAACTTTCTGTTCACTTGACAATTCTTTAATGTAAATATTTAATAAGTCTGATTTGTTTATAAGGCCGGCTATGTTTTGGTGCAGAATATTGAGAGAATTATAGAAAAAACTGCGAGTTTTGTTCCTCTGTACTAATAATAGTCGCTGATGATGTCTTAAAATTAGGATGCATTTTATCATTTATGTCAAGTTCACATATTTCATACTGAGTATTTACATTTTGAATATAAATAATCATATCATAAATATCATTAAAAATTGATTTCATTCCGGAGTCATTTATCATGCCCGTGCGTCTATTGAACATGGCTTCATCGAATGTTAAATTCTTGTTACAATCCAAAAAATAAGCATATTCATGAGTAGATGTATCCAAATATAACAAGTTATTAAAAGATTCGACTCTTGAATTGTATAGATAATTATAAGTGAATTTGTACGTTGGTGTGCATATAATTATATTCGTATTTGTAATCTCTTGTAAAACTTGTCTTATTAATAAAATGCTGTCATAATAATTACATGTGACTTGGAAGTCCTCGCCACCTATCAAAATAATGCAGTAGTCCAGCATGGTGAAGTTTACCAGTTTTTCTTTGATGCCTTTCAGGAGTCCTTGGATGTTTCTATGAGGTGTGATGTAGTGACAAAGTTCACATTTATCCATGGTTTTTTCTGCGATGTCAAGCAATTTATTCCTGTTGTCGGTGCTTAAGATGCATATTTTGCTACGTTTTAAATTACAGTGGTCCGGATTATTAACAACTTGTTTTGTTGGTGTAACAGTTTTGCTGTCCTGGCGTACAGAAGGATTATTGCAAATATTTACATCCGTTTGTGTTTGTTTGCATGCATGTTCCATTCTTTGTTGGTGTTTTAATTTTGCTGATGTATGATCCTCCGTTTGCGTGAGTTTATGATTTTTCTTAAGTTTTAATGCGGTTTTGGTGCTGGGTGATTTTAGTTTAATTGGACTGCAAGTGACTTTTTTGTACAGCTCATTTTGTTTGCTCAGATTAATGTTCATTGTTTTGAGGTTATTATTTTCTAAAGTCAAATCTTCAATTTCCAAGTGAGCGCTCTGTAGGTCAAGTGTGAGGTTGGTAATTTGCTCTCGTAGTTTCTTGATGTCATTGTCATCATCGTCAGATATCTCCGGTACACTAGTGCCTGTCTCATTTAAAGTCGTGAGTGTCGCAGTTACTTCGCTGTCATTCAATATTGGGTCTGATTTAGTCCTGTTACGGCGGAAAGTAATGTTTTCTAGGAAATTCATATTCATACTGGATATTTATATATGGATCAATTTCTACCAATTAATATTATATTTTATTACTTGGCAACACCACTTTAACAAATCTCCAAAAGACTCGTTTTCAAGTCTCGATATATCGATTTCTGAACGAAACTTCTTGCGTCAAAATTGTTATCAGTTGTTTGTGATTGGTCAATGTCGTTATGAATGCTCTACCTGTCTTATCTCTAGCAAGTAGTCCGGTGGGAACGATAACGGTACGCTGATTCCAGCCGCGACGGGTGGGCTCTGCTGACCAAGCATTCTCAATATTGTTAGAATGTAACTCTATACGCTAGATAATAAGTGAATGTTTATCCAGTTGTTAATTAAGATAGAATAAGTTAGTCTGAAATAAACGGTCGTCAAGTAAAGTTGTGCCTTTTAAAAACTCTCCAAGACTCCCCGGTAACTTAAGTGGCGCAGCCGGTAGGATACCCAAAATTTAGCCTGTGCTTCGAAGGACACTAAATCGGTTCTGTGCGCGTGGTATTGGGTAAACTCGAACCAAACAAATTCCTGTCAACCGGGTGCCGAGAGTTCCTGTTTCTACGATTGCTGCTCTACGGGAAGGCATGGGATCGAGCGAACTGTAAGTAGACCTTTTTACGATTCCTGTCTTGTCCTTGTTATTTCCTGTGGCTACGAAAGTAGATATATATCGTAATTTTCGAACTAAAATCGTCGAAAGTTATTTGACTTCATCAATATTTGTTAATTAGGTTATTATTTTAAGTGTGAAG
Organism: Diarsia mendica; assembly: GCA_949316265.1. Taxonomy (NCBI): domain Eukaryota; kingdom Metazoa; phylum Arthropoda; class Insecta; order Lepidoptera; family Noctuidae; genus Diarsia; species Diarsia mendica. Next base: position 8,142,732 of record OX438899.1, on the reverse strand, counting down.
TGTTTGAGCATTATTCTCGGAATTTTATATTTTTATATCTAAGTATTTTAAATTTTATATTAATAATTTTAATAATGGCAGACCAAGTACAAGTTATTCCAAGAGAATTGCTCTCCCTTATCCCTAAGTTTGATGGGGACCAAAATATGTTAAATTCATTTATCAAAAAGAGTGAATATATATTGAGAAATTTTAATGGACCGGTAAATGCGATACAATCAACATACGTATTTCATTGTATTACTAGCCGATTATGCGGTAGAGCCGCAACTCTACTAAGTGAAAGAGACGACATTAATTCTTGGGAACAATTGAAAAATACTCTCATACAGCATTTTGGAGACCCTAGATCAGAGGAGTGCGTAGCGATTGAGCTCGAGAATTTAAAAATTAAAAATGATGAAACTTACTTACAATTTTGCAACAGAATTCAACAAACGCGTAGCACCCTCTTCTCTAAGGTAAACTTGCTCACGGACGAAGGTTTAAAAGCTGCTAAAATGATAATTTATAATAATATGTGTCTTAATGTGTTTTTATACAATCTTCCGGAGGATCTAATTAGAATCGTACGTTTGAGAAACTCTAATACTTTAGAAAGTGCACTTAGCATTGTCATGGAGGAAGTTAACTTTCAGTATCAGTACAAAAATAAAAACAAAGCTCAGAAACAAACTTCATTACATAATCCTAATAATTCTGTAGATCCTAGATCGCCCAACAGCCAGCCTTTTAAATTTGGAATCCCGCAACGAGCGCAAAATAATACTAGGCCTGGTTTTAATAATGCTAATCGATTCGGCACACCACAGTTCACACCAACAAATTTTAAGTTTGGTATTCCAATAGTTCCTCAGCAAGGTTTTAGGCCCAACTTACATGGTCAACAAAATTTTAGATTTAGAATCGTTCCTCAGCAAGGTTATCAACCCCAATTTAATAATAATACTCCAAATCAGGCCAAGCCAATTTACAATGGACCAAATCAACAATTTAAATTTGGCATACCCCCACAAAATCAACCACAACGTAACCCACCACAGTTACAGGAAAGTGATGTCTCTATGCGCACAGCTCGCCCGATGAGACAAAACATGTTAAATATTTTACTCGATGACGATAATAATCTATTCTACAATATTGAACCCGTAGAGACCCCTTCAGAACAATCCAATCAAAATGTCGCTTATTATTTAGAAAATTATGCTTGTAATTTAGAAATGCCTGAAACTCAAATTGACAATGAGCCGCCCGAAAAGAAACATGATGAAAAACCACACGATGTTGAAAATTTTCAGGTACAAGCCTCCAATTTTCACCTGAAGTAATTCAGTTGAATTGTGATTCACTCCTAAAACTTCCGCATATAGAAATTCCCGAAATCAAGGCCCGTTTCATGATAGATACTGGAAGTACGCGGTCTTTCATAAGTCCTGTCAAAGCAAATGAATATTTTTCAAAATATAAATTATACGAACCATTTGAGGTCATAAGTACACACGCTCGTAGTCAACATAATGAAATAATTTATATACCACTTTTAAAGACCTTTAAAACTTTAGGTAAACATAAGTTTTACGTGTATGACGTAGATAAAAGATATGATGGTTTGATAGGCTCAGACTTATTAAAACAATTAGAAGCCTCTATTGATATGAAAAACCTAATATTACGTACACCCACGACAGACATTCGTATATTATATAACCCGCCATACGAGGTCACATTAGAACCAAGGACAGAGTCGCGAGTTAAAGTTCCGACCGATATGAAAAATGGAGATGCTATATTAAACTATACAGATTTCGGACAGGGTGTTAAGATGCCGAGTGCTCTCGTGAAATGTATCGATTCATTTGCAACTACAGTTATACAGAATGCTTCAGAAAATAGCGTCACATTAACGTTTCGGCAACCCTTGATTACATGTAAATTAAATGACAATACTTGTGAGATAAATATGACAAATAACGAACCATTGAACAACTTTGAAATCGACGATTTACTTAAAAATAACTTAACTAAATTACGACTGGACCACACCAATGCGGAAGAACGTGAGGCTATAACCAAATTATGTTTTGAATACAGAGACATATTCCATTGTGATGAACTCCCTCTTACTTTTACCAATCAGGTAAAGCATCAGATTAGAACTAAAAATGAAGATCCCATTTATGTCCGCCCCTATAGACTTCCACCGTCGCAAAATATAGAAGTACAAAAACAAGTTGAAAAATTATTGCAAAATGACGTCATTCAGGAATCTTTTTCGCCTTGGAGTGCACCCGTACATCTTGTACCAAAAAAAATAGACGCCTCGGGTGAACAAAAATATAGGATGGTTATAGACTATCGACGCTTGAATGACATAACTACGGACGATAAATATCCCTTACCTAACATAAACGACTTATTTGACAAATTAGGGAAGTCCACCTACTTTACGACACTGGACCTCGCAAGTGGCTACCACCAACTGGAAATAGAAAAACAGGATAGACCCAAAACTGCGTTCACTACCCCATCAGGGCACTTTGAATTCACTCGCATGCCCTTTGGCCTTAAGACCGCACCTGCAACATTTCAACGCGCAATGGATAACGTGTTGAGGGGATTGCAGGGTATCCATTGCCTGGTTTACCTAGACGATATAATAGTCTTTTCAAACAGCTTGCAGGAACATATAGATAAACTTAGGAAAGTTTTTGATCGACTTAGACAAACCAACTTGAAGGTGACGCTTGACAAATGCGAATTTTTACGTACAGAAGTACTTTATTTAGGACACAAAATTACCAAAGACGGACTAGAACCCAACAATGACAAAGTAAAAGCAGTACTAGACTTCCCGTTACCGAGAACGCCCACTGAAATAAAAAGTTTCCTGGGCTTAGTCGGTTATTACCGTAAATTTATAAAAGACTTTGCTAAAATCACGCAACCACTCACCTCTTGTTTAAAAAAACGAAACAAAGTACAGATCAGCCAATCCTTCATCGATGCCTTTAATAAGTGTAAAGAGTTGCTAGTAAACGCGCCTATTCTTCAGTTCCCCGATTTTTCCAAACCTTTTGTCTTAACCACGGACGCCTCCAATTATGCTCTAGGAGCAGTCCTTTCACAAGGCCCTATTGGAAGTGACAAGCCCATAGCCTACGCAAGCCGCACTTTAAATGACGCGGAGACACGTTATAGTACAGTAGAGAAAGAAATGCTAGCCATTATTTGGGCAACAAAACATTTTCGTCCGTACCTATATGGGCGTAAATTCATTATCTACACGGACCATCGTCCTCTAGCCTGGCTTACCTCATTTAAAGAGCCTGACAGTAAGCTCACTCGATGGAAGCTTAGATTGGCTGAATTCGATTTCGATATCATTTACAAAAATGGGAAACAGAACAGTAACGCGGATGCCCTGTCACGCATAAAATTAAATATACTCACCAATAATAATGATAACGAATCCATGCAGTGTAACGCAAGTGACACGAACAAAGATAACGATACAATAGTTATCTCCGATTCATCGGAAACGATTAGTGCGCCTTCACTTACCTCTTATCCAGTCCGCTCTGCAACATCTAGTACTATTACAGCCTCGTCATTACCTGAAACAATTCACTCTGCCGAGGATGTTGATACCGACGGAATCCCCATATTAAACGAAGCAGTAGACACGAAGCCCCACCAAGTTCTTGTCTTTACCTGGAACAGAAACCAGACATTAGTTAAAGATTTATCACGAGATAAACAAAAGGTTTTAGAGGTTCACTTACCTGTTGATAATCCCAGTTTAGTTAAAAACTTCTTACTAGAATACATAAAACCTAAAACTAAATACTTCTTTTATTTCGAAGACAAAATACACAGAAGTCAGTTTACGGATGCCGTTACTCGATTATTTAAAAAGGATACAGTTAAAATTTATGAATGCACTAAAAGAGTTGTATACATCGAAGACGAGGACGAGCAACGCGCAGTTATACTTACGTATCATCGCGGTAAAACATGTCACCGCGGAATTAAAGAAACGCTCATGCACCTTAAACGGACATACTACTGGCCCAGCATGGATATAACTGTTGCTACTGTGATTAATAATTGTGACATCTGTAAGACAATGAAATATGACCGCAAACCCATTAAACCGCAATTACAGCTTACTCAAACCCAAACCAAACCATTTGCCGAAATCTTCATAGACCTGTATTCCATTGAAGGGAAATGCCTTCTTACCATAGTTGATGCATTCAGCAAACTAGGACAAGCCTTTGAATTATCCAATCGCTCGACTCCTGAAGTAGTTCGCGCACTTATCAAATATTTCTCATTTTATGGCGTACCAAATAAAATCAGTGCTGACCCTGGGTCAGAATTCAACAACACTTTATTGAAAGAAACTCTTCAATTCTATAAAATAGACTTGCACATAGGCACTGCACATAATCCCAATTCCATGGGAATAATAGAGCGCTTTCATTCTACTATTGCAGAGATATATCGTAGCGCTAAATATGAACATAAAATAACAGACGCAGCCAACGTCATGACATATGCGATTATGGCCTACAATCAAAGTATTCATTCCACGACAGGTCTTACACCCTTTGAAGTTGTTTTTGGCCATACAGAATCTAATAGTACTTTTGCCGTAAATTTCGAGAAACAATACACACAACAGTTAGTGAAAGATCATGTTCAGCGAACGAAATATCTCTATAAACAGCTAACAGATAAAATAATACAAAATAAGGAAAAGGTAAAAGAAAAACGTGGCGGAGAGACGTCATTTGATGTACAAGAAGGGGATGATATATACATAAAAGGGGCCAACATCAGACGTAGTAAAGATAAACCTCGCTACCAAAAAGCTACAGTAACCGGAGATATTACTAGGAACACTTGTCCAGTTAAAATCAAAACCCGCGATACCAAAGTACCTATTAAGGACATTAAACGACCTTCGCAGGTACCTGCTCGTGCTCCTGATCCTGACCTTCAGGACCCAGGCCCTTCAACTACACAGAATTAATAAGAATCCAGGAGTGATTCTTACGAAGCAAGGTCAAGCTAGAGTAAGTTATGATAAGTGGAATATTATTAAGGTTCTAGACTTAAGTTCGATGCGAGAAGACTTAGAGTTGAATATAAAAAAATATGTAGATTTCAATAACCAAGTCAGGAGTTACTTTGGAAATAAAACATTCGATCGACAATTGATGAACGTGAAGTTTCAAACCGATTATGTCATGAATTCCAGTATAGAAAAATTCAACCAGGTATCTCCGTCGATTAGAATTAAGCGAGGGATCTTTAACCCCCTAGGATCTATTATTAAGATAATTAGTGGTAATTTAGACTATGACGATGCTATCAGGTACGAACAATTGATTGGGGATATAAAAACACGTCAAGACACTTTAACAAAAAAAGTAATCGTTATTTCAGAAATGTCCAGATCGCTAATTAACGTGGCGAATTCTACTATGAATAATTTCATCCACATAAATGAAGAGTTATGGGAAATGCAAAATTGGATACACAAAACTAATATTAATATAACAATACATAATTTCGTTATCGTGTACAATTTATTCTTACATCATTTCCAATTACTCTACATTCGGTGGGATGTAATCGAAACTTCGGTAACCTTCTGTAAACTAGGTATGTTGCATCAGTCTCTTATAAACTCAGATGAATTACTAGAATTATTAAAAGTAATAGAACAAACTAATAAACTTGTATATCCAGTTAATTACGATAATCTAGTAAAATTAGAACAGTGTATAAGTATAAAAGCATTTTCAAAAGGAAGTCAAATAACATTCGTTTTAGATGTACCTATAGTAAAAAATGATATATATAACTACTACCAAGCAATCCCGATTCCTACAACTAATACTTCTAACCAAACTACACTCATAATTCCAAAATATCCTTACCTGCTAGTAAAAGGGTCGAAAATGGTCTCGCTCTCCCAGCCATGCACCGAACTCTATGAGGAGACATACCTATGTAATGAAGGTATGATGCCTTTCGTGGAAGAAGATACTTGCATAGTGGCCTTGATGAAGTTCTCCAACAACATTAGTTCCTGCAATTCAGTTCCAGTCGAAATCAATAACCTAAAGATCCAGCCTGTGGGGAAAGACCGATGGATACTCTACAGTAAAGTGGAAACCATCCTATCAAAGACCTGCGAAAATAATGAAATAACCAAAGAAAAGATACGAGGTACTTACTTCTTGATACTAGACGATAACTGCAATGTCCAGATTGGCGAAATGACTCTCAAAACCCGCTATAGCACCACGAGTAACTTGAACCAGCCGAAACTACCTATCATTAACCTTCCTGAAATCGTGCTCTCCGAATCTCAGATGCAGCGAAAACCTATTAACTTGGATACAAGTGATTTAGTGAATTTACAACAACTCAATGGCCTGTTAAAAATCAGTGAAAGTGAAGTGGAAAATAACCGTGAGGCGGTGATAAATGTGAAAACTGTTAGCATCGGAACTCTATTATTATATATAATCATAATTTTAGGCATTTCTGTAACTCTAATATATAAGTACTGTAATTTCAGATTTCAAAATAATCCGAGCGATAACAGTCCCTCGGATAATTTTGAAGCTGCGGGGGGAGGCGTTATGAATGCTCTACCTGTCTTATCTCTAGCAAGTAGTCCGGTGGGAACGATAACGGTACGCTGATTCCAGCCGCGACGGGTGGGCTCTGCTGACCAAGCATTCTCAATATTGTTAGAATGTAACTCTATACGCTAGATAATAAGTGAATGTTTATCCAGTTGTTAATTAAGATAGAATAAGTTAGTCTGAAATAAACGGTCGTCAAGTAAAGTTGTGCCTTTTAAAAACTCTCCAAGACTCCCCGGTAACTTAAGTATGTTCCAAATGATGAATCAGCTGTTGCTTGTTTACAAAAAGACAAGAGATTTTTCAAGTCACTACTGGTTTTATAAACAAAATTTGTACTTAACTCTTCGAAATGATGTTCTTGTTAGTTATATGTCACTATTTAGTTATTCCCGTCTTCAGGCATACAATTTCACCGCTTTTAATGGTGTTTAATTATGTATTTCAGGTCACTTTAGTCAGAACACTTTGATCTTCACATTTAGTTTGTTGCACAGAATATCCATAAGATAACACTCTCACTAGTGCTATACGATGCACCGAGTATTATAGACAATATTTAAGTTACTTTAGAAGCCAAAAAACATTAAAATTAAATATAAATACGTAGACTGATGTTAACATTGGCTAGTGTTGCCATATCCTATCCATATATAAGGTGGGTGATTTGGTGTTACTCAAAACCCAAGGGTCTAATGATACTGGTCGAGGGCAAACTCCAAAATTTATTCCTAGGCGTGACGGACCGTACAAGATACGCGAAATCTTAAGTAGTACGATTTATAGTCTTGAGCGTGTCAATGGGGAGATATTAGGAAAATATCATGCCTCTCAACTTACGCCTTTTATCGGGCAGATGCAAAACCCTTTGCAAGAAAAGCGGAAGAGAGGCCGCCCGCGTAAATCTTAAAATTTTCAGAGTTATAGTTTCGTTTTAGTTTTTGTTTTGTCCTAGTCCAAACGCGAGGACGTAGTGTTTGAACTAGAGGGGGAGCCTGTAACGCGACAGCCTTGCTCCTCGGCGCATCAAAGCTTGCATGCCATGCGCGAAAGACGCGCATGCGTATGACAGAAGGCGATGTGTCAGATAGGCGGCGACGTTGGATTGTGTGACGTTGGTTTTATTATTTGTAAACCCTTTTCTTTAAAATAAATGTTTGAAGGTGCTTACTTGATTTTATTAAGTGTAAGCCTTTTACACCTGTAATAAAGAAAACTTTTTCCTCATTCTATACGTGGCTAAAACTCTATCGCGCTCATTCATTTAGTCTATGGCCGATCGCCATTGTTACAGTATGACCATTTTAAGTGTGAATTTCATGGTGGCGCCACTGGTCAAGAAAAAATGCATCACTACGTCAAACTTAATACATATATTTTAGTTCCGTGTTTGCCCGCATGCATGAAAACCGAATAATTTTTCCCGCTATTGTGAAATAAAATCAGAACTCGTTTTAACTGTTGAAGATGACTTTTTAGCAGTATTTTCTTCACAAGTGTGTTGAAAAACGTCGTATGATACACGTGTGTATTGATGATTACCGTCCTCGGCTTTCTTAAGACCCTCACCTGACGCCTCGGGTCTCAATGGTGCCTCAGCGGTAATCACCAACGTTACACACTTGTACCATAATGTACTATTACTTAATTACCTTGTTCAATGTCATTAGCCAACATACCAGTGTGACCCTGAGTCCCCTGACAACACTGTAGTGGTGACATTGGTCACAATGTGTATTAGCATCAGCGGGTACAGCTGTTACTTTGAGCTCTTAGGCATGGAAACTATTATTTGACCTTACGCATAACTGTCTTACAAAATAGGGTACTGCAGTTCCCCAGTAACTTTAAAAACTCAAAGCAGCAGCGGTTTGGATCAAACTCAAAGCATTTATTTCAATTCATCATCATCATCATTAAATTTCAGCCGAAAGACGTCTACTGCTGGACATAGGCCTCCCCTAAGTGTCGCCACACTCGCCACATTGACCGGTCCCGTGCGTCTCGCATCCAGCGGATCCCCGCAACCTTCTCCAGGTCATCGGTCCACCTCGTTCATCGGTCCACCTAGTATTTCAATTAGACCATTAAATTTGAAATTCAAAATGACAAAAAAGGGAAGCTACTGAGTCACAAGGCATATTAGCTTCCCGTCGGGGCCGCAGATTATAGAACGAGATGACGTGGCCTCGGCGCAAGGGCAAAGAAGGAACATGGGTTCGGTTTTTAGTCAGTAGAAGTCTGATTTATAATCAGAGAGAGAGTTACGGTCCACTGCAGGCGCGCATTGCCGGGGCACCCTTTTATAGGCACCGATTCGCGAGATGCGCGAACCGCCATTCTTTCTAGACTTTGTGCCCACCGACCAATGGCAACGCATGAAGCGACGGAGCGGCGTTTTCAGGTTTTGACGTGTCCGCGAACCTGTCGTCGCAAGAACGCGGCTCCGCCGCTGTCGGCCTATCACAGCGTTGTTTACCTTCACGACTCGACGGAGCGGCGTAAACAGGTTTGGACTTGTCGCCCGGCCCGTGCCTCCGTCGTTTTACATAACAATAAAACACCTTATATGCTAACAAATCTTAAACCTAACTTATTATAATGCCAACATAATTTCTTATTCTAAACATTGGTGGTTTATATAAAATAGGATTCCTTAAATCTAACTTATATAGTCTTATCCTAAACAGTGGCGGCGGTGCCGCTAGATTGTACCTATGTCGCTGCCGTGCACAAAAATGTTGTAGTTGGCCATTCTGAAGCGTAGATTTTTATGGAGAAGAATGGGCAAGAAATACTGTGTGGACACTCTCTTAAATCATAATATTGTCACTAAATCGCAGTTACGTTATTGATCATGTTGTAATTATGCTTAAATGTATGGAGAACGATCTTCTTCAATTCAATTCTTTTATTGCATCAAATATGGTAGGTACCATCGCGTACAATAATGCATGGGAAGTTCAGAAAAAATACCGTGTGAAGCAAGAAATGACGCCACCTGGCGTAAATAAGTACTCGATTAGAAACATTGATTATATTGTTGATGCTACACTAACTAGAGGGCGCTCACGCTGTATAAAATGTTCATGTAGTTTCTTTTTCTGTATTTTACATTCAAATAATTTATAATCAATTATTTCTATTATATAAATTTATTCCTAACTACTTATTATGTTTGTTTAAATTGAATATTATTATCATTTTATAACTAGGTATCTGATTTTAATTATCTATGTTTTAGTTTTCAAACTTGAGGGTAGGTCGAATATGAATTCATAAATTTTGTAGGTAGTAGAAATAATTAGATTGAAGATTTAGATGAGTTAAATGACTAAGCTCAATTGATTGTTCGTTATGTTTGTTTCGATTACCTCATTCGAGTGTGTTTAGTTCAGTTTTATTTTAATTTAGGTGAATTAACTTATTTCATCAAAATGAGTACGCGTTGTAATATTGTTTTCTTTACAAGAGCTCAAATAACTGATTTGCAAAATCAAGGCAAAAACTTATCGACACTCGAAACTTGTCGACGTATCTTATTGTTAACGTAAGTAGTTTAGATTTCAAAATTTTTATAAGAAAAAAAAATGTTTTAGTTACGTCTATACTACTTAATAAATAATCATTATTGCGTGTTATTATATTTATGTTATAATTATTGTTGCAGAGAAAAACAGTTGTTCTATTGGTACGACGATTTGAAGACGAGGGATCTTTGCAACACCATCAAAGAACTAGTAGACCACGGCTCATAAACACATTACAGCGTCAAATCGTGTTATGAGAGTATGAAGAAAATGGATTCCTGCCGATGACCGACTATGCTGCTTTATATGACTCAAGTGTTGACAATGCCCGTCGTGCTCTTATAAGTGAAGAGCTGCACTATAGGAGGCATGTTGTGAAACCCTGGCCCACAGAAAACCATTAAAGGACATTGATTTGAGTAACTTTTAAGTCCAGTGAACACGGACGCTTATGTTTGTGGTGTAGAAATATTACGTGATAAACAAGTGGTTATGTGTGTCCAATATGCTGGTCATATTGCAGTGAACGTGTGGGGATAGATAAGTGTTGCCGATCCAGGATTTATATTTCATAATACTTAAAAATAATATTACTTAACTTTAGTACTTATTTTTTATATTAACTGGAGACCGGGTTATTATAACCTATGACTTACGTATTTTTAATAACTAAAAAAAGTCAAACAATTTTTTTTTTTTACATTACATAAGAACCTTTTCGTATGTTTTTGTGCAATTGCTATCCTACCTATTTAATTCATTTAATTTAACTTTTCACTTTTGTGATAAAATAATCCGGTCTCCTGTTTGTCTTTGTTGAGGTTACAAAAGCTTCAATCCTCTTTCCGATTTTGGAAACGAATACTTAAGCTATGGCCTCAATAAGAAGTTTTATATAATATAATAATGTTGAACGATAATAAATGTCTGTTTTTGAATAATAAACTGTAAGAAATAAACCTCTAAAATTTGTGTGTGTTGAAAAATTGGCAACAATTATTTTATGTTTTATACTCTAGCAACACTTGGTGTCTATGCTTTGAAATAAAGGCTTGCTACGTCCGTCGCTTACGATCGTCTAAAGTTATTTTAATATCCCAAAACCACAATAATTTCATCAGGTTATGGGCCCAGAACGCTGTAACCGCGGAGATAATTATTGGTTTTGGATTTACAAGGAAAAACGTGGTAAACAGCGTTGCAATCGAAAATTATTCGGCGGCCATTTTGGTCAGACGGGGCTTTTTCTTGGTAACAAAGAAAAAGATAAAAAGGAGCATCGGAGCGTCTCAGGCGTGTGCAGGCGTGGTCGGCGAGGTCAAATCGTCATCAAAATCAACGTGTTCGGCGAGGTCAAATCGTCATCAAAATCAACGTGGTCGGCGAGGTCAAATCGTCATCAATCAAAATCAGCGAGGTACCGGCGAGGTCAAATCGTCATCGCAACGAAAAACAGGTTAGCAAGATGGACACATCAATAAATTTTAATAATATCGACGGGAATTCCAAACTGGAGGGTCCTCACAATTGGAGTGTGTGGAAATTTAAAATCCGGGTCCTGTTGATGGCAGCAGGGGTGTACGATAATGTCAACGGCAACAATATCAAGCAGGAGGATACCAAGTGGATCAGTAGCGACGCGAAAGCACAAGGTATCATTGTGACGCGTCTATCAGACAAAGTTATATCACAGGTAGTGAGTTGTAATACAGCTCAAGAAATATGGGAAAAACTGCATACCATCTTTGAGCAAAAAGGAGAACTGTCATTGCATTTAGTACAGGAAAAGTTTTTTGCATTAAAATATAACGAAAAGGAGACTATGTCTGAGTTTTTGGCCAGAGTAGAGGACTTGTTATATAACCTGAAGTCCTTGGGCTCAGAAATCCCTTCTTCAATGGCCATAACCAAAGTAAATACTTGTTTACCAGTACAATACTGTCACTTTGTGTCTGCGTGGGAGTCAGTGCCTAAAGATAAGCAAACTATGGCAGAGCTGACAGCTCGGTTACTAGTGGAGGAGCAGCGCTATCTATCAAGGGGTGGAGGTGCAGAGGAGGCTTCATCAACAGCATTAGTCACAAAGTCAGCGAAGAAAACAAGAAAGTGTTTTAAGTGTGGCAAGGTGGGACACTATAAAAGTGAGTGCAAATCAAAAAATTCTAATTTTAATGGTAAAGACGGTAAAGTCTGTAGCATTTGTAAGAAATCTAACCACACTGAGGACAGTTGTTGGTTCAAAAATAAACCAAAAGGTAATGCATTAAGTGCAACTCTATTGACAACTTTTACAGGAGAAAATGTATGGGTTATGGATAGCGGAGCCACCGAACATATGTGTTTTGATAAAGATGTTTTTTCAACGTTTGAAAAGTTAAATGAACCTCGAAGTGTCACTATAGGTGATGGCTCTACTATCCATGCCACAGGTCTTGGAAACATACAATTACAAGCTTACAACGGAGTTGATTGGGTTGCTACAACTTTACATGATGTTCTTTTTGTGCCAGAGTTAAAGGTAAATTTATTCTCGGTCACAGTAGTAATTCATAAAGGTTTTTCTATGAAAATGGATAGTAATTGTTGTAGAATATATAATAATAATGGTGATTGTGTTGCTTTGTCCAAACCAAAAGGTAAATTATTTATAATGGAGTTTCAGTACTCAAACAGTTCATGTGCCTTTTCTGTCCCATTAAGTGAATGGCATAGGAGGTTAGGGCATCAGGACACAGAACATGTAAAAAGCATTTTAAAAAGAAGTAATATTCAGGTAAATGAGAGTAACAAAAGTTCGTGTGTTTCATGTTTAGAAGGTAAACAACATAAACAATCGTTTCCATTGAGTGAGTCACATGCTGAAAAGCCGGGTGAAATGTTACATTTAGATTTATGTGGGCCAATGGAAGTAGAATCATTAGGTGGGTCTAGGTACTACCTTGTTATAAAAGATGATTTCACAAAATATAAGACAGTGTATTTTCTTAAACAAAAATGTGAAGTGTATGCAAAAGTGAAGTGTTTTTTGCTTTTTGTGACCAAGAATCTTGGTTATTCAGTAAAAGTACTGCGGAGTGATTGTGGTACTGAGTTTGTCAATCGTGAAATGTCAAGTTTACTAGAAAGTTTCGGTGTAATTCATCAAACAAGTGTGCCTTACACACCAGAGCAGAATGGTAGGGCAGAGAGGGAGATTCGCACAATAACAGAATGCGCTAGAACAATGTTATTGTCAACAGATTTTAACAAGAACATGTGGGCTGAGGCCGTAAATACCGCAGTTTTCGTGTTAAATAGAACAGGAAAAAGTAGGGTAAAGAATATCACACCATATGAGTTGTGGTTCAACACATCAATGTTTGAAATCAAAAAGTTACAGGAATTCGGTTCCAGTGTAGCAGTTCTAATTCCGAAACAAAAAAGACGTAAGTGGGACTCGAAGTCTGAGATGGGTTACTTTGTAGGTTATGGGGAGACGTCAAAGGGTTATCGTGTTTATTTTCCAAAGAAAAACGACGTTCTTGTGAAACGTGAAGTGGTTTTTATTAAAAACAGTGATACAAAATCGAATGAAAGTTTAAAATCACAAAATAGCAGTGAGTTTCCGAACGCAAAATGTTCAGAAAATTTAGTTGACGTTTGCAACATAAAATGTCACGAAAATGGTGAAAGTGATGATCCGTCTTCAGAAACCCCCGATTCGGACAGCGGCGATCAGTTTTCGGAGTGCATAAGCCTTGATTCACCAGTAGACCTGCAAAAAGATAACCAGTTAGCACAAAAATCTGAAGAAAATAAGTTGCAGCAGTCGATCCGGGAATCTGAAAAAGAAAACGAAACGTTAGTTACGTCAGATGAACAAGAAAGTAAAGAAACAGAAGAATATTCACATCCCAAGAGAAATCGTAAGAAACCTGAAAAATATGGGGATTATCAGTGCTACTCGAGTGTAGGAGCAATAACCTATGAGGAAGCAATGTGTACTGATGAAAGCAACAAGTGGAAGGAAGCGATACAAAAGGAGTTGGATACTCTAAATGAGAATAATACATGGGAAATAGTGGAGAGTGTGCCGGAGTGCTCAGATATAGTGTCGAGTAAGTGGGTGTTGTGTACAAAAGAAATAAATGGTGAAAAAGTGTATAAAGCCAGGTTAGTTGCCCGTGGATTCGAGCAGAGTGACTGTGATTCCGATGTGTACTCACCTGTAGCTAAATTACCTACATTCCGCTTATTCATGGCCGTAGCTAATAAACTGAAATATCCGGTGTATCAAATGGATGTAGTAGGAGCATTTCTTCATGGAGATATTGATGAGATAGTTTACCTAAAACTTCCAAATGGTCAATTTGCTAAGTTAAATAGATCACTGTATGGCTTGAAAAAATCTCCAAAAAATTGGAATCAAAAATTTGATAATTTCATGTTAACACAAAAATATTTGAAATCAAAAAATGATCCATGTTTGTACATGAAGAGACAGGATAAAACAGTAATGTATGTTCTTCTTTATGTAGATGATATTTTGTTATTTGGAAATGAGATAGATTTATTCAAAAATCAGTTGAAGAATAACTTTAAAATGAAAGATATGGGTTTGGCTTCTAACTACTTAGGTATTGAAATAAAACAGAAAGGTTCTCAAACAATATTAAATCAGAAAAAATATTTATTAAAAATTCTACAAATGTACAATATGTCAGATTGTAAAGTTGTTAGCACACCAATTGAACAAAATTTTAATTTTGACCTTTTGAAAAGGGAAAGTTCTGAGAATCAGGAAGTTGAGAAAAAATGTAGGCAAATGATTGGTAGCTTGATGTACGCTGTGTGTGGCACAAGACCAGATTTATGTACAAGTGTATTTTTTCTTGCTAGATATCAGCATGTAGCTAGTGAGTATTTATATAAGTGTATTAAAAGAGTGTTGCGTTATATAAAAGGTACTTTAGATCTAGGTTTAATATTTGAAAGTGATCAGTCACACATACTTGGATTTGTTGATGCAGATTGGGCAGGAGATACTGTAACCCGTAAGTCAACTTCGGGATACATGTTCTTTTTATTTAATTGTTTAGTTTCCTGGAATTGTAAAAAACAAAACTCTGTTTCTTTGTCCTCAACTGAGTCCGAGTATATAGCACTCAGTAATGCAATTTGTGAGTCAATTTGGTTACAAAATTTACTTTTAGATTTTAGCATTAAGGTAGATATTAATATTTTTGAAGACAACCAGTCAGTTATAAAGCTTGCCTATCATAAAGAGAATAATAAAAGGTTGAAACATGTAGACATAAGATATCATTTTATTGTGGAAAATGTAGAAAATAAAAAAGTCGGTTTGAATTATATAATGTCAGAGAATAATTTGGCCGATCTCTTAACAAAACCACTGGGTAAAATTTTATTTGAGAAACATAGGGATGCTATTTTGAAAAGTGTGTAATTCTAAGTTAAGAATAATGTTCATTTAGAAACTGTATTAGTTCATGCAAATGTGTCCTAAGTTATGTTTATTTTTTTCTCTTTGTATTGAAATGTTAAAAGAAAATATTTGTTGAGAGGGGGTGTTGAAAAATTGGCAACAATTATTTTATGTTTTATACTCTAGCAACACTTGGTGTCTATGCTTTGAAATAAAGGCTTGCTACGTCCGTCGCTTACGATCGTCTAAAGTTATTTTAATATCCCAAAACCACAATAATTTCATCAGTGTGTTTTATTGTTTGTCTCCGTTCATCCCTGTTGCTAACTACTACTAACTCGAATATTATATTTTTGAATGATATGCGCACTTATTAGCTTAATGAAAACATTCCTTATGGTTTCTTTCGTATTTTTTTTTATCATTTAACTTCTCACATCCAACGTATAATAATACGTGTTTCCTAACTTCTTACTTACCTAACCTATTCCCAAGTCAAAGTTCATTTTTTTCTATATCTCAACAGAATAGTTTACATTTAGATAAGACTAAGTTATAAAAATCTACCTCCATTTTATTTCACCTACAGATGACACCGGGTAATCCGGATATTGTCATTGCGGAAAGTAAAAACTTTAAAGGTTTAATTTCTTATTATTATTTAAGTAGGAATTACAAATAAAATTTCTGTGAGGTAGAAACAGAAATAAAACTTATGCCACCTACAAGTGACACTGGGGATTGAAGAGTTTAATATCACAGTTGTGCAGAAACCAAACGCCATCTATTAATTATTTTCGAAAATTTGATTTCTACCTTCACAGAAAAATAGGCCCTAAGGTATCCATGCACTTTTGTGGGCGACTGTACATGAAGTTCTTATACAAAATATTTAGTAACACATATTTGGCCAATATAAAATAGCATGCAATAGTACAAGTTTTTACACTTAAGATACAGTTAAATATGTCTGTGCTTTAATGTATAGAATTTACAGGGACACTACTTCCTTCATCGTATCGTTATTACCAAGCCTGGTGTCAGAGTTTGTATGCCGTCCATGTACCTCTGACTTGGTTTTATATACCGTCGAGAAATATCTCTCTAGCTGCTGGTTTCCTCACGATGTTTTTAAGAATTGCCACATTTACGAAGTTAAATATTGATTTAGTTTGTACTTTATTTTATTTTATTTTTATTAAGAGGAACAACAAACAGTTACATTATAAGGACTTATATCTAGTTTAACAATACTTTCATTTTGCTAATAATGCAACCCACAACGCTGTCCACGGGTTATCTTATTAGTTTAATACAAACAATAATCGCCAGGGGCGACAGAAAAAAAAAAACAGAAAAAAGTGCACAATAAGGCTAGATAATATCAATATGAGACAATAATGAGAAGAGTTTATTTGATTAATGGTAATACAATTAATTTATAAGAGTTCTGAGGATCAGACCTTTGAATTTTCCTAGCGAGTTGTTGAAGATGTCAATATTTAGAAAGGTCTTGTTGTACAAGTCAACCATGTGGCGGACGGGTGAGCGCAGGCCGGAGTTAGTTCGGCAGGAAGGAATTGCGAATAGCGTAAATGCGCGCACCTGACGCTTGTGGAAGGTTCTAGGTATTGCGTAGCAGATCATATTATTCAGATTTATGCAGTTGAATTTATTTCTAACAATTTTGTATAGCGTCATAGCTTCTAGGTATTTTCTTCGACAGTTAAGGGATAAAAGTTTGTACTTGCTGAGTAACTGGGTATAGGGCAGGTAAGATCGATGGCACCTATAATGCATAGCGCGTAGAAATTTGCGTTGTACGATTTCAATTATTTCCGCGTATTTCTTATAAAAGGGGTTCCATATCGAAACCGCATACTCCAGTTGAGATCGCTACTTCGATCCATTATTGAAGTTCATTACCACCAGGTGCAACATAGCCACTGTAACATAGCTGCTTCCTTAGGGTAGGTGGGTGAAATTAAAATGAAAGGAAGTAGACGTTACCATATCAGTTTATTAGAAAAGTTCTAGAAGTCGGTTAAGCCGGGTCGTGGAAAGGGTATCGAGCTTGCGTTAGGATAGAACTGCCGAGAAGCGGCACTGCCCTGCAGACGTCGGACGTAGGGTGCGGCTCCGGCGTGGATGTCCAGGGATCCGGGGCGCAGCGACAGGAGATGTCCAGCCACTCCCCTGCTGCTGCGGCGGTAGGATGTTAGAACCGCTTCTGGTGTCTGCGCGGCCGCTGGCTGAGAGGACCGCGAGGTGCAACATTGACTATTGTTCTGCAGTGAGGTATTTAAGAGCACCGCAGCCCAACACTGGCACATTGCAATTTCTGCAGCCATTCCTACAACTTCAAGTACTTACTCACACCACAATGAAGACTTCTGTATCATTCGCTTTACTGTGTTTTTGGTAATTGCCTAACTTCAAAGTCAGTAACTGTGAATAAGTCAACACGCCGTTGCCACTCACATCTGCCTTGTAAATACCTTTCGTTAATATTTTATGGAATATGTACCTACCTATAAAAATAAACCATTAGAATTTAAGGGGCCGGTGAACGAACATTCTCCATACAAGCGTAATACCAAAATCATTCGCGATACGAACATATTACCAACTTAAAATTATGTTATTCGGATACAGACGATATTTATCTAGGTTCCTATTAAACTTTTTTTTTTAAAATTTACTATTTACGAAATGCAAGCGAATTGCTATTTACTATTGACGAAATGCAATTCGCTTGCATTTCGTAAATAGTAAATGTTTAAAAAAAAAAGTTTAATAGGAACCTAGATAAATATCGTCTGTATCCGAATAACATAATTTTAAGTTGGTAATATGTTCGTATCGCGAATGATTTTGGTATTACGTTTGTATGGAGAATGTTCGTTCACCGGCCCCTTAAGTAAAGTTAACCCTATTTCTATTCACATTTATGACCTGGTATCTTGGAATTGGACGTCTAACCAACTTAGCAGGTATGCTTGCATTCAATACACGCGTAGACACTACTCAAAGCCCCACATTTTGTTCTTTAGAAAATAAGTAATGTCTGGCGGCTCTGGGCTCTTGGAATAAAAGGTCCTTAACCGGATTGTATAATGTTAGCGTTATCATACCTAAAATCTGAGTAAACGTCAAACAAAGATTAAATAGAGCGTGGGTGCTAGTTTAGCTTTAAGCAATTTCACTTAATCTTAATTAATCTTTGAACTGGCGTTCATAAAGAAGATTACGCTAAGAGCTGTTGGTAATCTGAACACAAAATTTTTTGACGGCTTAATGAGCGGTCAATAATAATTGTTACTTTTTAACTGACTGCAAAAAAGGAGGAAGTTTCTTATTATCATTATTTTCACTACAGAGACCGCTTTATAATTAGGTACCTATTAAGCGTTAATTTCATCAATATTGCATCGTTGCTTTTTTTCCGTCCTATGCCGAGTGTTCAAAGTCTAAGGGCGCCTTTAAATTTAGCCGCGGAAGAAAGGCGCGGCTAATTTAAACCCGCAGCGCGGGTGTAGCGGGGCTGCAGCGCTGCCACCGCGTGTTTTTATTTAGATGGATGTGTAAAACAGCGCGGCGGCAGCACTGCAACCGCGCTGCCACCGCGCGGCATTTTGCGGCTAATTTGAAGGCGGGCTTATTCATGTGTGCCTAACTACCGTACTCAGAGAACTTTAATGATTACTTATGCCATTACTTAGTAAAGGTTTTGACAGTTTTGTCATATAACAACTGTCAAAACCTTTACTTACTGAGTGCGGCAGTAAGTATGACTACAATTTTAGACATTGATCTAAAAGTGTAGTCGGTTGTTGTGTCCGTAGTTAGTAAGACTGATTTATAAAATCCAATGCGGTGGTCGTGTAAGGAAAGTGTATACTGTAGTGTACCGATCAGGGGGTCTAAAATGGTCACTTTAGCACATCATAATTATTATGAATTACGTAAAAAAGCGTTAAATGAATCTTTCTTAGCAGTAACTGCGTCTGTGACCTAGGAAAATAGATCGTAATAAAAGTCAAAATTCGTAAAATGGTCACAAACGCAGTTATGATCTGCTAAAGTGGTCATTCAAGACCTCCGGACAGTAGTAATCTGTGACAGTAGTTTGCCAACAGTCACTGTTTTGGTTCTTGCACTAGTACTCGCCACTTTTCTTCATTTCACACAATGTTTTACTACTTTTTTAGTGTTAATCTGCGTTCAGTTTACTATTTCATATTATATTAATCTTCATTAGATTTCATTGATTGTTATAGCCTAACTAGCTTGGAACTGAATTGTTATCTATATTTAAAGAACTGAACGCGATCAGTACATCTAAACCGAGTTCAAAAACTGTCATTGTCATAATGGTTACGGATCTGACTCTCCACGCTCTTAAACAACGTTTAGATATGCAGGTCGGGTTCATTTTTGCATTAGAGAAGGTTGCTCTTACTTTTCTTTCAGGGTTTCAATTTATACAAATAAAACAACAAAATACAAATCCAACATAATGCTTTATTTTACAAATACTATGTAATCGCCATCTAAATGTCACGCTATAGTACATACCTAGTATATTACATACATTTGGAGACACCGCATTATATACAGAAATTTCAACATTCAATAATAATTATGTAAAGTTATAAGGCACATTAAAACATCTTATTACATTTCTATTAAGTTATAATTCTATTAATTTACTAACTATACAAATGTGAATGCACGATTTTTTTACGTGCAGGGTGTGAAGTTAAAAGTGTAATAATGGTTCTATTTTTGGCATAAAATGACATAATAATAATAAGACAAGCCATTTTTAATAAGTTTTTTTATTTACAAACTGGTTTTTAGTACCCGAATTGTTTTGTTTTTAAGTTAGATAAAATAAATAAATACTTATAAATATATGCTGTAGATAATTATGCAAAACACAATGTTTTTTTTCCAATATAAAAACATAACGTCACACCCCTATCAAAATTTCATCACATTAAAGTATTTTCAACTTTAGATTAGAAGCTATTTACATTGAAATCAAATAATACAGTTTCAACTAAAATAATCTCTTCCTGAAGACATGATGTGAAATTATTTTAACATAGTCTTAAGCAAATGTTTCATTTATTTTCAATGCTCACGGAATTTTATACAAAATCAAGATATGTGATTATGTGATGCCTTGTAATAGTAAAGAAAAGATATTTGTAAGAAATATGTTTTTTTTTTTATTAATAACTAGCTATAAATAAAATGACTTCCGATAAATATCGGTTATTATTTTATTTCTTTCTACACGATCAACGATATTCAAAAATTATACTCAGTCAATTATTTACGTAGTTCTAAGATGTTAGTAGAATATGGAAGATAAACAAAGAGGAAAGTGACTAAATTAAGCACAAATGCCTAGGAAGACTAATTGGCAGTATCGTGTCTGAACTATTTATTATAAATTCAAAATAAGAAGATAAAATTAAGATACTGGCTCATAGTCTAATAGCTAATTTACACATGAGAGTTCAGTATCTCCTTCTCGAATCACCTTTCGAAAATTATCATGAAAATCTCTTTGTGTAAATTGGACTTGAAAATGTATTGAAGGGATAAATGATATTATTATTCTTTTATTTTTAAAGTTGTTCGGATATTACCATTAACATTATTTTTGTGTTCGATCACAACGAGGAATGTTGATAGGAATTTCTAGAAACAGATAATTAGAAAAAAAAAGTAAGGAATGTTTAGAATTTTTACCTTAAGAAGTCCTGAATCCTATTTTATAAAATAAAATGACGTCAATGTACTTTCACTAATATTTTTCATATGACAAAACATTGTCGTCTCAAAATTGCAAGTTCTATGTATTTATTAAAAATAAAAAACGTAGGTAATATCAGTCACCTTTAAATAGCTCAAATACATGTGGCTAAATAATAAATTCGCTCAGTAACTTATGAGTACAAAAATATTTACTTATTTTATAACATACTTTTAAAATCTATGATTCAATATTTTACAATTTCACTAAAATTTTTACAAACTACGACGTAAGTCAATACGACTAACTAGAAGAAGAATTTCTTTAAACAAATCACAATTATGTCATTTACATGAAAAAGTCATCGTTCGTGTTTCAGTACATAACATCTTTTGGGAATGATATTGATTTCAAAACGTTGCTGCCTTTACGTCATACGTATAATGTGGAGCTCATGAGGCTCTTATTGTTTTTTTGAATATGTACCTAATAACTACCAAGAACTACCAGCCAACAAAGAAAAGTCTGATAAAAATATGTTTTCCAATAACTTAACTGTGCTTCTAAAAAAAAGGGTATAACCGGTAAAAACAGAATTAACTTCATCTCTAAAACTAAAGAAATAAGACTTGTGAAATCGGATTTATACTCTTTTTTATTAAATACACAGATATTTCATTCTAACTTTAATGATTGGGTTGTTAAATATGGCGTAAAGGCACTCATAAAGAGTTCGTTTTGTGTTTCATTACAAATTTCAGACACTGACTTATTTCTTAGGTCGTTCATTTTGTAATTTTAGTAATCATTAGAAATATATTTAAGCATACGATTACCAAGGATATGTACAGTTCAAGTGTATACTAAACTCTAATCAGAAGTTAATACTCGATAAAGAATACTACAACATTAATTTTTACATAATAACTTTAAAATTCATAAAAAGTCGGCAATAAACATTCATCTAGTTGAAAATATCAATCAAATGTTTTTTATGTAAAGATATGTATAATTTAGATAAGTTTCCCATTAAATACTATTTAGATAACACTTGCATAGAAAAAGAACATTAGAAAAACTCAAAATAAAAAATGCTGATTTCAACAACAGCAATACTATAAAACATTTACAGGTAATAAATAAAGTTATTTCGCGATAAGACAAACACGGGCAAGCACCATCGATACTACAGTTATTTCTTGACGATAACGCAAAATTGTACACCGTCCACAAATTCTCCTGTCTTTAACATTTCACACAGAATCTGTAGGAACTAAACAAATGGCATCCAAGCGAAACTAAAATCAAACACGTCAGTCATCGATAGGCCGAGTTCAACGGGGTTCATAATTATTAGCAATTAAAAAATATACATCAGCCGGTATACAAAGCCTTATCACCTACCGATAAACACAAGTAGCGTGTCTCACTATGCAGGTTTAACTACAAGCATTCATTGCATCGGACAACAAGTGAACCATTTTAATTAACACTAAGTCACAGTCACGATATTTATAATAATCATTGTCATTGCTATTTAATTTTATATGAACAGCACTTCTAGGTAATCCTCCGGCTACTCTATACGTATCAGGTCCGGGCTTAACCTCTCTGGGTTAAAGTTCTCCAAGTTCCACATTTGCCTCCCCTCGGACTCATTGCACGTCTCCATGACTATTTTATCTTTGTTTCTTGATACCGCCATGCATTTTTCGCTTGAGCCGTGCTTTAGTAACTTCGTCTGTGAACAAACATTTTCTGATAAATTTCGTTTCTTCAGTTTGTAAACTAAACACAATTTCTAACAAAATAATAAATAGGTGAGTTTGTTTGACTAGGCTACTGCTCAGTGAGGGGCTTTTAAAAGCATCAGCGTTGCCTGAGTCCCGTCTGGCGGTTGCCGGCTTCCCGTATTTCAGAATGCAAAAGGATAATACAAGGAAAAACTTCAATAATTTCGCTGACTTAATTCTTCTGTATTTAGTAGTAGGTAGGTAAGACTTGCTCGTTACCTAACTCCGCAAATTAATTTCGACAAAATTTTGCAAAGTTAATTATTTCTCACGACAACGTGTCTCAGACTACTCTTATTCAATTAAAATTATTAAGAAACATTTATAAAATTATAGAAGAGTTCATTATTCTAGGAAAGTTGTTATTTTGTTTAACTAAACACAATGTAACGAACCAAATTTTATGACTTGTAATATGGAAATTGTTGTTATCTACAATATTTTAACAATATTTTGCTATTCGAATTTTCTGAGTTTTCCTGGAGACATTATGTATGTAGGCGTAGTTGGTATTAAACTTACACGATCGTTGTAAATCCACAACTGGTTACCCTTGGCCCCATGGCAGGGATACAACACCACGTCATGTCCCGAAAAGTCCAGGCACGTCTCGTCACGTCGGATCTCGCCGTTCTTCGAGTACATCCAAAACTGAAAGATTTATTAATAACATGTTACTTATTATGTTTGCATAATTATTCCTGGTTTATTTTTTGTATGTTACAGTGTGTTTAGTAAGGTGAATTATTATTTATTTAGGTGTAGGGTATTCAAATCTATTATAAAGTTATTTTTATTTTTTTAATTTGGATTATAAAAAATAAAATAAAAAACAAGAGATTAATATAACCAGTAAAAAATAAAACCAAGGTCAGTTAAACAGGGATTACAAATTATAAAAGGCATAAAGAGTATATAAACTTATGTACTAAATAGCCACTGAACACAAATGATGCTATCACAATCACAGAGCAAGCGTAAAAACAAAAAGGTACGTAAAAAGCAGTACCTGTATTTTATAAACTACGATCATACTTGTGTTAAATGACTAATAACGTTATAAATTACCGCGCGGCAGTACCAAAATTGGAAGAGTATATATATTGTAGAATTCACATTCTAATCTACCACACTCCATTTCACCCTTCAGAAGGCCATAAAGAGTAAATGCAGGTTCAAGTTAAAACACAGTTGGATCACATTAGGAAATGAATGAAGTATCTAATGCTGTGTTACTAAAATTTTAACAATTAGTAACACGATAAATGTTGCAAATAAAAGCGAATTAGTGATTGAAAACGAAAGGTAAGGAAACATTTGTATGATTATGAAAGATGAAAGCCGTGACACGCAAACGTTTTGTGGATTAGTATATTTACAATGCATTATTATATTACTTTAGTTTGCTTTCAAAGCTGCTACGGCAAACCTTTACCTATGAGACGATGACGACCAACAGCCCAACTATTAGATAAAGCGAAAGCAGTAGATTTGAATAATTTTGCGGCCTTCGACAAACCTGATTTCCGTATTCCCCGTGACATGGCCAAGCGTTGATGGGCTTCTTCATATCTTCGGGACCCGCTGCCGAGTCGACGCACATTTCCGACACAGGATTCGCGATCTGATGCCATCCATAAGTTATAAAAGGCGTGCCAAAAGCAAGCGTGCTGTTCCAATATCATCATTCCAATCAATAAAGAATTTTTTGAGAACCAAAAACTTTGAAAAATTGTATGGCCTATGATGATATTGGAATGTTTGTGGTAATGAAGATGAAATAACATAAATAATTGTTATATACTTTGAATAAAAACACAATCATTCCTTAAGAAGTTCAAAAATCAAAATAAATATCAGAAAAGTCTAACTTTGATATCCCCCATTGCTGAAAACAAAGGTTAATCAAATTCACACTCCTTTGCTTTTTTAGGAGTACCTTCGTATTGTGACATCTGCGAGTTTTGATATTTTGGTAGTTATACTTGATCCAATATTTTTTCTTTAATTTCATAATTACAACCAAGGCAGAAAGTATGGTTGTCTACGTTGTATTCAAACTATCGATGATGGTCATACATAAATGCAAAAAAAAATGTGAATATGGGTGCAGTAAAAAAATATAACCGTGCTGTCCAACGTGCATAAAAGAGTGCATTGAATTGAAAAATTGAGCGAAACCGAAACAAACATTCAAAATTTTGAACAAAAACTCCCGCAAAGTGGTACTGCCGCAATCGGTCAAATTGAATTTGACAGAAGACCTGATTTCCTCCCTGCCGGTGACACGGGTATAGTCCGACTGGCTTATGATGATCTGACTTGCGTGTTGGAGAGTCCAAACAAATCTTTTTGAAGCCGACATTTCGAATCTGTACGGGTAATAATTTCAAAGAACACTTTCATTAATAAATAATTTGCACTCATTGTGGTAATGCAGAACAATAATAATTATTGTGAAGAAAAATAAAACGTACTGATGATGCTGCAATCTCAAAATACACATTTTGTATTGTTACACAGATATTGATCTCTATTAAATAAAAAGAACGTACCTCGCCATGAGCAACAGATTCTCCAGGAATAAACAGTTCGGGATAAATATTCTTCAAATACCACTCAAACGACTTGCAACCTAATTTCTCTCTCAATTCTCTACGGCCAGTGATGTCACCAAAGTCACCCTTATCGTTACCCACTCGCTGATAGTAGTACTTAGCATAATCGTCCAACCATACCTAAAACCATTAAAAAAAACATTGTGACTATTACAATACATTTGAACCTGAAAGTTATGAAGGTATACATGATATAAAAAAATTCTCACCTCAGCTAATCGGACAGAGTTTTTCTTGAGTACATTAACCCCGGTTCGCCACTTGTACGGTGAACGCTTCCTGAATATGTGCCCGACATGCGAGCACGGAACTATTTCCAGAGTTCCACCGCACATCCAAGTCTTAAACGATAGCTCCAGATTTTCACCGCCCCAAATGTCGAAACCGCTGTCGTAAGTTCCTAATCTTTCGAAGAAGTCTTTGTCTATCGCAAACAGACCACCAGCCATAGTAGGAGACCAGACAGGCTCCGCTGTATGTTGATGTCTCGCTTTCTCCTTCGACGGAACAGGGTGCCAATTGAACTGGAGATTCCAGTCGAAACCACCAACATTGACTGAAGATGAGTCTCTATAATGATACTCGAGGGTATTGTCGTCGATGACGTCAATTACGGGGCACACTACTGTTGTCTTGCTACGAGCAATTCTATCTAGTAATGGTTCGAGCCATCCTGAAATTAAATAGCTGAGGTTAACGACAGGTCGTTACGGAAGATTTGTGTTACGCTAATTGTAGGATTT
Organism: Diarsia mendica; assembly: GCA_949316265.1. NCBI lineage: Eukaryota > Metazoa > Arthropoda > Insecta > Lepidoptera > Noctuidae > Diarsia > Diarsia mendica. The sequence continues at coordinate 8,116,185 of OX438899.1, read as the reverse complement.
TACCTTCAGTGCACTCGCAATGACTGTCGAGATAGGTAAGCACGGGGGCTGTGACGTATCGGGCCCCGAGGAGCCGCGCCCTTATGAGGCCCTCACGTCGGGTGGCTCTGACTATCCTTACTTTTGGTAATGATGACATGTAGTCATCTAGCTGCTGCATTAAGTGAGCTGCAAAAAAAGGGTAAACTTTTAGTTTTCTTAAATATTAATAAAGAAATATTCCAGGGCCGTCACACCAAAATTATTTTCTGATTAAGAAAATGTTTGACATTGAGTACTTTTCGTATGTGCTGTTAACGCTGTGGTACGTTCCCAATACCTGGTAACTTGTGCCGATGTCCAATTTTCAGATATTTCGTGCCAAAGTTACGCAAAACATAAACTCACTTTTATAAAAGCTCGAATGACATAGGTACTTCACATTCGTCTTCGGCGGATCAAAAAAGTAAAAATATTAGATTTTTGTATTCATCTTTCGAAAATACTTACGCATATCAGAAAAGTCGTCGACGAGAATGATCTCCTTGATCAAGTGCTCTGGCGACCGGTCCAGCACGGAGTGAACTGTCCTCAGTAGCACGGACCACGCCTCGTTGTGGAAGCATATCACAACGGATGTTTGCGGCAAGTCCTCTAGATACCTGCCTGGCACTTTGCACCTGGTAGAATAAATATTTTGTTAGTTTTAATCATTCCGGTTGACTCTATTGTATGTACACACATCAAAAGTGTCTAGGGATCAACATAATTATATTTTTGCAATAACTTTTCTCCTGATTGATATTAATTAAAATTTTCTTTAAGGATTCATCAAATAAAGTGTTTTCGTTTGTCACAGTAACGATAAACCAAGTCACCTTTGCATTAATAAAGAAATTTTCCATTTTCCTAATAAAGGGATTTTTGACATTTGAACCACTAACATTAAAGTTCGAAAAAAAGACTGAAATAACAGTTTTCTTTAAAATTTTATTGGGTAACTTAAACAATTAATAATCCGTGTTTCTACCGCGAACACTAACAACACAAGAACATCGGTTTGGCATACTCAAAATGAGTTCATCCAAATCACGTTGTGGAATGGCCGCCCATGTTCGTTGCAACAACAAAAAAAGGTCTTCTTGCGACTGGATACCCTCCATATTCGGCAGAGCTCTTCTCTGTAGCATATCCCATGCATGATCAATCGGGTTCAAGTCTGGCGACTGAGCAGGCCAGGGCAGGACATTGATGTTAGCTGCGGCGAGAGTCTGTCTTACAACTCTTGCGGTGTGCGGTCGTGCATTATCATGCATTAACTGAAATAAGGGACCGATTTGCACTTGTTGAGGAACGATGACGTCTGATACAATCGTCTCAGCATAAATTTGAGCGTTGAGGTTGCCTCTGATCCAAATCAACTCAGTTCTTCCGCCGATCCAAATACCCGCCCATACCATGATGGTTCCACCACTATAAGGATGGACTTCCTGGCAGGATTTTAATCGCTGTTGGCGTCCAGGGGTTCTCCAGTGTCGTATACGTCTTGTATCCGGTCTCATACCAAAACGAGACTCATCAGAAAAGCACACGAAACGCCACGAAAAGCAAACGAACCATCATGGTATGGGTGGGTATTTGGATCGGCGGAAGAACTGAGTTGATTTGGATCAGAGGCAACCTCAACGCTCAAATTTATGCTGAGACGATTGTATCAGACGTCATCGTTCCTCTACAAGTGCAAATCGGTCCCTTATTTCAGTTAATGCATGATAATGCACGACCGCACACCGTAAGAGTTGTAAGACAGACTCTCGCCGCAGCTAACATCAATGTCCTGCCCTGGCCTGCTCAGTCGCCAGACTTGAACCTGATTGAGCAAGCATGGGATATGCTACAGAGAAGAGCTCTGCCGAATATGGAGGGTATCCAGTCGCAAGAAGACCTTTTTTTGTTGTTGCATCGAACATGGGCGGCCATTCCACAGCGTGATTTGGATGAACTCATTTTGAGTATGCCAAACCGATGTTCTTGTGTTGTTAGTGTTCGCGGTAGAAACACGGATTATTAATTTTTTAAGTTACCCAATAAAATTTTAAAGAAAACTGTTATTTCAGTCTTTTTTTCGAATTTTAATGTTAGTGGTTCAAATGTCAAAAATCTCTTTATTAGGAAAATGGCAAATTTCTTTATTAATGCAAAGGTGACTTGGTTTATCGTTACTGTGACAAATGAAAACACTTTATTTGATGAATCCTTAAAGAAAATTTTAATTAATATCAATCAGGAGAAAAGTTATTGCAAAAATATATGTTGATCCCTAGACACTTTTGATGTGTGTAGTTCATATATTTTAAAAATCTTCAAAGTATTACCTAACCTGATACAGTTAACGACATGTACAAGGTTTTATCATTCAAGTTCTCGTAATAACCCTTTCATTTTTATAAACGAATTTACATTCTTTTTTATTTAGATTTCATATATTTTATATTAGATAAAATATCTAAACAAAGTATACTAATACAACTCAACTGAGGTTAGTTAAACTAAAAAAAACTGTTGTGTCCAATATCATCCACCGAATTATGAAATCATAGAAATCAAAATTAGAGATATTATGTACCAAACGCTACCATAAAAGTACTTGCAATTTTAAAACATTTAATAAATTCCTTATCTTTATACGGAGTTATTATTTCCTCTCAGCGTCGGAAATTTTATTACAAATAGAGCTGGGCCCGATAAGAATAAGTTACGAAATGTAATATTTTTCACAGGTTTAAGTGAGACTTGCGCAAAGATTCTTGGTAACAGAAAGTGTATTTGATATATTTTTTTCTTTATCCAACACAAAGAATGCGTTGATTCAAAAAGGGACGGGAAGAATAGGGGATCGGACAGGGTCAAAATAATATGATTCTGATTAGTCCGTAAGTTAGATTATCGAAAAATATTGAATACGTGTTTTTTGTTTTATGAAATCAATCAAAAATGACGAAGATAAAACGCGTCAAAGATCTTGGAGTGGGGCTTGAAACGTCACTTGTGTCGTCAAAATGTACTATCATATGACGTCACACGAGTTTTCGAAGCACTGTATCGTCTTCATTTTAAGTTTACGTGAAAAAAGAAAGAATACGTGTTCAATAATTTTTGGAAATCTATCTGACGGACTAATTCGTTTTTTTTTGTCCGATCCCCTATTCTCGAAAATCCCTGAATCCCTCGAGATGTGTTAAGGTCATAGCTCATACAATTCGTACAACACGGTATCATTTTCTTACCATTCGTCCCTTGGGTCCGGCAATTTTCTCCTAATGGATATCAGGTCGCTGACGTATTGGTTGAAAGCGTTCTTTTTCCATCCCTCTGAGACAGCTTGCTTTGTTTCCTCGGTTATGTTCTTGGGTAGAACAACCGGTTTTCCTAGGTCACCGGGTGCGTTGTCTGAACCCGGCGCTGCTATCACACCGAGCCCTACGGGATGTAGAGAGTTAAACCAACGTCCTTTTCTAATAGGTATTAGTTATGTGTATTGCAATATAATAAATTTACAAGTTTAATAAAATCATGATAATTTATTTAGAAAGTTCAGTAGGTAGAACTTAAAGTATTGGTTGAGAAAATAGAATCAAGAATCAATCTCCAATCTGTTTGTCTATCTTCAATTTTTTTAAGGATTAGATTCAATGTAATTCAAATCATGATTGAGTTTGTTAGATAAATTAAATAATAAAATAGTACGGCAATTAGTTATGAAACATCTGCGGTTACTGTGCGTAATGGCAGTGTAAATTTGTATTACAGCTGTTAGGTACAACTTTCCGCCACCAATACAATTATGGCGGACAATCTGTTTTATTAGGCACAAATAATGACACACTAAAGCCCAAAACCACTCAAAAACACTATACGTATTCGTAAGGGATCTACATCTAAAGGTCTAAAACCATGAGAAATAAACAAAAGGAGTAATAATCGAACGTCATTTTTTATGGAAACCAAACATTCACTGTAGTGACTTCTTCGGTGCATATCATACATAATACTTATTGCAAGATTGTAAGCTCTTCCACAAAAGAATTTTCACAAATACAGTGACTTTGGTACTCTATTTGAATGCTTAATGGTACTCCATTTGCTCATTACTCCATGCTAAAGTCTAACTAACAAACAAAGGCCATTAGTATTACCTTCATGCCCCGCAATTCGACCGATCCAATCGATCCACGTTGGTGAAGCTGCGATGGACAAACATATAATATCATGCAAAGTGACGAAATAAACGAATCTAACTAACAAACTCTAACATGCAGATATAATAAATCACGTGTGTTATAAAAGTGAACGCTCCGTGTCTAAGATCTACGCCTTCGATTGTCTTACTTTTAGCTGATATCGATAGATGTTATACTAATTACTAAGTTGTTGTTTGGTCACATCATATTACAGGAAAATACTATGTATATTACTTACATCGCTACAGATAGGTATACATTTTTTTGTTGTGACTTTACCAACCTGACTGTCAGAGCACCGCATCCCTCTCCATCCTTTACAAAATCAGTGTCATTAACTCGGGGGACAGCTAGATGCATTGTAGACGTAGATTTAGCAATTACTTTACTAAAAACTCCTTAAAAAATTACCTTCTTTCCCTGCAAGCCGACCAAGCCAATCGACCCGCATTGGTGCTGTGGTGGACAAACGCACATTATCATGCAAAATGTCGAAATAAGTGACGTAACTAATTATTTCTAACATGCAGATCGATAGGTGAAACCATCAACATGAGAGGTGTATGCTATGTAAAACTGAATCTGTTAAAGCATAGCTTTTTTATCGTTAATAACTCTTTATATATTTTTAGATATACATCCGTATCTAAGACCCATTTCAGAGCCTTTACAGCCGATTGATTACACTAAACTGTTCACAGAAATCTATTTATTTATTTGGTCTCTATTATTTAATGAAAAATATCACTTACGTCGCTACAGCTAAAGATATTTATAAATATTGATTAGTGAAAGTTTGCTTGTCCTACGGAGGATCCTCGCATTCCTAAGAATCCATAAGAGATTCGCAATAATTTGGAGTTAAAATGTGTTGTAGACGTGAGTCTAGAAGTTAAAGTTTACGTCTACGTTTTAAATAGCAGTAACTTAACATTACCTGCAATTTTCTCACCAAAATCAAACCATTCATTTGAATAGTCGGTCTTCTTTCTTGGTGCTGTGTCGTATAAACAAAGGGTAGGTAAAAATAAAGAATGTAGAAATAAACAGATTTGTGACACTGGCTTCAAATAAAGTGACTTATATTATGTTACCGGCCAAACCCGATTTCAGGACAAACTAGTTTTGGCTAGGCTAAACTAGTTCTTCCTTCACTTTCATGGTTAGCGTTTCCGTCAGCAGGTCGACGAAGCCCCGCTGCGGGGCTCCTATTTCTATATGCAGGGTTTAAAGGAACCTAACTAACCGAACCTCGGGGTGCCCCTGACGTCGACCGTCAGCAGGCCCACGTTCTTCCTTCACTATCGCGTATAGTAAGAACTAGTTGAGCCTAGGCGAAACTAGTTTATCCTAAAATCGGGTTTGGCCAGTAAGATATACAAAAATCACTTGAGAAGTTTATACTACAACATTTAAGACTAAACTTACAAAAAAAAAAAGTACCTTCATTACCTTTAAGCCATTCTGGTATTGGATACCATATCGTTTCTGTTCAGGAAAAACGAGCAAAAATAATGTTTACTGTGACCTTATTATGCGGTTAATTTATTGAAATTAATTATTTTGTTGGCTTAACAGACTACGTTCCTAAAGCTGACCAAAACCTCAATATTGGACTACTTTTTAAATAATAGCCATTCAAATACATTTAAATGTATTTTATTTATTTCAAACGTTGCTCCACCAAGCAGCAAGCAGCAGCTAGGTACCAAGTCACCAATCAAATGCTTTGTTTTGCCTTGTCTCGACTTTACGAGGGATGCTGTTTGAAGCGGAGTAAATAAGAAAGAACTAAGAATTCTGGATAACTCTTTCCTTTCCAACCTCATGGGATGCGATCCACAATTTGATTTTTGTAGAAAGATTTCCTTATCGAAACATACCTAATAAAATATATCCTCTATCAATTTCGTGTTCAACAGATTCAGATTTATTTATTGCGATGTTATCGAGTATAGTATAGAGTTATGCTAGTTACGTGGGTGTCACAGTGCAATATCGTGTAAAGCTATCAAAACATCTTATATTTGATTTAACACGTACACCAAGCAAGCTCATGCAATTTGAAAGCATAAATAACACTCACCATCAGATAGATTATTGCCGTAGGTTTCGCTCTTCCTTTTTGTTGATGTAGGCTTCGCCATTTTCAAGGGTTTCGCCTCCGCTTCATCGTATTCAACCGGTGGTACAATTGAGTTCCTTGAACCGCCATTAGTAGTCAACAATGCGACCATAAACCAAATCGCTGTCAGTATGAGCACAGCCTTCAATATCAACGTCCGCCTCCGAAGGAAAAACATTGTGTATTTCATTTCGCACAACTTATTCCAAGATACGGTCTGGATGAAGTTCTAACTATATTTGATTCGCTCAATACATTTTTAGAAACATGAATATTTTAGTCTTATTTTCATTAAGATCTAGGAAGTTTTAAATCAAAAAAACTTCTTTAAAGAATTTGAGCAATAATGTTAACACTATCTATAATCACAAAAGGGTGACTAGCATAAATAATGAGATATGTCTTCGTGTTTTACGATTGTCACAAGATATGCTTCTTAGATATGACAGTTGCAGTGATGAAAATTAACTTCACATGACTTTGGTGTCTCTAGTAGCTAAAGCTTCTTCTCGGATTGTTTGTGTTTGAAGAGTTTCTTTCTCGTTTTTTGTTTCATTTCCAAGCGCTCATTGAGCATGATTTATCGTCCATATTCTCCAACACGAATCCTGAGAACAAAATAGTTGCTTATCAATATCATAACACGCACACTCTATCAAGCTACATAAATAAAATCCACATAATTTTGATTGATGTTCTGCTACGAGTATAAGTATGGCTGTAATTTATGGCACGCGATTTTTTCTCGCCAAATCCCCGGCGGTGGCTACTGAAAGGTAATTGTGTTGGAAAGGCCGTTTTGAGGGGTTGTCCACCTCAGATACTATGATTAGAAAAAATCGGTCTCGTCGTAGATGAAAGCTTTATCCCACATGACAGAATTTTGTTAGTTGAAAGGGTAGAAATGATCTATGAAAAGAAAGTCTGTTATAAACAAAACAGATATAAAATCGACTGCGGTAACAACACACTGGATAGCGTGCCACGTAAATTACCCGCAACTTACATTGTATGGAATTAAATATTAAACTCGTATCAAATTGACGCCACAGGGTGGAAATTCGAAATTGCTTTCTAAAGGGTCAGTTGGTATTGTGTTGTATAAACACCACACATGATTAACATGCAGTTACGTTTCAACTTAGGCCAACTCAAATCTACTTTTAAATATATCCAAAAGGCTGTTGAAGGTCCCTGGAAGAACAGCAATAATAAACCTTAAATAGCGAAAGTTTCGCAGCCCTACGAAAAACTAAAGATGTACAATGGAGCCCTTTCCCAGAGTGGTATGAGGTGGTGGGTGGTAGTTTCCGCCACACGCCTGATGGATTGGTTCTGCTTCGTACATTATCGGGGCTAGCTGCCAGTGCCATTTTTCAAGTAGTCACACTGCTATTTTGTAGGCCAGAACGACAACACCCGGTGTCGATTTTACTGTTAAAAATTGCTTGGAATCTTTCCTATTTCATGGTCCAAGTTATTTTAAAATGTTTTAACAACTACAAGTATTAACCAACTTAATTTTTTATTGCTGCAGTAAGTATACGGTTACTGGTTCGGATATTAAATCGCAACTATCGATTGAATATTTAACTTACAGTTCAATGAATAAACTAACCCCAAGATTCTCAAATAAATGAAATAGAAACAATCTTCATACACATAAGTTAAATTATTTTCTAAAAACAATATCTAGTCACATCTGCTGCTAGTCTTCAGTGGACCTTAGAAGTCTAAACTCAAAAACAATCATTTTAGGGTTAATTATTGCCCAAGAAAAACATTTTAGGGAGTAAAAGAAACTTGTTTTATCCTATTATTTTCATTAGCAGAGAAAGAATCCCAATAAAAAATTCAATTGGCCTCTCGGAGTCAAGAAATGGAAATGAGTGTAAAGTATGGTTCCTTAGGTAATCTGACCTCAATTGCATTGCTGCACACACTTAACCCAAATTGTATTCAACTTTTCTCTTGAACTTTTTAATTAAGCCAACGAGCTTTGCATCATAATAGTATCTAAATGTTTCCGTACCTTGTAAAACGGTGATGATCTTACAAATCGGAGCCGACGTCGCGCGTCGTATCTGTAACAATGACATAAACAGTTAGAACTTCAAGGTAAAGATGGTCGTCGGTGTCGATATATTTAAAGAGAATGTTGAAACGAGTAATAAATTAGATAAAATCTTTACGGTCTCAAATTTAAACGTAAATAGCAGTAAATGGCGAAATATCCGAACATCCTGAGACGTCTGCTGTAATAAATTCGAGGGAACTCCTCCCGAGGGCTTATAGCAATTTAACCGAATTGGTATAAATTCAAAATATTCACCGAGATTATTATTTCATCCGTATTGGAAACGTATTTGTATGTGGGAGGGAGATTGCTTTTAACAGCTCCAAAATTAAATTCACAAAAATATAACGAATTTTCTTTAAATATTCGAAAAATCAAAATCTTACATGCCGTTCACATAAAAACTTCATTTAGATTTTAACTGTAGAACATTTATTAGAATCAACTACATATTTTTCTCAAAATCCAGTCACCTGATGTAAATTGAGATCATGAATTTTGTACACATACATTAACTGGCAGAAACCACAGAACGCCACCTGCTACAATCCTTTACATACTTCTTTTGCACTGTGAATTTTGTAAATCTAGACTTTTATATTTTACTGAACACACTCAATCGTTCAACGAAAGAAAAAAAAAATATTACATTGCTTTTATTGAACAATCCTAACGTTATCAATAGTAATACAGAAGGCTTATATTTTCACCAAGTTTCTTTATCATTATCAGTAACATTTTTCAGAAACGAGAATTTGCGAGTAATTTACGGATGAACAATTGACCAGTTGACGAGAATCCGCATTACATTTGGGGTGAGGCAAACGGTCAGCTGATTGCAGCAAGCATAACCGTTCGGGTACGCCGCGTATTACATACGGCGTATTCATACGCAATGCAGATCCGTACTACGAACTTGAGTGTAAAAATACGCATTATGTTTCGGGAGCAGTTGTGGTAGTTACGTTTTAGTACGCAGCCTGTTAAATATTTGCGTTTTGCTATTTAGTTTAGATTTTCATTTCTATTTTTTTGCTTATTAATGGTGAATCAGCATTTAATTATTATTAATTGATTCAACAATTCTAGTAAATAACCTAAATACGATATTTCTGAATCCATTAATTTATTTTAACCATAAGTAAGGTTAGGTTAGTAGGTTGATTAAACCTATTTTGTTCCGCATGCTGGGTCCATTAGGCTTCCTCTCTGTGGGATGGAGTGGGTTATTAGGCACTCCGTGACCCAGTGCGATTTGATATCAATATCTTCTCTTTTTTATTTTTTTATTATAAATGGGCTTGCTCTTGACTTCAAAAACCACACCTTTATAACGAAAATGTAAAACAAAAGCACACCGTCGCATACATACTCAATTAAAACTATCAATTGAAATAAAGTATGCATTAATTAAAGTTATCATTCCGTGTGCAAAATGGAATTTGTAAAGCACGCCGTCCACGTTTCCCTCAGCTGTTGGGATTGCATAGAACAATTTTAATTAAATAGTTTAAGGCGATGTCACAATATAATAGTGCAGTGTTTCTAGTAAGCATTTAGATTATTTTGCTAGAATTTCCAAGCCAGTTGTGTTTAGAGCCACAGCGTGAGCGGAAGACCAACTTAAGCAGGCGGTAGGCGTTGAAAGTTGTTCAACCACTTGTATCCGTATAGTTCTACTGTTCAGTTCAACTAGTAGGACTAAACGGAGAAAAAAATCCATTTAGTTCTACTATCTGCTGTATGAATTTTAATTGAACTAAACGTACAAAAAAGTTCTTTTAGTACTACTAATTTCCATTGTATTAGAACTATACGGATACAATGGGTTGTACTACGGAGAAGTAAATTTACCCATGGTTCAACTGGGTTCAACTGGTTGTTCTATGGGGAAATATCTTTACCAATGGTTCAATTACAGTGAGTTGTTCTTTCCTTGGTCCAACTAGTTGTACTTCTGGGAATTGAATGTATGATCTATGGAACAACTACTGGTAATAAACAGGAAAAGGTTATCTATTAATGCTGAAGTGCAATACAATTACTACCTCCTCTTTTAACCAAAATTATAATACGACCGTCTCGCGACAGTATCCTTTATGGGCGGCATGGGCACCGGGCCGTAGGCCGACGAAGGAGGCCGGCGGAGGCCCGGCACTTCGGGGACAGAAGACAATAGTGTTATGTAATATGCGAGCGAAGCGAGCGCGCGTCATGGAGTACAACATGCGTTGCATGTATGTTTGTTTTACACGATCATCCTATCCCCGTGGTCCAACCAGTTGGACATAATTCCGGAAATTAGTAGTACTAAAAGAACTTTTTTGTCCGTTTAGTTCAATTAAAATTCATGCAGCAGATAGTAGAACTAAATGGATTTTTTTCTCCGTTTAGTCCTACTAGTTGAACTGAACAGTAGAACTATACGGATACAATGGTTCAACCAATACTGAACTAAATTAGTTTATCAATAAGGTTAGATTTTAAAAACTGAAAATTTATCAGGGGGTTCAATTTGCATCTGCTCTAGAAATACTGAGAATATCAAGTGTTTTTGAGAATATTTGCAGACATAATCTTTATTCAAGCACACTGCAAAGCCAGTGAAAACTTTAAATTTCAACAGAACCATAATTTATTGATAAGTGTTGCAAAATAATTCAATTACCTCTTCCATAAAACGTAACAGATATCTGTTGCAGGAAAAAAGCACGCTATCGGTCGAATTAAACGCACAAAGTTTTTGATGTTGAAGAAAAGTTAAATCTGAATAAACAAAAAATATTTTTTTGCTTTAACGTAACATAATTTCACATTTGTAATCCCTGAAGCGTTAAGCCCGCCACACTATTCCCAAACCACTGTAACTCCTGTTAGCCAGAATCAACAGCACAGTGGCGACCACAAGAAAAGCGCCGAGACAATGAAGTTCGACGAAGTCCCAGAGAAATGATTTAACTGTCTTGGATCCCGCAACGAAATTAATCAGAAAAGAATAGCGGAGGAGTAGGAAAAAACATAGTTTCCACTTCCCTCCATATCAGCAGGAGACAGAACAGAACAAGGCCAATAGGCACACAGGGACGTATACCTACAACTGAGATAAGCCCAGTTGCCTAGCACCACGGATATTATTGTCATTAATATTACTGGGTCCTAAGTTGTGATCAGCTGTTCTATTTGATTCCAATAATAGGTATGACAAAATTGCTTGAACGCACGGAAATTTGTTCTAGTTTCTACAAGGTCCGTATAGTAGGTCCGTATGTTCCCTGAAGCGTTAGGCAGAGGTGTATCTATTAGTACAACCACATTTTGCCAGTCATGTTTAAGTCCCATGTAATAAGGGGCCAGCCTATTTCCGTCAACCGGGCACAAATCCAGACTTTGTAACTGCTACTGAGAAATTCCTGATGGAAAAACCCAATAACACTTTGCCCGACCTGGGAATGGAACCTAGGGCCTCGTGCACTGCAGTCGCACTTTCGAACACTGGACCAACGAGGCATTCGATCATTTTATGATGTCAGCTGTGTACAAAATCACTGTATACACAAATTCGTTACCTGAATAGGGTATTTCACCAAAAAAATCTAATTAGTCCGTCAGATAGATTTCTAAAAAATAATGGACACGTATTTTTTCTTTGTTCACGTAAACAAAAGATGAAGACGGTACAGTGCTTCGAAAAGTCGTGTCAAGTCGTATGACGTCACAAAGTTAGTACTTTTTTACCCACAAAGTGACGACAACAACCCCTACTCATGATCTTTGACACGTTCTATTATCGTTAATTGTTATTATTTTGATAAAACAAAAAACTTGTATACAATATTTTTCGATAATCTAACAGACGGACTAATTAGATTTTTTTGGTGAAATACCCTATTCAATAAAACTTTTAAACTTTTCTACAACCGCACACTTTACTGGCCTCAAACGTTGCGTGCGCGCAACCATGACCTAAGCGAACTCCGGTGGCTCCTCCTACCGGTCACGAGCCGATGTGCAACTACTAATTTACGTCATTACTTCATTCATCATTTTGTTGTGAATGCAGTCATTAAACGCTGTGACCGGGTTGGGGAAATTGAATTTAAGAAGTGCCGTTTTGGTATGGAATTCTGTAATGATTGTGTCTGTAAAAGGTGACTAAATACTTGAAAGAAGACAGTACAACTCAAATAAATAGACATACAGGATGGTGCCGATGATACGACAATAAATGAAACCAGTGGTAGTTCTAGTTCATAGGAACATTTTTAAACTATCAAATAAATCCTAACATCGAAATAAAAAAATTGTGATCACCTATACCCTTAATACCGATACATAACAGCATGTAAAACGCCGAGGAAAGAGCTCTTTTACAGACTTAGGAAGTCACGCCATTACTACAGATAGCGCGCGAGTTGAATGCAGTCGGGGTCTGAGGTAAAGAGCGGGAGCAGTGTAGTGCTGTGCTATTCACACTAGTGTAATGCGGTAGTGCTGTCACGCACTACCGCATTCCTAAGCTCTGCATTCAACTCGCGCGCTATCTGTAGGTATTTTAGTATATCAGACAATAATTAATTAATATGTTATAGAAATTCAACGTCAGGATAGATAGAGAGAAACTATTTCCTTACTAATGAGAGCACGACCCTCAGGTAAATTAGAGCAAAGCGAATATAGGCAATATGTTTGAAAAACACTGCGATAACTTTGCTTTTAAAATAATAGATTTATAACCACTTCCACAAACCGACTTCGTCTGTCGCCGATTTTGTATGCAAAAGGTTTTTTATTTTTCCCTTTTTAGGTGAAGTTAAACCACACAAATTCTTGTCATAAATCAATTTTGTAACTAGATCATGACAACACAGGCCAAAAAGAAAATAAAAACTTACTATGTACATAACTGATTTTGATGAAATAACTATGGGTCCAACCCGGAAGTATATCCTTTCACATAAAAAGAGTTTTTCAAATCGGTTTATAAATGACGGAGTCGTAAAAAAGATTCAGCTGATTTCAGAACCGCCTCCTTTTTTAGAAGCCTGTTAAAAATATCTTGCCGTAACAAAAATAATCTCCTAATGAAAAAAAATACATTAAAAAAAAAAATCTTTGACTCATTATTTTCGCAATCAATCGCTAGCAACACGATTAATAGATATCTCCGTAATAAAGATCAGTCTTGATAATAATCCAATTACTTCCCGAAAGAGAAAGATATTAAAAATGTACCCACGTCAGAGGAGAAATCGGTAGAGATCTCGACTGAAACGAAGATAAAATGGCCTAATTTGGCAATCCCTCCCGAGGATTCATTTTCCTTTTTATCGAAGTCGATGGAACCCACTGAGTGACTGACGGCTTCCTAGCTAAAGTCATTTTCGAAATTCGATTTTTAAAGTCGGTCTCTGAAATACAGTCAGTTTCTGAAAATGTGAAAATTCAACGCTGCTTCATGAATGGGGAAAATAATTATGAGTTGTTATCTAAAGTACAGAAGTAGACAATAAAAAGAAAAGCTTTTATTACGGGGCTCATACTCAGTGAGATAGACTTGTGGTGGAAGGTGCAGTTTTCGTAACACACACGACATTTGTACCATCTTTACGAGGCATTAAAACTTTGGTGTCGTCTGGGCCCTTCTTACGAGAAAAGAAAATAAAATTATGACCGATAAAACTTAACGAAAAAACTTTTCGTAATAAACGGAACAGATATAAATAAGGTGTCTTTACAACACCCATAACAATGTTGATAGAAGTGACGGTGACACGTATTTTAGTAAAACTTTTGGGAAAATATTTTTGTCGGCTTCTCTTTTTGACCGAATTAATTTAGGAGTTCCTTTTACACTTTACTGAAACTTTTGTTTCGTTTCGTCTGTGAGATTTCTATGACTTGAAGTCTATCGTATATCATCAGTCTGCTTAACCTTTTCACATCTATGTTGGAGTCGCGCCTATCTACGGTTGATGGCAATAGGCTCGCCCCTAATTACATGATAATGGTAGTTTTTATGATGTATCGCTGCCTAACCCTCCATAACCATTCTAAATTGATGTTCAGTTATTTGACAAAATCTTCTTTCCAATGAACACACTAATAAAAAAACGTCATATTTTCAAGTTTTCTAAAACTGTATTATTACTAAACATCAAACAACACATACATATCGGAATGACAATGTATAAGAAAATCATCAAAGTAAGCACGTAGTAAGATTGCATGCGCGTCGCACAATGTGGACGAACACCGGCCAGGGGTCGCCGACCTCCCCCCGCACTAATCCTCCCACACCCCGCACCCCCTAAGAGACCTGCTAATGACATTTGCGAGGTTTTTAAAGCTATACATACCATCACGCCCCGTGTTTGCGATTGAGTGCCTTTTTTCTTTCTATTACTGCATACGGCATGTACAGTGAATTTCTGTTCTAAATTGGATTTGATTCGTGCAATACAGTTTTACCTTTCCCTTAGGTAACTGTTTCAAATAAAGTTGTTTTTAGGATCCACAAAATATAATGAATTTTAGAACAAGAGAGGAAGTGCCGAGCAATTGGATGATACAGGCTAACAATGAACAACAGTTCCCGCTACACGGATAAAAAAAAAATATACTACACTTGCTAAGTGTACCAATACTACCCCACTATAAGGCTTGAAAGCTGTTCATTAAACCTTCTCAAAAATCTAGGCAGTTATATTGTATGGAATTTCATTACTGCCCTGAAAATCAGGGTAGTAATGCGTTCATTACTAACGCGTTTTGTTTTTTTTTTTGTAAGTCTTGATGACGTTGGATATCAAACGATTTAATTTTACCATAAAAAGTACTGGCCACTAGAACTTTTAAAGCAGGTAGCATACATTCCGTTATGGCCGGAAAACTTCAAACCTCTATGCGATAGAGCGAGAGATTTTTATCACTCTCTCGCTTTAACACGCGCGTAAGTTGAAACCTGCGAAACGGGGCGTTTTTACCTCCTCTAAAGCCGCGTCCCCACTCGAGCCGCGCGGCTCGGCTTCGCGTGCCACGCGGCTCTAGTGGGAACGCGGCTTAACGTCTTTTGGCGCGAAAATTGTATGACGCGCTAAAATTTTAAAGAAAACAAAAGACAATGTTGGTTGACGTATTTTGTAGCAACAACTTTCTTGGTAAAGTTTAAAAATTGGCGGTGTAAATCACAAGTTAAAATGAGTGATTCCAGTGACAATGATAGCAATTTATTAACAACAACTCCACCCGAAATAATAGCAGATGCTAAATGCTTTTTTTGCTATTTTGTCTTTTACTTCTTTGTGCTTAAGTGTAGTATAAAGCAGTATATATCACTCGAGGGTAAGTACAGATTACTCCCCTTGGTGAATAAATAGCTATTTTATATTATTAAATATGTAAAAAAAAATTGTCCGATATATTTAAAAGTCTATAAAGTGTTAAAATAAATAAAGGGAAAAAATAGTAAGATACTCAAAAAATCATATTAAACTAAAAAAGAGAAAAAAACAAAAAGGCTCTTTTCAAAAAACAGTAGGTAGCTATCACAAAACACAATATAAAACTTGTAGGTACAATTATTAATAACGGACTACGTAATATCGTTAAGTGCTCATTATGATCATACTTTGTCATTTACGTGTAATTACCTTCCACTAACATTAATTACTGAATGATCATTAACAAAATTGTCAAGTACATCATCTATACCATGAAACGTAATTATCTGCCTTAATAACTTTATATTCGATGTATTTTTTTAAACGACTTCAAAAAGAGGAGCAGGTTCTCAATTCGGTTGTACTTTTTTTTTTGTTGTTCTACTTCATAATTATGTTCGTCATTTATGAACCGATTTGAAAATTTAATTTAATGTGTAAAATTTGCTCTCCGTTTGGTCTCACAGAAGTTTCATCAAAATCGATTCAGTAATTTGGTTCATGAAAGTCTATATAACTTCAAATTGCAATGTAAAATTAATTAATCATCATCATCATTCTCCTGACCTTATCCCAATTCATGACAAGAATATCAATAAAATAAAATTACCCTTTTTAGTTACATTTAGGTACTTCATCTCACACAAATCCTTGTGAAGTATTTTGACATTTTAACGCATTATAAAAGCAAAGTTTACTAACTTTGCTTTGGTACGTTTTTAATTCACCAGGGACCATCGCGCAAACTTCTTCCACCATTCGAAAAAAGAATCACTTAAACCGGAAAAGTATCAAAAAAGAAGATGCTGATAGAATAGTGAATCGATTAATTCACAATTGGAATGCATTCCTATTGATTTAGTTATGTCTCATTTTGACACTAAACTTAATAAACCTTAAAAGTGGCTATAATTTCACCGCAATTAGGCACATAATGACACCTATAATCAAACTGTGACTTTTTCATTGCTTTTATTTACTAGTGAGTAATAAGGTTTTTTTTTAAATTTTATTGGTTGAGTTGCTACGTTCATAAAAAAGTTTCGATACAAAATAGATCGTGTTCAATAGAAAAAATAAATTAATGTACTTAGTGCTTGCTCATTTCATGCAAATTTGAATTTAAATAGATAATTTCAACTTGTACGTTTTTATTAAATGAAAATTTCACTCAAATAATATAACTTTTGTTTTTTCTGTAATAAAGAAAACTTTTTCCTCATTTTATACGTGGCTAAAACTCTATCGCGCTCATTCATTTAGTCTATGGTCGATCGCCATTGTTACAGTATGACCATTTAGAGTGTGAATTTCATGGAGGCTCCACTGGTCAAGAATAAATGCATCGCTACGTCAAACTTAGTACATTTGTTCTAGTTCCGTGTTTTCCCGCATGCACAGATAATTTGGTAGAACTGTAGATGCGCGCGCATAGGAAAACCGATTAATTTTTCCCGCTATTGTGAAAAAATCAGAACTCGTTTTAACTGTTGAAGATAACTTTTTAGTAGATATTATTTTCTTGAAAAGTGTGTTGAAAAACGTCGTATGATACATGTGTGTATTGATGATTACCGTCCTCGGCTTTCTTAAGACCTGACGGCTCGGGTCTCAATGGCGCCTCAGCGGTAATCACCAACGTTACACACTTGTACCATAATGTACTATTAATTTATAAGTTCAAGTTCTTCTTGAAACAATAAAATTGAAATAAGTCTGCAGCGGTTCTTTGAATTAAATTAAATCAAAAACTGTTTTTTGCTAAGCTTGCTTGAGATCCTTAAATAAATGCCTTAAGATTATATAGATTAGAAACCAGCAACTCAAGGTACAGATAGCGCGCGAGTTGAATGCAGAGCTTAGGAATGCGGTAGTGCGTGACAGCACTACCGCATTACACTAGTGTGAATAGCACAGCACTACACTGCTCCCGCTCTTTACCTTAGACCCCGACTGCATTCAACTCGCGCGCTATCTGTAGTTAGTATTTACTACTGTAACTTACTAATTAGTTAAATAATTAATGACGCTAACACAATTATTCTACTGCCATTAAAACGCGAATAAACGTAAAAAGGCGTGAGAGTTACCGTCTCTTATAAGTTCTTAGTAAAAATAATTATGGCGGTAACATGATTTGCTCTTATAAAAGCAAGTTTTAAAAGTAATAGATGGATCATTTAAAATATTATCGGTACTAAACATGTCCAAATGAAGAAACTTCACAGTGCAAAATTTGTCACAAATAATCGTAAAATGCGTGTTTGTTGGGTAACAAAGCCAAATCTACAAAGGTAAGCTTTTTAAAATATGTATATTAATTTGACATGCTTAGAACAAAGTTGCAGCAAGTCTTAAAAAGTAACTACCGCCTTACAAAGAACAGGATCCCCGAAGGACTGAAATACAAATGGGCAAAAAAAACTGCCATTTTCATATAAAATATTTCAGCGAAAACCAACCAGTCCCAACAAAACGTTTTAAGCAAACGAGATTAAGAAACAAAGAGTACTTTATCAGCTGTACTAATGCCTGGCTACACAAAACATTAACCTAGAAGTTTTACACTTCATGCGTCTTACAAAGTGGCACTTCTAGAGAATAGACAGAGGTATAAAATAAACAAAGTTAGAGCTTTTATCAGGACAAATAGTTCACAATGGTTCTAGTGTGTTTGCGTTATCTAGACGTGGATTAGGTGCTAGTATTTCACTAAAATGTAGACTTTTCTTGACGTTATGAACACTCGATAGTGTAGGGACTAGTGTTTACTTTGGGATGTTTATCTATGTTGGATAGTTTGGGATATAGTCAATATTTTTTTTTTTATAAACTGGTTTGTTTTTAATTTAATGGATGAACTTAGATGATCTGATTCTGTAAGAACTGTCATAGATCTGACAGAGAGCCCGGAAACATCCAAGCCTAACTATGCAGTGGGTGACCAATCCAAGGACCGACCAAGACAAGCGCGACTTAACCTTAAGAAGGTCGGCTCGAGTAGCTGTTATGTTTTGGCCACAAGCGTCTCTCTTTAAAAACATTATTTTCAAAAATATTGTATTATGGCTGAGTACTCACATAATATTGAAAACAGTAACATCATTGGTGCTTAGGCACGCAGAATGATCACCAGCCTACACATTCAATAAACTATTGACGTTTACTGCTGCTACCAATATTCCCCACACGTAACACAAGAACGATATGCGTACATTTAGCCTTAAAATATTCATATTGCTTTATCCCTACGTGTAAAACGTTGTCAGTTGTTTCTTTTTTCCTAACTTTTGTTGTTAGTCATTCAATAAAATGTCACAATCATGACAAAATTATAACACTTTGAATTAAATATGACATTCAATGTTTTATCATTTTTACTGCCAAGCACCTTTGTTTCCTTTCATAAAGTTTTAGAACGGAGAAAAATTGAAAGCTCATACTTAAGACACTTTTTGGAATGTGCTCGCAAACTTCTCTAACAAGTTTTATTGCTACTAATAAACCGGTAGGAGTCATACAAATAACACCTGCACTTTCATAATAGAAATGAAGTAATTTTTTTTTAATCTGTTGCCTTCTAAAGTTTACGTTCGAGTAAATAAATCGATCAAGCACATAAATATTTTGTATGTCCCAGTTACTTTGTTGTTTGAATTTTCAGAAATACTAAAGGAAAAGCTCGAAATCAGACAATAATTTCGAGCACGTGCATATTTATAGCACCATAATCCACGAGATAAACATACACGGTATATGAAAGAGTATCATTACCAACTTTTACCCACCCGGGTACTGTAAATTTACACCGCGAATAAAGTTCTCATTGTTTACCCAAAAGCGTGCGAATTCGTAAAAGTTCAAACGATAACCGACTGCTTCATTTTTGGAGAGAAAATTAATGAATGAAGTAGGTATTACGTTTTGTCAGGTTATTTACCCCGTGTTTTAATGAAGGGTTATTAATTTGTTTTTTAGTTGTTTATATGCTATTAAAATTAAACGTTTTGTACAAGTCGCATAGTTGAAAATGGGGTTTAGATCTGTTGTCCCCATATTTCAAAATATCAAAGACAAGTTTTATCTAGAAAGTTTTTATGACATGTGTTTTTACGATAATGATTTAACTAAAAGTTAGCTTTTGTTTTTGTATGATGAAGTAAGTTAGACGGTGCAATAAAATTTGTATTTTCATATTTCAAGATTTAGTATTGACGATAGTTTATTTAAAACCTCTGGAAAATGTTTGCTCATCGATGTCATTATTCATTTACTCGTCTTATGAAGCAGTTACTCATTTCAATTCAAACAGCTTTAGCCAAGCTAAGCGATTTAAGTAATAAATATTAAGTTTATACTAAAATAAAGTGCTTCCAGATTCACACAACAATAGAAGGAAAACGATAAACTACCGACGCGTTCAGAACTAAAACGACCGACAATCGGAGCAGTTTCCTATTTATAGGAAAGCAATACAATATTACGAGAACATCCCTATTTAAAGCACGTTCTAAAGTCACGCATTTCCCAACCGCACGTGTTTAATGCATTCACTATAAAGGTGACTCCGTACTCTGCCCTCGACAACACTTAAATTACTTTTCTCTCCAGCGATTTTATTTGTTCCACGTCAGGATTTAGATGGGAAAATGTACGAAACAAAAACTAATAGATGCTTTTGTTCCTTATATTTTTTGTGCCAGCACTAGTTTTCTTGGGTCCAATGATTTACGAGAAGATTTTTGTTATTACGTTTCGCACAGTTACTGGTAATGTTTGAAGTTTTTAGTACTGCTCATCTTCTTTATGTGTTTGCTCAGAAGTTTTTTGCGTACTTAAATCTGAAGAGTTACAGGTTTTGTAGTACTTTTTCAATAAAAAACTCAAACTTATTGTTTTACGAGTATTTATGATGATTTCTTTTGAGTGTCCTTGTGTTTTAATTGTCATCTAAAAGAATATAATTAAAAAGACTGCACAGCACATTATTCGAGATTACCATACAAAATCTCAGCCAAAAAGTCAACGATGTAACCTAGGGGAGGATGTAGAAGCTTAAGTAAAATAGAAAAGACTTTGGCGCTTATAAGGTTTTGGCTTAGAAATAACTTTTTAATAAAACTAAGCGTTTTACCTATCTCTAAAAATGTTTCTTATTAAGCTAACACAAAAGTGGTTCTCATGTGAAGCCATAACAGTTTCCAACTCAACACTTAGACCGGGAGCTAGGCACTTTTAATTAAACAATACACAACATTCACGACAGCATTAAGTTGATTGTGAATATAGGTATTTACAGGGTGTTTGGTAGAAATACCGAAAGAGTTTTTGTGAAATTGGCCAATGTAAGAAATGTATTTTTATTAAAGTTTAAACTTAAAAACTTTCTTACCTAAACTTACTCAATTTCAAGAAAAACACGTAAAAGGAATGTGAATATTAGAGTATGACTCCCCATAAATATGGGGTATAAATAATTATTTCAAAATTAAGTTGATCCTTCTACGAAACACGACACGACATTGACGAGCATCATCATTTTTCTGTCCTTGCCCTTATTTAAATGCAATCGGTGCAACATGTCTTCTTCTTCCATATACGTTTATATTGTTCTATGTCTCATTTGTCACCCTTTCCTGACATATCTTCTTTGTATCAAAACAAGCTTATCATCATCCACCCCCCAGACCCACCACCGCCCAGCGTGGGTCGGCTTCCAGTTTAACTATAATAAATATAAGATACCCTTATTTTCCATTTAATAACTGTCGATTTGACCTCCACAACCCAATAACTGGGTGTACGCATACGAAAACAACCCGTATAGGCAGCAAACTTTAATATATTTTTATTTTATTTTACACGAGTAATGAGCCGTTGTCTCTCGACAGGACGTGTGTCCCTGGTAACGGTTCTGTTCATTAATTGAAACAGTATCCGCGGCTAATATTGCGTCGGGTCGGCTGTCGTAACGAACGCCCTTGGCATTATTATTCGTGCGAGTACAAAAATGGACCGCGTGCCAGTTTCGTGCAATGCAAGGACTTATTTGGTATAGTTGAGGTGGTAATTTCTTTTCCACCCTTTTTTGGGAACCTTATTGTAGTGTATCGGAGTTGTATCTATTTAATAGATATAGCAACACCGTCTCACAGACACAAGTGTCAGGGAGCTGTGACAGGGGACACTTGGCAGTCACCGCAAATGGCGGCAAGTGTGTGGTGTAAACTTGTGCAGCGACCGCTGGCTGAGACTTGGCTGATCTGGTGAGCCGGTGACCCAGAGTAATTAGTGCTATCACCCCGGGTATCACAAGACACAACACTTATTACATGACTCCTCCTGCTCTGGGCAGAGATGGGAGTGTCAGACTTCTAATTACTTAAAACCACTCATGTTCCTTCTTAGCTCTTTGTATTCCGGGGCCGCGGTAACTCTTTCGAACAATTCGTAGCCCTGGCAGGACAACCCGCAGCCCCAGTAGGTACTTTTCCACCCTAAGGCTGGATGTCACTTACCCGCGGTGTAACGTTGTACGTTCCCTTTTTACTATTTAAAACATACAAACTTAATTCAACAATAAAAACACTTCATTATCACTATTTGTTTACATCAACTGTCAATGACAGAACCGCAGACGTCACAATACCACAGATAACATCTTGTAGTGCTGTGGCTTAGTAATGTTACTAAATGCATACGAATCCATGAACAAACAGGCATAATATGTCATCATCACGCACGCGCCTCACTAGTTGCGAGTGAATGACCAACTGTGGTTCGTTCCCCACAGTGAGGTTAAATACGGCGTGCGTCGTGACACATTCCTTTTCGTAATTCGATGTTCGGCGCGGGCGCTTCGCCCCTAGCGGGCGAGCGCTCGCGTCCGTGACACGTGCTCACCTCTCGCCGTGTTTCGAGCGTAATGTTTTACATCTATAAATTTTCTCCGCCATCAGGCGTTTAAATTCAGTGGCTACATAACCCCATACTGGGTAAGTTTGAACAGCATAAACATGTGTGTATTTTTGTGTTTTCTAACCTTGCAGGTTATCTAAGCATGCAGCCCTATATTCTCCGACTTTATGCTACGCTAATTTATGTTGCCTTCAGCTCAATACATTTCGATTGTGTTTCGATGACACATCAAAATGTGCTGTCATGCCTTCTTTTCCACTCATCTCTTTTCTTGTAAACTCCGTCTGATTGTGACATCCCACCAACACCTTCATTAGCGCACTGCTCGCTTTGCTTAGCTTGGTGTCGCAATCAGCGGAGATGGCTTTTTACCGTCTCTTGACACGCTGGACGTCACGTTCCAGGGTCCCAGGTTCCTGCTGGAGGAACACCTCAGCATCACCAAAGTTGCGGTTGGAGCAACGCCCCCAACTCTCTGCGCGCCTATACATCAGGGGCCCGTATTGGCTCCGTTGTGCGCGCCATAAAGTTCGGCACGGACTTCCCACGTCGGCCATTCTTGCCACGTGGGCCTCGCCGTGATCTCTCCGGGTCGACGCGACCACCTGTCGGCCTACACCCCTGGCATCCAGCGTGGCACCTCGCTGCGGACATCGCCACGCCAGCTATCAGGGCAGTAACGTGCACCTCACAAGTGAAACGCAATAGGGTGCGCCATGAACCTACCCACACCCATAGTCGGTGACTTTATTTATTTTATAAATTATATATTTTATGTTGACATGTTTCGTGGTCTTATTTTTATAACCTGCGCCACGCAAACCTTTTCTGTCACAGCGGTAAAGTAAAACATTTTATTTTATTTTATATGGGCTTACTCTTGACCTCAATCTTGCCCTAAGGGCAGAGATGAGGTCGACGATGGGACGAGCTTACCCAGAAGAAGCCTATTTACTCGCGACTTAAATAGATCGGGGCTATATGAACTCGGGAAGACCGACGCAGGCAGGGTGTTCCACTCCTTGGCTGTACGAATAATGAAGGACTTAGCAAAACGCTTCGTACGAATGTGTGGAACATCGACAAGGTATAGGTGATAGCCTGCAGTACGCCTAGTCTCTCGATGGAAGAAGGGAGATGGTGGAATGAGCTCGTTATCAAATATTACATTTGTCTAGATGACAGTACGAGAAGCGTGACGATTGACAGGCCAGAATGGAAGAAAAAAACGTCTCCACATAACATGGGACAAGGCCAAGGGCAGGAAGATGATTTTGATGATTACAGGTCATTTTGGGTGGTAGAGTGAATTTTACCACTGAAACTGAACGCGATCAGTTTATCTGAACTTGCTGGGGAATGTTGACACTGGCGTATAATGGGGTAGTTGACAAAAAAAATCTTACAAGTCCGTCACATAGATTTCCAAAAATATTGGACACGTATTTTTAATTTTTTCACGTAAACAATAAATTAAGACGCTACAGTGCTTTGAAAAGTCGCGCGACGTCACAGTTTGGTACATTTTTTACCAGAAAATGACGTCACCAGCCCCCACTCACGATCTTTAACATATTTTATTTTCGCTACTTTTTATTAATTTGATTAAACAAAAAACACGTATGATCCAACATTTCTAGGTAATCTGACTGGAGGACTAAACAGAATCATATTTTTTGAGTCAAGAAACATCCCTCGACGTTAGTGTAGTTTCAATTATTATTTATGCTGTAAAGAGTCTGTTGACACAAGAATTATGTTACCAACTTAATTAAGAGGTCGAACATACATATTATTTAGAAATGGGATAGTCTGGTCTATGCTCAAGTTTCAAAACAACACAAACATGATGTCCGAATATTTGATACTAGCGGACGTCCCGCGGTTTCACCCGCGTAGATCCCGTTCCCGTAGGAATACAGGGATAAAAAGCCTATGACACTCAGCAATAATGTGGCTTTCTATAATTATTGGCGAAAGACTTTTTAAAATCGGTTCAGTAGATCCCGAGATTACCCCTTACAATTTAACAAATTATACAAACACACAAACTTTACTTCTTTATAATATTAGTAAAGAAGTATAGATTATCATGTTGTTGTTGATGTTTTTGTTTTTACGGGATACATACGAATTTTGTTTATCATAAAGTTGTTAGAACCTTTCCAGGAAAATTCCTCCACGGAAATCCTCATAAATAAATAAGGTTTTGCTTTTGAATATAATATAATTATTCAATATTTTCTTATGAATTGTGTACCTACTAAATGAACATTTGGGAGCGCCAGTTAAGTACTTGTGAATAAAAATTTAATTATAAAATAATGTTTATTCAAAAATGTTGTCCTAAAAACTTTTTGTTTCAGAAATGATAACTTTCATAATCGTTTTTAAAACAAATAAGTACTGCTACTATTTTATGCAAAGTGTTTTTGAGATTTTCAATCAAGAAAATTCTCAGTCCGCAGTCAAGATTTAATTTTAAACGTGTTGATGGCAATACGCTTGCCCTCCATTATATTGAATTGAACATATAACTATGTAATAAAATATAGGTGTACTACAGGTATACTACTTAACCGTTCGGGAATTGAACGTGTGATGGTACGTCGTGTTTCAATATGTTCAACACAATTTTGCCGGCCAATTCACTGCTTTACCAACGGATAAACAAGTCCCACAAGCGTGCTGTAAATTGTCCTGAAATCCTGAATATAACATTACTAATACGAACAGTTTCATTATAAAGTTACAGCTGCGAATAACGGCTTTATTTGTGCTTCTGACAGTAATAAGCTACCTATATTATGTAATTGAGCAAGCTGGATTTAACTGTATTTACTTTAGAAATCAATGAATATTAAAGTGTCTATGGGCTCGATGGAAACAAGTTTAAATGTTTTAATTACTAAAACCTAATTAAGTAGGTAAGTATCGCGCCAAAAATTATGAAAGGAAAAGTATCACTTGAGTCGCGGCTTCTCTCTCGTTATGTACTTTTGTACTGTACTGTAATTAACCCCTGAAAATGTTTTAATTGTAACCTTTAACATCGAGGTTAATCTAGCTCTGCGTAAGTGAAGAATTTTCGATATTATATCAGTACGGTATTTCTGAAGATTACCCCTTAATATACCTATTTTTTATCGTTCCGTGGTAGGTTATGCTAAAATTTATAGTTTGACAAGTTCTCAATTTCTATTACTTTATTAAATAAACTTAGTGAAAGACAAACTTTGTTTTGAACCTAATGAGCAACATTCTACCATACAGGGATTTGTGTCGCTTTACTTTGAGTTTATACCTATTGGGTGTATCCTGCAAGTTTCAGACTTCAAGCTTCTGAACCGAACTGATTCGAAGCGACATCGTGGCCTGTGAGCTACTTAATAATGGTCTCAGTCGAGTAGAAAACAGTCATGGATTTAAAATAAACTTTGTACTATAATAAACCTGTATTATTTAATCCCATTTTGTAAAAACATACTAGCTGTAGCGTTGCATTGCATTTTGTCCTGTCTACTGACTAAAAAAATTACCTACCAAATATACAAAAAATCATAAAATACAAAGGAGTGTGACCACAAACAGCTTGAAACGAAATATTTATATATATATATTGGATGTGAAACGGAGGTTTCGTATGACATTATTATAAAAATTTGACCCTAATCACAATAGCTAGATAATTATGATTGCAGAAATATTTGTATATCTCGATATCACTTATCATTATAAACAGTTTTACAAATTAATATTCCATTATAAAACTATCAAGCCGTGCAGCTCATCGACTATGCGCGCCATGCTAACCTATTTGCCTCAATTAGCGCCGACACCTAACACGGCATTGTAAGCAGATTACCTACATTGTGTGTTTTCTTTCTCCGCTTTAATTTTCAACTAACGCTTATTACCTTGTTATGTCTCTAACAAAACAATCAACACATCATTAAAATTCAACTGAGCACTCGTGTGTAAATAAAGCTGATTGCACACTCGGCGTATCTGTATGGAGTATGGACATCAGTCAACAATGTACAGAAACTCTTTGTCGCAAATGACGCTGTGCGGTTCGACGGTTTAATGTGACCACAAGTTTACCGCAACGAATTGCCACCAGAGGAGGGCTGGCAGAAGCTTAATTGAGCTGTATTGCACCAGCGATACAGGGCTGCCTCTAAATAGCACAGTTAAACGTTTAACAGGGACACTTTATACCGGGTTTTTCGTTGCTAATAGCGTTCTAGAATAAAACTTTGAAATAAAATTTAGTGTTCTGGGAAATTGAACGCGCTTAGAGGACATTTTTGCGCTTGGACCCTATTACAGTTTCCACGTAACGACATAATAAATTTTTAAACTAGGTATTTAGCTTGCTTGTTAGTACATTTTAGAGTTTTATTTATTTACTTGTTCATTATACATTTGTGCACATCAGTCACACATTGCGCCATTTTACTGTAAATTGTTTTTAGTAAGCTAGTGATAAATATCCGAATATCACACCTAAATAATAATTGCAAAAGTAATTCGCATTTGAGTTAATATGAGCATAGCCATTCAACAAAAATCTCATGAGCCATTTACCAAAGTAAGTAAAGAAAAAAGAATACGACTGTAAGCGTTTTCTCAACATTTTTCCTTCAAATATCGAATAAACCTCTTTATTTACGATCAACGTCATGAGAATCTCATACTAACACCGAAATGGTTATTAAAAAGTCAGTAATATATTCCATTCATGAAAACGGTCACATGTCACTTGGATAAAATAGAATGTGGCGAATAAGCCACAAAGACAAAATTTACAGTCGCGGCCGCAAAAATTTATATCCTGTGTTTAATATTTTACACTTCAGTAAAGAGATACCTTCAAGCTACAATATAAACAACTCTAGGTGTGGAAGATGATATTTTAACTCGATTACAACGCAGCCTAAACATATTTTGCAAGCGTTTTTAGTTAAACCGATTTGGGAGGCTTCATTTCATGAGATTTAATAAGATAAGAAGATGTTGATGAGAAAAAAAATAATGAATTTGCTTAAAGTTCTTATTGGTATTATATCGTGAGGGTTTGCCACGAATACTACATAAAAATATAATGCCCGTGTATATTGGTTTCAATTTAATACGCAAAGAGCTTTGCTTGTATTTATGTGTGTAACATTGAATACATTTATTAACCAACTGGTTTCATTTGACGCGAATAACGTCTTTGTTTCTCAAATGCTCATTGTTTTTGTCAAGATAAACATTTTCCTTACACATCAGACAAAAAAAACAGTTCCACGAACATGACTTTAAAAACCCTTATTTTAAAAGTAAACACTCAGTCGACTCTTCCAATTTAGTAAAACAGTTCTTTATCATTTCCTACACCATTAACGTAGAATAAACAAACACCAGCATACGATCAATATATTCCACTAAAGACTTCCTGCTACCATTGAGACAGCCATTCGAAGCAGCACCCATCACAGGTCGTGATGTGGTGCGCTCGTGACGCATGCACCCGGTGCGCGGCAGCCAAGGTCAGGGATCGTCAGACAGCACACGAGGCCGATGCTTCGCTAAACCACAGAGTAACTACTTGCAGTGGCTCATCGATCATACATCTGTCGGGATTGCTTTTTAAAACATGCACGCCATACCTACGTTTTTTCACTCGATTTAACTCATTGCACACATGGGTTTGAGTGTGGGAGAGAATTAAGTCCAGCAGTAAATTGTGTTAGTAGTAAACGTAGTGAGCCTCGATTTTGTATACTGAATGTTGAAGATTTTTGGACCAACAAAAAAATCAAATAACATCATCGAGTGATGAGAAAACCCACAGGTTTCACGAAATTCTTCCTCTCAGTAGGTACTTGAAAATCGAAAAAACTAAAAATAATTTTAAACTGTCTTAATTATGACAATTAAATTGTTTGGCCTCGGTAAGCTCAGGCCCATCATTACTTAAACCTCGCACGATTGATCTGCGAAAACGCTTAGATAAACTGTCTGTGAGGAGGTATTATATAAATTAGACTGTGGCACTCTTTGCACATGTATTTAAATAAAATATATAAATTACTTAACATGTGATCTCACTTAATCTGCTAGGCCTTTTGTTTAGTGTGATGTCATTCTGACATCATAAGTGGGTAAAAGGATGTTGCAGTATCCTTTTCATGAAAACTGATTCGAATGGAAACCCAGTGGAAGAGGGTGATTTAATTGTCAGTTTACGAGACAATCCCCGTTCGTCTATAGTCTCGATTCTCGGATAGCGCAAATTATCATTGGATTTTGATATCAGGCATTCTTAGTATCACCCCTTCTCGCGTCTGGGTTCGTGCCCAGTTGATGCCAATAGGCTCGCTCCCTATAACATAAGTATGTGTGCCTCTGCCCAAATGATATGTTCCAAGTCTGTAATCTTGGTAGCGTATGTTCTCTTAGGTCAAAACTCCCGATAAAATTCCCTGACTGGCAGATAAACTCAGCGTTAATTAATCATCTGAACATTCATTGGAGAGGGTTATGCACGGTGTTTCCTTGCGTGATCGAATCAGAAATGAAGACAACGTAGCCCGAAGAATTGCTAATTGCATTGAATTACCAACACTGCTCGCTGAACGAATGGCCGATAGGGCCGAAAAGTTCTGGAGTGGCAAAGGCTTCCTACTAGGCGGAACGCTGACCTGGAGAAGGTTGCGAGGATCGCTAGATGCGAGACGCATAGGTCTGGCTTTGGGAGCTAAGTCCAGCAGTGGACGTCTTTCGGCTGAAATAATGATGCCTACGTTGACGATATTCATTGAACGAAGTTGAAATAATAACATGACTATTATAACAGCCTTCGATAAGTAGAACTGATCTTTTTTCCCGATCAATGTGCAAATGTAACTAGATACGATCTCAGATTGGTTGATCTATGGTTTAAATATTAAAGCACATAATGGAAGCAATTTCTGCAAACCAATTACCTATGTCTTCTTCTAACCCGTGATCACAGCCGTGAAGGTTACCTTAGGAAAATTACTAAAACTTGATTAGATGAGTCATGTGTAATTACAAGATACCTATAATATGACGCATGACTCGTGTGTATAATTTATTAAGTACCAAAAACTCTTGGTGTCTACCCATTACCAAATTGGAAACAATACGTGAAGATTATAATTAGGTTTTAGATTAATTTTGTCTGATTGTCTGTAAAACTTGTACAGTTTACACGGCTGTAATTTTAAACTTTTGCACTAATGCCTTGTCTAACACGATAGGTAAGACGTAAGGTGTCGCTTATCATTATTCTCCTGCCCCTGTTGCAGTCTACTTAAAGTCGGCGCATCCCGATTTGTTCCTCCATTATCCCCTGACGTCACGGTATCATGTAGGTAGTCCTTTTTCTCTCATGTCATTCGTCACAAAATCCATCCATTTTTTCTTTGGCGTTCCTGTCCCGCATCAACAATAATATTCATCATTTTTTTTTGTGCGAAACGAAAAAATAATTAGGTAGGTAGAGGTACCTAGTTAACAACAAATAATAAAAACAAAGGAAAATACAACTTACGACCGTAGGTACATACTCAGATAAGGAAATGTTACAACAAAATAATGCTTACCTGCATTTTAAAGTAACATCCTGCCACTAACAATTTGTTTCATAAACTTACAATGACTAAAGTACTCTAAATAGCACTTCCGTGTTCTAAAGCATCTCCAAGCACAACTACAACTCCACAACAAAAGCAAATCTTAGAGTGAGCTTTAAATAACTATACCCAGAAGACAGATTACATCACATTTTAAAACTTGCTTAGTATTTTTTGAAAATAAAACTAGTTTTATGCAAGGCTGCTTCTACAGTTATCCATGTTGCAACTATTTATAAAACAGTGATTCTTTAAACAAGTATGAGATTATTTTTACCCGACTACGGCGAAGCCAAAAGGAAGGGTAATGATTTTGGCAGTCTATGTATGTATGTATGTATGTATGTATGTATGTTCCACCGTAGCGCCTAAACTACTGAACGGATTTTAATAAATTAGGTGTCAATAGATTCGTAAGAATAGCCCGGGTGTCATAGGCTATATAAATTTCATAAATTCTTTTTCTGACGGAATTTAAATGTCAAAAACTTACCTCAAAAAATATTAAATTGAGATAACCATAGCAAGTTTGGTATCAAATGAAAGGTCTTGGCGAGCACAATACAAATATGTATTATATTATAGTTTAAGTACACACAAAAAAAAATTCAAATAAAAAATTAAGTTCAAAAATCTAAAACCCGACTACTAACAAAATCGCGGTCTTAAAAGTAGAAAACAAGAAAATAATTCTTGTCTGATATTCTTCGTAGTCGCATGCCACCTTGTATCAATGAGAACGCCATGAAGGAGCATCAGGTATCAGTGGCATGCGACTACGAAGAATATCAGACAAGAATTATTTTCTTGTTTTCTACTTTTAAGACCGCGATTTTGTTAGTAGTCGGGTTTTAGATTTTTGAACTTAATTTTTTATTAAGGATAAGCTTTTGTAAAAAAATATACCTAACTACCGAAAATCATAACATTTATCCGAGTTTTTGTTTTCTCCTTGCTCCTTTTAACCAAATATAATAAAAAAGCAGTACTTTATAGACAAACAAATAAAGAAATGCACTAGCCTAGTATCCTACAAACAAATAGAAACATCTGATTAAACAAATAAGATTCAAAACGAGGAAACAAACGATACCCATGAAGCTTCCACAAATCTCTCTACTATGATTTACGACGGTACTGAATCCTTAGAGGAATACCTAAAACTTTGTATCTCAGCAATGATATACAGACATACATCACGATACTATGACGTCTGTATCAAGTTAAATGTCCATAGTTATGTAGCCACTAGTGAGAATAGTACCCCAGGGAGCAATATTCGGTCCACAACGAAAATATTGTACTCGATTTTTTGTATAAAAACAAGCAATAAATATTGCTTGTCCGTATCCATT
The DNA here is from genome assembly GCA_949316265.1 of Diarsia mendica. Taxonomy (NCBI): domain Eukaryota; kingdom Metazoa; phylum Arthropoda; class Insecta; order Lepidoptera; family Noctuidae; genus Diarsia; species Diarsia mendica. Next base: position 8,084,402 of record OX438899.1, on the reverse strand, counting down.
GACGGTTTTATATTCATTGCGGATGTGATTTAAACGTTTCGTTGACAAATTGGCTTTATAAATTTAAATCACAGATTAGTATACAAATCACATTTTGAGCATCCACAGCGTTTACTTTTGTTGGCATTGTTTAAGATTTCAGGTGGATTAAGATATATTATGAATGATTCTTGTAATTTTTAATTAAAGCATGATCTACCTATTTATGAAGTGGGTAAGTCACCAGGCACTTAACAATTGTACCTCAGATCTTTTAAACGAGATTTATATTATCAACACATCTTGTTGGAGGGTTTTTCGACTTTTACAGAGGAAGAGAAACTTACTAAAATGTTTCTCATAATACCTCTAAATATCATTTTAAACACTTAACAAAATTTATGTTTTTAGTTTCTCTTGCTGCTATAATATTAATATTTTTTTTAAACATGAAAAGTATTTATCATCAACAATTTTTATCAGTTCCTGTCCGGAAATCAAGGATGATTGCGCTGTCATACATTTTTAAACAAATGTGTTCATTGCTCTCGCACCCAATCGCAATTACAATCACATAGAATTTGTTGTCAACAAAATATTCGTCAGTGTATTTCATGTACAAACTAATATTTGTGGCACTTAGCAATAATTAAAAAGCAACCTTTTCTCGTACTGATTTCCATTTTATGTTTTGAGGATACAGTATTCTGGAATCAGTACCTTTACAATATAATAATGATACGTAGTGATATGCAATTGAGTTAGAGAAATGCAATTGTGAAATCAGAAATCTCACAGCTGCATTTTTTTCATCATAATTCTACGCAAAAAACCGCTCTAAATTTTGATAAGTGCATATATTTTATATCGGTGCTGTACCACTGGACCAAACACCATACGTGGTTAAGTCACACGGCAATGTACAGAGCAATCAGTTCAGTAGAGCAAGCTAGCCACAAACGGTCTCAGTGCAAACCGTTGCAGTAACTACTGTCGGCTTGCTATCGTTCGCAAGGCGATTAGCAGTAAAACGCGTCTGCAGTAGCGGTGCTTTCAACATGTACAACTTTTATGGCACTATTCTATCATGATCTTCCATTTGGATTCAGCTTCATAGCCCAAAAGTTCTTTGGTATCTGGTCACGTAATACATTAAGAATCATCAGAATCGTTGGACGGCCTTGAGGCAATTTTATAGATTGGTCCGGTGTTATACCGTTTGATGACAGTGAATTGGATTTTAATTTCATCGTAATGACGCTTAAGAGCTTCGCAGATATCAATACATACATGAGTTCTAAGTATTTGACTATTGCTATACGAAACTCGTTGTGCTTTTATTTGAAAACAGTAGCAAGAATCTCACAAGAATAATCGAGCACACGGTAGCATATTATATAGTGGTCAAAAACCCAATTCAAATTTTGACTGGCCTGTTGGTCTAGTGGTTAGTGACCCTAACTGCTATGCCGGAGGTCGTGGGTTCGATTCCCACCCAGGACAAATGTTTGTGTGATGAGCACGATCATTTGTTCTGTGTCTGGGTGTAATTTATCTATAATATGTATGTATTTAGAAATATATAAGTATGTTTATCAGTTGTCTAGTAGGTACCCATAACACAAGCTCTGCTTAGCTTGGGACTAGATGGCGTTGTGTGATAGTTGTGGAATATTATTATTATATTATTATTATTAAATGAAAAAAAACAAACCTGTGGCGTGTCATACGTGAAATTCAGCTTAATATCAATTCTGATAAGAATATGAATCTCCGTACAAATGATGATTGATGACGCGTGTACAAGTACATGCATACATTACCTTATCAAAGTCAGAATCACGAAATAAAATTCCAATGTAATAAAACAGTCAAACACTCGGTGCGGTAGTAATGGAATAAGGACTGGCATCCTGCAGGGGTCGATGACCTTGTCTTGTATCAGACACGACGTGATTTACTACTTATTTAACTTCATGACTTGTACCAATGGGGACGTGATAGACTTGAAGTGCTATTGACGTCAAAAGGATCGTCAATGGCATCAGTAATAGCACTTACCTACATGAGACGATGAAATACCTACGAAGGACAAGCATAATTTGTGATAAACGTATGCCTAATAAGAATAACACACGTTAATGAGTGTAATAATATTGGGGAAACCCAAGCCACTTTCAAAGAGGAAACACACAGACTGTCTGGCATTTAAAAGAACGCAATGTGACTAGTTGTCTCCAATCTAAATGTCAGTATTCAAAGAATTTTCAAAATAAACGATGAATATATAAAATGTTTGCAATTGTTGTGTAGGATAGCAGAAATGTCAATTCAATTATTTAATTTAATATACGAAGATAATTATAAAGATGTATTACACTGAATTGATTAACGTTATTGTGGTTTTATTAAGTGAATTGTGTAAGATACACAATAAAAGTATGTTAGGTATTTTACAAAATAAATTATGAATCACTGTAATAGAGACACGTATGAATATTTCTATTATGATTCATGAGAAATGCCTTTTAGTGCAAACTAGTGTTCACAGTATGACACATCATACTGTACTTACTAAACTTGTAAGTAAGCGCACTTAGGAATTTATAGAATTTAACAAAGACCATACCTATTACAGGGTTTGGTTGGCACAAGAGTCAACAAACTATGACTAATATAACCCTTTGACCTTTAATTATAAACATCAAATTATACATAACTTATGACCAGTGACAGAAATGGGTTAGTAATCGAAAATCTCGGGTACACTATTGGATAGTTCCATTAAATTTATCAGCAATCTCAATCGAAGGGTCACTATTACTGGCAATAATGTACCTAGTAATGATTGTAAGGCTTTCAGATTCGTCCCTCCCAAAATGAAGTTGAGCGTTGGGTCAATTGATTAAATCCGTAGCCGATCTGGCTTTATTCACAATAGCCGAATTAATGAAAAAAGAAATGGGAGCAACTGCTGAATTGAATGTATGATTTGAATTTTTACGGTTTTCATTTACCGTACTAAAAATTGAAGTTGTCAGCTTATGAGCTTACCTTTACTGAGCAGCCGCAGCAGGAAACCAAATCTGTAAACAAAAAAAAACACAATGAGCACGAATAATTAAAAAAAACACTACCAAAATACACAAACAAAGATCAAAAAGCCGAAACAGCGCAGATGATCCAAATTATAAAGACTACGGCTGGCCGTCCAGCCCCGCTAGTCGGCACGGCCGAAAATCGTAGAACACTCAAAGAACGATCTCATGAGACCCTTGACATACACAACTCGTTTTAGAGCTGTACCTAGCCGTTCACTCCGAGACCGTTCGGGGTCTCGAGAGTCCTCGCAGTCCCTCGTTACGGCGAGGCCCATTAGACCAGGGGCGCAAACCGCGCCACGATTTTAGTTTCCGACCCAACGCGCCCCCAAGCACTTATATCCGCACATATCCGCCTATATCCGCCCCTTAATAAGGGAGTCGGCGCCTAATTGACTTAACATTGGATTAATAACGGTTTAAGACTGAAATATGTTTACCGATGAATATTATGCTGGTTTGTTTTTGGATTGGCAAGGATTTTGCTTGAAATGAAATTGTTTTCGGGAGTGATAATAATTATGTTTTTGATTCGGTTTAGTTACCCGAGTTTTCCAATTAACGTATAGTGACATTTAAATACCGTCCTTTAATTTAGTTAAATGTTACCTTATACTCTACCATCTCACTTAAAATATACAAGTCGCGTAAACCATTCCGAATTCACACTTCAAGCGAATTGAAGTAAAGAACAAGATTGAGAGTCTTCACGAAAACCGCTCATTAAATAAACCTTTGGATGAAACTTTTAAGCAAACTCTGGGTGTTGAACACTTTAGTTTTTAATTGATCGCCAGTCATTGAATAGTGGAGTAAGTTTGCGACGCCGGGGACACGTCGGCGAAACTGTAATAAAAGGCTTTTGAGATTCACCTGGAGTTAGGAGGAGTCGTTAAAGCGGTTCATATCTTTGTGTAGATAGGTGTGGGGCGACGATTTTGTGTTTGTCTTCGCCTTCCCTTTTTTCCTTATTGGGTTCTGTTATATGAGAAGAAGGTATATTAGGTTCTGAAAAAGTAGGATTTGCTTCATTATCAATGGATTTCACTCTAAAATCTCTTGTACTATATAAAAATGTTTAACTCGGTGGAAAATACGTCTTTTGCAACCCAGTACAATGTGACGTGATTTACTCACATATTATAAACATTCCACAATACATAATAATGAACAGTATGTCATGATGATCGTTTTGAATGGAGCAATTTTACAGATTATTGTAATCACTGTGTCATTAACAGTTGTAAATACTTCCGCAGTTTATACGAGTATTACAATGATAGCAAGGTCATCGCAATGTGGAAAGACGATATCGATGTTTTATATTGGTGTGTTTTACCTTTAAAAATATTTCATCGTTTTATTTTATTCTTCTATTCCGTATTTAAGAGAAATTTTAGCCTTAGAGCTATGAAATATTTTCTTAAACCTAAAACAAAAAGTACTTAAAATATTCAAATAGAATTGTTTCAGTTTCTATTGTAGTAACAATTTCAAGGTTCTCAGAACTACTTAACACTTTATGATTGAGTAAATACTTGTGTAGCCACTTTCCTTCATCTTCTTAAGGATTCATCAATTAAAAGTTTCACGTTTCGGACGAAATAACTTTGAAATTTACTTTGGCACAAATTTAGCTTTATTTCTACCTGAATTCTGTATTCCTTGACCGACTTCCTTATTAACCACTTTTGGTACTAACTCGTCTGAAGCTTAATTGCTATTAAATACCTTTGTCTTTACATTTGGGGATTCTTGTGGAGAAATTGGAAAGATCTTATTTTCAGTTAGTTTACCAAGAATTATCGTTGTTTTTGCAATATCTTGGGGGAAAATGAAAAAAATGACAAAGTGCGCAATAAATTTTTCTTTTGCGTATCTTTATGTATTTTTGCAGCATTTATTTGACATAGCTATGAGAATGGTAGATATTTGGAAAGCTTCGACGTACCGTAGTCTTTGACTACCGAGGTATGATAGGTATCATGTTGAACAGGAAAACGTCTTTGAGAATTTAATTGTGATTCTTCCATTACGTGCTTTGCGATTCATATTTCTGTACAATTTGATTTGTGTTCACGTAAATGAATTCTTTTGAAGAGACATTGCTTTTTCTGTCTTATTGATTACCTAGTCTTGTAATTCGACCTGAATTAAATTCCCGCCCGTAAAATATTATTACGTTTTTAAAAAACTGATTTTACTTTGGCAAAATCACACTGCGTGTACTGACCGTTGTTCACTGCAGGAACTGATGGACGCTACCGAAAGTACCAAACTAGTAGGTAACCCAATTTTTTTATTTTTTTTTTAAAACAAAATTCTGGGCCGACACAATTTAGTTTCCCATCGACACGCAAGAAGAAGAAGATCACTTTGGCAAAGTGTCTAAGCACGGTTAGTTCTTCTGAGATAGCAATCATAGCATTTATTCTCTATTTTATTCTGTATTTATTCTTTACATAGCATGTTTATGTGTGTTTTTTTTTACCTGTACGCATATTGACAAAAACATAATTATGTAACGTAACGTGTGGGTCTTAAACAAGTACGTTCTCTCTTTGCGCCTTGTCTGTTGTCGACATGTCATGTCAGCTAGTTTACGATGATCATGCTAATAAGAACATTGTACAATCGACAGTTCCTGTACAACGTGAAATGACATTATTCAATACCGTTAAGTAACAACATTTGTACCCATGTTCGAAATCTGAAAGTGTGTCTGTATGTTTGGTAGGTACTTGTTGACGCATAAACTACTGAATCGATTTCGATGAAGTTAAGATCAGATGATAATTATTTCCTTTGTTTTATGACAGTGTTCTGGGGTCTAACATAAATTTTTTGACTTCTGATTGACATCAGGAAACATAATACTTTTTGTACGGGATATTGGTGTATTAATTTTTCGTTTTAACTGAAAGCGAATAAAAATAAGTTATCTTTATAATAGGTCTATTTTATTGGCATCATCATCATCATCATTGATCAGTCGCAATTTTAATATAAGGTCCATATATCTTATATTCAACATTGTAAGTAGAATATTTCATATTTAAATTTAATTCGGCTTTAAGCTGGATTTAATAATGAGGTTTGTCATTTATTAGAAGTTCTAAATATAGAACTAAGTATATATTCAACGAAAAGGGATAAACGATTATTTGCTCAGCTTTACTGAAGTTCATAACATCGACAGATTTAAATTAATTATTATCAGACTATCTGTTACCCGCTGATTCACCCGCATTTAGTTAAAACCAAGTCACCTAAGTTTAAGCCAATCATAAAATATTAAAATTACAAATGACATACTGTTAACTACTACGTACTACTGCACTGTTACCATGTTGTGGTATTATTTTATAACTTTGTAAATCATTTTCATAAAAATATTATAAAAAACTAAATGAGCGTGGTAAAGTCCGAAAATAATTTGTGAAGTCAAATGAAGAGTATGTAAATTATTATTATAATATGTAGGTATTGTAGTTTTAAACCCCTCGAACTTAAGCAGACCTGTCCAGAAAGGTCACGCATTTGTCAGTTACCGTGTAGTACAAATCAAAACTCAGGGATTTGTATATAACTATCTCATATTTTTATGTCACCTTGGAACTGTACCCATATTTGCAAAATAAAAACTTACTTACATTCATTTAAGTATTGAAACACAAAAGAAAACCGCCATGCAAAATCACAAAGCGCTGATTTCTCCTCGAATTCAAAAGCTTTCGAGAAAAGTTAAGAACTTAGGAAAACTTAGAGTTCCCTCGAGAAATCAGTAAAACCGCTAGCTCAAAAGCAATCAGCCCGTTACATAGGTACAAAATTCATTCTACAGTACTTTTTTACTCTATAATAAAAGGAAAAGTATTTTGTGTTTAGGTCGAAGTAAAGATTTTTATTTTGTTTGTATCTTAAAACTCATGCTATTAAAATAAACAAAAAAGGCTAAAATTTCCATTGTCCATTATTAGACCACTATTTGGCCTAAAAAATCAGTAACGAGGTAATAATTATTTCGGTTTTTTTAGCGTATCAATACTCGTTTCTTTTTTGTACTTTAGGGAGAGACATTGCAATGGAGGTTTACCTTTAGCAAAGATATAAATGGTGGATTAAAACTACCGACCGGTTAATGACAAAGACTAAATCAAGAAAACAAAATATAATTATAAAAATAATCAGCAGGGAATCAGATCAAGGGATCCGACCGAAATATTTCCCGAAATATAACATTTGGTTTACAGAACAAAATATGTAGTTGTCCTAAAACGTTTTGTCTGTAGCCCCGCAGTACAGTGCGATCAAATTATCTTGGCAGCTCTGAACATAGGCTTTGCGAAATTTTACGCATGTAAACTTGGGAATAAAACTGTTATTGCCAGTTATACCAATACTTAAACGATCAGAAAATATCTAATTTAAACAGTGAGAAATACAAATAAAATAAATATCATAACACTTTTATACATTCGTTGTAACAAAATGACCTGCACGAAGTTCGGAGCTGCCAAGATAATTTGATCGCACTGTAACAGTTGTTCACAACACACACTGAATTGCAAATGCATTAAACGTTGAAGCATCTTGTGTTGTTTTAGCTAATGGGGTCCAACTTACTGAAGTAATTTTGTTCGTTCTGAGATGAACAGTTTGGTTTCTTCTTTTTTTTTATTGCAGGTTGGGAAATCATCAAATGACTCCCTCCCTCTTTGGGCACAGCGAAAGGAAGTGTCAGACTTCTACTGACTAAAAACCACCCATGTTCCTTCTTAGCCCTTGTGTCTGGGGCTGCGGTATTTCTTTCAAACAACCCGCAGCCCCGACAGGCGTCCTCCTGCAATCTTACTGACATCTCTTTGACGCGCATGTGAAACACGTTGACACGGCCTGTCATCGTCAGAGGACGGACGGACGGTGAGGATACCATTTAATTTTTCAAAATCTGCATTGAGTGCTTGATGTATTCTTAGAACAGACTCACAGGCTTTTAACATCAACTAACCAAACTGAATATCGAACTCGGAGAATTTGACAGAGGCCAGTGTAAGTACTGCGTTTACTGGATTTAATTAATTGGGTATTTGAATTTTTTTATTTTTACTTGTGATTCAGAAACAGTAAATAAAAAGATAGACAAAAGTAAAAAATATAGTGTGATATCTTAAAAAATGCTTTCGTTTTAACCGATTTTAAAGGACGTGCTATAAATGTGACGTCATAATAACATACCGCCATAGTTATGTAGTACTAATTGCCGTTTCACGCGACAAGGATAGAAAGTGCCCCACCAAAAACTTCTAAAGCGTGTAGCTAGTCCATTTTTTGATCGATTTTATATCTTTTTTTACACATCGTATTATTTCTTTTAGTTCTTTAAAATAACATTAAATTTTTATACATTTTTGATATTTTCAAATACCCAATTGCTTGAAACTGTGTGACTTGTGAAACAACAAGGCGTGTATTTTACCTACACCTGGGGCTTAGTGAACTGTCCTCTCTTCTTCAGAATTTAGCATCATCTGCGTAGCCTTTTCCCAACCATGCTGAGGCCGGCTTCCAGTCTAACCGGATGCAGCTGAATATCATTATTACTGATACTTATCTGGCCTCCACAACCCAGTTAGTACTCGTACCTGTATAATAGCCCTCGGTAAGACAGATTGTCAAACTTTCAGGCCTCGAACGAAAGTCAAAGATCTCGGTGTTGATCTCTGTGTAAAACTCGGTATGTAATGTATGGTCACCCGTCCAGGAACTAACCTAGGCAAGTGTGGTTTACCTTAAGATCTACCCAAGCGACTGTTTATCATTAGTCAAATGTAAATAATGTTTCTAGGCAATCTTAATAAATAAAGAGAGAAGTCCTGACTGACTGACTGACTGACTCATCAACGCCCAGCTCAAACCCTTGGACCTAGAAAGCTGAAAATTTGCACAGAGGTTCCCTTTATAATGTAGACAAGGAGTAAGAAAGGATTTTTCGAAATTCAACCCCTAAGGGAGTTAAATAGGGGATGAAAGTTTGTATGGAAAATCGTCATTTTCACGCGGGCGAAGCCGCTGGCAAAAGCTAGTTCATAATAAAACTTAAACGTATCATAAAGTAGAAAAGTTATAGGTATATTAATAAATAACTAACGAGTTCTAAAAGGTGAAGGAAAATCGTGATTCACACACGAAATGACTAAACATATCGTGTGATGCCCAGTGAATAGCGATAGGTCAAGTTGAACGAGATCATTAGTTGTTGATTAAATTTCTACTCGCACACTGTTATTTATAGCAAGTTTTTTGTAGATCTTGTGATATTATTTAGAGGTTTATTTAAGGACGCATTTACGATTGATAAGTCAAATCATTACTTTTTTAAACAAAAGTATGTTTATTAAATACAATGCTTTGTATTTTTAAAATGTTTTTGCTACTTATTGTAGGTAGATGTGCAAGGTACAATTCTTAACTATAAATATAATTTTAGATATGTCCAGTTTCTCAATAAATGTACCGAAGTGAAAAATTTTTACTATAAATAAGGCTTACTTTATGAAATATTTTCAACGCCTGCTCGTTACTTTAAAAGTATCCTACAGAATATGATTTAAGGTTGGTTTTTCTAGTTATTTTAATAATATATTTTTCACCAATAAAAAATAATCCACATCCACACACGCCGTAATTTGTTAGCCAAGCTTGAATTACTGCTAGAATACTAAGGCTGAGTTGCACCAAAAAAAGTTAAAGTTTTTGTCAAATTTGACAGTACTCTACAGGGTATAGAAAAATTATATATACAAACTTTTTTTGCCAACATTCAAACAAAGTAAGTACCTATTATATTTATTGCTTTGTCTATAGCACGTATTATTTTTTGGTTGAACAATTACCTACGATGAATATCCTTGTTACGCCTTATGCAATGCAATCGTATAGTCAGCCACCAAGCTACGTTTTTAGAGACTCGAAAACTTGGCAAGAAACATTCGTCGTTCCATGTGGAAAAACGATCGGCTCTAGGTAATCACACTTTTCTTTTCATCGCTTTCGTCATCAGAACTGGTTTCTGCGAGTATTTCTTGGAGCAGGGACATGATGTCTAAAGGTTATATTCAACGCGTTTGACAATAAAATTGACAGACAATTTAACACAAACTATAACACTAACCAGCGGAAAGTGAGCGGTTGCAGTTACCGTTAAAGTTATGACGTCATTTAACTATTTGTCAAATGGCGCAACTCATTGTTGGCATAACCGATACAAAACTGAAGTTTTGATGTTTGTTTGACGTACCATTTGACACAAACTTTAACTTTAACTACTTTTTTGGTGCAACTCAGCCTAAGTAATGTGTTAATGATGAAATTGACGACACATGAAACGAATATCAAATAAAAAATTCAAAGTCTGAACCCACGAATTTCTTACGAATACAATATTAACCCTAATAAGATTCGACGACGTGTTCTTTGTGGGTCAAATAAGCTTCCCTTTTGAATTTCTATGTAACAACGTTCAACCTTCCGTTTTTATCGTTATTGACATTGAGACCTCTCAATTTGATAAGGGACTAACAGTGTTATAACTATCGAGAGCTGTCCGAACAGTGCGCGAAGTTTCTCGTAGTACGTGACCTAACCTTTGTTGTAGTCCCTTTTGGGCACCTAATAGGAGCCGATACAATAATATTACTAGTTCGATAAACTGATACGAGGCTCCTCGACAGCTCTATTAATTGAAGTCGATTTCCCTCAGTGCTCCCCCCTCCTCTCGACTTCCAGTTAGTCGTAACATCCCGTAATATTTAGGTCAGTACGATACACACGTCCGTACCGAGGTGAATTTTAAAATTGAAATAAAAGAGAGATTCATTTTCGCTCCAATTCACCAAAAGTATAACTAGTGGGCAAGAATATGTCTGACTGGTTTTAATGAGAGAAATTTAATTATTCTTTCTTTTAGCAATATTTATTCGTAGCCGATGTTTCATTAGATAAAAGGTTTAGAGAAGGCGTTGAATAAAAAACTTATACTTTGTCTACGACGTTGAAAATGATGCTCATTTTAAAACTTTGGTAAAGGGCCATCTAAAACTCTAAAGAAAATGATGGACAAATGTACTATAATGACTTTGTTCACTTAAACTTATTACGTCGACGAGTGAAGGTAAATAGTTAATCCATCTAAGTCTTTCACTTTAAGACTAACATAGTAATCTAGAAAGTCTTGATACTAGATAGTATCAAGTTACACAATGTGAGCGTAGGATTTTTATTTTGCCTTTCTTGTCTGGAAATAGAGTAGGTATTTGTAACGAAACACCATCATAGTTTTCATCATCATCTGCCTAGCTCTGCGTCTGTCTTACAAGCTGAATACCAGTATTATACATAGTGCGGCTGCCTGACTTCCACAACCCACTGGATGACTCCTTGATAAGTCTGGTTGTCAGACTACAAGGCTTTTGACTACCCGTTATATCTGTCAGAGATCTCTAAATTGTCTTTAAATTGGATTTAATTAAATCAATTGAGGAAAACAAATCCCATTTTCTATTGGTTTTATCGTGATCGATACTTTTCCGAGGAAATTCGGAAAGGCTATTTGATTTCGCAACTTTTGATTGGGCGTTTAGGCAATTCCGTAAAGGGTCGTGAGCTCGTGACCGCAGAACCTTATTTAAATTACGTTAAGTATTATTATTCATTGCATTATACTATGTATTTTGTATAAATGCACGTAATTTGTTGTTTAATTTCGCCGTCATGTGTTGGGTTATTTTTTTCATGTGCACTATTTAAAACTTTTGAATTTATAAATCAGTTGGAACACAGATGCTGTTTTAGAAAATTAAAACATTCACATTATATAAAAAAATAACCCTCTAAAAATATTAAAACAACTCAGAAGCATCCATTTATATAGACAAAAAAGTGTGAATAGAAGAAAAATATACCACTTGACTCGCACTCTAATATAATATGATTTATGCTGGAAAATCTCAGCCAGTTTCATTAGCATAATGAGAAATTTCTTCAATGGCAACACTCATATATCGTTTTGAGAGATATTTGATAGGGTGACGACGAGAGCACAGCTGAGAAATGAGTGGTCTTTCAACTAATTTTTCTTGTAGTACAAAGGATAATGAAATAGATGAAAAAGAAATATTGTACCACGATGTTTTGGAAATACGTGGAGAGACTTTTTTGCCTAGAACCTTTTATGTTGGCATTTTAAATTGTTAATATAAAAATGGTTCAAGTTCTGGAAAGTGCCCAGTTAAAGATCCCGCGCGTCGTCAGGAATAGTCAAGATATTATAATATATTGATTTTGAGTGGCAAAATCATATGGATTTCGGTTCGGAATCAAAAATATAACCACAGACTATCTCGTAGGTCTAGGCAGGGACTGAATTACCCAAAAATTACGGTACCTTTAAATTGCGGTATGACGTCATACCGTTAAATAAGGGTTACCGAAATATTTCGATACCGTTATATTTTTATAGGGTCGCAAGCGCGACTGCTGGTTTCGATTTCCGGGTCGGACAAGAGTGGTATTAGGTTATCCCGTCAGGAATTTTTCAATAGCAGCCACGGAATCTGAATTTGTGTACGGTTGATGGCAGTAGGCTCACCCCCTATTACATGGGACTAACCTAACTGGCGAAATGTGGGTGACTATTAGTTACACCTCTGCTTAATTCAGGGATTACAGGCTTGATTTTATAATGACACAGTATCTTATGAAGTAAAGTCGATTTAATTATATTATAAGTTATTTATACTCTTCTTTGAGATTGCTTTACAAGAATAAATCAACCTTGTATTTTGCTTTCCTCAATCCGTCCAATTAAAATCCTTCTCCGGGAAGAGATCAGGTGACATCATTATCGATATTTCTTCTAACAGCAACTGCTTAGCAACAGTATCGTTAAATAAACGATCTGCTCCTTCTTTCCCTACGCAACCTGTTATGTCAACTATCCACGCAATTTTCTTTAATTTTAGGAGTCTATAGATAAATACTAAAAAAAACGTATTTAAGACATTTATCAAGTTTTAAATAAAAATAACTATATTTCCCTGCATAAGCAGAGACAGTCTTGCAGCGGAAATTAATATGCAGGTATTGTTTTATTTAACGACTCAAACAAGTCGTAAACTTCTTATGCCTATTCTATTAAACCTCTAAAATTACCAAAAAAACACTTGATAATAATCCTTTTCCAAACCCGATTACTATGGCAAAGTGAGAGAATAAATTTAAAGAGAGATTTTTGTTAGAATTTTCATCAGTGATTTGCGCGACCACCTCAGCGGCTGAAACTTCATATTCAATAGCGTCTGGCTCGAATAAATCAAAATGCTACGACGTCGAGTAAGCACTTCCGTCCTTTGAAAGACTTTCTGAGATTGCTCGTTTTATATTTCGCCTCTTATCTTTATGCTGTAGATATTTCACTCGATATTGCTTTGATGATTGATTGGTTTTTTAAGTAATTATTCTGGTTGTTTGTTTGTTGAATCGATTTTTGATTTTGAACCACTAAAGTATGGCTTTTGAAACCGTGTATGGAAAATTGATAAACGGTTAGTAATTATAAAACTCGAAAACATATTTTTGTAATAAGTGTGATTACAAGCTCAAGTAACTTAAGAGCGGATTTCACCAATTAATCTAAACGTTATCAGAACCACTAAACCGAGACCAAGAGGTATTTGGGTCAATATTCCAAAGCAATAAAGTAAATGACAGCTCTTGAACGTGATTCGGTTGCTGATTATTGGTGACACTCGCCCTCAGTAAATAAGTAGGGGCCATAGCCTTAAAGGTCAAAGGACTTCAAATAATTCCATTAAAATTAACACAAGCCATTATTATTGAAATAAACATGAGCTGACATACATCGGAGATTGAAATCTAAATAATACATAGCAAATATTGTTTTTGTAAATGAACTACAAATTAATGAAATAATGTACTCTGACTAGGGTTTCATTTCCTGCTCATTACAATGAAATTACATACATTAATTGTGTATAGTTATAATCTACAGCACGGCTCAAAAACATCACTTGAGATAATAGTAGGTACGTTTTAGGGTATTAACAAGTATTCACTCATTGTTTGACCCTTCAGGATTATTACGCGGCAAACGAAAGAGCTATCCAGGTCGCTACATGGTTGGAGTCATCTCAGTCATTGATTGGACAAAATAAGAACTCTTTACATACGTCACAATAAAAAAACTGTGTCAACAGCAAGCTGTACTTAAAAATATCCATATTTAGAAATACCTACTCAATTAGCATCTAAATCATACTGCCGTTAGTTATCTTCTAATAAATAAAGAGAGTTCCGTATGGTGTCGGAGTTCCGTATGGTGTCGGACGTAAAGAATAGCACCATCCCATATCTTCCCGTGGGTGTCGTAAGAGGCGACTAAGGGACTTACCAGAGAATGGGCAGCAGCGTTCTCTGTGCCTTTGTAACAACCATACTGCGATCGCCAACCCGCCTGCCAAGCGTGGCGATTATGGCAAACCCCCCCAAAGAATGATGAGCGTTAAACCAAACAGGCCCCTAGTACCCGGCAGCCCGTCTACCCTCGGCTACGGTAGCGGTCGAGGCAACGGCGTGGCAAGGGGTGCTAAGAATCCCCGGACGGGATCCGGCTACCAAACATACCGACGACTGGACCTGGCAACATTCAACACGCGCACACTCCGGGCCGACGAGAAGCTAGCGGAACTCGAGGAAGAATTAAGCAGGCTGCGATGGAGTATTGTCGGATTATCTGAAGTCCGAAGAGAGGGGGAGGACACGATAATCCTGAAATCCGGCAACCTGCTCTACTTCCGAGAGGGAGACCGGCAGTCACAGGGTGGTGTTGGGTTTATCGTCCACAAGTCTCTCGTGAATAACGTGGTGAAGATCGAGAGTGTGTCGAACAGGGTGGCGTACCTTATACTCAGAATATCAGCAAGATATTCGCTGAAGGTCATACAGGTCTACGCCCCGACCTCGGCATACCCCACGATGAAGTAGAAACCTTGTATGAGGATATTTCTAAAGCCATGCATGGTTTCAGAACTTACTTCACCGTTGTCATGGGGGACTTCAACGCGAAACTGGGCAAACGAAGCGATGATGAACTTCAGGTGGGGCAATTTGGAATTGGACAGCGGAATCGCCGGGGTCACCAACTGGCCAGTTTTATGGAGAAGGAGGGCCTCTTTATGATGAACTCCTTCTTCAAAAAACGTGAGCACAGGAAGTGGACCTGGCAGAGCCCCGATGGTGCGACTAAAAATGAGATTGACTTCATCATGTCTACCAACAAGCAAATGTTCAATGATGTCTCTGTGATCAATTCGGTGAAAACCGGAAGCGATCACCGAATGGTAAGAGGCACATTGAACATCAATATAAAGCTGGAAAGGTCACGACTGATGAAGTCTGCGCTCCGTCCAGCACAGATCCAAATCCATAACTCCGAGAGCTTTCAGCTTGAACTTCAGAATCGCTTCGAATGCCTAGGAAGCTCAGTGGACGATTACAACGACGGGTTCGTGGAAACTGTCCATACGACTGGGTCTAAATTTTTTAAGATACGTCGTGCAAATAAGATCAAGAAACTCTCAGATCACACTCTCCAGCTCATGAAGGAGCGGCGTGAGATGATCCTGCAGTCTTCGGACGAGGCTCGGCAATGCCGGCAGCTCAATAGACGGATCTCCAAATCCTTGAAGAGCGACCTCCGCCGCTTTAATACCGAGCGTATTAAAGACGCAATTGAACGGAACAAAGGCTCCAAGGTATTTGCAAGAGATCTGGCTATTGGGCAGAGCCGGCTCACGAAACTGAAAACCGACGATGGCAGGATCGTGTCCGCCAAACCGGAGCTTCTGAGAGAGATCGAGAGTTTTTATGGGCAGCTGTACACGTCAACTAGTCAACCCGTCGAAAATCTAGCGAAAGACCCCAGAGCTAGACTGACCCGACACTATACCGAAGACATCCCGGATGTCAGCCTGTACGAGATTAGGATGGCTCTGAAACAGCTTAAGAACAACAAGGCGCCGGGTGATGATGGAATTACGGCCGAACTGCTGAAGGCGGGTGGCAAACCGGTCCTTAAGGCCCTTCAGAAGTTGTTTGATTCCGTCATACTCGAGGGGAAAACGCCGCAGGCTTGGTGCAGGGGTGTGGTGGTGCTCTTCTTCAAAAAGGGTGACAATGCCCGGTTGAAGAACTATAGGCCCATCTCACTTCTAAGCCATGTCTACAAGTTGTTTTCAAGAGTCATCACGAATCGTCTCGCACGCAGGTTCGACGATTTCCAGCCTCCCGAACAAGCCGGATTCCGAAAAGGCTTCAGTACCGTAGACCACATACATACGCTGCGGCAAGTTATACAGAAGACCGAAGAGTATAACCTGCCTCTCTGTTTAGCGTTTGTGGACTACGAGAAAGCCTTCGATTCGATCGAGACTTGGGCTGTACTGCAGTCTCTCCAACGGTGCCAAATTGACTACCGGTACATCGAGGTGTTGAAGTGTTTGTACAAAAACGCCACCATGTCAGTCCGACTTCAGGACCAGACCACGGAACCTATCCTTCTGCAGCGCGGTGTGAGACAGGGAGACGTCATATCTCCGAAACTGTTCACCGCTGCATTGGAGGATGTCTTCAAGGTTCTGGATTGGAAAGGACTTGGCATCAATGTCAACGGCGAGTACATCACTCACCTTCGGTTTGCCGACGATATAGTGGTCATGGCTGAGACCATGGAAGACCTCAGTAAAATGCTCGATGACCTCAGTAGAGCTTCTGAAAGAGTGGGTCTTAAAATGAACATGGACAAAACCAAGGTTATGTCGCATGTTCATGTAACACCCACTCCTATCAAGATCGGAGACTCTACGCTCGAAGTTGTGGACGATTATGTCTACCTGGGACAAACGGTCCAGTTGGGTAGATCTAACTTCGAGAAAGAGGTCAATCGTCGAATCCGACTCGGCTGGGCAGCGTTCGGGAAGCTGCGCGGTATCTTCTCGTCCAACTTACCCCAGTGTCTCAAGACGAAAGTCTATGACCAGTGTGTGTTGCCAGTGATTACATACGGGACCGAAACGTGGTCGCTCACAATGGGCCTTATCAGAAAGCTCAAAGTCACCCAAAGGGCAATGGAGAGGGCTATGCTCGGAGTTTCCTTGCGTGATCGAATCAGAAATGAGGACATCCGCATGAGAACCAAGGTTACCGACGTAGCCCGAAGAATCGCCAGACTTAAGTGGCAATGGGCAGGGCACATTGCTCGCAGAACGGATGGCCGATGGGGCCGAAAAGTTCTCGAATGGCGACCGCGAACCGGAAGACGTTGCGTTGGAAGGCCTCCCACTAGGTGGACCGATGACCTGGTCAAGGTTGCAGGAACCCGCTGGATGAGAGACGCACGGGACCGGTCAATGTGGCGACGCCTGGGGGAGGCCTATGTTCAGCAGTGGACGTCTTTTGGCTGAAATGATGATGATGAAATAAAGAGAGAAGTCCTGACTGACTGACTGACTGACTGACTCATCAACGCCCAGCCCAAACCCTTGGACCTAGAAAGCTGAAATTTTGCACAGAGGTTCCCTTTATAATGTAGACAAGGAATACGGAAGGGTTTTTCGAAATTCAACCCCTAAGGTACTTAAATAGGGGATGAAAGTTTGTATAGAAAATCGACATTTTCACGCGGGCGAAGCCGCTGGCAAAAGCTAGTACATAATATAACAGATTTTTGGCAGAGCAGACGGTAATCTTTCTGCTAAACAAACAGTAAATCTACAAAAAACATAACTAGAATATGTATAAAAATACTAGAATAGTATAGACAAGAGACAGATAGAGAGAGATATTATAATAATTATGTCTGTCTATGACATTATAGCCGCATCTAATTAATTTGGAGGTCAACACGTGCTCAATCCAACATCTGGCTTTGCAAAAAACGTTTTGTTTCGGGCACAATATTATTTGTATTTATGGACGGACCAAAAGCAAGAAGCTCATTTCCGATATGTCTTATTAATTATTGATTGTAGAGTAACGTAGCATAACGTATCATCATGCCTGCAATCCCCGAAGGGTTAGGCAGATTTGTACCAATTAATAAACCCATATTCCGCTAGTTATATTTAAGACTAATAGGCGCGAGGCTATTGCCCTCATACGGGAACAAATCAACACTTCATGGGTGCTATTAAAACAAATCCTGATGAAAAAATCCAGTAACACTTTGCCTGATCTGGGAATCAAACCCAGGACCTCAAGCACAGTAGTCATGATTGAAGAGTATTATTTACAATATCGACCAAAAAACATGTACGGCATCGACAATTTGAACAAAAATGACGCAGAAAGCACCGGCCAGCAAAAAATTAGAACCGTAAATAGGAGGTTATACGTAAACCAATTTTCAACAAAATAATAATGATGCAATCAAAAACACAACACAACACAATAAAATTGAAAATGATGATCTCGAAACAACGCATAAACATAAATAAAGTTCAATGTTAAAACATTCAGATTGATTGACATTGGCATTTAAAAGCACAAACAAAGGTTGCATTCAGTCAAATATAAAATTAAAAAAAATCCCTGCACCCTTATTCTGAAAGTCGCGTCGAACCACGTTTTACCATAATTTATGTCGTATCTCGTATCTTGTGTCGATTGCTTGCTTCTGGGGCATTTCGAGTGCGAGTCAGATGTCGCTACGGTCGAAACGGTAACATGATATCGGTCCGCGTGGATTCCAAACGAGATTTATTGGACAAACCGATAGTGTTCTATTAAAAATTCGATTCTTATTAGGGTTGTCAATATTTTGGAGTTCGTTTGACACTCAAATTGGATGATGGAAAACAATAATGTAATATCCATTTATTTAATTCTTGTATAAACATAATTAACCCGTATGCTGTACAGCTCAAAAATGTTTATTTTTGGTAAGCCTATTTCATTATCACTTCATATTTTCGACAATATTGTTTAAGCGTAACACCGTAAAAGTTTTTTCTCAAATTCTTTACAACTCTGTCCACCTGCTAGCCCTAATTTCTATCGCAAAACTGCAATTTTCGTTAACGCCAACACCAATGTAAGTGTAATGCTGAATGTGTGCGGCAAACGTATTGAATATGTAGCGAGGCATTTTTCTAACAATCGTGACATCCTGCGAAATTGCATTTTGCAAATGAATAATGTCTTTTGCACATTCGACGCAATACATTTTTAAAATATCTGTTTTTGGTAACAGATGTTCCAATCACAAAGTTTTCAGACAATGTATTGGTTTTGTAAATTAAAATTCAAAATGAAATAGGACGGACGGTACAGTTATTTTGTCAAGCACTGTAATTAACTTTTTAGTTTTTCCATTCGGCCAAGAGGGGAAATTTATTCAGTTAGTTCGTAACTTGCGAAAGTTACTTGATTAAAAGTTGTTTTATCATCTAAGATTTAGTTTAAAAATACAACTACAAACTGAAAATGGTTGAGAACTTATCAACGAATAACTACATGTCACAGTAAATTAAACAACTTTTACAGAATAAAACAAAACAATGAATCATATTTTAAAGCATTGTAAACCTGTTGTTACTTAATTAATAGAGGAATTAATGCTGAGTGCATTGAGTCCGTGGCATTGAACGTTTTATCATCGATATCCGATTCCAATAATCGAGCGATACTCGTAAAACTTGTTTCTAAGTGAAGCTAAAGGAAAAAGCACCAGTATTGGCCCAGTTTCACCGCCATAGCACACATTTGCTTCGCACTCGTTCGGCGATATAACGCGATATTTGCAATTTATCGCGATATACTGTGGTATTTGCGATACACACTACCTAAGTTCACGCTTTAATCACCGAAGCAGAGGTGTACCTAATTTACGCGTACATTTCGCAAGTTTTGTTTAAGCTCTATGTAATAGTGGGCAAGCCTATTGCTATAAACCGGGCACCAATCCGCGGCTGCTGCTAACAAATTTCTGATGGAAAAACTGGATAATACTTTTCCCTACATGAGAATACAACCCAGGACCTCATCCACATCAATCGCGCTGGACCACTAAATCAACGAACCAGTCGCAAATGTGCAATACCACTCGATATTTTTGCGATTGAGCACAAATCGACCATTTCTATTAGAGGCTATTGGATACATGAGATACATCCTTGAACTTTGTCAAAGTTGGTCGCGGGTTTGTGACGTCAGACGGCCAACCTGTTCTAGCTTCTTATCTCAGAAACTTGGCAAAACAACCGCCGGTCGTTGTTATATACTTCGAAGTAAGACATCTGTTACGAATGATAATTTATTGTTTTCAAAAAGTTTTTTTGTTACTATCGAGGAGTTCAATGATAAACTCGTTATTGTATTTGATATTGTCAAATTCCCCCTTAAATACTAACAAAGTTAAGAATAAGAAATGTAATATCCGAGCGTTTTAATTAACAAAATGAATAACAAAACCAACCTGGAAACCGGATCATTCCCAACTTTTCCCCGTCGTATACTACGACCGTTAACAAAGGAAAACCCTTACCATTTGTCCCGTCATTATTCCGAGAGGAAACAGTAGAAATAAACTTATTTTTACATTTCAATATTGCATCTACCCATTTCGAAAGCCAACACAAATAGGGTTGCTACTAGCCATAATATAAATCCATTTACGTTGTCAACGAAACTACAAATACCAGTGTATAGGGGCACGTTTAATGCATTTTCACGTCTTGTATACCTCTTTAGATCCCTATATACGTGAATCTTCAAAGTCGGTCCCATTCACGGAGCAAATGGACTAATATCGTAACTTGAAACGACCGTCCCCTGACAACGTATAGTAAATCGTCATTTAGTCGTTTCGGCTGCTTAATGTGCCAAGTTTCAATTAAAAAGCCATCGCAGTGCCATATATGGGCCATTAGTTCTGATTATTAGCGGGGTGTATTATGTGGAGTGGATAATTTTATTAAGGTAATGAAGGTAATATCTTCACTGTGCTGTTTTGTGAAGTAACCTTTATATAGAGGTAGGGAGGTATTAATTGCGAAAACTTAATTAATTATGCGGTTTGCCTTTTAGGAACGAGTGATTAGCATTACCTGGATGAACTTATGAACTTTGAAACTTTGATATTAATCCGGGACCATACGAGCTGACTATATCTGTTTACATTTATTAACAACACTATTTAACTGACGTCCTAAATGGAGGAGGTACTTTTGTTTGAGTATAATTAAATAAAGTGATAATTATGCAGTTCAAATTCATCAACTAAACACTGGCAGTCAGGCAAACAAGTACAAATAATGAATACCCCGAACAAACACGTGTCCAATAAATGTACAATCGGCGATGAAAAATTATTTATTTTATGACAAGTGATCTCGCACAACTTCCGCGGAAAACTTTTCTCGGAAATTATATTGAAGTGGAAAAGTTGATTTTATTGGTTTCCAGTTAGATAAGGATTATGTTCCTCTCCAAAACGAACTTGAAGACATAACTTTGACTATGCAGCCTTTTGAAATAAAGTAATAATAAGTACCCAATTTGTAACTCGCTAAGCTTTATTCATAAACTGCCATTTACTAAATTCTGATGCAAATACTTGCGCAATTTTAGTACATTAAGTACCTGTTTTGCCACAAAACCGCTGATTACTCGCTGCCCACTAATCGCGTCAAACTAACATCATGTGTAAACATAAATAAACTACAAAGGTCACTAATGTACCAATAAAATGCCCACATCAAACTTAATTTTGCGAAAATAATTTTCAATGCATCTCAGGGTATAATGTTAATAAATAATAAAGCATAAGACAAAGACTGTTCACGACCTCGTGACACAGTCGTGAGAGCCATCGTCCGGGCTGGTTCACAAGATAGACTAATTCCATCTCTGTCTATATTATTAAGTAAAAGAGGGATGGAATATAAGATGATCATCGATTGTGAAGGTAACATTGCGCAGATTACTATCTCTGAAAAGCACTGACCGTAGCTGTTTAGAAAACAATAAATTTCAGAGGAGTCACGTCTCTATAATAATAAATATTTAGCCATTAAAATTATCTTGCCGTATTGTTTTTAATCTATAGGGAAATTCAGCTTATACATGTATTATTTAGCTACGAATTAGGTGGGTACACTGCAATAACTTATCATCACACCGCAAATTCCCAAAGGATTAAGTGGAGGTGTACCTTAGCCTACCGGGTGAGCTAAGTACCATTAATGGGGAAAAAATCAAACTTTAGGCTACTACTAAAAACTACTATTACCTACATCATAGGAAAACCAATAAAAACTTTTCTCGGAATGTGAAGATCATGAATCCTTTTGAAATAAACTTTATTTGAATAGGAAAAGGTTGAAATTACGTAGCGTGGACATTACGCTATGACAGCGTCATGCCATCGTCCATCACGGAATAAGATTCGGTTATACTGCCTAGGCGTGAAAGTAGGTAACAGAAAACATTCGATTAAGGACAAAAAAAAATCCTTCATAAAAACACAAAAAAAATTTTTTTGAGGCCACATGGTACTTTAATCAATATCAGTGATACTACATCTAAACACTTCAATACATAAATGCATATAACTGTGTATCCGATTGAGATGCGAGCAGAATGTCAAGCAATCAACTTTTTATATTTGCTACTCAAGTAATACCAACTACACATGCAAAGTCATTTTGCCCTAACAGTACTCAAGCAATAATATACTTTATACTACACTTGCTTGGTAAGTGTACCAATACTACCCCACTATACGGGTTGAAAGCTGTTCATTAAACCTTCTCAAAAATCTAGGCAGTTATATTGTATGGAATTTCATTACTGCCCTGAAAATCAGGGTAATAATGGGTTCATTACTAACGCGTTTTGTTTTTTTTTTAAAGACTTGATGACGTTGGTAATCAAACGATTTAATTTTACCATAAAAAGTACTGGCCACTAGAACTTTTAAAGCAGGTAGCATACATTCTACATTCCGGTAGGGCCGGAAAACTTCAAACCTCTATGCGATAGAGCGAGAGATTTATAACACTCTCTCGCTTTAACACGCGAATAAGTTGGAACCTGGAACCTGCGAAACGGGGCGTTTTTTACCTTCTCTAAAGCCGCGTCCCCACACAGAGCCGCACGGCTCGGCTTCGCGTGCCGTGCGGCTCTAGTGGGGACGCGGCTTAACGTCTTTTGGCGTGAAAATTGTTTGACGCGCTAAAATTTAAAGAAAAAAAAAGAACTTATTGTTGGTTGACGTATTTTGTAGAAACAATTTTCTTGGTAAATTTTAAAGTTTGGCGGTGTAAATCACAAGTTAAAATGAGTGATTCAAGTGACAATGATAGCAATTTATTAACAACAACTCCACCTGACATAATAGTAGATGCTAAAGACATTGTTAGTAATCTCTTGCCTGGAAAATCCAAGATGAAATATATGAAGGAATATGAAATATTTATGCAGTGGAAAAGTGAAAAACAAGCTAAGTGTAGTATAAAGCAGTATATTTCACTCGAGGGTAAGTACAGATTACTAAACTCGTGTGGTTCACGGCCCTCCGCTTCGCGTCGGGCCTCAAATGCACCCTCGATTAGTAATCTGTGCCTTACTCCCCTTGGTGAATAAATAGCTATTGTTTATGGAAGATTATACATAATGTTAAAATAGAGTTTGATATGTATTATTTGACTGGCCTGTTGGTCTAGTGGTTAGTGACCCTAGCTGCTATGCCGGAGGTCGTGGGTTCGATTCCCACCCAGGACAAATGTTTGTGTGATGAGCACGATCATTTGTTCTGTGTCTGGGTGTAATTTATCTATAATATGTATGTATTTAGAAATATATAAGTATGTTTATCAGTTGTCTAGTACCCATAACACAAGCTCTGCTTAGCTTGGGACTAGATGGCGTTGTGTGATAGTTGTGGAATATTATTATTATATTATTATTATTATCTATGTTTGTGTTAAAAAGCAGAACGAACTAAAGCAGTCACAATTTATAGAGTCTATAGAGGTGTGACCGGCAGGCTGCCAGGAAATTTTCTCGAGGTTCGAGGTATCAAGTTCGAATCTAAAACACGCATCACTGACTTTTCAGATTCATGTTGTTGTTGTTTTGTTGTGTAGCGATTGATAGAATAATAGATACTCGCGGCAATATGATAAGTTTTATTTTATCTTACAGGCTGCGTCATGTACTCACTATTTTTAAGCCTAGCGTTTATCTTTGGTTGTGCACAGTGTACATTAAACAAACAAATTAATTAATAAAATAACAAACCTCCTTGACGAGCAAATAACACCACAATATCTTGCAGATAAAAATCTTGCAATGCTCTAGGAGTAGTCGTAAAAATATCAATATTCGTAAGGAATAGTTTCCTAAGGAAGTTAGAAACATGGGAACAAGACGCCAATATAAAATGAAATAAATACCGCGTTAGCTCATAAATCATTTGCGAACATGTTACACTCGACGACAAACACAGTTTCTTATATATTTCATTGTTGCCTTAGCGATTACGGAACTCGCATAAAAAGGGGAAGAAACACGGAACGACTTTTAGTCACCGAAATGGAATACAATGGGACAGCTGTACGAAAGAATATGTAGCTAAGTATTACTACATTTTATAAAACAAAGTCCTCCTTCGCGTCTGTCTGTAATAGGTAGGTTTAAGTATATAATTTGACAAACATCCACGCGGGCGAAGCCGCGTTCAAAAGCTAGTAGTTTATATTTCAGTTTTATTTTATTACAAAAGTTTAGTACCTACAATTGAAAATACTTAATAGTGACTCAAGTCCAATAAGACAAAATGTAAAGTCTGAAAGCTGCAGAAAGGCGGAACGTTCGCTCTTAAATCCCACAAAATGTTAATCCTTGAAGGAAAGGAGCAGAGGGAGGTTCCCCCTACTTACTTGGGAAGAGGGAAATTAAAGTCCACATATCCGTGTGCTATGCAAAAATGCCGGCCGGCTCTCAAAGGAAAAGTTTTTGAAGATAATTTAAGCGATTTAGGACGAGAGATGAGAATTGTTGTAAATATCTAAGAGGTTACTGTAAATATTAAAGCTGTGACCGTGTCGCGTCCAAGGGATGTGAAGAGAAGTGTTGGTCGTCCGACGCTGAGATGGGCAGATGATATTGTTGGCAAGGACATGGCTTGCGCAAGAGCGTAGAGCTTAGCACAAGCAAAGACAGCCCTATTCCCAGCTGTGGGCGAAGTCGGGCTGTGGATGCTGATGATATCGAAGTGCTTGTTCTAAAGGCATAATCAAATACTCCAGTCCAATCTCCAGTCAAAGAAATCAAAAATATTCAATAAGCAATAAAATTACTTGAAACAGCCCCGTCGCATTAAAAACATATCACAGAAAAAATAAACTTCCTAACGACGCAAACTTTTATGAGTTAACTTTACAAATAAAAGAAATAAATATTCTCAGACTTTTATTGGATTCATCGATCCTGGCATAAAATTTTCAAATAAAAAACTTGATACGATATAAAATCGAGCGGTACAGAATCAAATGAAGCCGACATTAGCTCACTGAATAGTACTGTGCACTGCACTATTTTATGTCTGCTGCCAGCCAAGTGAATTTCATTAAAATGGCTAATATTGCATGAAATTTCTACTGCACTGCATTTTAACGATGTAGCATTTAGGAGGAAATAGTCAAAGAACTTCTGAAAGCGGGGTACGAATGTAACAATGACATTGTGCCAATGTTCCTGGGGAGCAGTTTAGGTAGAAATGTTATTTTAGAGGACACAACGGTAAAATTGGAGAATAATAGTACCGCAAAATTAGCTGCCTTGTTGGTTGTACTACTTAATTATTTTTTATCATAATTTTTGATTATCATCAATAATATTTTGCACTTATCACAATTCATTTGGGGTAGTGCAGAATGTCGTCCCTACTTCTGTAATACTCGTCATCCCATTTGACACCTTTTAGAGCAGATAAAGGCACACCCTCTTACTTTAGAATACATTGTAGGCTTCAAACTGTGAGCCCATAATGTAGCCTATCAAGCAATATATACATTTAATTATCTTACCAACAATAAGCTCAACAGCGCAGTCCAAATCGACAACCCTGCAACAAAAAAAAAATCCTTAATTTCGAAGTTCTTAGTTGCTACAATTTTTGCGAGGTCCACGAAAACTAACACATATACTTTGTCCTTACCAACTGAACTTTGTCAATTCCGTGGTACTATTACATTCGGCCTGAAAACGGCTTTCAGCCAATAACACTCACTAATGAAAGTGAACAAGAAATGGTCGCACCGTATGTTACGACTACGTACAGTCAAGAGCATAAATACTTGATATTTACACAAAATTCAAAAGATATTAGGAGAAAAGACAAAATTCAAAATATTAAGGCTGTGAAAAAACTATATTGTTAACACCATAGTCCTGGTGACTATCTGAATACCTGAAATTTACAAAGAGCATCTCGTGAACAATAATACGAGAAAAAACCAACAAAATAGTATGGCTGTAAAAAACCATGTAAAACATTCAGTTTTTAAGGAATTTATTTCCATAAAAAACTGAATGTTACGTAAGTGTATCTGCGCTCGTGCCTGTACCGTGCACATTTTGCTATTACACCCACACTTTATAGTGGAGAGCTTCTTGTGGCATTTTCTTTTATTACTAGGTTTATAATGGTTGCGGGAACACTGGACTTTCCTGGTGAACTAATAGTGAAAAAAAACTTTCCTGCTGAACTAATAATACACTAGCACATTTATTTCAATAAAATGTGGGCTAATGAAAAACTGATTTAGTAACCAACACATCGAAATCATTATTTAAACACCATAAAAAGTAAAAACCAAAAGACAACATAACGCAATGATAATCATTAAATCGTGGCATTTGAATTCAAAAGGAAAACACGCTTATAAATATATTCACATATAATATTCCCACGGGAAATTAAAGACCAATAAATTAATAAGAAACAGGCAAACTAAATTAGGTAAAGTAATCCCCAAGATGCTGAAACAACTTTATTGTTTCATAAACGAAACACAAATCGAAGAAGCAGCCTCAGGGCAACAATTTGCAAGTATGTGGAGCTCCCTAACTTATTGGATCAAACTAACGTTCGTAAGGACCAACTTTCCCGTATAGTTTATCTCGCAATATCTCATAATAATCCCTAATTCGATAAGTCACTTGATTCCCTATTCGGCTAATATTTTCTACTGTGGAGCAGAAACGATCAAGATCAATCTTGTCTAATTTTGCTCGCGTTTCTTTCTGTCAGGGGTAATTCCATCTCTATTAGCTAACTGATCAATTTATGAAAGCTATCGCTTCGAATCGTGAGCCAATTCTTCAGCTGTAATGGGTGAGAGCAGTTTTATTTCTTCATTTCCCTCGTGCATTTCATGTTATTATTAGTTTATATTAGTTACTTCTGCTTAAGGCCAAGTATCTATCAATATCAGAAAAGCATTTATAGCAAAATGCTGTCCCGGATCATATAATCTTTTTATATATTAAATGTTTATGTGTGTGTTCGTAATTCTTCTTCTTGTAACGGCTGGACAGATTATGATGTTCTGTTGTTGTTACCACCAGATTATATAATAATTGAGCCCTTCAGATGGTGCCTAGATAGCCCCTTACTTTTAAACTATTATTTTTCATCTAATCGAACCTGTATTTCCTTCAAAGAAGGGACCTGCAGCTTCTACAACATAATAAGTATTTCAGACTCGCACTGAATAGTTTCCGACACAATCCTTTGACGGTGCTCCCTTTGATTCTGGGTACCCTCCCCTCGTACGAATCATGTATCAAATTGGCCACCGCGCTAAGCCCTCAAGGAAATAACTCGTCAAAAGGCATTGGTATTGAAGTAAATCTTTCGTAATGACGTTATTTCGACGTTAGGAAAGGAATGGAGTTCATTTTATTTTATTCAAGTAATAAATAGCCAGTTTGCAGCTGAATATATTTGTGTCATTAATAAGATATTTATAAACAAAAACAGCAGCTTTTGTCACACATCGCTCAGTTTTCTAATTTTTTAATGATCTTAAACTTTATTAGTTATTTTACTTTTAAAATGTGAAAGCTTTGCTTTTATATTATTTAAAAGATTTGAAAATAAAACTTACAAATCAAATGACTTAGAAGAAAAAAAAGTTTATACTTGAACATCTTAAGCAAAAAAGAACCGAAGAGGCAAAGAAAACCAGCGTGTTTTTAATAAAAATGGTTAAGTAACAAAAACAAAGAACAAATAAGAAAATACTGCATCTTATATTACATAAGGCACGAAGAAACGGGTTTTTAGCAGAGACACACCTGTTCGTTGAAGAACTCATAAATAAAGGTGGAAACAGCTAAAGTTGCTGAAACATTTTCAGGGGAATCCGCAAAAACAGTGGTTTGTACGAGTGGAGTTTTAGAAAAGGATATTGCTGCAAGTGATGCTAGTTAAAAGAGGAATACTGCAGACGATACGTTTATACCCATAAACGTTAAGAGCTATAAGAATATTAAAATCAATTCTGTGAAGAAATAAACACTGGCATAGTTTTAAATTATTTTGAATTGGATATGGAAGCTGGAGATTGTTATGAGGGCCAAATTTGACTGTGATTTACGAAGTCTTGCTAGTGTTTACAAGTTCTCAGTTTGAAGACCAACACGTAATTACCATAGCTAATGATTCTAATGAATTAAATACTAAACCACCCTTTGTCGAATAAACCAAGGAGTGGAAGTTCCAGCCAAGGAGTGGAACACCCTGCCTGCGTCGGTTTTCCCGAGTTTAACCCCAGTCTGTTTAAGTCGCGAGTAAATAGGCTTCTTCTGGGTAAACTCGTTCCATCGTCGACCTCATCTCTGCCCTTAGGGCAAGATTGAGGTCAAGAGTAAGCCCAAATAAAAAAAAAAAAAAAAAACATTAATAGCTCCATTTAATTAAGAATTCTCTACCGGTTACAATTAATTAGATCCTTTAAGGCATAAACGATGTTAACAATTGAATTAAATTATAATTACGAGGGATGGACAGCTCAAACATAGACTTAACTATAACTTAGAAATAACTTATTTGTGTAGCAAACAAGTTAGGTTTCACGAATTTGAAACTAAAAGAAGATAGAATACTGTTTATTATCAAAAATGAAAAATCCACACTAAACTCTAACGGCCTTATTAATAAAAAAAAGTTAAACCTGGTTTAACTTACGCTTGGTTTATCTCGCATGCCGTCTCACTTCAAAAATATTCAAAAGAAAGTGACGGCATGCGAGATAAACCAAGCGTAAGTTAAACCAGGTATAACTTTTTTTTATTAATAATTTAAGGGGGTAAGTTGCAACAGATTCTTGAACTCGTACGAAGACAGTAAAGGAAAGAAATGAATTGTACATTTTACAGAACATCCCACATTGTTATCAATACAACGTTGTTATAAGTGAAAACGGGTTGAAGAAAAGGAATTCATAAAACTTGTTAAATAGAAAGATTACAGCATTTGTGTCTCCTCCAACATTTAACCGGTCTGCCTTCCAAGTAAGACTGAGAAGAACAAGCATCTTCTGGGCACGCTCGTTCCGTCTAGACCTCATACATCATTTGCCAACAGGCGTGATCAAAAGCAGACCAATTATTTTTGGAAAAAAAAAACAAAGAAACATTTTTGATGATTCACAATCATGGTGATGTAAACCAGATACCTACTCAAAATACATGGAAGTTTTTATTAGGAAACTTTTTGTTGAGCACATATCATCCGGGTCTTTGGTCTTATAGCCGTCCACTTCAAATAATTTTCCTGTTTATATCTTACCAAACGGCAGGCTTTGTACACAAAAGGAAAATGTACTGTAATAATATTTTATTTCTAAGATAAATTCCACAGGCTCACACTTCTAAGAGTATCTTTTCCACGCAGTCACCTCAGAGGTACTTAACGATGTAGGGACCTCACCGAAATTCTATTGAACGTCTATTTTTCTTCGTTTGATACAGCACTCTGTGTATAAAAGGTGGAACGTGGGTGTAAGGAGAATGATATTCCATACTAATAAAATGGTCTGGGAGGGGCAATTGAAAGGAGCTAAAAATATTTGCCCTTAACGTGTTTTTCATAACGATAAAGAGAAAACTTTTTTCGTTACATAAACATAACTTTAATGTTAGACTTCATTATGTTATGCCGTAAAGTGACATAGTACCCCATAAAAATGTATGTCATCCAAAATAACCCCTACATTTATTAAGTTCTATAAAAACAGCAATTTTCATCAAACTTTTATCATTATCGCCACCGACATGCGTAATTATTTCAGTAAAAATGTCGTCTGTTGCCTTGAATAAAGCGTTTTCATGTAACGGCTCTAAAAAGCATATTCTGCAAAAATAAAAAGAACTTTATTTATGAGCACAGCTCTCAACAAAAACGATGCAAGCAGCCCCCATGCCTGTTAATCTTTTTAATGCAATCGTGCCATCCAATGCTCGTACTATGCAAGCGAAAATTTGCTGCAATTTTTCACTTAAACAAAAGAGCGCAAATTCCATTGCCAGTTCTCTCCAGTACATTTTCAAGAAGCACCGTCTAAACGCTGCGGTGGATGTTAATCTCTTCCGTCCGATCGCTCTTTTCAGGGTTAATGGTGTGCGAGAGTCTTCGGTGTGAATTGCGATTACGAAAGATACTCACGTTCCAACGCTGTCCCTTGAGTTTGCGTCTTAACTCCAGGCTTTCTTTATTAGCAAAGTAAAAAAATATATAATTTCTTTCCGTCCTGTTATATGCTACAACTTCGTCGTACTAAAGGAAAATAACTTGGACGTTCCTGACAGAATTTCAATCAAGCGAGAGTAGCTACTTTACTGTGTACTGCAAAAAATATTGGAGACATATTTTCTCTGGAGATTTGTCAGAAACGATCATAATTTATTATGTGCTCAAGTTCAGTCCGCGTAAATAATACTGAGTGGTATTTTTGTACCTAGATTTTTTTATAGAAGTAACGGAGGCTTGTAAGCATGATGAAAAATTCTTGTGTAGTGAAAATATAAGTGAATCACTAATGCCTAACGTAACATCAATTTATTTAGATTCAGGAGTCGAAAAACCTGTAAGTGAATGAAAACATCCCAACAATTAACTATCAGATCCAAAGCGCATAACGAACCACTTAAAACCAAAACTCATAACAACAACAACAACATGAAAATTAAACCTCAAATAACATGAAAACAAACCGACTACAATCCCGAAGCTTTCAAGACGCTGATAATAATGAACTCGGTACGCCGTACGAACAATTTGAAAACAAAACAATGGCAAACAGCGGAAGCTAGAAGAAACAATGTTGCTACCACGATATTATATTATCGCGTTGCAAGAACGGAGCTCCGTTGACCGCACGCTATGTCGAGTGACAAATTAAATGAATTTACGGGCTACAGACTTAGGCTGCAAACATATGTTATGCTCTCTGGTACGATGTAAATACAATATACGTGAGTCAGCTTTCTGAGGTCGCTCCGTTTCACCGTGATAGGTTTAGTCTTGATCTCCTTGAATTTATCGTTGCTTGGTGTAGGTTATTAACGGTTAAAATGTGAGCTTTTGTGGGGAGGAGAGAAATACGTTGTATCGTGGAATAGACGAGGAATTACGGTCACGTAGACGGTATCAATATATTGTGTGTAAGATGTTTCTCGCGGTTAAAGAAGAATTCGTTTTATATACGGTCCATGTTTTGAATCAGGGTATCTGTGAATCGAATTTCATCTTAAGGTGTGAGTTTCTTCACAACATACATCTTCCACTACCACACCAATCACATTTAATTTTATAGAATAACCTTAAGATAAGACATGTCAGATTAAAAATAGGATAGAGATTCATACCCCGCGACGATCTTCACGACTTTGATCGTAACCTATAGACATTTTAGTGGACTTATCAACAGATTACGATGAACTTTGTTTCGAAACTTTATATCAAGCTAATAAGCTCCGTCTCATCGTTAAGGCCAAGCCAAGGCGTACATCTATGAGCTAAATCCAACCAATAAACAGTTTAAGTTACAACTTAGGGTGCCTAACGATGATTGCCTGACTAGGTAACATTTACAGGCACTTAACTTCTTTGTGAAATTCTTTCAACCGAGCTATAAGCTTTTATGTAACAAGAAATAGGCCTTTAAATGAGCTTGCAAAACCTTTTTCTTTGAGTTTAAATAAAGGTCTAAAAGACTTTGATAATGATCAGGCTTTCCATCATAATTAATATTGTACGGTTAGAAAGAAAGTGTGGCTTTAACATCTTTTAAATAAAAGTAATGAATCAAAATTCTGCGAAAAGAGGGAGATGAGGGCATTAGCAAGAAATAAAAAAGAAATAAAACATGTTTATTAAGCGCATGCATAGACACAACAAACAATAAAAAATAATCATCGAGGTAGTACGAACCAGATATTAGTAGAATGTCTTTGAAAGTAATTCCACGTGTTCCTAGTTGCATCACTCTACTCAATACAAATACCAATTCTCTCAACAAGTGCCTTTTACCATATGGCGACCACAACTCGTCCGAGTAATAAATACTTACCACTTTCAGATCATAGACATGCAAATGTGCCCGGTTACGTCTGCTCCACGTTTATGAATGTCGACGTTATCGCTTACAGCGACGACGAAATATTATGACTGCACTGCGACTTCAATGGCGAAGACGTTTACGTGAATGGAGGGTTTTCAGAAATGGTTTTGTTGAAGTGGTTGATACTTTAGGGGTATTAAAAGCTATCTTGGTAGAAGGTGAAACGAATTCTTAATTTTGAACCTAAATAGGCGCTAGTTAGTTTTAAGTATATTTTTTTAATCACATTTATCATTCGTTTATTAATATAGACACAAAATGCTTAACAGGACTTTACATTCAGATAGAAGGACAGCTTATTTCATAAGAAATTTCATTCAACAGACCTTCGAGAGAGAAAACCTTCGTTGCCCTTTCCACTGTATAGAAAAGCGGCTCATTCAAAAAGGTCATGAGAAATAATATCAAATGTTGTTAGTACTAAATTGGTATCACCATTCACCAATTGCCATGCGCAGTGCCTGGCAATATTCTCACACTCCGCATGAAATTCATCCCATCAATGAATCTCACTCGAAGTATCTTCATCAAAAGGCATTCCTTCAATAAATTGATCAACTCTTTACGGAGTGATACGACCACACACACGTAAGCCAAAAGCAGAAACTACAACTGCACGAAATCTGTCAATCATACAACCCTATTTCAGTGAAAACGCTGACGACATACTTCCGAATTTTACGGCTATCCCGAATTTGCAACAAAATAAACCATGACTGGGAACAAATCGGCGCGGTCCGAAGTAGATGACATTTCTGACAGGCACTTTGTACCGGGATTGCGTAAACGAAATCGTGTCGGGAAAAAACTTGAGCGAATTGAAAAAACAAGCTTTGCCTGACACTTTCCGTATTAGTTTTCGTGACATCTAGACACATTTTGTTTTCTGTTTGATTTTTGATCACCCTGTTGCTAAGGATTCGATTTTAACTGTGTTCTTAAACAGAACGTGTTTCGTATTTCTAGAAACGATTTGAAACGAGTTTGTTTAAAGAATTTAGACCACTGTTATTTTTGCACAACATTCTGCTTATTGGTCAGTCATAAATGGTACGGAAACTTTTAACAGATATGAAAACGATTTATGGTAGGTAGGTGCTATTTATCCATATTGCATACACAATCTCACTGCTTTTCCCCATCGAGGTTAGCAGAAGCAAAAGAAGACCACCTGTCACGATATTTACATACCTTTTCAGTTTCACTACTTGCCTATATGATCAGTTTAAATAGTACCAAACACACAGGACCTCACGAGAGCACTGAACTTCTAAACAAAACAAACGATCTCAGCAAAACACAGCAGCAACTAAGTCAACAGTAAGTTGAAGTTATTTCGTTGCAATTTACGTGGTGACAGCCAATTAGTATCTGTTTCGAAATACGCAACAACTTGCTAACTGCCAAGATTCTTCACGACTTTGTCAACAATTCAGCTGAGTTTGGAAACTCGAGTGAGTACCAGAAACACTCATTATTCGTCAGGTAAGATGGATGGGGAATTTCGGATAATGATGCAAAGTTTTCCAAAAAGGTATACAAAGCATAAACCTTTACAATTTTTTTACGAAGCTGCTTCAATTGTTTCTAAATTCATTGAATTAAAATTCCTATCTAAAACATTCCCTACACATCAGACCAAACGTATTGACCCACAAAAACGCCCCACTGACACTCAGTCACCGAAAACTTAATTGCGAATCGTCCGCCTTGACGAGGGGCTTCTCAATTTTACTCAAATCGACCGTTCATCGAGCCAAATCCTCTAGCCTCTATCTAAATTGGCATTTCATCAACGTAGAACCGCCACAGAGCCGTCACTAGAGATAAAATAGATAAATCAATTGATTGACATAATATCCGAGAGGCGAAGGGACCTTTAATCAATGGGTGAGAGAAGAAAAGAGCACCAAGCCGATTAACTCCGGAGGTCGGATTGGAGGGAAATGATTAAACGCGGAATTAGCGGCGATAAGGAAGTGGCAGGCGATGGGTGATCGCCACTGTTTTGATACCGAGTTGAAAAACTTCGGATTTTGTGATTGATATTTCTTTTTTTTAGATAAAGGGTCACTGGACATCGCTAGAATAAATAATGCGGATTAATAAATGTGCCAGTTATTTCAAATTAGATCGGTGTGCAAATTAACTGGTCTTAAATTTTTATCATTTAGTGTATCCAAATTCATGTTATTACGATAACATCAAGAAAAATAAAAACATTATGGGTTATTGTGGGCATGCGCGATCCATCAAAGACCTCATCCCATAGCTCTAAAGAGTGTCAATAAAATTAAGCAAGAAAAGCTGGATTTCATCCAAATAAAGCAATGGTATTTCATACAGATTGATTGGAAAACAGATGCAATGGCTACTTTACATTTTAGAGCTAACTTTGTTTTTAAATATTGTATGTAATCAGTCTCTCTTCACAGCAATCGTTGGCCTCTAAACTTCCGTACCTATCTATATTCCCCATAAGGAGAAATGGTGATTACCGGTCGTACACCGCTAAGTCGGTCCTGATTCTCAAAGTCATTGAACGAGATAACGGTCCACAAAGGGAAACCTTACTAAAATTGATATCTCTGCCAATGGGATTACTACTATTACATGTTAATATCTCGTAATGTACCTTACCTTTGATGCCCTTTAATAAAAGCTCTTTCAAAGATAGTTGTAATCTTATTTTCTTTGAGGTACTCTGTGTTTGGATTGCTTGGATGAACATTAAGATATTGGATTCAATTTAGAACGTAAAAGGGTTTTCTGTACAAAGAAATAAACCATCAACTTAACAGACGGAAACCAACAACTGATTTAATTATAAAATATTTTAACATTGAAAAACAACAGTCATACGTATCACAAAAATGAATCTATTTCAAAGCTAAAAAATATATTCCGAATATCCACGTAATCTATAGAAAATATTAAAATTCAATTTACGTCGACACTCATTTATACAGTCAATATTCAGCATGATTCACATTGCACGCAGTGAAAAAAATATCAACCCACCACCCGAACTTCATTGGCAAACAATTCGGCCGAGCTAGAGAGCGTTACCGACACTCGGGGGTAAAAAAATAGCAATAGGCTAGTCGACATCGCACGCATGGAAAACATGACGGTAGCTTCCGTTCGCACGCGAAATAAAACCCTCCATCCCGATCCGACATCAATGCACGATACTCCATACACTTACGGACAAATTACAAGACACACGCTCCGAATATTCGACGTTATTGCGTAAACTCGTCCCACATTGTTCGCCGTAACGTAGTTTCGAACGTCCGTGTCGCTCGTAAATCATGAAGGTAATTTAAATTTTGTCATTAGAGCTAAACTTATGTTATTTTGCACCGAAACGTGCACCTGTGGTGAGAGATAACATGAAACATAAATCAAAATAATGGCATATGAAAAGGAAATTTGTTGCAGTCAGTGCACACAAATCTGCGGTAAAAATTAGGTTGCAAAACAAAACGTATAGATAAAGCTAAGTTGCAAAATACCGCAACTCAATTTAGTACAAAACGGTTAGTTTTATTTGCATGTAAACAGGAGGGCTGTATTTAATCGCTTCATTTAACGGTGTTCCCGTGAGCGTGGC
This sequence comes from Diarsia mendica, assembly GCA_949316265.1. NCBI lineage: Eukaryota > Metazoa > Arthropoda > Insecta > Lepidoptera > Noctuidae > Diarsia > Diarsia mendica. The sequence continues at coordinate 8,047,935 of OX438899.1, read as the reverse complement.
CTAGAGTGTACAATACATGCGGGTTGGGTGCGCTGCGTTTTATAGCCAAGCCATGTATCAAAGTTTCGCGAGCGGTCTGAATATCTACCAAGAGTCAGGACCTCCCGTCGACAATACACGACCAGACTTTACGGCGAAAATTCGCAAAGTTTGTTTAAAATTAGTTTGTGTATACCTTTCTAGTGGGTCGTTACAGGAAGACACGATTGTACTCGGAGCGCGGGTAACGTTGGCTTAGAACAACGAGATTTTGTTCTTGAGCGAAGTGCCGGCGATACCATCTTTTCTTAGTAAAAGCAACGTTATAAAGCTAATCTGAGAGCAGAAATATGAAAAACCAGATAATAAAAGTAAGCAACCGTAAATAAATAAGAAACAGCTTTGTTGAAATCCTTTGTTGTGGTATAACAAGACATCGCCAACTGGTTTGACGGCAAGTAGGTACAAAATATTACAAAACGTTACGAAAATATTTTTAAATAAACAACTAGGCCATGGTCTAGTCTAGACACTAAGCTCCAAAAAAATTGAATACCTACAATCTGACAAAAACAGGCTTAACTAAAATATTAAAATGAAGAGGAGCTTTACAACAAAATAAATAATAGCAAGACAGAGCAATATCGACCTTACATGCTGATAGTACAAATTAATTTAAGAGCAAATCCTAGTAATAATTACTGTTGTGAAGCACGTTAATCCAGATAAGACAAGTTGGAGCTAATTAAAAAGATCCCCGGTCTGGTTCTTGGAAATATTAAACGAAACAGTAGATACGAAGTCTTATTTAGCCGAGCACAATGCAATTTAGTTGTTATTTCCTTAGAAATAAGATCCAGGAAGTATAAGGAGGACGTAGGCATTGTAAGCTGCCAGGAACACTAACCGAGACAACGCCAGCGAAGGGGCGAGTGCTTGAAGCGATGTAGTCATAATTTGAGACGTTTCATCAGAATTACTGAGCCCGCTCGAGGTAATCTCCACAAAACTTCATTTCAGTCAAGAGAACGCAAATTATATCCTTTTGAGAATGTAGGGCGAATAAGTTTTATGCTAACATACCTATTTCCATAATAAGCTTCTCCTTTGCCAAAAGTTTTCAATAAGTTAATAGCTCAATATTTTTTATGTTCCCGAATGTGTTCGGAGTTTTGCAAAAGTTTGATAGGCAAAAGAAATATTTACTTTCGTGTAGCGAATAACGATGTCTTTATGCCGCGAAACATTACATAAATCAGAAGCGGGGATAATGAGATTTTATACAATTTATGATTAAAGTTTGTTAAGAAACAGAACATCAATAAGATTGCTTTTAAAGATCGTTTACTGAGAATATCAGTTTAAATTCAAAATTGTTTCATAATCTTCACAAACTTAAATTAGCACATAGACGTTTGATCAAACAAATGGAATCGACTGTTTCTTTCAATTCGGATGAAAAGATAACAGACATAATCATATTTTATTCTTGAAAGGAAGCTGGGAAATCATTCAACGAGTAAATCTAAAAACAATTCACGTAAAACACGATTCCAGTTTTCCCCGAGTATATAGCAAAGCCACAAAATGAGATTACCAAACGTTTCAACGTACTCTCGGATACGTTGGCCAGTTTTACGATTACGACTGTTGCACTAAATAAAACCGTAATACGTTTTGCTATCTATCAGAAACCAAATACACTTTATGTCGACACCATAAGGTAGAATTTTATTTTACCTTTTTATTTGCTAGTGCAAAATAGCACGAAGCGAGCTAGTAATAAAAATTGCATTTTCCAAACAGGCATAAACTAGCAAAAACATTGTGTGAACAGGTTTTACGCATAAACTGAGTCTGAATAGAAAAATGTACTAAATTCTAAAATCCTCAAATTTCAACTTGTTCTGGGTCAGACATACAGTTGCATTGTCGTAACATTTCTCGTTATTGTAATCTAGATTGACTTTTGACACTCAGACTACCTGATAGTCTACGTGACCAAAAACATCCTAAGGAATTCTTTGTTTTACTAAAAACAAATCTGACAATAGCGAGCGACGACATTTCTTACATGACAGTTCCATTAACAGAAATAAGAAGTCAACAAAGAAGTACTACTAAACTTTAATCTGCTAAATGTTTTTAAGTTGATGAAAAAACATACCCCTGTGTCCTTCTGAAACCTATTTTCTAAAAAGCCTTGAACTTTAACAAAATACAGGTATGGCAACCTAAGTACATTGTAGCCAACCTAAGCAAAATTTATCCTACATTGTCGAAGTTCATCCATAATGAAACTGTTATCCTGGCGTGGCGCGTGTTTTCTTTGTACCGACTTATAAAAGGGCCCCCACTTTGATCCTCTCGGTTCGGCACAGGACCAGTGGCAACAATTCAAACTATTCACGATAAAAGGGGTTTAACTAAAAATAGGTATCTACAGCTACACGTAACCTTTCTGGGTATAAAGGCTCTAGAACGCGCAACGTAAGCGTAATTTGAAATCATTTTTGAAAATACACTAATCAAATTTATTTTAGTTTACATTCTATCGACAAATACAGTTAGCCAGAAAGCCAAAATCAATAGTGGAGACCACCAGAAAGAAGACAATGAAGCTCGACAAAGTCCCATAGAAACAATTTAACTGTCTTGGATTTTGCAACGAAATTAATCAGAAAAGAATAGCGGAGGAGAAAAACGCAATTTCCAATTATCTTCATACCCTGCAGAAGACAGAAGAAAACAAGGACATTAGATACAAAAGGACGTATACAACAGTAACTAGGATAAGTCCTGTGGTCTAGCATCAGGATAATTATTTTGATTAATTTTAATATTAATGGGTCCTAAGTTGTTCGCTATTATTAGGTATATTTGACTCCAAAAGGTTTGCCAAAAACTGATAGCCTGCATCATTTCACTATTAGGCAAAACTTAGATGACAAAATGAGCCCCAAAAAACTAAAGACAAGTGGTCCGCATTAGCCCCGATATGAAAGAATTGGAAGTCATGAACGGAATATCGTAATTGCAATAAATATCACAAGCGATAAAGCGTAGCGTACAACATCAATAATTCATCGGAGCCGCCAATAAAAGTTGAATGAAATGTGTTTAAAAATTCTCTCAATTTGTATTGTTTCTTTTTTCTTGTAATTAAATCTTTACAGACTTTTGAAAGTTATATTACTGTAATTTTAATTAATATAAGTATGATAGAGACATTAGACCACATTAGACTTTGTCGTTATTAAATGTTGCTGTGCGACATAATTAGTTACTGAAGAAACTCCATTCAGTAATGCTCAAACTTTAGTCTTTAGATTAACTTAATAGCGTTATCATAATAATAATATAATCTCGAGAATGGTTATGTAGTTATAAAATAATATTATTTTGCGATTTTATAATAGAATAAGATTTGAAAGAAGCAATCTAAGTCCGAGTGGGCAGGCCACGTAGCACGGATGCACCCGGAGAGATGGGCAAAGATCGTCACTCACTGGACGCCTGAGGAAGGACAGCGCCGTCGAGGTCGACCGCGGCGAAGGTGGCGTGACGATCTGATCATGTTTGCGGGGCTAACATGGCCAGAGATCGCCCATGATAGAGGCATATGGAAAGAGAAAGGGGAGGCCTTTGCTCAGCAGTGGGACACAAAGTAGGCTAATAAAAAAAATAAAAAATCTAAGTCCAAGTAGCACGTCACCATAATCGATAATAGGAATCATAGTATTGGACTGCACAAGTACTGCTGTTGTATTTAACGGTTAAAATTAAATAAAAAATATCCTAGCACATTTCAACCAAATTCCTGCATTAGGACATCAAATTCTTCTTACCCCAGTGAGAAGTAAGCTCCAACTTTACAGAGACCAAGCTGCGGAAAAAAGCTAAGTACCTAGTAGGTAAGTAAGCTAGTACATAAGTAATAAAGAGTTAATGCCTATATGGATACAGCCAACCGTTTATTACGCATTGATGGGGACTCTACTATTTAGAAACTTATCTTCGATAGTCAAATACCTTCGCTTTATAACCATTTCATAATCAAAGACGATTTCACAAAAATTGTTCGGGTCTTAGAAATTCTACCTGGACATAATTTTATAAATGAAGAAATTAATAAAAGATTCGAAAATACAAGTGCAAAAAATAAAAAAAGGGAAACACGAATGTCATCATAAACACCGGTTCTTGGCACGATATTCCGGCCAGCGAGGTATATTTTGCACTTACTTGTGGCCAAACGAAAATAGGGCAGGGAATTTCTACACAGTTTACCAGCAAAACGCCATATTGCGTACGTACCGGTGGATTTCTTTAATTTGTTGTCCCTACAAAATTTTAAAGTAAAGTATAACTTAGGCCAGAGGTATTTTATTCTGACTGGTATTTGAGTTTTAAGATCTTTTGGAGTGTTTGAAACTTATTGTAGCGATAATGCCTAGGGTCTACCTGCCAAAGTGTTTAAAGTTAAAATATATTTGAAAAAAAATCTATTAAAAAGCTTAAATCGTTTTTTTTACAATTTATTTTTAAAGTGATCTTGTGTTTATCAGTTTTGACACAAAGTTAATGATCTAGGTATTTCGAAACAATATGCTGCAACTCAAGACTAAAGATAAAGAACAAGCGCATCCTCAATCAAGCACAAACTCCCTACGATTAACGGTATATCAAACACACTTACGTTGCTGCACACTCCTCGTATATAACCTGCACTAAAACTTCGTGAGTTCCTACAAATTACCCCGTTTATGGAGCTTCAAACTAATTGTCATATTTACTCCCACGAGCTTGTTCTAGCTTGAGCCCACTTATTTCCTTGAAATTAGTCTTCTCAAATACTTTCTGGTGTAGAGTACACCGCTTTGGCTTTTGGGTCGGTTTAACTTACCGAATTTTAGGTAAAATTATATCACTGAATTTGGAAGCCAGCTTTGTCATGTAAGTTAAGTTGACTTTGACATTTAAATAACTTAAAATGTCACTCTTTGTAGTAACATACTCGTAGAACTACTTAAAAAACCAATCCATTAAGCTAGCTAAGCAATCATTTTGATAGAATGTGACTAAAATCACTCTAAGCTATTAGAACCTGTCGGGACCTATCAAAGGCATTAAATTGCAGTAGTTTACCGTGAATAATGTTGTGTTCAATGAAGTTAGGTTAATGGAATATTGAGGTTGTTTTTTAAGTTATCCAGGCTGTTTTTTAAGTGCGAGTACTTTTTTTTTGTAGAATATTTTTTTAGATACAACTTTTTTTTAAATTGAACTCTTGTTTTTTTCTATGATCGTTCTTGGAAATTCATACTGACAAGAAAAATAATGAATGAACACTAAATAAAAACACAAGTTTTGAGCCCCAACCAGATAAGAAATCAGTTATATTAATTAATCAACTACAGAGATTAAAATCTTATTCGGAACATACCGCTACTGACATCCTAAAAAAAGCAAAAATAGAGAAATTATACTTTACATTATAGAACAAAGTTTTCGTTTAGCCTTGAGTGTAAGCCGCACTAGTGTTTATGTAGAACATTCGAAGTACAATGTTAACAAAATGTAAGTGGAATGAAAGTGTAAATAGAATGAAAGAGCAAACGAATGCAACATCACGGAGGCGCGTGATATTGACACAATATATTTCCCTTAGAAAGTTTTCTATGTCATGCGCATTTTTTGTCACAACGGCTGCCCTTTCCTTTTCAACGATAACCTATCGAAATCGAAATATTGAGTGCGGTGTTAGGTCTGGTTTTGAACACGCATAACAAGGATCTTGTAGCGCATGACAAAAATAACAATTTAAAAAGATTTTCTGTCAAAGTAAAAAGTTTGAGAAGTTGATTTAAATATTGCAGTTTTAATCCAAAATGAAAATCTAACGGCTAACCCATAAAAGAAAAATACTAGTTGTAGCAGTAAGTTTACCTTTCTAAATGAAGGTGTAAAAACGACCATATTGCCAACAAGCTCATTAACTAAGCTGACAGCTACTACTTCCGTGGGATGATAAACACGCTTTGACTTCCTTCCCCGGTCAACTGAAAATTACTGCACCTATAATTAGTATGAATGAAAACAAATTGTATGCTATGAATATTATGGTTGCACAACCTGCAATAAGGAATAATAAACGCGCTGTCGACGGTAATTGCGTCGGTGATGGTATTGTTATGTACGTAATTAATAAAGTTGAGAGCAGAAACAATTGTTGTATTAAATCTGTTGTATTTTTTGGGTCTACTGAAAACGATGATTTAAAAGAATGAGATTTTCTTAAGCATTTGAAAGAGCCTACCTACCAAAAGAATAGATTGAATGCAGAAATCAGACGACAGTATGGTGTGGCGCAATTTGGGAGTTGCTTATGTTTAGGAGTAGACTACGATAAACTGAATCAATTGATTCATCGAACTGAATAATAAGATAAAGTCACCTAACAGTGAGATGATCACAAAACTTCTTAAGCAAAATTAGGTAATACAAGATAGGTTAGTTTAAACCTTTTAAGCCTTGATATGAATACCTTTACGAAAAATTGTTCAGTCCATCGATTCAAACAAATTTGGCAATATCTAAACATGAAGGTGCAAGTTGTTAAAAAGAAAAGGACGGTGTCTGATCAGCATACACGAAAAAGCAACAAACCAGTGATACGATCGTATCGATGAAATTGGACGGCTCTTTGCAGATTCCGTTTTAAAACTTGCGAACATGTACGTTTGGAATTTACCTGAAACAAAAAAATACAAATTAGATTTTTGGCAAAGAGCATGGCATATGTTGCGGAATTTGTAGGTACCGTACCGCCTTGATTACTAACTTATTCCACGTTGTTATGGGTTTCACAAAAGAAAGGGAATCCATCATAAGTACACTGTCAAAGAAGCTATTGAATGCTCTTTTTTGTGAGAAACGGTAAAAAAATTTACCTACGTTAATGAAAACTAAAACTTGACATTTCAACTTTTCAATAGACTCGACATTTCTAAATACGGACTGAATCTTTGTACTCTGGCACAAAAGTTATCATTCTTAGGGCCTGTTTCACCGGTTACGGATAAAGTTTCAGATAGTTATCTGACAGATAGTGCTATCTACCAGATAAAGGCTGCTGATAACTTTTTTCTGTTTCACCATCAAACTCCCTGATAAATTATCTGGTAGTTATAGATATCAGCCACTTAATAATTAACGGAACGGCAACGTCGCTTTTTTCCGTTTCGATACTACTACGTAAATTATCGTCATTTGAAAACAATTTTGAAAACTTGATTAGCAAAATACTTTAAGTTCAAAATAATCCAAGTCAACTTTTCTACATTTTCTAGTATAATTTTATCATTAAATAACGAAAAAAGTGGGATTCGTATTATTAGCAACGTGTTTTGATTCCAAATGTGTCTAAAGAAACGAAACGCAAGTGACAAGTGTCAATTCCTTTTTCATTTTCTATCTAGGTTACTATCGGAAATTAAACTTACGTATTCTTTGTAATAAATAGAATATAAGTGTGAAAATTTTAATATAGAAGAGACAAACCTTCTGGTATCTTTAGCATAGGCAAAAAAAAACATACCTAATAGAAAATAAAAAAAGTGACGCCACGACTTGGCAAATAGAAGAAAAAGCCTGGAGGGATATCGAAAAGGCGTTCAATAGTGCGTCTGGTTCGGTAGGTATTTCGCGACCATAAACATCTTAAGCTCAAGTATGAGGCGATAAAGAGAGATACTAGGAAGAAGAGTGCTATCGTTCGAGCTGAGCGCTACAAAACTGGTGGAGGTCTAAGTACGGCGCCACCGCTTACTCCCGCAGAAGAAAAAGTAAAAAAAATGATTCTTCATCTGTTGAAGGAAACGAGAGTGAATATGATTCAGATTTGGTTTTGCCAAGTAAGTGTCACATATTAATATTAACTGTTTATCTTGGAATATTATTATTTGAAGACAAACAACCAACTTATTTTGTGTTTCATTTTTAGACTCATAAAAATATGGAACAGGATAGCGAACCTCCCAATAAAAAAGGATGTGCAGAGACACAAAAGGAAACTCTACCTCAAAGTAAGTTATAAAACATTCTCAAATAAAAGTGTATCTACAGTCAAGTCTAGTCAAAGATAAGGAATAAGATCCAAGCCTTTAGACCATTCTTATTCCTTGTCTTTTTTGTAAGACTGCAAAATAGTGTACAATAATTGTATTTGCACTTAGAAGGCCAACTTTTCAAAAAGTACTTTGAATATTTTGAAAAAATTAGTTTTAAAAATAGTTTTCTGTAGAAACTAAAATTGGCAATCAAAAATAAATGTTTTGACTCATAAAATAATTTAAATTAATATTTCTACTTTTATTTTAAGGAGAATCTGATAATGTAAGCCAGACAGAAAACCAATGGAAGGAGTGGAATCCGACGGCCCTCAAAAGTAAAAAGCATCCAGTTTTAAGAAGTATGATTGATGACAATAGGCTCGCCCCCTATTACATGGGACTTAAAAACATAACTGGCGAAATGTGGGTGTACTATTAGGTACACCTCTGCCTAACTCTTCGGGGATTACATGCGTGATGTTATGTTATGTTTTTATTTATAATGATATTGCAAATGTGTAGCATTCTAAACTACATTATCAGAAAAATGCAGTCAATTTTATTACAGATTGTTTTATATTAAATAGACATAGACATTTACAAAGTAATATTTGTTGTGTTGTAGGTAAGCCAAAGGCAAAAAGGCCTTTTGATAAGTTAACTGAAGAAAAACAGGAAATAGCCAAAATTCAAAGAAAAGTTATAACCGAAGAGCTGGAATAGAAACTTATTCAAAGAAAAATTTTAGAAAAAAAGAGTTGGAGCAGAAAGAGATAATACATGAATTAGAAAAACAACAACTTCTTCTCAAAATTCAATTATTAAAAACAAAGTAGGAGTAGGGGTACTTGGAGGAAAAATGAAGACATTGTTTATCTGTATTTAGTTATAGCTTTTTTTCTAAATGGTAAAGTGAATATGTTTGTTACAAAATAAAAAACGTGTACATGTATAATCTTATTTTTTATTTTAAATAACCTATGCTTATTGATTAAAATAGGTATCTATAGTCTTTAAATATGTAACAGAAACGTAAAATTTTATATTTAGAGGTACTTATTTGATTTTTATTTACTAGTCCGATGTAGTTTTTATATCATTTTCTATTATGGATAGAATGTAAACAACAGCCTGTTTGGTAAGTCGAAATCGATTCCTAAAATCTTGGTCGTCAAGTGATTCAAAATAATTAGGTCTAAGGTTAATTACTCGATTCCTACGAGGTCGCGTAATACGTTCGAAGTATTCATCGAATTCGTCTTCTAAAAATTCAAATAAATCCATGTTAGTATATTATTTTATGACACTTTTAACTGAAATCGACGCAAAGCACGCAATAATGCTCTAAAACTATTTTCGTTCCCGCCATTTGAAACTTTATTTTATCTGTCAGATAACGTCTCTATCGGCCACTTGATTCGGCTGATAACTTAACCAATACTTTATCTGCTAGATAAGCCTATCCGAGACCTGTGAAACCAAAAGTTGTAGTTTATCTGGCAGATAAGTTCCTGATAGGCTATCAGGGACTTTATCAGCAAGTGGTGAAACCGGCCCTTAGACTCGTACCCTCCGCTGACCTTTCGATATTTTATTATATTTTCTCCGTAATATCATATCTAATATTTCAAATCACATCTACAGTAATCATAGAAATTTAAAAACATGAGACAACACTTTCATTTCATCAGATAATATCACATATTTTCACGCAACGAATGGATCTATAAATATGTTTCGATATCGTCCAATTTCGTCCAAAATAGCTTCTTGTGTATCTAGATAGAGTCAGCAATGCCAACACCATTATGCTAAACGGAATAACGGAGGTATTGAAGCTGTTGTGGGGTCCGCACGTCCATGATGAGATGACACTCGTTTTACGACCGGCCATTCGCAATCCAACTGGATTCCTGACACAGACGCAACATCTAGTGTTTGTGTTTTTGTTTTATTATCCACAGTACGTGCGGTGTTTCATGTCGCGATAAAATTGTTATGCACACTGTATCTGGTTGGGTCAGAGTGTAGAAAGTAGTGATTTTATTGCCCGTTTCGGACTTGTCATGGGTTTCTACGGTCATCATTATATCGGATTGTTTGCTCGTGGTTCTTACTTTTATAGTGATGTCAACAACTGTTAAGTTTGACTCGCAATAAATCGAATTTTCAACGAAATTGTTAATTTTCATACGATCCACGGCTGCATTATGAGTTTTTTATTCAATAGCCTGCCCTTTAAAAGCACTTCCCTTTATAAAACTAATAATTTTCATCTGATTAAGGTTTTTTTTCTTTACAAAATGTACCAGTAATATCATTACAGTTTCCTTTGAAAGCGTTTCTTACAATTCATGTTTTAGAACCGGGAAGGAAAACTTTATGTCAGCAATTTAACATGAAAAGAGCATGCAGAAAATCTTTGAGTCAGGGAACTTTAAGGACCTGTTTGTTAGTAAGAAATGTTATTATTGCAGTTTGAAGAGCACTACGCGGGGAACATTATAGTTTTACCGACTGTGAAATTAATTCGAAGCATGATATGATAATGTCATTCGTAGAAATAAATGGCAGGAGAATGGAAAATATGTGCCTGTCTAGTACATACATGTATGAAGTTGAATCCTGGAACGAGTATAATATGCGGTACTTTACTTATACAAAGTAACTCTTCCTGCCATAAATAGCTGGAAACGCAATTTTAAGAGAACTTTGTAACTCCATTTCAGATTTCAACTGAAAATCTTACATTACAACGTTTACCATTTAGGTCAGGCACATTTACCTCCAACTCTTCATCAAAAGCTTTACGTACACCTTCTGTATCTACAATACTGCCATCATTAGCATCGTACAAAGGTAGCGTGTCCCTCACACGAGTGACTCCAACCACGCCTCGGGGCAAATGTACCAAAATTGTGACGGGACATTTCCGGCCGCCTGGCAGAATTTAGTTAGGGAAGTGCAGAGGCCTCGACCGACCAATATTACGGCGCAACCGTACCTGCTAATCTTATTTTTGTTAACTCGATTTTGTTTCCACGTTGGACATTCGGTTTTGTTTCTTAATCGATTTATGTGTTTGCTAATGTGGGATTTTACTTGCTTTTGAGGTAATTAAGAATTGTTTTTGGGTTTTCTGTTCTAATTGGAGTTTAGTGTTGTGTTACAATAGGTGTGCTAATTATGTTATCTGAAGCTTAGATTTCTAATGATAGAAATAGACCTCGTTGGTCTAGTAGTTGCGAGTGCGACTGTTCTACATGAGGTAGTGAGTTTGATTACCAGGTTGGGCAAAGTGTTATTATTGGAATTTCCATCAGGTGTGTACCTGATCGATGGCAATAGACTTGCCCATTATTGCGAAACGTGGGTTTAACATTAGGCACACCTCTGCTTAGCCCTTGGGATAACTGGTGTGAAATTATGTAAATAAATAAACAATCTTATAATTTTAAGGTGGTTTCATTGTATGTAAGTGCTCTTAATGACGTTGAGTTTTATATAACTCATAGATTTAAAAAGTGCGCCCTAATAATTTATTTCAAAAATCTAGACAGTTTTTACAATTAAGTAATTAAAAATTTAAAAATATTAGTTATTTGAGTAAACTTAAAAAAAAACTATTATAACTTGAGTGGTATTAAACTGGCCTCAAACTTGTTTATAGTATAAACAGTAACTAATAAATACACAGAAGAGCGATATAAAATTATAATTATAGTTTTCATATTTTATTGTCTAGTAATAAATAATGCTAGTACAGTTATACATGTTAACGACGTGGTTGTCCAAGTGACTGAGCGCTTGACTACTGGGCTTGACTATAGCGGGTTTGATTCCCGCACAGAAAAAACGTTTTAAGTTGCTGCAATTTTTTTGACAACGTTACAAATATCAAAAAGAAGTTATCGATCCTGTTCTTACAAAGCATAAATTAAAAAGAAAACTCCAATTAAAAGTATGAAAATGCACTTTTAAAAAAATTGTTTAAAATTGATAAAAATGTTGATAGATGGAGAGGGACAGGAAAGTCAAAGAAAAGGCGGATGGGTTGCGTGAGGAATGATATGAAAAAGAAAGGAGTACACAGGCCACCGTAACGTCTAACAGGGAAGAATGGAAAATGAAAACGTGTTGGGCCGACCCCAAATAGCATGGGATAAGGGCAGAAAGATGATGATGATGACTTGGCTTGACGTGGGTTCGAACCCCGTCAGGCACATTACTTTGTGTAATTTATTTCATCACCACTGTTCTCAAAACGGTGAAGGAAAACATCGTGAGGAAACCGGCATGTCTTTGAACCAAAAAAATCGAAGATATGTGACATCTACCAATCCGCACCGGGCCCGCGTGGTGGATTATAGCCCATCCCTCTCCTAGAGAGGAGGCCTGAGTCCCTGCAGCGGGAACATTATAGGCTGATGATAATGATGACTTCAAAAGGTTAAAAAACCCTTATAAGATCACTCTCTTGTCCATTCATTTTAATTGCTCAATTTACATCTTACGAATCGAACAAAATAAACATTTTCAAACATACGTAAAACGTACTAATAAAGACCGTAACACTTACATAATACCACTCAACCGGCGACTAACCAATGTCATATGAGTACGTAATCATAATGCAATTTACCGAATCGTAAGACCGCAACGGTTAACCCACATCAGTGGCGGCATGAAGGTAAACTGCGGTGTCGTCTCTGACACGTCTTGTGACTTGCTAAACTTTACATGTATTGGTAAAAAGTTTTGTTAAGGCAGTGAGCTTGTGCGTTGTAATTGGATTTAATCTGATGATTTTACTCGTGTCATTAAAAGGTCTAAGGCAATTTTACCAAGATCAATAAAAGTCAAAACGTTGTTAAAATGGACGCGTAAATTGACTGTTTTTTATTTATCTCAAAATTAGATCATTCTCATATGCAAGGAACATAATGAGATAAGCATAGGCAGAGCTCAGCTTATCGTAACTCAAAACCCGTTTTTTCATCTTTTGAACCCGTCTAAGTTGTCATATTTTTATGGTATTTAGTTTATCATACACATAATTACGATGACTGCTTTTCAGTGCACCTGTTTAAGGAATATTCCACACCAATTGCAACCACTTACAACATTCATTCGTTTACAAATTTTGCCCAAGTGCAAACAAATCTTGGCAAGTATTCATTCACGGGGGATTTCAAAATATCTCTGCAGACTGATAACTTCTATTCTATCTTATCTCAAAGTAATCATCATTTGCATCAGACAATACGATAAGGATGCCATAATCATATCCTGGCCTTGACCGAGAAAGTCAAGAAGTGTGTCGGCCAAGGTTGTAAGATTTTTCGGTAGTTGCGTGCTCACACAAGCATTACGTATATGTCGTAATATAATCGATGTCTCGGTAATTATAATGGTTTTTAATTGCTGTTACGTACAGTGTGTGCATTGCTCAAGTTTTAAGGAACTTCTTCAGAAGCGGTAAACAATTTGTAAAGAAGTGGGCAATGCTAATGATGCAACGTTAACAATACCTGTTTCAAAAATCGCGCGTTTCATTATTTATTAATAAAAGCAATTTACTTTCTTAAAATCAATTTGATTTTCATTTATTTTTCGTAAGTCGTGTAAATCCCGTTACTTTGCAAAGAACTCCCACCATAATTATCATTCCAGAGACTCCTTTCTTGCACCAGTTTGACTTTCGTAAAATAAGGAAAAGTATTTTAAGCAATCTACTGCGAGCATATTTTTTTTACTTACGAAATATGACATGAAAGTAACATCTTCCTTCTCTTGGCCCATGTTACGGCTCAGTAGGCGACTCGGCCGCTGTAACTCGCCCGTTCCGGTCGAGACAGGAATTTCACTGTTATTAATATTTTTGGGTGGCGTTTCGGACGAATCCTTTTTTAGAGTCAAAGTACCGTCAGACACATCGCTACTTGGGTCAGCGAAACACCTTTATTTCTTCCAATTCTCCGCTGTAAACGGTAACCTTATCATGTACTTCTTTTTCATTCAGATCATTCCACACACACAATCCATCCCATCTATTATTTCCCCAGTCTTCTTCTCCCTCTCCAACCATTAATACGACAAGAAATTTATCATGTAAGTAGAATTGCACGAGTAAACCTAAAATCACTGACTGAACTGATTCGGCTAAATGTGTTAGCGGTAGATTAATCAACAGTATGAAATTCAATACACCGGCTAACTAAAATCAATAACTGCTAACATATGGACATGACTAATGAGACACTGAATGATTAGGTAATCATTTATGATTTCGTGTGTGTTCAGTAATTTGACATAATTATTTACAATTAAGCTTTGCCTAAAATGAAATGGGTGAAACTTTTTTAACGGAAATATGACACAATATTACATAACCGTGACTTTATTTTGAGTACGACAAAATTTGGAAAAAGTTTTACTGAAGGAATTAAATCAACCACTTATGTACTAAAATTTGATTAGAAATTATAGGTTTCCCTATTAATCCTTTCAATTTCAGTTAAGAGCAGAAATACTCAACACAAAATCACAGTTTAACATAAGTAAATACTTGAGAATGCACTCTCTTAAACTATTACGCAAATCTAAATATTACTTCAGCAGTAAACTTTGCCACTAAGCACACTCGCTTTGTTTGATAAGTCAACGTGTCAAAACTTTGCTCAAATACTTGTAGAAGTATAGACAGATTACATTTTAGCAGATTTACTGGTACGAGTATAAAGAGGCCAGTATGCTAAAGGTAGTGTTATAAAGTTTTAAGTAAAAAAATAAGAACTATAATCTGAGGGCCAATTGCACCGTTTATTTATTACTAGCTGATGCCTGCGGCTTCACCCGCGTGGATGTCGGTCAAATTATATAACAAAACCTTCCTTGAGAACCACTCTATCCATTAGTGAAAACAACATGAAAATCGGTGCAGTACCTTTTTGGCGCAGCCGTGAGGCACACAGCACATAAGGTACCTACTATGTATTTCCATTTTTGTATTTTTTTCATTATTTTTATTATTGTGTGTGTGCTTGATGTACTGACGTCAAATAAACATTTTTTCTTTCTTTCTTTCTTTCTTTCTTTCAGTAGTTTTTGGTATAATCGTGAACAGACAGACAGACGCGGCGAAGGGCTTTGTTAAATATTATGTAGTTATATTATTACATCCACAACAAGCTAAATACCGTATTATAACCTGCCGTAAAAGAGATTAAAATATGGTGCTTTTAAAAAGATTAAACCAAAAACTTTCCAAAAAGACGAACGTTTATACAACTTTAACTATAACATTACTCCCAAATACCTACTGACACGACGGAGATGGGGACGCGTGCTTCCATACAACCCCCCATAAGTTTAGTTCCCCATTTCACCACCTGTCAACCTTTACACGGCGAGTAGGCTGTAACGCGGTGACGACACAGACTAACAGCGTAACCAAACATGAGATGTTGGCACACGGAGAGTTATTCTGATGCGTCACGAATTAGTACTTACAAGGTACATTGAAATTGGATTAGCTTCAACTTGTGTTCCGTTTCCTGTTACTCTGTGGTTTTACTTTGTAAAGTTATGCTGGCTGTAGATAGAAGTGGTTTAATTTGACATTCTGCGGTTCACCTGTGTTACAGGTGCAATCACGATTTTCATTAAGTTGGGTGATTTTCGTTGATTTGAAAACCTACACACACTATTTATAAAAGTGTGTGTAAGTTTTTAAAGTAGCTGATATTTTTTTTTGAAGTGCAAAAACGCTAGATTAACGGTCACATTATATTTTTAGTCTACAAGTGAGCAAAGGTCGCCCACTTCTCTCTATCTAGGCTAACGTGGGACCAGTCTTAATCAAGAATAAGCTGAGAGTTACTTTTTTTAAATTTTGTTGAAGAAAATTCATCAACTTAACCATTATAAACGAACAAAGGAAACAATTCTAAACTTAAAATAACCCAACAATTGTGAATAAAAATATGCCATTACAGTCAAACCAAATATGAGCACATAATTCAGACTTTCGACTGTGAGAAATGGGTAAGTATAGTGCAGCAAGCGATAGGCGGTTACTATCGTTTACAGACACCACTATAACATCGTGGAGCAATCTTTGAACCCCGCACATTACCGCTTTAACCGTATTTCAAGATGTACAACAAACTTGTTTCATATTGCCACTTCGTGTTCTTGCCAACCCACCGGTATGATAAGGCTGTAACTGCACTGCTGGATTTAAATAGGAAAAAGCAGTGTGACCATCGGACTACCAAGTTATAAGTTTGTATGATTATCAGATCTTCTAGGCATAGGGCTGGAGGATGACACTCGTATTCAGCCTTACATTCAACAAGATTAATACTGATTAGTCTGGCTATCTGTAATTTTTGTTAGTAACCGCAACGAAAATATATAAGATATTCCTAGAAAGAGCACGTACGCATATTTTACAGAGAACATTTCAAAAGTCTCCAAAAATACTAACGGTAATATTACCACAAAACCACAGAATGAATTCTAATCCCAACATTTCCATCTTAGGTACATCAAAAGTTGACCTCTACCCAAGTCTCTACCCAAGTCTCTTCACAAGCAAAAACAAGTCATCAAACCGCTGAATATTTAAGGCTGCGTACACATAATATTCACGACATAACGCAACTCACGGGTCGTCGACAGTCCAAGCTCCTTGACCCACAAAATTCTTGAACAATAACACCAAACACTGCGCACGGCATTTCCATTAAGGCGACAATACCGCGTGTGTGTACCTGGCTTGAGCATAATGTATGCTTCTAAACTTAGGTGTTTGAGCCCATTGTGAGCTGCGTTATTAGCCTGTCGTTGAGAATATTATTCATTGCTTTTGTTGTCTTAGTAAATATTTGGTTGGTACGTCATTATTTCTGCTCCTTAACTTTAAATTGCAAGCTGTTTGTTTTGATTTTAATGTGAGTACTGAGCTAAATATTATAGACATGCTAATTATTTGATCATTTTGTAATTGACATTAATTTGAACTACGAGTCAACTACGGGTCACAAAAAATCAAATAATTATGCAGAAATAACCTCCATCTAACTGTGTTCAAACACAATGTCCTCTCAACTTTTTAATCTGAAAGTTGCCCACGACGCGCGCGGCGCAGAGGTAATATTATAAATATTTCATTGTATTGATTTTGCTTTAGTTGTCGCAAGTACGAATGCTGATCATGAGGTAATTAGTTCGATGCCCGGGTCGGACAAAGTGTTATTGGGTTTTTACCATCAGGAATTTTTCAGTAGCTGCCACGGAGCAGTATTATTTCATGATAATTGCATTTGCCAATAATGATTAATTAATGTAAACAAAGAAAAAATTAACACCTACGTCGCAGTTGACAGTAATCAAAATGCATCCTCTTAATTTCTTATCACAAAAGCCTTGACACAATCATTTCAATAAAATCTTCGATGATTCCGTACAAGCAAATCGCGTAATACCACAAAAAATATTTAATTAGTGACGTAAGTGTGCATTACAATCGGTTGCATCGACGCTTGCGCAACAGTCGTATGAGGTCGCGACACGTAGCCGCAAACGCAACATTTTACGACAAATATGAATATGCAGAGAATCAACTTATAAACATGGCTGTGAACAACGAAAGATTCACCATAATTTCAATTTTATGGCTCCATAAATTAACTTCATTGTGTAAAAAAATTAAATTTACCTACTGTGGTCGTAAAATGAGAAAATCATTTAACACATGGTTTGGTTTTTGAAGAAGAGTCTAGTGACTAGTCTATCTTTTTGTGGATAACCAAACGGGCAAGGTCTGTTTTTCGCTAAAGCGGAGACTACGGCAGTATTCGACGAATTACAGAAATTACGAGATAGAGTGATATTCATCCAATGCGATTGATCGATTCCTGCATGACTCTTTTCTATACTTTTATATTCATTACACACGCTACATCAGTGTAGCTTAATCCTTTTCCTACTATAAATATTAAAAATACAAAAGTTTGTGAGTATCTTTGTTACTCTTTCACGCAAAAACTACTGGACCGATGCTGATGAAATTTAGAACACAGATAGTTTATAACCTGGATTAACACATAGAATACTTCTCCCGGTAGTATGATCCCCTGGGACAATTATCGAACTCCACGCGGGCGAAGCCGCTGGCACAATCTAGTTCTTCAATATTTTTTCTTCTCTTAAGTCTTATTTCTTATCAAACGATGGTTTTTCTGCAGTTTATTACGCTGTGGTATACACGATGTGCGCTGGCAACCACGCGCCATCGACTTTATGCGCATTGTTGAGACGGGTTGCACATTCTATAAGATTATCGTAAGGCTTATCGTTTTAATTAATGGTTACCTTTGGAGGAGTGTGTGTTGTGTCTATTGGATGTTTGACTATTTCGCAAAAAAGTTCGTATTGATATTTAACTCGCAAACTTGTACGTTACACAGAAGAGTTTCATAGTTTGTTTATTAACATAATATCAGATTGACCTTTTCTGTATTCTTCGTAGAGTTGTCTCATAACAAGAATAGTTTTATGTTAATTGACGATAAATTAGTTAAAAACACAGTACATATAAAATCAATTTGATGGTAAAAAGTATATTACATCTATGATAAGCTTTTCAAATAATTAATTACTAGGTACTATCTTTTACATAATTTTTCAATTAAATGATAAAATAGATTCGAATACGGAAATTAAAGTTACTGTGGTTACTATCCAAGGATTCAAGGCTTTCAATGACATTTAGTTTTGCCAGATGTATGACGACGGCGACGTAAACACAGTGTAATTTGCACAACTGTGTATCCTCTGTCACATTATGGTAAACGGAAATTAACGTTACAGCAGCTGACATTCAAGGATTCTATAATATTAATTTACATTTGTCATACAAGTACACACAGTTGCAGTTTGTCTGTCACATTATTGTAAAACCTTGGGAAACCTCACGCTGTAATTTTAAATAAAGTCTACTTGCCATTGTCATTTTCAGGCAGTTGAAATAACACATGAACTGTCGTAAGTATGTTTTATTTTCCGTTTTTCAAGGTTGTAGTAGTAAAACTACCTATGATAATGCTGAAAACATATTGGAATCATTGCCACAGTCACTATGGTTTATTGAAAAATCACTTGTTACACTAACCACAACAACTGAGAGTTGCAAGCACCCAAAATCCTCGAGTAGCTCTAGTAAGCACACACATATATCACACAAAAAACACCAACACGTAACTTAAATGTTATAATGTTAATATCGAAGCGTTATTTAAAAAAAAAACAATAAATACTTCAGAGAGGCCCTAACATTTTACCCTAGTCATTGCTTGACTGACAAATCATTTATTAACCAACCACAGAGACTCAACATAATATCATGCCCAGTTTTTTCCCAACTATGTTGGTTTCGGCTTCCAGTCTAACCGGATGCAGTTGATGACCAGTATTTTATATGGAGCGACTGCCTATCTGACCTCCACAATCCAGTAAATACTGCGTAATACGATACCTTTTTAACTAGGTATAACCACAGTTAGACTAATAACTGTTAATTTAGGTACCAGGCATTCATAACCTACCAGTAGCTTCACGATGTACGTATAAAGCCATCAGCCATCATCAAATCACACACATTTACCACAAACGAGGCACGTTACTTAACTATCATTACAATATCGAAGCGTGGGATAGTACTCGCGTGAATCAGTCTTAATTATGCCTCGTTCTACCATCTGTCATTGTGGCGTAATTACTTTCGAATCTTGCCTCCGTAACGCGCTTCCGAAAGCCTATGTTATTATTAATATGATCGTCAGTATGTGGTCCTATGATTTATTGTTGGTGGTAATTTCGCGTGGAGAGTTCTTGTTGTGAACGGTGGTTATCTTTGTTGCTGTTAAGGTATTCGCAATTGGATATCAGTAATTAAGACATCAAACAAGATGAACCTCTGATGGGTGGACTGTGTGTAAGATGATATGGCTAGAACAGGGTAACCACCTTAGTATCAACTAAAAGAAAGAAGAACAAGGCGGTCAACAACCCAAATAATTTGAAATATAATAAAAGGAGAATCATTAATTGACAGATCATTGAGAAATATGCAGTGACACGAATGTCAGAAAAAATGCAGTGAGAGAAAATGCACTTGAAAACACGCGCATTGAATTGTTTTTGCTTGATAAAGTTTAAATTTTTAACTTAATGTGATTACATTAATTATTGATAAAATCTTACGAAAACCAACGATTACGTTTTATTCAAAAAAAGAAACGATAATCTTATAATTAAACCTAATGCACTATTACCAATAACATTTCCTCAAACACGACCAAACCTAATCTAATCAATAAAAAAACTCCCTTTCCCTCGAAAACGAATAAAAAGCTAAACAGCCATAATTCTTGTAAGACCATCAAATAATAATTTAATCATGTCATCGAAGCAATACCGGATCTTCGTAACCGACTATAAAGTTAAGTCGGCTTATCTCCTTATGGTACGATGATGCTAACTCATAAAATATCGAAAGGTTTTAATGCCCTGTCATAAACGGGAAGTCGGTCTGGCGTCGGGTTCCTACACACTTGCTCGGGTGCTCATTCGATACCGACCCGAAGTAAATGAATATGTACTTAAAGTATTCGATTCTTAATCGGCTCGTGTTTATCGGCAAACCCTCAATACTCTATTATTTCACATAATACTCGTAATTAAATACAATAACTAGAATAAAGGATAGCGCGACGGTTGACAGGGGAGAATCGAGGCAAAAATGGCGCTGACGCCCAGTAACATAGGACAAGGGCTGGAAGATAGAGTTCAATAGTATTTTATGAGGATAATTGCTAAATCATATTGGCGTCACGCGTCGGTATCTTCCCGATCGTTTATCTACAATTATTAAATTATGCCGCCCGGCTGCCGAAATCAAGCCGACCCGAACACGTCTATGACCCTTTTAACTTATCAAGTTCTATAAGCCACTTCAACTTTTTTTTGTAGTAATAAAATATGGAAGGGCTTCAACAAAGAATAAATAAAGTACCTATGTATGTAATTATAGAGCCGTAAATGGACTGAGGTATTCGCCGCGGACGAATGTAATTGGCTATTAAATATTAATCTTCTTTTAAACAAGGGTAAAACAGCATGCGGCTGCGGTTTATGTCTTACAACTATTATTTTATTGTGGACAAGTTCAATACAAACCAGGATTTATACCCAGTGAATACAATTCTGTGTATAATTGCTTATCAAGTAGGATGTCGTACCCTCAAAACCTTTTCTTCCAAGAAATTCATCCATTCATCTCTTTAATTTATTTGCTTCCTGGAATCATCTACGTAGGTACCTACTGTGTTAATTTTCAAACCTTAAGTACCTAATGTCAGCTTATGAAATTAGAATCTTTATTTTGTATACATCTCGTATAATTCTTGCAGTGATCTAAAGTCATATTATTTATTAATACAAGTGAGTGTATGTTAATATTAGCTTAACGTATTTTTTCCTCCTTTTAAATACCTAACTAGTTTCAAGTAAACGTCTAAAAATCATGCACTAACCAGTTTTACATCCCTCATATTCGGTAAGTAGGTCCTTATTACCCCCAAATGGGGCTTGTAGGTGACCAATTAGCGCTCTAGGGTATTAATGTAGCAAGAAAAGCCCTAGGGCGGTAAGTAATTTAAAAAAAAAACACTTCACTCTTTCAAAAAGTTCACTTACATCTAACCATCATCATACTGGCAATAGACATCATGCATTCAGCCCAATGACAAAAGAGGTCGCTTCGCTATTCAGCCTTGTCTTCGTATGAGTATAACGCCTCCCCCACACAGGAGCGTTTTTCACGGAAAACGCGCCTTAATAGTCAGGCTTAATAGTCATCAATTTTAAATATCGAACGGCGAAGCTCAATTTCGTTCTTGAAAAAAAAAAATTAAAAATGAGATGAAAAAGGCGGTAATAGAAAACTTTTACTTTAAATATTGTTTGTTATTGGGATTTATTATAATTACGTGCTAATTAGGAAAAAAACATGAGTTCTGCAAGTGATGAAGATCTACGCTGCACTCCCGATTCAATGAAAATGGAAGCTGAAGCAGCAATTAACAATATTTTGCCTGAAAGTTCTAAAGAGAGATATTTGAAAACTTTATTCTTGTAATGCCGGTTTTTTTCTTCTTACCTCATAATCGAGATGTAAAGCAGAGTAGTTAGCTCGGGTGTAAGCATCAATTGCACCCTCGAACTATTGGCGCCCTCGCTGCGCTCGTGCGCCTAAATATCTCGGGCTGCAATTGATGCCTTACAGCCCTTGGCTACTAATCTACTATTTATGTAGGTAATAGCCCATATTAATATTCTAACGAACAAGTCAGTTGAGTACAAGCGAATGTTAAAACCACTTATTTCATAAAATATGAAATTGTTTACATTTCTCTCTATGCAATGACAAATAGGCAAGACGTTTACATGCAAATTAACTACATTTGCAACTCACATAACAATTCTATTGTTTTAGTAATATTATGTACAGATAGCGCGCGAGTTGAATGCAGTCGGGGTCTGAGGTAAAGAGCGGGAGCAGTGTAGTGCTGTGCTATTCACACTAGTGTAATGCGGTAGTGCTGTCACAGACTACCGCATTCCTAAGCTCTGCATTCAACTCGCGCGCTATCTATAGGTATGTTCGAATGTTGAATAACAGGTGAAAATAATGTGTTTCTAAAATTAAACATAATTATTGTACTTGTGTTGATGTTGTATATCGCAATTTTTTCAATGGATATAATAACTGTCTTGTTGGTCTAGTGGTAGCAAGCGCGAATGCAGTGGATGAGGTCCTGGGTTTGATTCTCCAGGTCGGGCCAAAGTGTTATTTGTGCCCCGTTGATGGCAATAGACTCGCCCCTATTACATGAGACAAACATAACTGTCGGAATGTGGGTTTACTAATGGTATAGGTACTCCTCTGTCTAACGTTTCGGGGATAACAGACGTGATTTTATATTATGATAGAAATTATCATCAGCATGTAGCTGTTTTTCAGGACAACGCTTGATATGCTGATGCTATTTGGGTTTTTCACGCACAGTGGAGCGCCGAGAGTTGAAAATGCAACAACATGCTCTTATTTAGGTACGCATAGTGACAGTGAAAATAAATATTACAGTACACACGGCTACACATCAAGCTATACAAAACCAGTTAATCTTGGCCTCACTTTACTAGATCTTTTCGCACAATGAACGATCAGATTATACTGGTTTTGTATAGCTTGATGTGTAGCCGTGTGTACAAAGACATACAGGGCATTGATCGCGCTTGGTTACTACGTGTTGGCATTAGTCCATCTATTTTACGTTTCTCTCTAAGTTCTCTGTAACTAATAGATTCTTGGGAGAGACTATGACCAGTAATTAATGCCTTTTTGCTTTGGATGATGCAATAAAACGTGTTGTTTTATATAGAAAAAATCTTCAAGAAAAATTATATGTAGGTAGGTAGCTACATAAATGACGTTTACACGTAAATTCACATAGAAGCATGCCCAGTTTTGATACTGCGATCAGTGCTATGCTTTGTGCGATATTTGTGGTTATCGGGTGTACTTAATATCTCCCTGTATCCGTAAAACGTGACGATATGGATAAGTCCTGGAACCGTCAGGACTTCATGATGGACTGAAGTATAAATGATAACTCATTAAATTATAGTGAACTTATAATCTCCTATAGGATATGAATGGACATTAATGTAACATTTTCCACCCGTATCGCTTAATTTTCCCGCATCCGCATTATATTTGACATTAAAGCTAACACACAAAAGGAGTCGAACACAAACAATTATTTTCTAAACCACTGAATCGCGAGTATAATGTTCACGACAGGTAATTACTTATGGTCCATATTGTATGCATTACAGCACTTGGTTACAATGTGTACCACTTATTGGCTGGTCAATTGGCACATATCGATAATGCCAAATGGCGTTATCCTTACCAAATGGCATTATTATGCCATATGCAGTTGGCAATGTATTGGTAGTTCGCCAAACGCCTAGAGGGACTCCAGGATTGCTGCGTCTGGGTCAATTTATCGCGTCCCTAATGTATCGGTATATTATGTCGACGACAATTTCAGATATAATCAACGTGATATATGTCCTTGTTACTTATTGTCTTATGGGGACATAAATCCTCCTTATATTCTCGCAAACTTATCCTGTTTGACAGAACCTCTCAGGACATAAAAGCATAATATTTCCTCGTTTTTTTCACACAAATAAAACATTCTTACAGGAGAGAGTACATTTGACATTCCAATTGGGATACCAGTTATAACACTCCCCAATAATCATAATTAAGATTTCAAATAAATAACTAAGAGCCGGGGCACACGATGCGTTGCGGCGCTACACCGCAAATATTTCGACGAATCGCCTTCAATTTCACTGGTCGTGTGCCCGCCGATTGGTCGAAATCATTGCGGTGCGGCGCCGCAACGCATCGTGTGCCCCGGCACTAAGGTTGAAACTATCATAATATTGTCACATGTAGTCAAATAAACCTAATTATTTGTGTGAATGGTAATGTTGAAGTAGGATATTTCTTGAAAATAGAAACACTTCGAATTATTACAGCTTTAATTAAAAAAAAAAAACAGGGTCGCAAAAATAACAAAAACCGGGACAGGAAAACTCAATTTTAGGTTAGATGTCAAAATAAAATTGACATCTGTCAATAAACGTTGACAACAAAGTTTGCGTTTGAAATAAAATTTTAACAGGATTACCTGATAAAAACTGACTATTTAACACTTAAGTAGCTTAACTATACCATATCGAAAACTGTGTCTTATTGGACACTTGTAGCACATTATCCCTAAGCCGTACCTCTCTAACCTAATCTTGAAGGAATACAACTTACGATAGGATAACGCAATAATCTTAGATCATGAGATAAGTGAGAGCCTATAAATACAATTCAACAGGTTGCCGATAAACTGACCGACCTTATTTAAATTTAGTGGGTCGAGACTGGAGACGTTAATTTCGTTTGTGGCACGCATTAAGGTTGAACAAGCCAGTCATTCTTCCATACAAACTCATGAAGGTGATTACTCCTCTGTTTGACGGTGTAGGTTCAAAATTAAAAATTGTATCAACTGGTCTTATCATTATCTAGGTCTGTATGGAAGCAGAATTGGAAAAAAAAATATTGATTTGGAAGTTATGAACGTCAAAACTTTCATATTTTAGCACTAATTTTAACTCATCTTTGGGCGTAATTAAGTAACGTATATAGTATGAAAAAGAAAAAAGTGAAACCATACGGACATAGATTAGTTATTAAAAAATTTAAATAATTTGATTTTGAACAGATACATTCAATAGATTTTTCATGAAACCAAATATACCAAAGGTCTGCATAGAAACAATCGCGCGCCCGTTTTAGTTGTGTCTCTTTCGCTCTATGCATTTCGCTCGTGATGTCGGGTGAAATAGCATGCATTTTAGCCCCGCCCACCAACTATAGTGCGCGCGGAACTAGTTGGACGCTCCTTAGGTTGCGACAGGGGTGAGGGGGCGGGTTGCCTACAGCTTGCAATGCACAGGAGACTATAATTAGACAGTGATGACCAATCTTGAGATATTGTGAACAATAATTATTAATTTATTGAAAAGAATACTTAAATAAAAAACAAAAACTTGCCTAAGGAGCGGCCAACTAGTTCCGCGCGCACTATAGTTCGTGCCGTTGGCTTGTTTACCCTTAAGTTGCAAAGTGGACTGTACTGTATCTTTAGATAACGTTAATCTAATTAATACTAATTATTATAAATCCAAAAGTAACTCAGTCTTTATTTATTTACTAGCTTTTGCCAGCGGCTTCGCCCGCGTGAAAATGACGATTTTCCATACAAACTTTCATTCCCTATTTAACTCCCTTAGGGGTTGAATTTCGAAAAATCCTTTCATATTCCTTGTCTACATTATAAAGGGAACCTCTGTGCAAAATTTCAGCTTTCTAGGTCTAAGGGTTTGGGCTGGGCGTTGATGAGTCCGTCAGTCAGTCAGTCAGGACTTCTCTTTTTATTTATATAGACAGATAGACAGATTACGGAATGAGCCTGCTCTTGACCTCGATCACGCCTGATGGATGAGATCTATGATGGAACGAGTGTGCCTAGAAGATGCCTGTTTGCTCGCACTTTGAAGGCAGACGAGACTTTTATTACTTATCTATGATGTAATTTTGAATAGAGACTATGATCTGGGTAAGGAAATAGGATTTCGAGTGGAATTTTATACTAATAAAGATTTATTCCCATGTGCAAAATTCAGACCACCACGTGGACGAAGTCACGGGCAAAACCAAGTGGTACCACTACCAATCGCGATATCTCTCTGAAACACCATTAAGTTAGGCAAGCTCTATTTTCGTCTACAAAACCTTTTTTCTGTCAAAATTTGCTTTTATAATAACAAATAATATTCTTATAAAGCCCATTTAGACTCAAAAAGAATAAACAATAAAGAAAGACAAACAAAAATGAAAGAAAACAATGCTTAAGTCAAAATATAGCTAAGGTTGATCGTCCACAACGCTACTGATACTTAACGTGTTACTCAAATTATGAATGAGCGGCCATGTGGGTCACTTCAGGTATATAACTATTTACATGCAGAGATGTGTAAATTATTTGGGTCAAATAATTATAATCGCTCTAGAAGACATAATATTATTATGTTTTATGCCACATTTTGTAGCAATGTAGCGTTATCCACCTCCCCCATACGCTGCGTATGCTTAGACAAACTAACCCTAGTAGGAAGGAATAACTTAGAATGTTTGTGATTCTGTGAGAAGAACGAGTAAAAGGATCACTTAACTTAATTTAGTATTGATAGATGTAGAAGAACGAGCAGCCAGAATGTTCATCATAACGTTAATATTTTAATGGAGGTCCATGGACGCCGCAACCAATCATATACAGGATTATAGCTCTACATGGACAACCATTAAGAGCCATTTTATGTTTTGGTGTAACACTAATTTTAGAATGAACCTAAAAGGCGATACTATAATAATAATTATTCTATTAATTATTATAAAAGTATAGAATAATAGACATTTATGAAATAAATCTCAAATCAGGTCTTTGTGAGTTTTTCCTAAACATGCATCGAGATTATGATTATTGCTAAATAAGTAAATCCTTGCAACTTCACGTTTTTTGTTTGTTCTAGCTACCATCTTAAAACTCTAGTGCTGAAATATCCTGGCTACTCCTACATTCGGAAAGCGTTGTGGACGACAGACCTTACTCTTAATTATTATAATTGAAGTCAGGTTTTGCGAAAACAAAACAATCGACAAAAAAAACATTGCTAAAACAATCTTTCTTTGGTTCCATCGTCGAATAAAAAGCATCGAACTAAGTATAGACACGCGAAAAATACTTCGATAAATTCTGTCGCCTAGTGCCTAGGGGCTATTTTCGACATTATTTAAGACCTTTGTAATAAAATGGTTGTCGCACGCAAAGCTTTTCTAGAAATAAGTGTAAAAGCTCCGTGACTGGGATTTGAAGTTAGGAACAGTCTCGTTTTATGTTGGACGTTATTGGCACCCTAGGGCAGTGGGTAAATGTGACCGAGTGCCCTATGCTGACCCTATGGCTGTGGTAGAGTGCCCTATGGCCGGTTCCATCCTATTGAGCCCTGAGAAAGGTAGGATGGTATTTGCTTTCAAAATCCCGTTGTTAAGGCATTTGGTTTAGACGAGATTGTTGGTTAGTTGTTTCTATTGAACACTTAACACAGCACGCCACAGTCAGAGCTTTGTTGTGGAGCCCATTAGATAGATACTCTACAGATTTTTGAAATACTAATTGTACAAAGGAAAATCCGACAGGAATGTCTTCGTTATGAATACTTATTTTATTTAACAAAACTATGTAAATAAAGAGCTTCAAACAAAATCTTTCTGAATAAACTCTGGTTTTAATCACAATGGCGTTGAGATTAATTACAATAAAATAAAATTAAATACTGGCACTAAACGATCCTTAAAAATGCTTTTTACTACCCTCCGACAAGAAAATCTTCTCAAACAAGACAACTTGTTAAGATAATCGACGTGTCAGTAAAATTAACGACTTCCAAAACTTGCTGCCTCGTAAATCTTTTAACGTGCGGCCGACGGATATCGGATTCATGTCAAACGATCCATAAACTGTTCCTCGATAAATCATCACTACCAATCCCATATTAGCACCAGATTGAGCTATTTCACAAATCAATAAAACTCCAGGGCCAAACTCTAAAATCTAAAACTGACAGAGCTTGATCGATTCTCACGCTAATTTAGACTTTATTGTGAAACTTGATAAGCTATTATTGATAGGGTTTGTGCTTTGTTTATTAAGGTTTACAATCGCGGTACCAACAAGAGGTCATTGCTTACATCTTATGCATCACTCAACTTGATCCGTAGATCGTGCCTGTACATAAAACAACTAGTTTAAAAGCACTTAAAATTCCCACATTCACACACAGTGTTGAAAGATATAAGACGAATTAAATTGATAGAGATTTGGGCCTCAAACGTTGCAAATTGTTAGTGTGAATCCAAACATACCTTAAATTATTTGAATAATTCGGGCGTCCCAATTAATCGAATGCCCAAATAGCATTTCACTGTTTCTGAGTTTAGAATTCGATTTTGACCTACAAGTTAAAGGTAGTGGATTGTTTAGAATATTTGATAGAATTAACATTTCCAATTATTTAGGTCGGCAAAGGGCGAAACTATAAAATTGGAACTGGGTCTTCTGTGGACTAAGTTACTAACCAATTATTTTCACAAAACTTAATTAGAACTGGTAGATATAATTTACCGCAAATATTGGCAATTAAATTCAATATTACATACAACGTTCAATATTGTAAATCGATTATTGAAATATTTGGGTATCCATCAGCAGCAATTATTTAAAAGAGCCAGGTGCATGAGAAAGCTCTGCGGTGTTCCCACAAGCGGCAACAATTTAATAATCGATTTGCTTCGAATCGTTCGTCAGATTGGGAGTCGAGAAGTACGGTACAAAGTACCTACAAATCCGTACACCGAGAGCGAGACTGTTTTGGAAACTTTCCAGCGCTTCGCACCTAATTCTCAAGACTCTTATGTCAAAGTTCGTATGCAAATTCTATAATGTCTATCTAGAATTACCTTCCCAGAAGCACTTTACTTTTCTGTCTAAGGAAGCGATGTTTACCTGTGAACAAAAAAGGTTTTTTTTTTGTAACTTGGCTGGGCAATAAATTGAGTTTTCGTTAGGTAACTTTATTACGGAGGTACAGCGTATTTACAAGAAGGATTATTTTATATTAAAATCAAATATTTAAAGTTTACTCTATACTTCACTGTTAAAAGTCAATCATCGTTCAGAACTAAACCTTGCCTAAAAATTAGTAATTTCTTATTTCTTAATATTTTCACTTTTTACTAAAAACAGAAAATCACAGCATCATCTATTACAGTTCTATTTATCTTAAATATAAATTCAATCTACAACAGAAATCTAACTTCCATAAAACCAGTTACACAAACATACATCACTTATTTAAACAAGCCTCCTAGACAGACTCAAGACTCTTTAAAACTCACTTTCTTTCAAAGGAAACAAAAGGCGTCCGTAATCAAAAAAGCATGGCCGACGCAAAGCGAGAGCTCAAACAAACAAAAAAAAACCTAGATTTGTTTAACAAACCGTGGCAGGACGCGTTTATCTGTCACGCCCACCAGTCGCGATAATACGCTGGTCGAATTACAATCGGGTGAACTTAACGCTAGTTTTGTAATAGAGAATAAACCGACTACAGAATATGATGTCCTAGTACTTGGATGCTCTAGTTCCAGTTTTGTTATCATGTTTTCGGCTTAGGTCATGCATACTGTGGAAATTGCACGCTTTATTATTTCCATTTTGGGGCTGAATTGGTAGTGCGGTTTTCAGCTCTCGGCGACGATTTAGTAAGTCACATTTATCACAACTTTTTAGAACTAAAAAAATATTGCATTAGAAAAGTGATAGCTTATAGAAAGGTTGAATAGCAAAAGGCAACAACTATTCGCATTTGACGTAATTTATTCCAATAAACATGCGTAATGTATTGCAGATTGCATTCAAACTAGCTGTGATATCATCATCCTCTACCACGAATAATTTACCCAGAATACCTACAAATGCCACATACTACATAGATCCTCATGTGATCCTGGTATCGGGTATATGAATGATAATGCAATCAATTGGATTAGCCACGTGCAATTGCGACAGTTCGGTAACACACACCCAATCGGATCAGATTACTGAGTCCGTCTGAGCTTGGCACACATCAATCACGATAGAATCAATGCTTTACTCCTCATCTGATGTCTTAGTATCTCGGGAAATGGATTGAGGATGATGCTTGGAATTATGGAGTGGGGACGTCAAAGGGTGAGTGAATGGGTTGCAGGTCGACTGACTACCAATACAATAGATAAATATAGAATGGAATAGTGCTTATTTGCTGTTTTATAGCAATAAATTATGATAATTGGCATAATTTTAAGTAACACCATAGGCGTATCATTAAACTATATATTTTTATTTTTCGCGCCTACACCTTTCCGGGTTTAAAAAAACATTTCCGATATTCTTGTAAGGTCAATGCAGCAGGATTATTCCGTATAATTAATAACGAACTACTTATTGAGGCGTATCATTAAACTATATATTTTTATTTTTCGCGCCTACACCTTTCCGGGTTTAAAAAAACATTTCCGATATTCTTGTAAGGTCAATGCAGCAGGATTATTCCGTATAATTAATAACGAACTACTTATTGAGGAATGTTAATGATAAAATATTCGTTATTCCTACGCATGCACGCACTTTAAATATTTAAAACAAACTTGAATTAACGAACTCCAATGCATTCCCCGAAACACATTAGATAATAAAACTATTGAATACACGAAGATGATAAAAGGTTAACATTACGAATCTACCGCTTTCGAGAAGGTTGTAGAACTCACCACATCAATATTATAATACTAGGTTGCCCGTGGCTTCGTCCACGTGGAGTTTTGGATGTGCCTATGTGACAAAGTAAAGTAGCTTACGTGTTATTCTAGATTAATCTATCTCTGTGCCAAATTTATTTCAGATCATTTATCCATTCTGTCTGTAAACCCATTATCACTGTGCCCAACCCGGGAATCTAACCCAGAACCTTAGCACAGTTGTCGCGCTTGCGACCGACGATGCAGTAATACTAGTAGCAAGATTATACGAAATGTTAAGTTACAGAACTACGTCAGATGTGATCGCAAGCGTTACGAGGCGACTAATAATACTCGATTCCCCTACAAGCCTGTTAGATCCAATCAGAAGCACGTACATTGAATATGAAGCCTTCATTGTCAGAGATATGTGCGTTCGCGTATTGAATAGTGCAAATCTTCATAATTATAACGTGAGCAGCCTGCCTACGTATTGTATGTCGTGTGTGAAACGCCTTAATTACATTGACAAGTACAAGGCAACTCGATCCAGTAACACAGCCACTCCGATGAATATTAATAAGGGTTTCGTGCTGAACCGGTGTCTAATGGTAAAATATTATAGACTTATGCAGAAGCGTTTGACGATTATCAGATTACGAATACGAAATATATACGGAATAACTGTTCTTACAGAATATTGATAGAATGTGGTTATGAAAAAGGTGTTTAATAAACGCTAAAAAAAGCGATGGAAGCTGACAAAAAAGTATCAATATTGCCGGTATCGGCGCGATTCGCAACGGTTGTAACAAGGTGGGTCGCTGACAAAACAAATTTACATAAATCCGGGTGAATCCGTAAAAATGACGCGCGACAGCCGAGCCGATAAGCCCCGGGTATCATTAGCTCGGGCCAAAGTCGGGCGATCACTCACTTGTGCGGCCTCCGATACGAATGGGCTAGGGAAAAATCCCAAATATCAATCTTCTTTTCCTCATTCTTCTTACGATCAATTCTAAATTGAAAATCCCGAGAGATGCGGAATCACTCAAGTCCTTATCTTTGAGCTGCAAAAATAAGAATTCGATAACTCGAAAAATTATTTGAAGTAACAGTTGAGTCTATAAATAAAAAGTCGTAGGATTAATCGATTGGTTTTAAAAGAAAATGTTGAATCGACAACTTTAATAATATTACGTTCAATAATAGTACAGCTGTGTATTATTTAGTTTCACAGAGTATTCCAAGACAAAGTGGCTACCGCTAAAGGATGCTGATATGGAACTGCATCGCCGAGTATGCGTCCTAACCTGTCCTTTGTGCCCTAAAAGCTGCAGTCAAAGCGATCTTTACTGCCACCGACGCGCGACGATGCGGAGAAGTATTAAGCCGATTAAATGTACTATTACCATGGACAAAAACAAGAGGAGGACTCAATTATTGAGTCGCTCTTAAGTTTAATACTAAAATCTCAACCATTCTGAAATTACACGCCAAATTCCCAAAGACGAAGTCATCCGAAAATGATTTCCGATTCGTTAAAACGAGAACAGTTCTCGTTTATTAAATTAATTCGAATTCCGTCGGTGCACTCCGTGGAAGTTTCATACCGTTCCCCGGTTGAACTTTGAAACTGCTCGACTTTACCATCTTCTTTTATTTCACAAGACACAATCAAACTAGGCTACAACCTAAAGGATTTTCTAGCAATGTCCAACTGCGCTGCAACTCAAAAGGCCTTTGATATAATTTGAGATAAAAACTTTCTTTACGTACTTCCATTTTATATGTAGTTCAGGTCGTGAATGTCTTCTAAAGTTTTGTGGTATGTAAGCTTTGAAGCGGTTGCTTCTGAAAATCTTTTGTAGTTTACTGTAATTTAATTTTCAAAGATATATAAAACGTTTGCGCATTTGTCGGGAAAGAGTAGTAATGCTTTAAGTTATTTTAATAACACCTACACGCCTATACCTACATCTTGGGCTTAAATCATGTAAAAATAACTATCAAGAAGAAAAGTAAAAGAAGACCTTTTGTGAGCAGAAATAATCGTTTATCAAAATACTCACCAATTATGAAAACTCTATGACAATGTTTTATAACGATAAGTCTTCAAAATATATTATTATGTCATATATCTTTGTTCAGCTAACAATCAGCATACAACGAGTTCACGAACTCATCAAAACAAGTGAACATGTCTCAACAAAATCCTCTTTACTCAAAAGAAGTAAATTACAAAAGCTGTTTCTCCTTCGAAGGGGACTGAAGCTGAATCAGCCGAAACACAGATTTGATAATGACATAAAAGAGCAATTCTACTAAATTATCTTGTGATACGCAAGCAAAAAAGATCTTTATTGGTACCTACTTTATGAGACACATTGATCGTGGAAGGATGCTTGTTAGCGTTATAAAACAGGGATAAGTTCAAGCGTAGGTTTTGTTCTATGTTGATGATTGATTTGAATTTGAATTTGAAATTAAATTCTAGTTTCATTAAATTAAATCTCAATACGGCGTCATTTTAATCAGAATTGCAAGTCTGAAGAAAAGAAAAGAAAAATCTATGTCTTTTCTTTTCATCCCGTTTAGAATAGAGTAAACAACATGTACTTGTTCTCGTATACCAATGCTGTAGAATGGTGTATAATACAGAGTTAATTTGTTTTTATTTGTATGAAAGCAACGGATTAAAATACTTTGAAATACTTTTTACGGGCGGGTGATCTTTCAGTGAAATAAATTAAACTAAATTATATTAAGCTAGTTTTTTTTTCTCCCACACACCTAGAAAAGGTATTTTTTTTATGGGATGTAAGATCGGAATAAAAACGATAGGTATCCTATTTTTATTTTAAACCGACTTTAAATTCACACACATCGAAACATTAACTATAAACGATCTCCACATGAATTTGCGATTTACAATGTTTTGCGGCAATCCATTGTATACCTAACTGAGTTGGATAACAGTTTCCTCATCTCGTATGCAGATTACATCAATTTCTCTTTCCATTAAGATAATAGACAGATTTAACGCAGTTTCTGCATAGACGGATGGATGGTCAAGGCGCCGTGAAAGGTGCACTTGCAAGAAATTAATGTGGCGTTACAACCGGCATAATATTAATTATTCTCTATGAACAAAACTTGATGAAAGTAAAAATGGTTGTGTATAAAATGTTATGTCCGTCATTATGTGCTCATCTTTACGATATTCTGAAATTTTCTTTCATTAGAAC
The DNA here is from genome assembly GCA_949316265.1 of Diarsia mendica. Taxonomy (NCBI): domain Eukaryota; kingdom Metazoa; phylum Arthropoda; class Insecta; order Lepidoptera; family Noctuidae; genus Diarsia; species Diarsia mendica. The sequence goes on along the minus strand of OX438899.1, from coordinate 8,013,490 downwards.
ATGATTTCGTTAATGACCATAAAATTCCTTGTTTTGCCGGTATTTCGTGTTTAAATTACATGACATAACAATATATTGAAATTAATGATGGAATATGAGCAGGTACCATCAAGATCATATCAGCCCGTAATCGCCCCCTGCTGGGTATAGACTTCCCCTTTTTTCCACCACACATCCCCGTTTTGTGCGTCTCTACAAATAATTAATATATTTACTACATTCTATACGCCTTTGTCCCTCAACTTTTTATAGAGGTTTGAACGTTTTTGAATGGAAGCTGGCATATCGACCTACCGCCATTTTGTTTTTTGTTTTAAATAGCAGCCCACAATAAAAGTGGAATGTATGGATAGAGGACATAAAGACAAACAAAAATTTTCCAGTAACACGGTACCCCATAGTTTCACGTTACCGAGATATTTGAAGGTAAAAATCGACAAATGTGTACAACGAAAATCATTACAAATAGACTTATTACGCGTACCTATATGCGTTAAATTGTATCAAAATAATCGTTCCCAGTTCGCTTTTTTTCGAGACCGCTACCCACGTAGCGATCCCGAAAAACAAAAAATGACGGCTAGGTCACATCGGTTCTATCCCCTCTAAGTTATTTTGAGATAATTTTCTTGTGATACATAGTTTAAAACTGCTCACTTAATATCTCTATCACAAAAATATTAAAAAAACAAATAGGAAACGTTTATGTCCATCATGACCAGCCGATTCCTAAGCCACCCATTGGCTCCCAGCTTACACACTAAGCATGGCTATTAACAAGACGCTCAGCGTGCAATCAGAATACGCAATGAGACTCCATTGTCCATCCCACACAAACAAAGACTAAGGATATAAGCTTATACGTCAAAGCCTATTCATTCTTGATAAGTCCAAAAACCCCCAAGATAAGGTGGGTCATCCGAGACTTATAAAAGGTGGGCAAGTTATTATGCCCATAATAAATGAACACCCACGTTTAGCCTGTTTCTTTATTATGTAAAACTTGTAGGCATAATTATGAAAATGTTCGGTCTTACATTCCTTTGGTGGTTTGTTAATAATTAATGAGGTAGCCTTCCGTATTGATACTGAACAAAAAAAAGGAATATTTTTTTACTGAAATAAATATTTTTTTCGCCTCATTATGGTATCGCTTAGGTAGGCAACGGATGATATGTCATCGTAACGAGACACACATGAATACGATTATGAAAATCCACGGTCCGTCATCGTTCGCTTCATGTTATTTTTTTAACTTTATTTTCATAGCCTAAAAATATTTCAGACAAAAGCCCAACGTGAGGATACAGATAAAAAAAAACTGATATTTTTATTAGTAAACTTTTCCCAAGGGAATTGTTATTAAAAGCTATTGTTTTCGAATTTGAAGTTGATCACTTCAACAACAACACAGAAATTCGTTCCACCATTTAAATTAAGCTGCATCTACTAAAGAAATAACTTTATCCAAATTGCTTGAGCCTTGAAAGAGCCATGAGAAAGCAATTTATTTAATACAGTAAGCAACGAACTTCAGAACAGTTATAGGCACATTGGAATAAACTTAATCGGTTTATAAACAATTTGTGATAACCCACTCGTCATTAGCGTTGGCTCAGCAAGAATGCACCTTAATTCTTTACAAAAAGATTGGAATTCCAATGTGAGGTACAGGAACATAGAATCCAAATAGGGGAACCTTACGGTACTTGACAGAGAATGGAGCGGCACAGTGCCGATCGAGTCAGGTCAAAGGTTGCTTATTCATACATTGTTAGCAATCTTCTTTAAAAGGTGTACCCCTTTGTGATTTCAACATTTGATTGTGACCTCTTATCCGTAATCAAAGACGCCTGGATTGAGAGCGCGACAAATGTCAGCTAGCAGACCAACGAGACAGCCGTGCGCCTGTTTGTAATTTTTCAAACAAAGTGTGGTCCTCCACCAGTTTGAGATGTCATTTCAGGATAAATAAATAATATCCCGTTTTTCAAAAAGCATTTAGATGGCATCATAAACGAAGGAATTGGTAGGCCGCTTACTAATGAGAGCCCTCGAGAATTCTTAACTGAATGAAAAAGAACTTCTTTTTTATTTTTTAACCTCAGCTTGAAAAGATCTCATATTACCAACCTTCCCAACAAAGCGATACCAGTTCAACCAGTCATTATTTACACGCAGTAAATTACAGAGCTGAACAAAAAAGATCATCGATAGCCACAACTACCGGTATCGGGGCTACTAACACGGCCTGTCGCAACGCAGAACAATTTAATAATACGATAGAGGTCGTCGCATTTATGGTACACGATGATCGGGTAGCATCGGGCCATACCGATGAAGCAAGCAACTGACCTTTACTACCTCCCCGCTTCCACCTCCCTTCTATTCCCCACCGCAGTCCCCTTTACCAAGTCACATCACGGATATACGAGCGTTCCTTTTACATAAAAAGCCTTTATACATTTTAATTCAATATTAAAAAGATCGTGAGCCAAATTACGTGATGTGTCATCTTCAACAGCTTAATTAGATATTGATATTTCATTAACATTGACACGCTAAACTGCCTTGGAAGTTTCTGATCTGACATTAAAAACTAATTAGGTAACATCGTGATGAGTCTTTGAGAGCCTTGATTTATATTTGACATTTGGATAATCATTTAGTAGGTATCATATTCTTGTTAAATACGACCTAGATTTTCTCAAATCTTTTGATTGTGCTCATCACTGTTTGATGTCAATTTAATAACCATTCAGGTCGATTTTGATTCATAATTTTATTATGCAGTTTATTTGACTTTTAGAATAGTTATTTTAGTATTAAATTAAAATATCTATTTTTAAATTCCAGTTAGCAAAGTTCACATACAATCTGAACAAAGACCGGCTTACCGCACAGATGGTGAGCATAATAAAACTGTAGTTAGCAGAAAAATAACGACTTTGTTCTTAAAATAAACCAAGCGAAAACAAGTCCACAACTTGGATGCAAATTATATGCAGGACCTATGCAAAAATAAACTAGTAGTATTAAGCTGAGTATTTTTACTTCAAATGGATTTGTGGGCATTGCAATCTGAAGACTGGTTTAGCGAAGTAGTAGTTTCATGGGAAGGTAATGCGAGGCAAAGCTATAATCCCTATAAACCGTGGAGTGTAGGCACTGGGGCCGGATGCGACGGTCATATTTCATTACATGCACTTCGAGCAAGACGTGCACGATACTGCAGCGGAACAAATCCCGTAAATTGTTAGTCAAGTTCAAATTGGTAGTGACATAATTCAGATTTCTCAGTGCAGATATGAAAGACTGAATTATACTCGTACTAGTGTGTAAATTACACGAGCAATATTATGACATTGAACTAATAAATGACGAGGCTACAGACAAACACGAATATTAAAAGGAATGCTCTTTTTTGGGCATTCCATGTAACGGAAAATCTACATATTTGCAACGGAGGTCTTGTAAAGCTAAACTTAATTAACTCATATCGTGTATCATCATTTTTTTTTGCTACAAATTCGTGCTTACCGCCAGGAATTGCATTCACGAATCGCATTAATACTTTTAAAGATACTTTTTTTATTTAAGAGTATTTCAAAGTCAAATAAAATTATTTCAACGAAGCTGCACTTCTAATACACAATGTAATCGTCATATTAGTTGTTTCTGCAGTAGGTGCCAAATTCTGTTATTTACAACTAAACTCACTAACAACGAAATATTCTTGCGTAAACTTACATCACATTCTCACAGCGTAATGCCTCAATGCATATGTCTCCTCTGATTCATGAAACGGCAGATGACGCCGCCTTCATATCCGGGTCACCAAGATACAATCAGGAGGCTTTAAGACGACATTCCATATCCAGTAAAGCTGTAGTATTATTTATATCGATATGGCATGTCTTCAATGTAAGCCAATCAGACCCAGTCGATCGGAAATTCCGCACGGAGCATCACATGGCAACGTACGAAAATAGATAATGTCGATACAAAATGCATAACATAGACGGCGCTCTGTAAACATGACATACCAGAATCGCTGAGGTTTGTTTCAAACAGATGGATACTACAATTGAGATACGAGTACTGAAACTACACTAGAAAGCGGGCAAAAGGTTTCCACAGAAAGAAACATTACTTTGTAATAGTAACTAGTATTTCAACTTAGTCGTGACATAAGAGAAAAGATCAAGCTTCCTAGCACAGCTTTCAGAATAACTTGACCTTTAACACACAAAGCAAAAGACCAAAGATGACATCCGAGAGTTATGTATGACCTTTTGGCGATGCAAAAAAATCATTTGTCATACAAGTGTCTATGAATTTTAATGATTCGTGTGACGGATTGATATTGAACTGTGGAGATGACTGTGATTGATTAATTATAACTTTGACAAGGGCATAATTACTCCTATGATTTGAGAAAGCAATGTGATATACATCCATATTTAAACTAGTCATATAGATAATTTGGCTTCACGGATGTGACGCAGTATTCGGGACATTTATGTTGTAAAACATTTTCCATGCACAGCGCTAAAGCACTGCAATTAGTGTTACTAAGTAGCTTAAAAGTGTTACAGCAAAAGTAGCAGGTTTAAAATCGTCTACTAACACCGCACTCGCCCGTTACGCTGCATCTTATATGAACACAAGCGTTAAGAGAAAACTAATCCGAAACAAACTATACATATTAAAGAAAAATAAAGGATTCAGCTCAGTTCTTCACCTAGACTTGTATACAATGTATATAGTGAATTTGAAGCTATAATCTAAACTAATAGAATAATAGCAATCGAAGAACAACAAAGGCAACATAAATAAAGTTGTGCCAGGCCTATTTCTGTAGAGAGTCTGCTAAGCCGCATAGATACCCGGAATGGTGACTGAAACGTGCTAAAACACAATGCACGGAGATATTCTATTAAAAGAAAAGTTATTTTTACGAGAGGCTGGTTGTGAAGCAAATGGATGGATCTGATCAATTTTGTAGTGAAATATTTGGTGGAAACAAAATAACATTTTGGTCGTGAGTGTTTGATAAACAAATTCTTCTAACGGGAAAATATAAAGTAACGTTATTCGAAAATCGATTACAATTTCACCGAATTAAAACTAACATGTTTGTTTAGGTGAAAGCATCAAATTATTTGATTTGAACCAAGATTGTTCACATATTCGGAATTTTTCATTTTACATTCACTTTTGTTCATTAGATTTTACTCGTTTTTACGAAGTTAGCTATCTTGAGCAGGATGTCGCGATATGCAGAGCGTGAGAACTCGATTGTATCTTAATAAGTTTACCCACGATTCGGATTCACCCAAGAAACGTCATTCAAGCGCTCATTTCGTAATGACTCAACTAAAATGGCGATAAAAATCTGGATCACTTGGTTTTTGCTTTATTGTTTCTAAATAAAATCGATGTGAGCAGAATTTATTACTGCAGTGTATTAACTAGTAGACACTTAACTATGAGAATATTATAATACGAGAAAATAACATATCAAATTCCGAAATAGTTACCATTACTCCTAAGATTAAATATTTCTAACACCAACAGTAGCAAGACTGCAGAAACCATCCCGAAAACTTTAAGATCGCTTCTATAAAATTGTACTCCCAATAGTTTTGCTGAGACTAAACAACTTGGGAAGTACACTGTATGAAATCCAACTGGGTGAGAAAATAAAAGCTAAAATGTCTAGGAACACGATAACTGTAACAAATAGAGCAGATTGGAAGGAAAACAAAGTTTAGAGCAACGAGCAAGAACTTTACAGACTCGTTTCAAACGAAAAAGAGGATATGAAATCAATTAAGGCTTACTTTTTACTATTATTTGGTGATTTGTTTACAATGTATATTTTATTATTATAGACTATGCATTTCACAAACTGCAACTCATTCTACGGGAAGTCAGAATATCGGAAGACTTACAACCAGTCTTGTGAGGTATCATATCCGGATTGATGCTTGATTGATCAGATAGACAGTCGCTCAATGTAAAATTCTGGTATTCAGCTGCATCCCGTTAAAACAGGAAATCGACATCAACTTATTTAGGAAAAGATAAGGCAGAATGATGATCATGGGAATTTCAACTTCAACAGCCTAAATGACGATACCATTAATCCCTGTAACCAAGCGTACGATAAGAACACGCCCACCAGTTGCAAGATTCAATCATGTATCATTAGGAAAGTGCTTTCAAAAGCAAAAACCCACACAAAAAATAGGAACAAACTTCGTAAGTAATCCATCATTCTCAAACACCCAGTATTATGCTTTAACGAGTCATCACTAGGATGTTTGTTTAGAAAGTTACGTCGCAAAGTGCAAAAAGTATGTAAACGTTCATCTCTGCACTGTTCATATGCGCCTGGTAGCTGTTACACAAGTATTGCATAAATCCTTTCACTACTTGCAAATCTAGAATAGGCATCTGAAATAAAATTTTATTGATATTATTATGAGTTTTTGTGTTTTACTATTTTTATAGTCGTTTCAGTTTTATCATTATTCTTTTTACCGAAGTTATTCACTTTCATATAATAAGCAAATTTTTTTAATAATTTTTATATAGGTACGTATGACAAACCATAAGCTTTTTGTGGATTATCTTAAAATATTAGTTTGGGAATTTTAAATACACAATATCATTAAATATTTCCTATTCAATTTTGATAACTCCAAGAAAGGAGTAAAAGGAGTAGTAAAAGAGACAACAATAATACAATTAAATAGTTTATTTTTCAATATGCTGAGTTATTATTATTGTATACATTTTATTATATTAATTATTTATTTCGATGGTATGTTTAAGTCAAGTCAGAGGTCGATGAGCGACACAAAAACTCTGACACCAAGTCAGGCACTAACCACACGAAAAAAGAAAGAAAGAATTTGCTTAAATCTAATTTATTGTAGGCAAACTAAATTCCGAAGACATTCTTTTTAACTTTCTAGTTCTTCTCAGTCTCCTCAAAACTTAGCGGTCGAACTTTGCCACGGATCTCGACTCTTGCTTCCTAGTTAGTCACATCCACAGTATCCACAGTTTGTCTAAACAAAGTGAATTCTAAACTAGTATAGCAAACATACGTGTGTTAGCTCAATCAAACAGAGACATCCACGGTCTGAATTGGTTATTTTGACTATACACCAGTTGCTAATTGAATCGTGTAGGTGTATACGATACGGCCGATGTACCAACGCGTGTGTTGGTACTGTTACGTTGGCAGCTACAAATCTAATTCGAACAGTTTTATAGCTTTTGTTCATGACGATCAAAGTTTTCAAGAGCGAGTGTGTGAATTTTATGTATCGTTGAAATTGTTTTTGCGTTGATCAATCAAATGGAATAGAATGAAAACAAAGAATCGTTTATTCAATACATTAAAAGTAAACCCAAATTAAGCAACCATCATTCTTCAATAACAAAATCCCATCGCCTTCCTGCAATATTTCAAAATCCACCAATCAGTGAAAACAAATTCGTGTCTGAACCCCTCGACAAATCATCTTCTGCTACGCTTTCCCCTTGTCTTGTTGTTTTCTAATTATCTACTCCATCGCATTCAAACCCCAGTCAGTATCGAGGCACAAAATGTTCCCAATTAAAATACACAGTAACACACACAGAGACAAACGGCACTTCAAAACAAACTCGAGTTTAATGCCTCAGATTGAAAGTTAATTAGATTCCCAATTCCTCCCACTGGGCGAAGCAATTTGAGGCGAAATTAATATGAACGAACAAGAAGAAACAATATCAAATTCGGTTGTTTCTATTTTCTGAACGCAATTTTACAACCTGCCAACAATTTTGTAAAACCGAACGGCATTTCGGAATTCAAAAAGTATTTTCCACTGGGAATTCTAATAAAATTTAATTTGACTAATTTACATCCTTCAATTTGCCTATGAGAAATCTTGCTAATCAAATACAATAAGAAGCAATACCTACGTATATTTGTACAGGCAAATCATTTATTACCATCACTCATATTATTATTTACGCCTGCTTTGTTAACTGCATCTTACAGAACTTAAGTATCAATAAATAAGATATTGCAATGCCATTCCTTGGCCTCATAATTTAATTCTTCGTTCATAATACTCATTTCTTTAACAAGTTTATTAAGAATACTAGCTTTGCCTGCGGCTTCCTTTCGTTTTAGTTAGAAATTATCCCCCAAGAATATTTTAAATGTACCCTTTGACACTTGTGATAATGTAGCTTTAACATTAGTGAAAGAATTTTCGGAGTGTGATCTGTAGTCAAGAAGAATACCTGCTAGATTCAAACTTTACCTCTTAATACCTAATACATTATAATAAGTAGAGATTGTATAATCTTAATTAGAAAGGTGATTCAGTTTAATATGATGACAGTAACCTAAGAACCGTTTACATACGCACATCATTTCATAATTACCAAAATATTCAAATCAACAAAACATTGATCAAATCGTGACTCCAAGTGAAAGTGATTGGCCAGCAGAAGGCATTGAAAACAACACATCACGGCCTTGCAGATCAATCAGACTGATAGTGCGTGACTTGTAGCTACTGGCATTTGATTTTTGCAAAGCTCTGCGTGATGACGTTATAGTGACTCAAGCGCAACCAAACGGATCATTTGTATGATGTCCTTAATTACTTAAGCAGGTACTGTGTGTAGGCGGCTCTGGGTTTATTATGCTCCCATAATTTATATCGTGTGCATATTGATTAAAGATTTATGAAGAATATTGTTTGGTAGAGATTTAGATGAAATAATATCTTATACTCGTATCTGAGCCGTAGACATATTACTACATTGATACATTTCATATTGTTGTGGAAGCTTAAAATCATTTTCCTGCACTTGTTTCATGTTATCTGCAAATTTTAATGCATTATACCGAACCCAAGATTGGTGTTACACATGATTTTCTACCACTACGTCTAACGGTCAATGGTTTGCGTTACCACTTATTCTTTTTTCATTGAGATCATTTCTCACACAATCCATCTTTAGTCTTACTCGAAAAGATGAATTAATTATGTGGTGTCCGACAGCGAAATTACCAAAATTATGAACCAAGATATTGTAATCATAACTCAAGAACAATCCAATACAAAAATACGAATTTCAATGCAACTCGATTGCAAATACAGCAACAGCAATAAAATAATGGATGATGTAGTAAAACCAATTAATGACAAGGCTACATACATACCTTACTTGAGAATCGTTAATAAACTATTCTTAGTAATTATACCTGAGGTAAGGTAACTCATCGCTTATAGCCACTGGAACTTGAATGTTTCTAGTTACTGTTAGTCCTTAAGATTTGACGTAATCTTATCTCCTCCATTAGAATTATTAGTTTTATCTGTCTCTGAATTTAGAATTGAAGCTTATCTTTGTTCGTTCTATAAATTATTCTTTAACAACTAGTGGCTATGAAACTCATCGTTAGTAAGTTCTGAATCTGGAATCGTTTTAGCCAGTGCTTTTAGATTTGATTTGATTTTGTCTCTATTTATATTGTGATGGTATTTTTATTTAGCTGCAAATTCGTCTTCTTTCTCTAACATCGTGTGTGACATTTAGGTTTGGGTTGGCCTTACTTGTCCGCTCTTTCACAAACCGTTTTTGTTTTTTCACTGTCGACTTGACCCTTTAAAGTATTTTTTAACCTTGAATCCAAAACATCAGTCATTATACTAAAATCAATAGACGATTTTGAAACCATATAAAAACGAATAGAGCACCGTAAAGTTAAAAACAACTTTTATTTCAATACATGGCCTTTACGTACAAATTACTTGAATGCGCGACCAATCAATCAAACTTTTAACAAATCCAAAAGCTAATTTATGGTATAAAAAAATATAAACGAAAAATCAACAACTTGCACGCAAGTGTCATTAATCGAAGATGACAGGCGATAACATTGTGGAGCCACCGTCGTCATCAGGTTCGTTAAGGTTCAGTTTCACTAAACGATCTGTGGCTATATTTGGAGCAGTAAATTGTATCAACTACCTATAAAGTTGTTATAATTAAAATCGGCGATAGGACAAAATTGTATTTTAATTTATTTTTCTATAACACTAACACCCGTATTTATTAACAAGTCATTACTATTATTTGAGTAAATGTCATTGTTTAAGATACGATTTTTTCACTGTAGTTTAGTAATTCCTTAATGTTAGAACTATCAAACGTTAGAATTCTTAGTTTTGCTTTCATTGACGGTTCTAACTTCGTTTAAATTCTTACCCATTGCATAAAAATATTTGCATAAGTAATAACTTAAGTCCAAGTAATTACTTTGACTTGCCTATAAATACGGGGGTTAATGATCAATTTGATTAGACGTTATTTTGTATTGTTTTCACTAATTATAATTTAATTATGAAGAAGTTAAGTTTGCAAGTTTAGATATGAGAACTAGGAAACTATTCATCCGATTTCAAAAATGGATTCTCTAACATAGAGCCACACTACTACCGGGTGCCATAAGGTATGTTATTACTCACAAACGAAGTTGTAAGAAAAAGTTAGTAAAACATATAATAATTACGTACATAAAGAGGAAGAAGAAACTATGTAATGAAGTTAAATGACCAAGAATGTAGTATGACCTTTCTTGTTTACATGTCAACAACCAGTTGATGATAGAGGTATTCGTAGAGGCATTTATATTAAAACGTATGGATAATGTAACGAGCAACCAATTTACATACACCCATGGTACAGTAACGTATTAACATAAACATTATCATGTTATGCATATTCTGATATTGCTTCACAGGCAGTAAGCACAAAATTGAAATCATGTGTGCTATTCATTACTTTTAGTAATTTATCATTTAAATTAAGCGTAGCGTAAATATTTTATTAATTGAACGTACATTTTATTCTAATTTCAAGAGATTTGTTGAGTTTGTCCTCCAATCTATGACTTTCTACACAGATATAAATGAATACATCATAACGTTTCTACAATTTCCAGCAACTATGTTAAGATTTTTATATTATATAATTTTTGGTCTTGATCACATTCAGTTGTATGTATTTTTATTTACTCGCACAGTGGGACCCCCCTCTAAACAGCAGTTCTTAAGGTAGCAAGAACACAATAAAGCGCTATAACGAACAAGGGAAGTATCAAGTGTTGTTGAAACGGCTACCGTGACCATCGCACACGATCTTGATACTTGAATGAGATATTAATGTATTAGATACTCTGATTACATTACTGACTTAGCATTTTGTGTTGGCACGTGAATAGTTCTGCTTGTTATTGAGTTGTTGGAAAGGGATATCGTGGAATAGGCTTCGGACATTGAGCTGTTTATTTATAGGAAAATGACGTTTAAATTTTGTTATGGCCATGGATTCTGTAAGACTTACTGGTTTGTTCTTTCTTTTGCCCTAAATGAGACCTAACACGAGGATGAAAAATACTATTTTTCTGTTACAGTTCAAACTGTACATACCTACTACAAAACGCAGAGAATATTATTTTTGTAATAGACACAATAAACACTGTCCTTGGCACACAAAATATAGTATTTATGCACAGGAACTTTAAAAACGTTTTGTATTCAAATTAAAATATGCAATCGCCCCTCAAGCCTACTTGGGGTAAAATATACACCCTGAAGCAACGAGTAAACCAACTTACATCTAAATATGCCTAAAAATATGAATGAACTATCAGCCAGGTCTTGGTACGACCTTACCCAACAAAATTATACTAATAGCGACCCGCATAACTTGCCTCTTTTTTATGGAGGTTAAGAATTTCCATAGAAACTTTATTACGAGTACATATCCATAAAATAAAAAATATTAGCTAACTATAAAACATAACTCTTTTAGGTCATGTTAATCTTTAATAAAAAAGCTTTCGTTCACGACTTCTGCCGTCTCAAGGATCATAAAAAGACGACAAGATCTTGTTACAGGGTGAGTCGCAGTTTATATGTAATAAAGCCTATTTCTTTCACAAGTATATCTTTCAGCGTTCCATTTTATAGCTGCCTTACTGGCTTAAGAGAATCAGTCTTCTTTTGTGAGAGCCTCTGAAACTGCAATGTGTAAGTTTTCTCCATCAATAAGAAAGGGTTAAGTGATTTGGCGTGCGTTATTGAATATCGGCCTATCTTTATTGTTTGGCGTGTCAACTTCAAGCTCATTCCTTTGGGACGCAACTGACGCAAGTGTGCTAAAACGGAAGACTTTCTTAGCTTTGATGTGTCAACTGTTTTTTTGATTATTTCGAGATTGTTTGTAGGAATGAGGTCCTTCATTACAGGAAGTAGAAAAAACTTATTATTTTGCTTTCTGTAATAAAAACCTTCAAGCAAATACAAATGAAGAAAGATATATAATTATTATGATTGCCAGTTATTATTCAAAACACTATAATGTTTTCCACAAAAACAATTCGTTGAATCTTTTCTTTAAAGCTCTTGTACCCACAATATTCTTTGGTTAGTTATAGTATTGAAACAGTTTCTCTTCATTTCAGAGCGTAACGTGCATCAAAAGTAGCCGCTAATGAGCTTAGTGTCTGAGAAATTGAGGTCAGACCTGAAACAGTTTTGGTAAAATCTTCTCGCCAAAGTATTATGAAATTCCACAGAACGTTACTGCAGCTTCGTTTCGCGTCAAGTTGGTAAACTTCGCGATGATAACACAAGTTTGCAACTCATAAGGAAAAACGATCGTGTTATATGAAATTCACACGCGTGAAATTACTACCCCGAAAGTTCTGCACAAACTACCTACTTAGGTGTTGGTGAGAACTATGTCATTAATTTTCGAGATTCATTAGAAACTTGAGCCAAGGATTTAGTTGGAACTTTTATTTGAGTACGTAAGTTTAATACTTGGTAAATAAATGTTTGTAACTCCCAACTTTCTGGTGGCGGTTAGTGGAAGTTTCTAGACACGCCTTATAAGCCACATAACCCCTTGAAACGGTAGCCGCACCTCTTACTGAACATTAACTATCTGCGAAATGTACTCGTAGACCCATCGAGTGTGTGGTGGGAGTGTCAAGTAATGATAGCTAACAACTACTTCACTCACCCCACGATAGGAATAGGGTTGGTTTAACAATAGCCAATATTATTTTGTATGTTATACCCACTTTACCAAAATAATTATATAATTATCCCTACAACACATACTTAACATATGAAATTCAAATCTGTTTGCACATGAATAAAATAAATTTAAAATCACTTTGTACAATATTATCAATAACATATAATATTACAATATCAATCCAAATTAAATTGTGATTCTAGTCGCCCAAATAATCTAAAAACAGAAATGAATATTATTTTATGCTTCAAACGTGCAGATCGGTTTTGAAAACCTACAAAATTCGTGTAAAATAATTCGTCAGCGCATGACGTCATACATTTTTTTAGCTACATTCAGTGAATATTACGCACGGTATTCCCAGGCAGGCTTTACACTTCGACACGGCTATGCCCGGAGGCCTATGGCCGGTCCACAATTAGTCGAACGTATGCCATTGGATTTAATTAACGGCGATCGTGGTGACAGGCAACTAAACCCGAGTGTGACCCGGGCATAGCATTTAGGCAGAACTTAATCGTATCAATACTGTTGCAAATTAAGCGTTGGACGCTGGATTAGATAATGTTATTATAGCAGATTCTTTTATAGATTAGACAGGATAAAAGTAAACTAGAGCTTTTAACCTGTTTGATCCAGCATATAAAAAAGTGGTAGATAATGAATACTTGACAACTAGTATTCAACTGCATCCGGTTCGACTGGTACTCGATCAAATCATTTGATTCCGGGAAAAGGCTAGGCAGATGATAATAATACTTAATACTTGGCTGTGGTACATACGCAATAGAGCATCACCTTCATATATCTCGGTAACGTGACACTTTGGGGTACCGTGTTACGGGATATTTTTTGTTCGTCTAAATGTCCTCTATCCATACATACCACCTTCCCGGCCGCGATTTCGCAAAAAAAAAATGGCGGTTGGTCGATATGCCAGCTTCCATACAAAAAAGTTCAAACCCCTTTAAATTTTGATTTTGTACTCTCAGTACAGCAAAAACCATCTTAAACCACGTCGCCGTCGAGAGCAACATCAAAAAAATTACTATTTATGCAAGCACGGACAGCAAAATGTTTTCGACCATTAATATTGATGTAATGAAAAATAAATTCGCACAATCATAAAATATTCCAACCAATAAACTAAAAATATAACTACAAAATGCTCGTATGACCACAGGATACGGCTGTTAATACATCATTGATTACAAATTATAAATTGATTTTTCACTATGTAGATATCGCAATCAGGTACATGGTTGCAATACTGGTAGAAATTATTAATAACGCTTAATGTGACCACGATTTTCACGGTAATGGATTTGGACACAATCTCACGATTGTGTCCAAATCAGTGGATGATTCGATAATGAGGGATGTATTATCTCGTAAAACATTAATGCGACAGTCATGTGGAATTAAACATTGTTATAGAAATTATGTGCAATTAGACTCAACCGCAGTCATCAAGACGTGCGTTGAAATCATTGAGATTGAACTTAATCAACTTATTAGCCTGTAAGTGACTATGTAAGTTTAGTTATAAACCGTCAAAGCTTAAAGCAGTCATCGAAGTTAAGCTGAAAGTATTTCAATCTTTTCCCATAAGGGCTCGTTTACGTGTCGCGCGGCGCGTGCAGAAGGCTCGTCTCGTGCTTTTTTATCTCGAGAAATCGCTTCTCATAAAATCGACGTTTGAAATCGTTAACTCTTTCATACATCACTATGTGTTTGAATTAAAAACGCAGCACGTGCCACGCGACGCGACGCCTCGCTTGTACGTAAACATGCACTAAAACTGATCAAATCTGTATCAGTACCTTACTACCTGAAATATCACTTCACCGTTTTGTACCAAGTAGACAATCCTGACCGTTGCCTACGATACCCGACACTTTACAAATATTTCAAACAAAAGCATTTCCTCCTCTTCAGAATGTTCTCCGAGCTCAATTCAACACGTTTAAAATTACTTACGCTACAGAAAATTATTATAAGCGGAAAATTTTAGTAAGATATCATCGAAATTGAAATAATATTTCATTTTGGAAGCCCGTGTTGTGTTCTAGGGCCTACAGCTTTTCAAAGAATTTATGACGCCTTCCGTTTTTGGCTTTAAGCTCGATTTTAATTAATGAATTTGTTTGGCAAGTGAACAACAGACGCATTTAATTTATTGCTACAAATAAATCTACTATTATAGTGACGTCACGTTTTCATTTGTGTGTTTTTGAGCAATAATTAAAGGTATTATTAAACGCTAGTGCAAATTTCCAAACTGTAATAAAGCTTATTTGTTCAGTTGTATCAGTGATTTTAATACCGTGGTGGCAATTAAATCTGATGATTTACATGAATGTTTTTTGGCGATAAAGCTGTTTGTTAAATAGCTTTGATATAAATTAACTGTCCCATAAATTAAGAAATGATTTACAAATTAGCATCACAGCTTTGACAGTGTACCTTTTTTAACACTTTATAGGCTTGTGAACGCAACTCTCTTGATGTGAAGTGATGATGCGCCCTAGAATGGAGTATGCTTTATGCTTATCTAGAAGAAACCAATGCACTCGAATTTTGAAAGAAATTATGACAAAACCTACATACACTATAATTATAATACACTGATAGACCTCATCTGTCACCCGTCTCCTTACAAAGCTCAATATGCGCTTCAATTACCAAAATCATTTCAGTAATCACGTCTACCCACATAGAGAGACAAGGTCTCAAAAGCGTAACCCTTCCTTTTAGCGAGTATAATAAAGTTAGAGGAAGTTCCAAGTGAAAGTGTCACGTTACCTGCGAGAGACGTCTCGACGGACGCGTAACGCGTTCGTCGTGTGCGTAATTACGCGAGTGCTCACCTGAAACAAAGACACATCCTGAATACACGTGCTGATGGAGGAGAACGAAAAGGTATGCCAGAATATTTGGGTTAAAATTATGAAGATTTAGGAGTAGGTACACAAAATCATGTCCATCTAAGTAGGATTGATCAAAATCAGTTTGATGTCAAAATATTAGAAAAAAAATTGTAAGAAAAAATGAAAAAAGTCGTAAGAATATTCCGAAGGGCATACAAAATTAAAGCAATAATGATAATGATTTCATTGTTTTTTAAAGTCTACAAAAAATTTCAGCGATCAACAAGGCGACAAACAAGCCTGTTAATGTTCCTCCAATAACTACTTAAGAAAGTAGTTCCAAAGAATTTAAATTACTAACTGTTAACAAAAAAGCAAATAAAATCGATCCACTTGTCCCTGCAACAGCGTTCTAGTTACAAGGTTGCAATAAAGACGAAACTAGTTATTGTACTAAAACTTGACACCTAAGGAATGACCGTAAGAAGCGCTGAACCGGGAACCGTGGTACAAAGGGAGGCCCTTGTGCAACACTGGAACATTACAGCTTAGATTACATCTTGAAACTCAATCCTAGTAATTTATACTATTATTCGACTCGTCCTACCATAAAATATATTGCCAGTGCTATTTCATGTAAGTCTTTCTTGCAAGGCTTGTTATTAGTCGTGAGTTTATTTAATTTTGTAAAATTATGTTTATCTTGATACAATACAACAATAGGCTTAGGGTTTGATTTCTTTTTTTGCCAGCATGCCGATTATATATTTATATATATTTTTTTTTTCTTTAACTTTGCTGTGAAAATCGATTCTAATGCAGACGTTACGACACGCCATAACAAAACACACAACCGTGTTAATTCGAAAAATAATGGCACCAATTAAAGTGGCGTTGAAGTTACTGTTTTATGGCAACACCGAATTGAAAATTAATGAACCCAAGGTGTTGCTATTCTTGCAAAAACAATTTCTTGCACGACATTCTTCGAAATACACGGTATATAGATTGAAACCTACAGTCAGTGCTGTTGTACTAGCAATGTTCGTTTCCGGCGGCTCACGATTAAATCTATAAAGGGTTTAGATCACGCACGATACACATTCGTAGTTGTGGAAATTATTCATGGACGTCACTATAATATCAGTAGGGTGTAATTTTATTTCCATATGAACATTGTCATAATTATTTTCTATTTTCCCTTTGCGATTGTATCACTTTAGTTCAGAGCTTTATTTCCGTAGAAATAATTACAGACACTTTCTTCGAGTTTATTATAACAAGTTTCTTCATTCATAAAACAAAGTATTTAAAATTCTCCCGTAACAAATTGATGCGTGTAATTTATTAGTTATATTTCAACAAAAGCGACTCCAATCTTTGAAGCTAACACGCAACGACAGAATTCCTTTACATAACATGGGTTAACTGTTGTCTAAATCACGATACGTGAAATAGTACAAGGTACCATCAATAATGTTTCAAAATATATCTTAAAAGCTTTAGTGGAACTAATGGAAGATGTGTTGACTTTTGATAAGTTCTTATGGACAAATATGTTATGACGTAACGAGTCATTTCAATTTTACGGCCTCACTGACACAATCAAGATTAGGTCAATTGATAAAAAAGTTTTCCCAAAATCGATTTTGAATAAAAACTTTTTTATGAAATTGGGATACGTTCTTGTTGGGTTCGATAATACTAAAGTCAATAATAAAAATCGGGTCAATAATATTAAATCCCGGTATTATTAATTGCTGGTTCATCAAAGAATGTTGATTGATTTCTTTTTACTTTTACGTGTCTACAATCGAATATGACCTTCAGTATTGTTACTTTATTGTCGATATTGTACTTAATGTAGGAGCAATATGACTAAAGCTCCACTTTTCAGAATTCAGATATAATAATGCTCAATAAAATCAGTTATTATAGCTTTAAATTCAAATTAATACCGATTTGATATTTTCATTTGAATGACCTATATCCAAAGGCAAACCAACCTCGTTCTGAACTGGGTCACATATTGACTACAGGGTCTATTTCAAGTTGACAATCTTTTAGTAAAGATTATTATCCGTTAACAGCTTTTAGTACGATGGTGTATAATTGACGACCGTGTTTGTATGATTACCATTTAATTGAATTGATGTTACATCTTTAAATTTCCTACACATAATTATTGATTAGAGATAGCGGGACAAGCTGGACAGAAACCAACGAGCAGTGGTCCACGTTAGCCCTGGATCGAACAATTTGGAAGTCATGTCATCATGCCTTTTCCCAGCAGTGGGATGACACATGCTAACAGTATGTTATCACAGTGTGTTAGTGTGTTGTGTCAGTGTGTTATGGTATGTCTACAAAGTTACTATATTACCTGCTTTTTACTATACAATCTATATTAAAAAGAGAAGTCCTGACTGACTCATCAACGCCCAGCCCAAACCCTTGGACCTAGAAAGCTAAAATTTTGCACAGAGATTAGCTTTATTATAGACAAGTAATAAGGAAGGATTTTTCGAAATTCAACCCCTAAGGGAGTTAAATGGGGGATGAAAGATTTCACGCAGGCGAAGCCGCTGGCAGAAGCTAGTTTAAGATAAGTATTTAATAAAAGCAAGACATGCGTTTCCATCTTAAAAAGAAAATTTATGTACCGTGACGACCTCTATATCTTCCAACGCTATAAATAAACTTGGTCTCATCAACAGTTATTTCAATTTCTTCTAGCGTCACTATGATATCTGTTAATAATATCTAACCTATGACCTCACGCCTTACATTATCTACAGAACTACTCTTGAAAGACTTTCGCTTACGCGTATAAAGTCCGTCCACCACTATATGAAATGACATTTTCTTCGATTAACGTGCTAATGCATAGATCACACAGTTCACACGTTGGCCTCCGAGGCCGATCGATCGTCTACACCAGACGAACCCCTTTAGCTGTCAAAGGTCGCAGGTAGCGGTGAAAGTGTACGATGCTTTCGCTAGGCGGTCCGCCGCGTGATTGTGTCCCCGGCTTAATGTCATGGAAAGTACGCGCGATGACGAAAGTGTTAAATGATATTCTGGAGTTGTAGAAATTATAATATGTTAAGTTCAAATCGTTTTATTGGTACTGATGAAAATCTTTTGCTGCGTGCGTTAGTGCCGGGGCACACGATGCGTTGCGGCGCCGCACCGCAATGATTTCGACCAATCGGCGGGCACACGACCAGTGAAATTGAAGGCGATTCGTTGGAATCTTTGCGGTGCGGCGCCGCAACGCATCGTGTGCCCCGACACTTAGTCTCGCAAAAACTCGAAAATGGCTCGACCGAAATTTTGTGATGTGCGAGAGTTTGAAGGACTTTTTTTTTGTTTTTTTTTTATAGCTAAAAAGGTAAAAAAAATGTTTTAAACCCACTTCTAATTGACTTCATCATTACAAAATTACAACGGTGCAAAACTGGGACGGGTCGCTAGTATAAATTAAAATGTTTTAACAACCCAGGTCTGCTCTATATTATTTTACTACCCACCATATTAAAATATAAGGGATCAGAATAATAAAGAGTAGACCAATGACCTAAGGAAGGCAGCCGAGGAAGCCAAAAAGCGGTAGGCTTAAAATTACCACAGTATAACGTCGAACAGAATATCTTTTATTAACCGTGACCTAAAAAACGCCAGACTCC
The DNA here is from genome assembly GCA_949316265.1 of Diarsia mendica. Lineage (NCBI taxonomy): Eukaryota > Metazoa > Arthropoda > Insecta > Lepidoptera > Noctuidae > Diarsia > Diarsia mendica. Next base: position 7,993,797 of record OX438899.1, on the reverse strand, counting down.
CGAAAACGGCCTTCACTCTTTGACCTTTACATATATTCAAATAGATAGATCTCTTTTTAGTCAGATATCAACTGTTTTTTTTATTCTAAACTAGCTGATGCCCGCAGCTCCGCCCACGTGGATGTCGGTTAATTATCTGCTAAAACCTTCCATCGGTGCAGTAGTTTTTCAGTTTATCACGAACTGACAGACAGACATGGCGGGGGACTTCGTTTTATAATAAATAGTGATGATGGGTATATTTGTATTCCTTGTAGCTGTAGCTATTACAATACCTTTGTCATGGAAACTTGAATCCTCCGCAGGGAGCGAAGGTAATAAACTAGCGAAAGCTAAAACTTTCCCGACATTATTAACATTTATTACGTCTTGTCTTAATTACGCATAAAAGCCATTCGGATTAAACTTATTAAATAATTTTACTTTGAGCTGTCAAATATTCTTCAAGGACTCTCTAAATGTTAAAATTATTTTAGTTTGTTACTACTTAGAAAAGGCCCTTTCTAAGAGGAAAGTAAGAGTTATTTTCTAAATAAATAGTGTAGAGTTATTTCAACATCTCTCTATTTTGATTTTGTATATATATTTATATTATAGGATAGGTATATATTTATGCATGTGTATCATAATATGTTTATAATCTATTTATGTAACTATTTGTATATTATTTTTATTTTACCATTGTTCCTATCAAAAAGAGCACCTGCCATCTAATCTCTACACCACCCTTGGTTGACTGGTAGAGAATGCCTAAGGCATTAATTAAGTCCGCCTTTGTACCTTTTTTTTGTGTGCGAGAAGTTTAAATAAATAAATAAATAGTTAAACTTATATATCATTGTTATTTCCGCCTGTACCCACAGAGCAATACGCAACAGAGACAGCACGAGTAGATCAGCGCAGATGATCGCACGACAACTAAACGAACGGACACGAAAAGAGCCGAAGGTTAACAGATAGCAACCGATATGGGGAGATTCACTTTCCGGACGGACGGGGAAAGGTCCATTCGATTAGAACGAGATTTATGTGTACTCGGTCATTTTGGGAACTTTCTATTATGCCATGACTATTATACTCGAATAAGATGGATGTAAGCAAAAATGCGAGGTAAAAGTTACGTTTAACATTAGAAATTCTTAGCAATTTAGACAATTGCAATTCACTGCTGGATCTAGGCCACCCCCGAACCGTGCCACATCACCCTGTATGCCACATATAGTCTAGCCCAGACATCTGTTTAAGTTCCACCTAACTGGGAGATTCCCACGCTAGGTAGGTCCGGTAGGTGGTCGAGAAATCATTAAAATTTCTTAGAATAATACTCTCATAATGGGTTTCTAGTCTGCATAACCCTTCGAGGATTACATGCGTAATGTTATGGTATGTTAAGTAATGAATTTCACTTTAACAGACGACTACAAGTTAGAACTGTCCAACCAAAAAGTAGGTACGACACATTTCTCAAATAAAATAGCACCTAGATTAAACAAAACTATGTAAGTACTATGAGAAGGCTTTCGACTCTATCGAGACCTGGTCTGTTCTGGAGTCATTGCAGCGATGCCAAGTAGACTGGCGGTACATCCAAGTGCTGAGGAGCCTATACGAAGACGCCACTATGACCGTCCAAACTCAAAACCAGCAGACAAAGCATATCCCATTGCGCAGAGGGGTGAGGCAAGGGGACGTAATTTCCCCGAAATTGTTCTCCAACGCACTGGAGGATGTGTTTAAGACGCTGAACTGGGAAGGACGGGGCATTAACATCAACGGCGAGTATACATCGCACTTGAGGTTCACAGATGACATCGTCATACTGGCTGAATCGCTGCACGACTTGCAACACATGCTGGATGGCCTAGTGGATTCTTCAGTGCGCATTGGTCTCAGGGTGAACTTGGACAAAACCCAGGTTATGTTCAACGAACACGTCACCCCAGGACCTATTGTTGTCAATGGCGATCCTCTCGAGGTTGTTCGAGAATATATGTACCTAGGGCAAACTCTGCAGTTTGGTAAAAACAACTTTGAGAGAGAGGCTAATAGAAGAATCCAGCTGGGCTGGGCAGCTTTTGGGAAGCTTCGTCGGGTCTTCTCGTCACGCATTCCACAGAGCCTAAAGACTAAGGTCTTCAACCAGTGCGTCCTGCCTGTTATGACATACGGAGCTGAGACGTGGACACTGACGATACGGTTGGTCCATAAATTTAAAGTCGCTCAGCGAGCTATGGAGCGAGCTATGCCAGGGGTCTCTCTCAGGGATCGCATCCGGAATGAGGTGATCCGACAGAGGACCAGAGTTGTCGACATAGCTCACAGAATAAGTAAGCTGAAGTGGCAGTGGGCCGGCCATATTAGTCGCAGAACCGATGACCGTTGGAGTAGACGTGTTCTTGAGTGGAGACCGCGAATTGGCAAGCGTAAGGTGGGACGCCCGCAGGCTCGGTGGAGCGATGATCTTCGCAGAGTAGCTGGTAACAACTGGATGAGAGTTGCGAAGATCGGGTTGAGTGGCGTAAGATTAAAGAGGCCTATATCCAGCAGTGGATTGCAATAGGCTGATGATGATGATGATGTAAGTACTTAATAAAGTTAGTAACAACTCAAAGTTAAAAAAAAAACATGAAAATAAACACCTCATTTCCTACAATTTATAAAGTCCAGCTCATTACTCTTCCTTGGTAAGAAAATACTGCACAACTGAATTACAGGAACAAAATAATTTAGTCCAAGCCGGAGGCTCTGAGCTATTTCAGGCACAATTGTCTTAACCAACAGGGGTTAATTTGGTCTGAGTGCGAGCGGGCTAAAAGGAAGGCTTTATTAATTTATTTGCCCCATGTTTTTCTGACTGTATGAAGATTTTTATGACATCGTCGGCGTAATACGGTGAGGAATGAAAAAAGGAGAGAACTCAGAAAGCCCGATGTGGGAGCAATTTCATACACAGTGAAGTCGATATGAGGACACGTAAAGAATTAAATTTTCATATGAAAGAAAAAACAACGTTAAAATCACTAGTATAAATAAATAAAAAGAATTAAATGTATGTTAAGTGTCTTAAACCCCAAGATTTTCAAACAGTTTTCTCTAACTATAAAGTTCGGGTCCATGAAAAAACTTAACCTTTATGAGATACTTTATAATTATCTCACTAATAAAACTATCTATAATATTAATTAAGTGACTAGAAATATAATTAAATCGGATTTTGGTGAGATTAACATAAATTATGTTTAAATCATTAGAGTAGGCATGTATTTGCATGAAAACATGATTTGTTGTCCTCGGGCGATGCATATTGTGCAAAGAACCCTATGAAATTAAATATTCATTGATTTGGTATTTAGGTAGCAATTAGTGAATTTTACTACTACTGCCATATTGGTTTAGGTGTTGTTAGGTAGGTACACGTAAAGGATCGCGTGGTTTTGTATAAGTCAGTGGTTTAGCAACTTGTGAAAGACACTCTCCTAATGCTTAGGATCCTAATCATTATGACAATTTGAGAACATTTGGAACATTTTAGATGTTGAAGAGCAGGTGAGTATTTCAAAATCCATCGAATTATGATACAAAAGTGTAATACGCCAATTGAGGGTCCGTGCGAGTCTTACTTCTAAACGAAAAGTTCAATACAAAAACTACTAACACAATAATTGTATGAACCAAAAATCTACACACATCGAATACGATCGCAACCTAATCGGTTATCATACTAACGTATCCTAGAAACTAAAATCTAATTTCAATCACAATCCAATTTCAAGAATCCCTTTAATCATCCAACCGTACAGTAAATCATTGTCACTCAACCAACTCTGTTCACTCAACGACTCGATAATACTAAAAATAGATTCACGAGAACCCGTCAATTTCTTTAGTATAAGTAGCCCGAGTTCGTACAATCGTTATTAGCTCCTCTTAAACATTACTTAGTCAAGTTTCTCCATTACTCCGCGTGAAATACCTTATTGTAGTTTCTCATTTAGTCACGTAAAACATTAAATAGGTAGGTCCAAGTGTTTTATACGGCCCGAGAAATTAATGTGCCTTATAAACCCGAAAATTATGAGAGCATGAACCTGTTTTCGTGTACAAGGTGTAATACTTTTGTACGGTGTATAATAAAATTTGTATAAAATGAGAATAGTTTGGTTTAAAGATTCATTTATCTAATCTTTATTAAAATTATGAAGGTTTTTGCAATATACCTAGTTGATTACAGGAATGCGACGATATTTGCCATTTTTAAGTTAGCAGTACTTAAGAATGGCAAATATCGTCTCATTCCTGTAATCAACAATATTGCAATTTCATTAAGGGTTCAGCCATAAAAGCCCTTATTGATCAGCAATATTACGTCATTGCAAAGCTTATAAATAATTTGCCTCACCTTTTCGAACTAGCTTCCAGTCTAACCGGATGCAGCTGAATATCAGTATTTTTCATGGAGCTACTATCTATCTGACTTCCACAACCCAGTTAGCACTGGGTTATACGACACTCGTTGATAAGACTGATTGTCAGATATTCGGGCTACCTACCTGTAACGACTTTAAAAGATTTTTACAAATGACAGCCGGGACCAACACAGCTTACCGTGCTTCGAATGCTTAATTTTTTTTCCGTAAATATGAGAATACATTCAAACCATTTTTTGCTAAGTTTTTAAATTCATCATGCCTATTCAGGAAAATAAAATATTTTTAATCTTCAAAAATAACACTCTATTATAACGATCAATTAAAAATGTTTTTTTCAGCTTATCAGGGTACAACATACCTATTCAGGAAATAAAAATATTATATTCTTCAAAAAATTAGCCTGTTAGCGATTAATTAAAAATATTATTAGCCTTTCGGTACATAATACACACAATAATTATATTAAAATTTGTATAAGCTTAGTAGGACGTACCTACCTAATTTCATTGTGTGGTTCAATAGAGTTGATAAGAAAACCGATAATACTTTAGGTGGCTGTAGGTTTTGGCATGTTTTTATCCGGTGGTTTCCATATCTCGAGCAGATAAATAAATTATGTTCATCATCAACAGCCTATTTATTAATGTTCCCACTGCTGGGACACAGGCCTCCTCTCTTTTGAGAGGGAATGGGCTATAATCTACCACGCGGGCCCAATACGGATTGGTAGATGTCAGATGTCTTCGAATTTTTTGGTTCTAAGACATGCCGGTTTCCTCACGATGTTTTCCTTCACCGTTTTGAGAGCAGCGGTGGTGAAATTAATTACAATTAATTATGTTATTTCATTACTAATAAGTAGGTACCGATTAAACAATTTCAATAAATTTCTTCGGCATTATTATAAAACCTACGTGCCTCGTGGGGACGACTCTCACAATGGTGTCTAGTTTATGAAATGATCCTAAGATACACGCAAACCACAGTCATAGTTCGAGCACGTGCGCAGGTGTAGGCCCACCTTAATAATGTAACACACAATATAAACGACGCTGTAACAAAATGTTCTAACAAGTGACAGATACATGAAAGTGTCGTTAGTTGTTGATTTATGTAGGCTTGTGACTAATGTGTGAGACGTCAGTTTAGGCTCTCACCTGATTCCATGCTTATCAGTATGACTGACACTGAAAGCTTTATTTGTAGTTAGTTCTATTACTCTTAAAAGTAAACACAAATGTTTACTTTTCAGAGTAATAGTAAATATTATAAGCACACATACTGCATGGAGTCACAATCAGATAACTATTTTAAATGAAATTGGTGGGCTGTGTAAAAGATATGTTTAAAAAGGAGGTTACTACTTAGATGATGATGAAGAGAGAACTATGGAAGACGAAAGCAAGCAGTGCCGACCCCAAATAAACTAGGATAAGGGTAGAAGAGGGTGTGTGGATGTTGAATCAGAAAAACATTTTTAAGAGTTATCTACTCTTAAAAATGTTAATATTAAAAGTTATTTAAATTCGTGTTTAAATTAAATAAATAAGCATAGTCAGCAAATAACGAGGAGCTCGTGGCTTAATAAGAACTGCCACTCAGGTCGATCTTTAGGTAAAGCTGTCCTTGCCTAGGTCGGTCTATGGATGGGTGACTGCCCGACATACCGAGTTTCCTCCGTGCCTCGGAAAGCAGTTTAAGCTGTTGGTCCCGGCTGCCATATATATAGATCTTTGGCAGTTGTTACAGGTAGTCATTGACCTGAAATTCTGACATCCAGTCTTACCAAAGGGTATTGTATTACCTAGTATTAACTGGGTTGTGGAGGTCAGATAGGCAGTCGCTCCATGTAAAATACTGATATTCAGATGCATCAGGTTAGACTGGAAGCCGAACCCAATATAGTTGGGAAAAGGCTAGGCAGATGATGAGTCAGCAAATAATGTTCCCCCACTGGGAGAGAGAAAAATAATATGAAAATAAATGTAATACCGATCCAAAAATAAAACGAAATGATCGGCTCAATCAAGCTACAATTTATCCACAAAGAATATCGCAATGATCAAAAGCGGCATCATTACGATAACAACGCAATCGAATTTCGCCTCCAAATACGAAGAATCGGAAACTGTTTTAAAATCAGCGCCCACAAACACTCAAAGGATATTACGCAATGCGATAATTTCCTCCGAACAAAAGGTTCAGCAGTCATAATAATAAGTGCATGGCACACAATGAATGCATTCATCATAATTCAACTTCAATGAAAACATTCAGAGCTGTGGTTGCGAATTCTCAATTGGATGTGATTGCTAAACTAAATCTGCAAGTTTAATCATATATTAAAAAGAGATAAAATGATGTTGTCATCCGTCCATCACTTATGGAATGGAATGGAAATGGAGGCAACGCAGGGTACTCAATGTCAGGTGATGTGATGCATACAAAACTTGAAAGACGACTTTAAACCGATACCGCTAATGTCGTAAATATAATATTAAACATAGAATAATGATTCTTGATTACAAATGGTATCGATAAGAATGAAATAGGCTTGATATAATAATGAGATATAAATATTTTATATGATACAAGAATATAAAGCAGGTGTTCACAATCAATACAAAACACGAAATAACGGCACCTTAAATACCGTCAGCTTTACCTCAACAAAAACCTTTTCAAGTAGGTAAGATGTGTTCTCAATGTAATGGGCACTATCAACGGTATGAAAAATCGCTAAAATATTCATTTCGAAAATTGCAATTTTACACTTATAAACGCACATAAAATTTGATTATGATAAAAGTAACAAGTTTAGAAACACCAGTAATCAATTCTAAACAATGATTTCTTTACAAACATTGGTAATTGTACATCGATTTTTTTAGTTTTCCAAGTTCTCACAGTATGTTTGACTATCACATGGGCACCCAAATCATATACCTAATAATAGTTATGACAAAAGATATTTTTATTTTCAATTAAACCTATAATAATAAAATTGCCATGTGTTCACACTACCATTACCACTAACATTATAAGCAATGGTAAATATCCTGTTGTCAGTGTTAATAATTATAATAGGTATAATAAAACTTACAAAAACGAGGAATTTAGCCTGCAGTTTGTTATTATAAGACCTCAATTTGACCTTATACATATTTTCATTTACACCCAAAATACGAATTCATGATTTGTATCAGCCCACGGAAAATACATACTCGTACGTAATAGGTATTCGGTTGCGGGACGAGCTGGACAAAACCAACGACCAGAGGTTCAGTATAGCCCTGAATCGAAAAAACTAGCGGAAGAGGCCTTTACCCAGTAAGTGGCATTACACGAGCTTACAGTTATGTCTCAGTCTAATGCTGCAAAACTAAATCATAGCGATTAGTCCATGGCCGCTACTGAAGAAGAAGAAAAGAAGATAATTGTTAACTTTACTTTAAAGTTGGAAATGAGTATAAAAGTAACATATTGTATACGAAACATAGGAAAGAAAAACTGAAGAGAGATACTGCTAGTCTTTGATAGACTTGTTAGAAGTAACGGAACGGATCCCAACACAGCCTATGTCAATGGCCGAGCAGCCTAATCCAATAAAGCGTACATTATACAAGATGCCTCCGTTGACGATACACGTAACGGTAACGATATTTAACAGGTTTCCGAATACGGTGTGCGAAGCGAGCTTGAAAAGAAACTCATTAATTCATTAGCCGCTATAGTATGCTAGGTGGGGTGTTTTGTAGACTTTTTGGTTTCGGTTTGATAATGATTTTGTACCTCTTCAAATTGCGGTTCGCTTAATTAAGGATACAAGATTTTGGCTTGAAGTAGCTTTATCATCATCATCATCATAATAACATCACCTCTGTAATTCTCGAAGGGTTAGGTCAGTTATGTTCAAGTTTCCTGTAACTAGACTGTAGTCTCCGTGGCTGCTAGAATTCAGAAATTCTTAATGGGAAAAACACAATAACACTTTACCTAACCCAGGAATGGAACCCAGGACCACATGTTCAGGAATTGCGCTTGCAAACACTAAACCAACGAGGCAGTCTTAGCATCTATCTTTATGTTCATACCTACCTAATAGTAATCTCTACAAATATTTATCTCAATCGTTAAGACACTATAAATCACACTTCTCAAGCAACATTATTATTAATATCGGTCCATTTATCATCGTATTTGATTCTAAATTATATTAATGGTTATGTCTAAATATCTGAGTAAATTCACTGAATTCGTCATCAATTGATAAAATTCTATTAAAATGAACTATAAACACAGTCTAAAACGAAAATTAATTCCATTATTACAAAAGATGAAGGGAGAAAAAATAAAACACTAATGTGACATTTATATAGCCGAGAATGCCGTCAGGAACGGTTCCGGAGCCTCCAGCAATGACCCTATCTGAGATTGTTCAACGGACAATAAACCTTAAAGGGTTACGATAAGGATCAGAACAGCTGGAATTTACGACGTGTTTATAGGCTTGATAATAACATTAAATATTACCTGTCATGTGTTAAGAATGAGATTATCTTTTAATATTGCTTTCTTTTGTAATGCATGTTGCTTTATGCGAACATCTACTATTATAACATTCGCACTCTTATAAACACTTCTGGATAGTTTTCTCCTCTACCGTTCAACTTATACGCAGTCCGAAGGTCAATATGGCACCGTTTATAACGAGAATCTAAAAGTAACATTCCGAAACAGCCCACACGAAATCGTCAACAATTACCATATTTATACGTAAACTATAAATCTCTAATCGTCGGAATTAATTAACTGTCCTACATTTACAAAAACCTACTTGATAAACATAGTTTTGTAAACACAAAAGCTCGAAGGTAGAATCTTGGAAATCATCCGGCACACTTTTGTAAACCGGTTCCAGATAATATTACAATGAATGTAAAATGTTTATTAATGAGAGTAACAAGACTAGGCGACGGTCAATGGCAGCGGCCTTGGCAAACGCTGCAGGCACACGATTTGGTATTACATATACAGTTACACTGTTAGATAATTTTGTACACGCTACACATTTAGTTCAAGTTCTTATAACAGAAAATGAAATGCGAAGAAATGTTGTTTTAACGTTGCCCTATACTAGAAATTTCTCTTGTATCGTGGGAGCGTGTACAAACATTTTAAACAGACATACAACCAAACCCGGAACCACAATCTGCAGTCCGTTCAAATATTTGTTCTTATAAACATATTTCTACATTAGATTCAGGAAAAAACAGCAATGAAACTTGCACGGACCAGGGCAACATGGCATAACAGAGAGAAATACTGTTATGATATGATACTCTGCAGTCGTGGGTAGATCAAGGCTGACAATGATGATGATATTAACTGTGTTATCATGTTATACCGTATTATTATCGCTAGCCATAACATACGTCAAAACACACTTACTTGTGTATGAGAACTTGTCCACCTGACATATTGTTTGCATTGCTAAAAATAAACTTGGTAATTATGTTATTTTCAACAACGATACAATATTAATGTTAAACCTTTTCGATGAAAGTAATCGTTCTGTATAAAAATGCGGCCTAGCTCTTTGATGAGACTATCAAAACCAGGCCAGCAGGACACAAATGGAAGGAGGCCTACGCTCAGGATTTCAGCAGAAGTTGGACTAAGACTAATAATAATAGTGATGATGATATTATTATTGTCTTTTTTTTATATGGGCTTACTCTTGACCTCAATCTTGCCCTAAGGGCAGAGATGAGGTCGACGATGGAACGAGCTTACCCAGAAGAAGCCGCCGTTGTCTATCATCATTTGGCATTGGTTAGTCCTCAGTTACCCCTAAGTGTAACAGCAGTTATTTTAATGCAGTCCCACGCTAGAAACTGTACATCTATAACGTATTGTTTGCATTGCTTATTATAAGCTATGTAATCATGTCATTCACTGCTTTGCTACCGTGTCCTTGTTAATCCTATTCGATGGACACAGTCGTGCCGTCTCGATCGGCAATCAATTGTTGGCATTGATTTATGCGTCTGTTTACAAACATGATCTTGCGGTGTATATGGTGAAGATAATTACCGCATACAGATGAGGTAACACTGTAGCTAGAACATAAATTAGGAACTAGTAGTGATGTTACAGGGTATCGCGAATTATTAGAAGTAAGTTGTAGATATTTATTTAGATTAACTGGTAAAGCAGTTACGATAGTTTCACTCAAGTAATTCGTACAAAATGTTTCAATAATAAATATTTCAGGAAAGTGTCTTAACCTTGGTATTCCCCGAGGGTATTGACACGGATTTTTTTCGAGCCTTGTTCAAATTTTTTGTGGAGCCTAACTGTACCAAATAATATTTTGTGATTTTGACGATTTCTGTTTTTTTAATTTTTAGGCATGTCTCCTATAGCAACTACGTAGTCAGTTATGATTATAATGTTCTAATGAACATTGAAAGACTCATTAATCAAGTTTACGTATTTTTTGTACTTACAATCAAAAAACCGTTAACATAGCAATAAAAGTCTAGTTCATAAAATCAACAGTCATAAATTACAAACACAAACAAAACATGAGTTAAAACTTCATGTAGTACATAAAAAACCATTAGTCCATAAACGGTGAAACCTAGTATTGTATATCAATCAATGTCGTTGCAAGCATTAGGAAAATTGCCTTTAATGGTAGTCTATATTTTGTTAACTATGATTACAATGTAGTAATTAACCATTACGACTAATAGAGCATTGAAAACAGAGCAGTATTGAATTTAAGTGCTTATCTGTGTTAACTCAACTGGTTCTTTATTAAAATTTTGTACCGTAGTTATAAATAGTAGTAGAATATTCTAGGACTCAGATGTATATTAAAAGACGAAGATGCCCTTGACTGCCTTCAAATCTAATTATTTATTCCAAAACATTTGTTTACAGAAGCAACAGAAGCCAGAGCCCGTCTTACTAAGACTATCATATTTTATTACTTATGTTATAAATAGGTTAACATTAAGAATGTAAGGAGGTAATTGAATATATTAAAAAAAATGTGTGTTGTCGACCGTAACTTGAGCGAATCCGCGAGCACAAGCTAGTATAATAAATCATAATTTACTTTGTTTCAGATTTGCATTCCTGATGTTTGTGTTTTTTACCACTAACGTTAGTAAAAGTCTTGAAGATATATTTAAATAGCTCGTAAATGAGCGTGACTAAGAAAGGCTGAAAAATTGAGATGAGTGAAGTACGATTAGAAAGGCTAATCTTAAAAGGCCTGGCCCAGGCCTATACCCAGCCGTGACTGTGGGTAATGTTGTAGACAAAACTCGATACTATGGAATCCTATAGGTACGAGTTGGTAGCCGACCGCACGCAGCAACAGTAGACGACATGTCGTCGCTTCATGTCGTCACGCACGACACGTCGTTGCGTCATGTCGTTTCACTAAAGAGCATATCTCCTGTTGTTTCTGTTATCTATGGGCGCTACTGATCTACGGTCGGACGACACTACCGTCTGCCGCTCGACGACGCGTCGCTCGCTAGCTTCATGTCGCTAACTACGGAGGGAATTTTATAGAAATACGTAGAAACCAGTAGTGTCGCTGCGACATGTCGTCTGCTGCTGCTGCGTGCAGTCAACTTACCAACTTGTACCTTAATTGGCAACTGAAGAAGGCAACCTACATAATGTATAATCACTAGTCTTTAGGTCACTTTAAAACTAACTAGTCCACTTTTCAATGAGACTGAAGAGTCTCCACAATGGTAAGATCTTTTAAGAAAACGGCGAGTAATGGTACCGCTTTAGTTTCTAAGTTTGCTAAAGGAAATGGCTCATTATGGTGTTCGAAAGTAGCAAGAGCCGGTGAACGGATACCATTGTAAATATTTACTGCTCTCATAAACTGATTAAAATACTTGCTAGAAGTTTTTACGTTCTTTAGCTTCAGTTCTGAAAGTTTTGTTCTTGTTGAATAAGGTGAAGGATATCTATTATTTACCTTTTCCATCTCATCATTAGCTGTCACTATAGTGCGGTATTTGGGTTCAGGACGTTATGTTTTTTTTTCTTCAGAATATCAAATTATCATTACCATAGTAGCCGTCATCTATGCCAGAGTACTACATTAATATCAAGACAACTCTTAAAGTCTATCGAAGATAAATTGCATGGTTATTTTTCACATAATAAATTCATCACTGTTAATAAACTCTGTTAATAACATTACATAATTATTATTACGAGACTTAACCGAGATCAGTTAAGCTGGAAGCAAGACATCAACATAAATAGCACAGTTTATTCACTCCTATGGCTCTTGACCTAATAAAGCTATAAATAAGGTAAACACATATTTCAGTAGACACGGAAGCGTTTGCTCGCATTAAGACTGAGTTTTCACTGCGCGAGCCAAAAGAAAAAGGAAATATTCGACGACTTACATAGTAGGGACGAAGTTAAAACCCATAAAATCTATTCCTGGTTTAGTCAGCTATTACTCCGGAATCGTATATCGAGGAACTTGGTATTTTAGCTCGGAAACATAAGTAAATCACGCCTGTAATCCCCAAAATAATGCAGCAGATAGGTGTACCTAACGGGGTGTCCTGCGTGAGCGACGAATACGACGCGACGCGATTCTACGATCGCGACGAACGCGATCAAATCAATGGCATACCTTGCTTGTGGGCTATGTGGTAGTCTGCGGCAAGACGCGACGTAACGCGTATTTGTTTTGGGGTATGCCGTTGAGTTGATCGCGTTCATCGCGTTCGCAGTGTCGCGTCGTATTCGTCGCTCACGCAGGACACCCCGTAATATACATCCACATGTCGCCAGTCTGTTATGTTTTAAGATCCGGGTAACCGGGGACGAGCCTTCTGCCATCAACCGGCAGCAATCAAGGCTTCTTGGGCTGCTATTGAGAAATTCCTGATGGGAAGTTCGAAAAATATACAAAATATGATCAGATACTTATCAAGGTCGGTACAGTTTCACAAAAAAGGTTCTGTTTACCAATATCTAATAGTTTAGGTATGCGTATGTTTACTCAGAGACCTTTTTTGAATCGACTAAAGATCCTAACGTTATATTATACAAATCACTACCCAATTTTGTTTGGAATTCACAAGTGGCCTACTTTACCTACACTCTGTTCAATACTTGTAATGTAAATAGACGCAAGTTTCACAAACTGGAAATTCTTTTTGTTACTTTGATTGTTGATTTTCTGTATACCTGCAATACATATAGTTCTATAACTTGTTTATGTCAACCTGTAACGGAAAACTCTAGTATTGACATGTTTGTAACATGCTCGCAAACGCGTTCGCGGTATGCAAATGACTGCATTCAATGCTCTTTTCGCGTTCGGCATAATAAACGCGCACCTTTAAATTTTTACTCGTACTTGTTTTAAACTATAAAACTACAGATTCAAAGAGTAGTCGTATTGTTACTTATTTATGAAACTCTCTTTGTGAAACTTATTTCTTTGATGAAAAGTGCAACAATATTAATTTTATTATGAAACAATGAACGATTTTTATTGAAATCTAACATAATTATTATAAACAAGTTTATGTTAATTTCTGAATATCTAAGCTCGTGGGATTTCCCATCTACAAAAATAACGCGGAAATAATTTGTTTAAAACATGTCGCCTAGTTAGCAATAATTATAGACATCATAATGACTCGACATAAATTAAAACAGAGAGTGAAAGTCAAAGTCAAGGTAAGATAAACATCACACATATTAATTTTATTTATTTGACCACTTAAAGTAATGTAGCCGGGTATACCACCCGGCCTATAAGTTGAACATGCGCAGTAGTCGTTTTTTAGACGTCCCATACAAATCAAGCAGGGAACCTGCGCAGAACGACGCCATTTTGTTTCAACTTATTTGCCTAGGACTCTACCTATATTTAAAAGCACAAGACTAAAACAAAATGTTTGAGGTCTATTATAAAAAAAAAAACTTTATTTCAGACCTAATCAGTCCATAAGTAGTTAGTGGTTAGTAACAAACTGTGCTTACATGCTATGTTAGTTGTTTATGTTATTACTAGCTGAACCCGCGCATGCGTTGCAATGCGTTTTTCCTACCTACCTATCTACCACCCTACCTACTACCCTACCTACTACCCTACCTACTACCCTACCTACTACCCTACCTACTACCCTACCTACTACCCTACCTACTATCCTACCTACTACCCTACCTACTACCCTACCTACTACCCTACCTAGTACCCTACCTACTACCCTACCTACTACCCTACCTACTACCCTACCTACTACCCTACCTACTACCCTACCTACTACCCTACCTACTACCCTACCTACCTACTACCCTACCTAAAAAAAAAAAAAAAAAGTATCCTATGTCCTTCTCCTGGTTCTTAGCTACCTCCCTACCAATTTTCAGCTAAATCCGTCCAGCCGTTCTTGAGTTATAAATGGTGTAACTAACACGACTTTCTTTTATATATATAGATATACATACCTAATTATGCTCATATGAAGGTAAAAGAATTTTAGCATAACTTATGTAAACTAAACTTAAATTCACGACTCAATGTCAATGCTAGCTCATAAAAATCTCTTTTAAAAACGGAAACCGTAACCAATCGCAATGAAGATATTTAAATAAAAATATCACAACATTATGACACTATTGGAAATGTTAGTAATAGAAACCAACATTAGCATTCAAAACTGTTCCAATGTTAATTCAAAAATCATCGGTCGCTTACCTTTTACCAGTGGGACATACGTCACAAGAACAATACAATACGAATGGTCAGGCGCACGCTAACGGTACGCGAACCAAGCCGCGGTCAAAGATTCTACATATTCAGCCGACGTAACGGTTCCAACGTTTCTTTTTGTTATTTCTACACACGCTCTTATGGTAAATTGCTTTATTTCACGGTCCCATTTCATGCAAACACTCGTTACATTAATATTGTTTGATTATATCTTTAATTTTACGGAAATAAGGATTATGAAAGCAACACTGATTGAAGTTATCTCGTTTGTTTGATAAAGTTGTTTTTGTATCATGATAAACATTTAAATGGTCGTTTAAAACGTGATGCGTGTCATAATATTTGTATATCAACTCGCCACGTGTCGGTTGCGAGAGACAATTAAATTAAACAATGGTGTATGGGGTGACATTCAATGGGCTTTCGGCCTTGTAAATTGCTTGATTGGTTTCATCGACGAGTCAGCAAATTGATGGTGTAATTTACAAACTGTCATAAAAATGTGCGACACGTGCTCGCAGTTTTAAAATATGAATAGGATTTTGTTCAAATCAAAGAAAAATCATTGATAAAGAAAGGAACACCTACTCGACTTAATTTAATCCCAATTTCACTCATAAAATAACAAAGAAAACAGGAAAATATAATGAATAAATTATTTTTCAAACACTTTATCAAATACAACAAAAGCTTTCATTTCCATGATAAATGAGGATTCATTTTCTCTGAAAAAAGTAAAGTGAGGGCAGTAAACACCATTATTATTGAATCGACACTCGATGCTAACAATGAGAGTAAATCTCATCGGCTCACAATCTCAACGAAGGAGGAAGCGAGAGTGTCCATTTATCAATTGTAGACATCAGACGGGTACAATAAGATGTGCTTACGGACATTGTGTCTTGAAGAATGAGTCGAGTCTCGGGGTCTTACTGTTGAACCGTTGACACGCATAAAGGAATACGAATGAAGGCGACAATGACACAGCTATAGATGGCACTCGACGACGAAATAATGTCAAAGGACGGCACTTTATATTTAGAGCAGTTGAATTAATTAATTTAAAAGGCAACTCAACAGGCACGGTATAAACATCGTTTGATGAGATTGCAAGTCATTAAAAACCAATATCACAGATACAAAGAAATATCAATATTTGAATTCAATTAACACCCACACAAGTAAAATTACTGGCAAAGAGCAAGTTCATAATTCACTAAAAGCAATTTCGGGATCGGTAACTGATACGTCCGTTTAATAAAATAGAGAAAAATATGAAAGAAATGAGGTTGGCTATCTACACTGAATGATTTAGTTTCCGAAGTGACTTGAATAGAAGTGACTCATTATTTCCAAACACGATCTCTGACAACACGTGTGGGAACAATGGAGATGGCGAGTCAAGACAACTCAAAACAATGAATTATAATTGCAGAGTGGATCCAGAAGCGAAGATGATTGCGAGGTGTTATTTGACCTCTAGGGTCACACTAAGGCTAGAACCAGTCGTGGTCTCGTGGACGAAGCATTTGAAAGCGGTCCGATGACAAACGAAAGTTTAGTTGATTGCTTTAATACAATTTTTTTGATAGTCATAGGTATTATGTGACCTCGAAACGAAAAATCAACAATCAAGGTCAATTTCTCTTTGAAATAGTGTGCCATATTGTAGTGTGGTGCTTCTTCAACGCTTGAATAGTAGACAGCCTGAAAATATCCAATAAATCGTAAGTTACCGCAGCTCGCAGTTTTTCGGGTCGTATATTACCATTGATATTTCACCGTGTCTGACAAATGAACTATCAAATGGTTGAGATGAGTAATTACTTAAGTTTAAATAACTTAACAAACACAAAAACCTAAGAAAAGTTATGTTCACATTTCTGAAAATATCAAACTAAATTATAGATTTTGTTAAAGATAAAGAAGTTCATCAAGAAATAATCAAAATACATTAGCGCATACCCATTTATCAGTAAGACTGATATTATGTTGCTGATTATACTACTCTGAAACTAAACTGAACTCTACTTAACAGGCTTCTAAAAGATAACAAAATGTTATCAAAATCAATAGTAAGTATAGATATTAATGATGATGAGATAACCATGTCGAATTCGAGGAAATCAAAACTGATCAAGGAAAATGTAATAGCGCAATAACAACAAATTATAAAAAAGTTAGAATGATTTTATAGTTGTATTTGTGTGTTTATCACTACATATTACAACAGACAGACAGATGTTTCATTATATTATAATGAAACATCTGTCTGTCTGTCCGTATTTCATGCTGTTTTCTCCATTATACATATAATAGAGTAGTTCTCGAGGAAGGTTTTAGTATTTAATTAATCGACATCCACGCGGGCGACACCGCGCGCGTCCGCTTCTTTCTATGTAAGTATTATAATATGCCTGTTTCCATTCATAATTCTGTTGTTTAAATATTAATTCTAAAATCGGCTGATCGGATTTCGAGCTCTCTTTCTTATTCCTTGTGATCTAATTCTTACGCATCATATCCGTTCTCGGCAATAGGGGATCGGACAAAAAAAAACTAATTAGTCCGTCAGATAGATTTCCAAAAATTATTGGACACGTATTTTTTCTTTTTTCACGTAAACTTAAAATGAAGACGATACAGTGCTTCGAAAACTCGTGTGACGTCATAAATGATAGTACATTTTGACGACACAAGTGACGTTTCAAGCCGCACTCCAAGATCTTTGACGCGTTTTATCTTCGTCATTTTTTATTGATTTGATAAAACAAAAAACACGTATTCAATATTTTTCGATAATCTAACTTACGGACTAAACAGAATCATATTATTTTGACCCTGTCCGATCCCCTATTACGGCTTGTTATCATTAGGTATGTCATTTTCGTTTTAATGATATAACTTCTGTCAATATTTTCTACTCACTGTTTGTTATCTTGTGTAAAACCAAGATTAATCTAAGGTAGACATAATTTATCTCTAAAACGTTAAACAGATCATAAAGTAATTTCCACCTTTCAAGCTTGTACCTAAGGCTGTTCTTTATTTGTGTTAACTCCGACACTAGTAATATTCTCTACATCAATGAGAACCTCAACTTCTATTTTGCTTACTAGAAAGGCATCTTCTCTACCCAATTTGCTTTACAATAATTTAAACTCAACAATAATTAGCTGCCCCATCCGACCGTACGAAATCGTCGTCTAAAATTTGCTCCCAAATCACAACTCTATATCCTTAATCGGTCAAATTTGGCTTGTCGAGGGTCCAAACTGGACACTAATGGGCTTTTAAGGTCAATATTTCAGGGTCCGGGTCCGTGGTTGGGTAGTAACGTGCTCAATAATTGGTCCCAAGTCTCTACGGGACAAACTCCAGGGAAACATTTGGAGCTAAAACGTTTGTTACAGTTCGGCTGTTAAATTTAAGCACTCCACATAGTTTACTGTTTCAGGTTTTAGTTACGATGCAGATGTATATAATTTTCAGGTTATTGACAAACCTTATTTAATAACATAAAAACTTGATAGAGCTACTTTCAAACCTGCTACGTTAAAGAGGAAAATGTTTCCGAAAGGCTTTATAGAAACACAAGCGACAAAAATGCTGAGTTGCGGAAATCTTCCCTTTATACCTTAAGTACTGGGTGATGAGATTTCAATCCCTTTGTCTATAAAGCATAAACACGATAGTAACCCTTTCCGTTGAATCTACTTTTCTATTCATGCGTGAAGACAAACACATGGTAAGCATAATTAAGTTGGTACCGTATTATTATATAAGGGTAAATTTAGAATGTGTTCTTGTACAAAAGTTGTCAGTACGTTATAATTATAATTACTACTCTGATAGGTAATAAAAGACAATCTACACAATCAATAAAAAAAAAAAACTTTAAAATTACAAAATAATTCGAAAATAGAGACATGAACATCTTTTTCACATAAAACGTTTTGGTTGTTAAAATAACTAACTAATAAAGTGACATTAACTACAAAAGGGACCTCAAAAGGTCCGCACTTTAATAGGTGTTGTTCCAGTGAGCAAATTGTAGTTAAACTAAGTCTCAACCCAGGGAATTAGGTTTTTAGTCTGGAAACTAGTGAACCAACGACCTGTAATTTGACTAATTTTGTGGAAAGTTATGCAAACGCTAATTATGTTTATGTTCGTGGCCAAAATGTTTCAGACCTGACGGAACACTTAAATGGATTAGAAAGGAAGAAGATAGCTAGGCGTGATTATAAAGATTTTTTGTACGAAACCAGGTGAGATGGATTAACATGAAGAAAATGAGAGCAACTCCGAGTAAAACTTACTTAAAACAAAAATGTAACTATTTAACAGTATCAATTTCATGTCAATTTCTGACACAAACGAACAATGTCATTAGGAACATAATTCAAACTTTACTTACGAAGGAACCTCTAGGGGGCAGCGGTGACAATTAGTGACAAGTACCTGCAATTAAAAAATAGATCATCAATATTACAAATTTTAATGACATAGAACATTATTAACTTCATTATATCAAAACGATCATTTATTTGACTTCGAAGAACTGGTATTTATAGATAGAAAGAATAGTAATTGACCTAGTGACACAAGCTTTAAATTGAGTCTTCTATTTCTATAACAAAAAGGTGTAGGCAAATGGTAGACCTTTGTTCACACTGAAAACGTGATCTTTAAATGAAGTATAGGCTTTCATTACAGCTACGAACGGAACCTGCAATCCTATAGATTTGGCCACAGATAGTCTATGAATATCCTCTTGTAATTCACGTGGCTCGTTTCATGCCAGGCTAGTCCATAGCGCCGTTGTCATCGTCACAATATGATCACACAAAGGAGCTGAGAACGTATAGATCCGATTGCCTTTAACTCGGATATTGCTTTGTTTTCTAGTAACAATCACCGTACGTATTACTTGATGTATGGAATCTTGACAGGCTATTCGGATTTAGATATCTACAGTTTTTGCTTTATAGAAAGTAGGAGATATTATTATATTGTTTAATAGTGAGTGGCAAGAAATAATTCTTTTCACCGACTTGTTTTTTGATTCTGTGACTGAAACCTGATTTGCAATTGATCTATGTATGTTCAACTTACAATACTTAACGGTCATCTTAAAATTGATATAGACGCTGTTATTGGCCTTACCTTTTGGGTAATGAAAAATAATAAGTCGGTTAAAGTAAAGCGGTTTTTTAATTTAAAGTGGTTTTCCTCTTTGATAAAGTTATCGAAGTATGTGTTACCTACATAACAGCTATTATTGTAGTAATTAAGAATCCTATTAGCTTAGCAAGCACGTTAGTGGTTGTTCGTACCCAATCGACTGCGACTGGCAATTCAACTGATACAATACTAACCCAATCCTCTACGACACCCAAGGGAAGCGTTACTGTGACTAATTTCTACACACTTGCAAACTAAAATAACATAACATGACGCGTGTATTCCCAAACGAAGCCAGAGGTTTATAATACACCCACGTTAAAACGCCAGTTATGTTCAAGTCACATATTGTAATTGGGGTTAAACCCATTGGCATAAACTGAGCATTAATTTTGGAAGCCTTAAATTTCTTAAAATATCACTATGTTGAGTTTGGCTTCCAATTTAACTGGATGCAGCTGAACACCAGTATTTAAAATGGAACGGTCTGACTTCCACAATTCGATTATAACTGAGTATTACGATACCCTTTGGTAAGTCTGGTTGTCAGACTTTCGGGCCACAGCCGACCTGTAACGACTATTAAAAATCTACAAATGATAGTCGGAATCACGATTCCCCATTCACCCATTCACGGACCGACCCAGAAAGCCGTAGTTTAACCTGAAGATCAACCCAAATGGCTCATATTAATTAGCCACAACTCCACAAGTCATTAAACAAAACTGCAACTAATATTAAAATTTTCATAACCTACACCTCTGAGGTAGTAAAATGATTATAGGCACTCAGTCCAATGTTTGCAAAACACCACACACCTTCAAATGACGTGACAATAAATTCGCTTCCCACAAACATTCCCAATCTGCGGCCATTGTTCTAGCAACTATGAAATTTTGGAACATTAGACACGTAATAACGACTTAGATACACACTTTGTTTAGAAGTAACGGTGCATGTGACAGAAACTATTTAGATCTTTGTTATTAAATAAAAAATAATATTTAATCGAACTTTTAAATTAGTCGTCCTACATCATACGCATGCTATGAGAGCATTAGTAGAAATATCCGTGAATGGATTCACAGCTCTTTGATCTCTTCTTCTTAAAATTAGTGTCTTAATAGAAATGAATGCAGGAAGAGCAGCTTTTACGACATGAATACAAGTGTTTAGAATTAGTTTTAATCGCAATCATAACTTGACTGTTTTATCAGACAATGCATTGCAGTATTTAGGTATAATCTTACAGAGATAACATAGGTTCTCGAAAAACTTGAGAAGCAAAAACTAAGGACTCGCAGCAACATTAATCAAAATACCGCAATACCTAAACTCAACGGAAAATCTGATTCCAGTAAAAAACGACGATCACAAAGATCTACAGCAGACAGTAAGGAAGCAACAATGTGAGCGTACAAACACAAATTTTCAAACAAATTGCATTACAAGCTTAAACATTTTAATTGGATACCGACATCGCTGAAGAAATTGCAGCGATAGTAAAACTAAAAGATCGGAGATAAGACGATGAAGTTAGAGAACCAATTTTATTGTTGGCAACAAGGAAATTGTATCCAACATCATCACGTATTAAAAACGACGGTGGAGTAGCAAGGGAAGCAATTGACGACTGATTTATACGTTCTACACAAAAACGATGTAGGTAATAGGAAATTCACCTAGCAATACATTTGATAAGAACTTTATTGTTCTTCAAAATACATTGCCGCACGATAACTGCCGCCCGAATGATTTTACAATATGTTTTGAAATACGCGAAATTATTGCAAATATAGTTTTCTTTGAGAAATTGCATTTTGCGTTAAATAACATAGTTTCCAGTTTTATTTATGAAAGACATTTTGTATTGTCAGAAAATGTTGTTAGCCATTTTATTTGTAGCTTTCGAATGGCGTTGCTGAGAATAAGTTTGAAGCTTTATATTTTGGGGTAGGTACTAGTAACAGTAAACAATATTTAGTATGAGGATCGCAATATCCCGTTTATTGCGATCCTCACACGAAAATAATAATAATTGTTTGTATACGGTAGACACAGGTCTACCGAATAGTAACCCGATACTATTAAAATATAATACTGAAATAGGTAATTCAACAAACACTTTATCTAAACAAGTCCATTATCTCTTACGTCCGGATAAATTGAGATAATCGAATTCTGTAATAACACCACAAAACATACAATTGCACAACCTCAACGGGCAATAGACAATGCAATAAAAACATAACGGTAGGCTACTGAGCGAGAAATTACTCGAATGTATGGACATTCATCTTATCTTTAAACATTATTAAAGAACGAGTGTTATGATTGTGTCAATTGTCTGCTTTGCAATAATGATGTCATTCAATTCAATGGCCGCAGACCAGCAGTACAGGCCGAAAGAGATATTACATTCAACATTGCTGGTACTACAGGAATGTAATTTGTAATCAAGAGTGTATGTATGATGAGAACCAAACTTTCACTTAGTTTTGTTATCAAACTACTTGTTATCATCTTCCTGCCAACGTACCATGTTACTTGAGGTCGGTGCAACACCTTTTTGTCCCCTTTCCAGCCTTCAAAATTTATTCCATCCCTCTTTCAGTCAAAAACTTTTTATTTATTTCCTCCTCACTTTTTTTTTCTCATCAATCCTATCGTTCTTGATAAGAACCACTAAGAAATGGCAAAACTCTATCAGTAAACTGGAGGCGAAAATCGTTAACATTGCAAACAACCATATGCGGTTAAACAGGTACTCTTGACCGACGAATGGCCTCCGGTGACACCGCAGCGCGTCACTACTACGCGACCGGTACCACGCGACGACGATCGAAGAAATGCGAACGATCGATCCGAGGTGAAGACACCAATAGCGAGTGCATAGACGACGGACCCGGTATAACTTAGTATGGGGTCGATGAAACCTGTTCGACGCTCAGCTCTTGGCAAAGTACTCATTTCTTCAGACGGCTAATGCTTCGATTATAATCTTGGTCTAGTAATGAATGCTTGGACATCCTACGGTGTTAGAAGAGCTGTGTTTATTAGAATTGCTGGGCTGGTGTTACGTGACACAACGCTTTGTGCAGCAATTCAAATAATTGTGTCAGATCGAAATGATAATATTAAAATGCTTTCATCGTGTTGCTGCAATAATGGGCATCTATTATTATCCAAGTATGGTAATGCCTAGTTGAGTGATAAAGCCTTCAATTAAACAAGACATACAACTCCACACATTCCACTCGCGTACGAGTATATTTCTCACGCTTTTTCTTTGCACATGCACATGCTTCATGATTAATTAATTTGTATTTTTTCCTGTGATTATTGAAGTAAAGAAACTAGTTCTTTGGGAACACCTACCTATCGTATAATTTACCTCAGTGTGGTAACAGCCACCGCCCTCAACAAAAAATATATGGGCTATCGAAACACAAGTAAATTAGTAAACTATAGTCTTCGGCAATAAATAAATAATAAGTAGTAACGGTTTTTGTAGACTTTTCATCGTCCTTCAAGTGTATTTATTTTTAGAATCGGAAGTACCTTCAGCAGCTGTTATTTTTGTTACTTGTAACTGGTTTTAATGTTTTTAAGAGTCTGCATTTTATCAACTTATATTTGAATACAAAGAAAGGTCAATCAGGACCTTTCTTTGTATCTGACTGACTGACTCATCAATGCCCAGCCCCAACCCTTAATAGAAACATGAAATTTTGCACAGATGTTTAATTTATAATGTATACTAAGGAATGAGGAAGGTTTTTTCGAAATACAACCCCTAAAGGAGTTAAATAGGCGATGAAAGTTTGTATGGAAACTCGTAATTTTTGTAGTTTAGCAGGCATCCACGCGGGCTAAGTCGCGGGCAAAAGCTAGTACCTACTTTATATTATAACTCTTTACCATAGTGGATAAACTTTCAAAGAGTAATTAATTAAATTACGAACAAACTCAACCAACGCAAAATCTCAATGGCCGCCAATCACACTTTGACACATAGATGTTAGAGTTCCCTGAATTATTAAGAAAGAACTAAACACAGCCATGTCATATCTTGAAAGCCATCTTGTTACCAACGTTTTGTTACTCAACCACATACAAAATACGGCGCCGATGATTACAAGTTTCCTTCAACATTTTACGAGGCTTTTTACAACAACATTCGGCCCCCTCGTAACGCTAACTAGCATTCTTTACTAATAGGGACCCCTGCTTATCTTGTATTAGCCATTCCGAGGAAGCCTGCTAAGGTTTTTGTGTTGTATCAGCATAAAAAAATATGTCTTAGTATCGTAAAATTGTTCAATACACTTCAAAGCAGTATTTACGCTCCCTATAAACTTTTTTGGCTTCAGTCGTTTCTATAGAAATTTCTTTGAAAACGTCTTACACAGAAACTGCTTTGCTAAAGTTTATAAGTATTAAGTTTTATTCAGTTAATCCCTCTAGAAGATAATCTCTTCTAGCCCAATTGATACCAAATAGCTTTAGAATAAATAATATCTACTAGAACAAAATGGAAAGATTTGAAGTCACCATCCTCGTATTAAATATGGATGGCCATGGTAATTTGGAATTACCCAAAAACATAGAAGCTCTTAAAATCTTCACCTCCTGTTTCTTTTTTATTTACAAATGACTCATCAAAGTGCGTGGACGCAATAATTATAATCGATGCTATACGAATAAGGAAAATGTCATGTAGTCAGTGTGTTATGTAGTATTTAAGAGGATAGCGACAGCAGATAGGTATTAACAAATAAATGAAGAATGGTCTGTGTGAAAGAAGAAACGGTAAGAAAAGGGATGACAATATAATTATGAAGTGGCGACTACATAAGAAGAATGGAACAAGAAGACATTCTTGCGCCGATCTCAAAATAAATAAGGATGTTGATCATTTTTTTTTTTTTTTATTGTTGTTATCAAAAAAACATATTAAGAATACAATTTACACAATACGTTCCAGAAAACCACAGAGGTTTGTTAGGAACGTTGATTCAGCAAATAGGTAATAAAAAACAGAAGACAATATTTTAAGTGGTTGATCGGTATGCACATCGTGTTACCAAAATGTTATTGTATGTTTTGACATTCTGTAAAGGACGTCAGTACTTACAACTTGAGAATTAAGTAACAAATGACGAAGAAACTAAAGCAAAATACAAGAGCCCAAGTCATATCAAGACACGATAAGAAATTGTGTCGTTGCTTTAAGTACTGTTCTTGTTTTTGCAACAACAAGACTGTATGCAACTTTTCAACTACGTAAAC